>CM034150.1:41454208-42654208 GCA_019776745.2 Taxus chinensis
TGGGTTTGAACATTCTCCATAGTCTTCACTGGCAGGCTGCTAAAAGGATTTTGCGTTATTTGCATGGCACTTCCCACTTTGGCCTACACTACACTAGGGGCTCTACTTAGTTGGTTGGGTATACAGATTCAGATTGGGTAGGTTCTATTGATGATAGGCATTCCACTTCTGGCTATCTTTTCTGTCTTGGTTCTTCTCCAGTTGCTTGGGCATGTAAAAAGCAATAGGATATTGCACTTTCATCTTCAGAGGTAGAGTATAGGGCAGAAGTTACAACGAGTCAGCAAATTCTTTGGCTTCGCTAGTTATTGATAGAGTTCAGATTCCCACAGGATTCACTACAAGTACTTTGGTGTGACAACCAAAGTGCAATTCACATTTCTCACAACCTAGTTGAGCACCAGCGGACCAAGCATATTGAGATACACATCCACTTCATTCATCGTCACATTTAGGATGGATTTCTTTGCTTGGAGTACATTCTGATTCAACAGTAGGTTGTAGACATATTTACGAAGCCTTTTGCATCACCTCGCTACCTTGAGTTGCGTGGAATGCTTGGGGTTTCGGAAGTTGTTCTTGGGGGGTGTTCGTGAGAACATCTTCCTTCTTCTTCTTCTTCTTTCTCTTTCCTTCTTTTGGTTCAAGATTTCTTCATGGATATATTGTACATGAGTACCTCATCAGGCCTAGTTTCTGGGACTCATACTGTGGACATGCCACTTCTATTTTGGCCCCTAGCTTCACTTGAGGGAGGTGTTAGAGTAGGTATTTACCTTAGCTCATGCTCACCTAGGTACATTATTGTACTTATCCTCACCCACTTATGTGTGTGGATATTTCTGTTTATTTATTTAGATATTAGGAGATATTATCTAGTTGTTAGGTATAGTTATTTCCTTTATCTATGGTATTGACTAGTTCTTTCCTAGATCTATGGTATTGAATAGATCCTTAATGTCTAGTTCTTTCATAAATCTATGAACTTAACTAGTTCTTTCATGACTAGTTATTTCCATAATTTATGGCTTAATCTATGACCTTGACTGGTTCTTAGATTGTTATTCCTTGGCTATATAAGCAAGGCCCATTCTCATTGTATTTCATTGAGTTCCATAATAATATATGTTATTGTTGTTCATTTGTTTGCAAAGGTTTATGTAAAATTATTCTGGTGAATTACTTTCATCTTATTGATTGTGATGTTTGATTAGCATCTGTGTTCTTGTCTTGGCATGATCTGGTTATCGTTTCTTTTAGAACTACCTCATAGACTTCCCTTACATGTTTTTAGACTATGTGTGCCTACTTACAAACACAAAAAACTTTACTACCTTATGCAAAATTGTGGTTTTTCCTATGTATTACTACTAATCGGGTTGCTTCTACTACTCCAACTGCCAAGGTTGATTAAAATCGGTGAATGGTGGGGGTGGAATTATCAGTGTAGACTTAGATCTTTGAAGAAGTATATGTGGTAGAATGACGCTTTATGTGTTCTTCATTGCTCACATAATTGGTAGAATAACCTCTAGGTCTTACTTGTATGTATTCCAATCTATAAAGGATTCATTTATTGACCCACAGTAAATCTGCAATTGCGCTAATGCATGCATAACTTCATACATTTGATCTTCCTTGGATTGCTAGGTAACTTGGTCACGAATCGAAATAATGGCCTAAATATCCTGAATGAGTGTCTCCATCTGATCACTCATTCATTGTGCTTGAACCCCAACAAAATTATTCATTTCCACATTATTTTTCCATTATTGTAATTATTCGTTGACATTATCCTTAGCTTGCAATGATGCCTACAAAGCCTTTTCAAGCTCTTAGTATTGTGCCTCTGCCAACATTTGAGTATGCAATTTTTCCCCACTTCAATGTCATTCTTATTCTCTCAAATCACATCTTGTAAGTGTGTATTCCACTCAAGGAGCTCAAAGGTTAGATGATTCTCTTGAACTTCATCCTTATTGAGCATTGGGATATATTCTTTGAGTATCATTATTGCTTCCTTTACTTCCTACTTGGAATTCACTACTTGTGTTCTTAGACTTTTTAGCCGCTTCATTGTCATTCCAATTTTCCATCATCTTTTCAATGAGAAGAATTATCTATATTACTTTTCTCATGACGTGGTAGCCTATGGTGTATGTGACTAACTCGGGACAATGTTATCCAACATATGACCTCAAAATATATAGTGTATTCTCCAAGTTCTCCTTCTGTTGGGCCATCTATAGTACGAATACTCTAATGTTGGTTTGCAATGTGTGTACTCCTTATATTTGTGTTTGTAATGGAAATTTCTACAAATCTACTTTCATTGTGTTGACTATGGATTAGGAGGTTGTAGTCAGATCACTTGTCTGAGTGATTTGTGAGAGTACATAGAAATATGGGATGAAGGTAGAATCAACTTACATTTTTGTGTTAGTTTCAGTGATTAGTCTATCTATCCAACTGCTTGTGCATCTCCCTTGTCTTCTTTTTCTTCCTCTGTTGGTGTTATACTAATTGTCTTGGTCGTTGATTTTTCATGTGCTTCCTTAGCCTTCAAATTTTTTTTTCTTCTTTTTCTCTCTTATCTTCCTCTTGCTTTCTTCTTTCTTCGTCTTTTCTTCTAATTTCTTCTGCTTCCTTTACTTTCTCCTCTGTTTTTTCCATAGCTCATGCTTCATCTTCTTCTCTTTGTTTTTCCTCTCTCTTATTCTTTTCTTCTTCTTCTTTCTTATTTTTCATGTTCATGGAATTTTTTGATTTAGCCTACATAATCTTTGTCTTTTGTTTCTCTTCTTCATGCACTTTGTGTACTCTCTCTTTCTCTTGTCTTTGTTGTTATGTATCTTGTTATTTTCACAACTTCTCTTTTTCTGCCTTTTGTTTCGTGTATTATTGTTCAGTTATGTCCTCTTATTGTATAGTTGTTGGCGTTTGTTTCTCCACTAGATGCGTACTGGTTTATATGATGACTTCTTGTTCTTGTATCACATGTTTACTTAGCATTTATATTATGCCAATTTCACATGGGTATGCCAACTTCATGTAAAGATAAAGTACGAGAAGGTGTGCGCGATGCTTGAGTTACAACTTTAAGGATGATTCCTTTAATCCTTTTTCTCTCCAAGACTTCTCGTCTCTTTTGGATTGTTTAGTCCCTATCATCGATGGGATTTTCTTGCACCTGATGTGCAATTGTCTTCTATTTTTGTATATACTCTTGTGTAAGAAAGGCTCTTCTATGTATTATGATACCCCCTCTTAAGATATCTGGTTCTTTAACTACAAGCATTGACACTGCTCTGAAAGGACTTGTTTTAGTCCTTTTATTCTTAGGTGAAAAACTACGAACTCTTCCTCCAATGTGGCTACATCTAGCCCCTGGTCTTTTAGACCCTTGATTACGTTTTACACCAGTTGCTCTTGTGTCACATCCTCTCACCTCACACTGATCATGAGAGAATTTGACATAGGAGGGAGTACGGCCTTATCTTCTTGCCTTATACTTTTTTTACAACATGTTCCATTACAATAGCCCTCTAAGTGTACCATTCCATATCCTCAAGAAGATACATTTAGGTTCCCATTTCCATAATTAAAATTACATGTGTTCTCTCTTTTTCAATTTGCATTTGCTGAAAATATAGAATAGAAAACCATATGGCTAATATGGAGTCTATTTTTACCCTTGGTGATTATCTTCGTGTTGGCGCAATGATCGATTGCTTAATATTTTCTGTTTAGCCTCCCTTGATGACTCTTCTCCTTCAAAATGCACTATAGTTTGAGTTTTCTCATATTCTCCCATCTATAGTTCTCCCATCACTAGTTGCTCTACTCCTTATACGCATAATGGTCAGACACTTGTTGGGATCATATCATGTTATCTGCTCAGTTAATCCTTGGTTATCTCCATATTGATGAAAAATGACAATGGATTTGGATGTTTTGCATTGGTGATCTCAGATCATAGTATGACCCCATCATGTAATAGTGTGATATTGGAATACAAGGTTGTATAAGTTATTACCTCCCTCAGTATGTCAAGGTTTGCACTGAGCTTTTCTCTAATTTTCAGCATCTAGTTATCCAATAATTATGTGTCTTCAAAAGTTATGTATGGATTTTCTTAAATGAATTGCAAAAACCTCTCATGTGGGAATTCCTTGTTTTCTAATTCTATTATGCCTTCGGGGGCCTTCTAGTGTGTGAAACAAAACAAGATGACTAACCATTGGTACTAAAAATTGTAGCTCCTTCCTATGGAATATTTTTTGCATTTGTGTTGAGTTCATGTGTGAAAAATCCAGGCCAGTTAAACTTTGTATCATCATCCAAAATTCTTGTGATAATGTCCACAACTCAGAGGGATGATTGCTTATTTCCTTAGTCACCTACCAATATCATTTAGCTATGATCTCTACTATAAATCTAACTGCTTGATTTGTAATGGCCCCTAATAGAATGCCTCTACCTTTGTGCAAATTATCATAGATAGACATAATTGTTGGATTTATATGAGGTCTATTGATTTTGTATGGATGATAGATAGACCCTGATTTGGGAGACATGTAGCTTGGGAAACTATGGTTGTATTTATGGGAATGATTTCCCACATAGAGAACTAAATGAAATCATCATGGTATCTACATGAGATTGGGATGGTCTCCTAGGTAATGAATTGTTATGATCTTTTGCGCAATTGTTCCTCGAATTGGATCCTTTGGCACTATTTGGCCTCATGTAATTTATATTTGAACTTTTGCGTTCTCCGTGCCCCAAATATTTAGCACACACTTTGCTAGTTCATGGTGTGGTGGATCTCTCCGTTTAGTTTTTATGAGCATTGTGGAGATCCATATGTCTTTTTTTATGCATTCATTAATTAAAGGAAGGTAAACCCTTGCCCATGTATCATTAATTAGACTCTTGTGCTAGAAAGTTTGTTGAAGGGATCTGTTTCTCTATATAATTACTTTACTTAATTTTTCTTCACACTTTTTCTCTATTAGCACTTTGTGTTTGTTTCTTTTTTCTTTGGCACAAAAAATGACTTGTTAAATTTATTCACTTGTTTATACCTTTGGTAAATTTTAAGTAGTTTTTTTAGTCAGTTATTACTTGATCTACCTCCTTATTTGATTTTGCATGTTGGAGATTTTAGTTTCCACAAGATCTTAAGATTTTGATGCATCGTTTGCAATGCTAGCTAGATTATTACTTTTGCTATTTTAAAAAAAAATCTACTTGGCTTTTTGCTTCTATTTCTTTCTTCTTTACTGTGTAGGTTTCCCAGATTTATTCAATTCATCTCCTTTTTCCACATTTTTCTTTGTGTACTGCTTGATGGTGATCTTGTTTGAATCCTTACTATCTTACACACACTCACACATAACTGATTAATTATACAAACATATATTCTACCATACTTCAAAATTTTAAAAACTTGCTACTTTAACCACTATGTCAAGGAACTTATTTTCTTCTTTGATACTTTATGTAATCAAGCATTGTAGGATTTAAACCTACATATATTTATTCTTCTTGGCAATATGTTTCCTTATAGATCCCATAATATTATAGTTTGATATTTCATGATGTGATGAATGATATACGGGACTTTACATCTTATGTGTAATTTACCCAGTTGTGCTTTAACCCTGCTCTCATATGCTAAAATGCTTTGTCCTATTTAGAACTCCTTATTGCATAGATTGTGGTCATGTCAAGTTTTCTAGCTCTGTTTTGTGCCTCCTGGTTCCATTGCATTGTTTCCCTGTATTCCTATAATTTTTTCCAATCTAAAAATTTGCTTTCAAAACTTTTTTCTCCCAACCAAATAACTATTGTGATGTGAAGGCTTGGTATAATATATTCCATTGGCACGATTGCTTCAATTCCATAAACCAATTGAAATGGTGTCTGTCCCATAATTATCTTCCAGTTGGTTTTGTATGCCCTTAGAACTATGGGTATTCAATCTTCACAGTCATCTCTTTGTACATTATAGATCTCTGTTTAGAATTTTTCTAGTACTTCGTTTGTATATTCCACTTATCCATTCACTTGCAGGTGATATGTTGTACTTTTTTGGTATGCAATCATATATTCTCTAGTGAGGATTTTGATTGTATTGTTCAAAAAGTGTGTTCCCCTATTACTTACTGGTTTTTACAGACATCTAAATCTATTCATTATGTTCTCATATAGAAATTTGGATGTATCCCTTATTGTGCAATTCAACGTGGCTACAACTTCTACCCATTTTGTAAAACAGTCAGTTGTTGTAATTATATATCTTACTTTGGACCTTTTGATGGAGGGTAAATTGGCCCAATGAAGTTTCTTCCCTATTACTCAAATGGTTGCATTGTTAAAAGAAGATTAAGTGCCATTTCATCCTTCTGATTTGGTTTTCCCACTTGCTAAAAAATGTTACAATGTTTTACCATATGATGTGCATCTTGAAATAGGGTTAGCCACCAAACTCCACTCTGTAATATATTTTTTGTAGTGAGTTCCGTGTTAGAACTATAATATTAAGTGCATCATAATATTTAGTTTATAGTTAAATAATATAGAATAGTTTATATTCTTATTATTTAAATATAAAATTTATATTAGGTTTGTTAGTTATTAATTAACTAACTATATATTACATCAGGTGTGCCCCGTCAATTAATAGGTCATATTTTAAAATCACGTGAATCATTTGGATTACGGGTAAATACATGGAGTAGAAGTGAGGGAGGAGTTACTGACTGGGTTGTAAAATGTTTCTCTATAGTGGATTATTCTTCCGTGGTTTTTTACCCATTTATGGGTTTTCCATGTTACATACGGTGTCACTGTGTTATTTGTTTTATGTTGTTATTTAGTTTTATTATGGTGTGCACATTTATATTTCCACTTATTAATGTATGTTAACCTAACATTTAATTTAGTTTGTAAATATATCTTTTCATCCCTCGTCCTGAAATGGTACCAGAGCGGGTTTAATAAATTACATATAATCCTAATGTAACATAAGGACTAAACCTCGCTCATATAATGATATAACATGGCATAGGAGTATGTTAATGCTCACCATTAAAAAATATAACTATATATATCAGAAAAAGGTGAAAGTAAAAAGGACCATTTAATATATGTCTTTTGTCGCGGTTGCTCCTCAAATTATTGGCCTATTATTTTATACATAAATTGGGGAACACTTTTTGTGATTATATTGGAGTATAATGGGAATTTAAACAAATAAAACTATTTCCTGGCACATAACATGGAGCATCCACCAAATGCCAAGGTAATATGCTAAGAGACATAGTTGGCATAGTTTTAATTTATACACTTTTTTACTCCTTAAACTATTAAATGCCTCCCCTAACTCTTAAACCCTAAGATGGCCCATATTTTATACCTTTGGCATATATTAAAAATATTAATGGTTTATTATGAGTGGGTGCTTTTAAGTATTTAAGTGAGTATATATAGATTTATTTGATTTAATCTGTAGCCCCTCACTTCTAATAGTTCTTAAGTATTTTAGTGAGTATATATAGTTTATTTAATATAAAACTTTTAAAACCACTTTGTTGTTTTTAATGTGGTCACCCTTTGGCACATTTCGTGGCCTCATTAACATTTAGATGTTTAGGCTGCTCCAACATATGCTAAGTTTTGTTTAAAAATAAAGAAATGTGCTAAGTTTATAAACTTTGTATTTATAATCCTTAAAATTTAAATTTTTTACCATTTAAAAATATTTTGATTTTGGCTTATATGACTTGAATAAGTTAAATTAGATTGATTTTATTTTAGAAATATATACAAACCCACGTGAATGCATTATTATAATGTATATCTCATGGAGTTGCATGGTTAACTTGTTCGGTGTTACATGTATTATATGTGTGTACAACAAATTAATATGATTCGATTTAAATTGCAAAGTTAAAATGTGATTAATATGATAATATAATTTGTCGAGTTGGTATAAGTGGCTTGGAGTGAATAATGTGGTAAGTTTATAATGTTGGTTTAACATTGAAATGGCATATAAAATAAACTCGTCAAGTTGGTTAGACCAAAGCGGGCAAATTGATAGAGATTCAAACCAATAAAGAGCAAGAGCTCCTTGGTATTTTTTTTATATAAACCATTATTGTTCTTTTTTCGAAAATCATATATAAACTATTGTTTTGTTTTTTTCCAAAAATATTAATTGTGAAAATTATTTCTTTTGAGAAAAATTATATAATCATTTTTTGTACGACACAATGTCTAGATCATTGTTGTCATTAAATTTATAAAACTTATTAAAAAAAATTCACTCATGTTCCGATTGAAAGCAAAATTCATGGCTTACAAATTGTGGGCAGTTGTAAGTGGAACAGAGAGAACTCCTACTGTAAGACATGCAACTACTAATAATGTTGCCTCATATCAACAGAAAGTACAAGAGGCAATGTCAATTATCTTGCAAAGTGTACAACATGACTTTCTACTTCATATCGGAAACCTTGAGAGTTCTAGTGAAGCTTTGACACAATTGGAGTCGATGCACAAAAGTACGCGTTTATTAGAAATTATTAAATTGGCTTTAGAGCTTATGAAAACTCCCATGAAGGGAGATGAAAAAGTAATTAATTATTTAGTAAAAATAAAAATATTATGTCAGAATTAGATGGATGTGGAAGTAATTTGATTCATGATAAATTGCTCTATTTTATTATTCAATTAAATATTCATGAAAATTTTAGAAATTTTAGTTCAATTTTGAATTCAAAATATCAATCCGAACAAGACATTCCAAATTTTCAAACCCTTAGTAATCTCCTAGCTCAGGAAGAGCATGTTATGACTAATTTTGATTAAAAAGAAAATGCCACACAAACACTTCTTTCTTAGAAAACAAAAGGTAAACCTTCTAGGATTAACAAGAATCAAAAATCAATTTTTAAAACTCCTAATAAAAACAAGAAACTAGGAAACTTAAAAGTTAGTTTTGATGGTAAATGTCATAAATGTGGGAAATTTGGACATAAGAAAGAGGTTTGTAAATTTAAAAACAAGTCAAATTTCAAAATTAGAAATGGAATAAATTAGATCAAAATCAAGATAATGATGCTGATAATGAAAATAATCATAGTGCTAATATAATAGCTTTATAAATTATTTTTAATAAAAAGTATATTTTCTAAACTGTTGGAAAAAGAGTTGTTTTTTTTTCTTTTTTCCATATTTAACTCAGATGAGTTAGTAAAAATAAACTAGAAATAGATACAACTGAAAACATACACAAAATAGATTATATGTATTTTAAAATTTTGCTTCATTTTTTGATAGTTTATTCAAAAATAGAACCGTGTTCATATTTTTGCATGAAAAACTAATCATTTATGACATATATAAGCTTATGGAATGTATTGAAAGGTGCTTACATGTCATCTTTTGAAGCAAACTCTATGAGAAGTATCCATAGTTAGTGGATTATGTTTCCAGTGAATACTATGATTATTCTTGTATAACTTGATTATTTGATATGTTATCAAGTCTTATCTCATTTGTAAAAAGCTTACAATAAAGATATATGTTTTTTTTATAAAAAAATTATTAAAATTTGAAACTAAAATATTATTATATGCATATCAAAAGACACTTGGGGACGCCTTTGTGTTTGTATTGGAGATGTCCAATACTGATTGCATTTAATATATATTCTACATGAATAGTATGTTGAATTTTTTCAACATTTTTTTTGACATAGCTAGTTGTTAAGCATATTGTTATGTTAGTTGTTATACAACTAGTGTTTAAATTTACAGATGATTAAAAGTGAAACCAATAATGATTTATATTTATATGTTTATTATGATGTTTGTATGGATATTGTGACTCTAACCATGCTGATGTTGTGTTAGATATAAAATATACTGGATATGTGTTCAAGTTTTTTGGTGCAAGAACCATTACTTGAAATAAAAAAAGCAACCAACAATCTCCATTTCTTCTATTGAGGTAGAAAAGTACAACGGAAGCAACAAAGAAGCCATGTGGTTGAAGAAGTTGTTGGAAGAGATACACATGGAAGCTAATAGAAGTATTCCTCTTCTATGTGGTGGTCAGAGTTGTATTACTATTACTGAAGAATCTAGTACAACATTAAAGAATGAAGCATGTTATCTGAGAGAAGGTTCTTTGCAGTGATAGAGATATCCAATTTTGTAAGATTGAAGATTATATTACAGATATGTTTACGAGCCATTATGTGTAGTAAAATATTGCAAGTGTGTGCAATGCTTGGCCTTTCAGAGTTACCATTAAGGGTGAGTGTGCATGCAATGTCACCTCCTAATGGTCATTCGGATTTTGACTCCTTCTCCTCTATACTTCTACTCTAGTTTAAAAGCATTATAAAATATCTTGTATGATCTAAAAGTAAATTGATAGATTTTACAGGAAAAATACAGTCTAGTGTGCATCTATCTATAAAGGAGGTCTTTGTGTTATAAAAGGCTCCTAGAGATGCGGTATAAGAATATTCCCACAAGAAATAGTGAAATGTAGTCTCACAAATCATGATTAGCCTGAATCATATGTCTACTTTATGGATTCCAAATCCTTTTGTACCAAAAGGTAAGTTAAGCATGATGAAGGTGTTATAATTCCTTCAAAAAGTACATATGCTAGCCTAAACCTTTAGGGTTTATAGATTTGTAAATCTTATTGTACAAACAAGTAATGTTGGCATATGGATCCCCACTTAATATTAAGGGGGAGTGTTAGAACTATAATATTAAGTGCATCATAATATTTAGTTTATAGTTAAATAATATAGAATAGTTTATATTCTTATTATTTAAATATAAATTTTATATTAGGTTTGTTGGTTATTAATTAACAATATAGTAAATTGGGTGTGCCCCGTCCCTTAATATGGACATAACCCTTAGGGTTATTTAAATATGACTATAGGTCATATTCTAAAATCATGTGAATCATTTGGATTATGGGTAAATACATGGATTAGAAGTGGGGGAGGAGTTATTGAACTGGGTTGTAAAATGTTTCTCTATAGTGGATTATTCTTCCGTGGTTTTTTACCCATTTACAGGTTTTCCACGTTACATACGGTGTCACTGTGTAATTTTTTTTATGTTGTTATTTACTTTTATTATGGTGTGCACATTTATATTTCCACTTATTAATGTATGTTAACGTAACATTTAATTTAGTTGGTAAATATATGTTTTCACCCCTCGTCCTGACATTCCCCTATAAAATGTCCTCTAACAATACCTTCACGAGCTTCAGAAATAATAATTCTTTTTCATGTTATAGTGAATCTTTGTGTAATACCTTTTCCTTACCTATTTTTTAAAGAAATCAATTGATGATAGTGTATTGTACGGATTTTGTAATTATTTTTTCTTTCCTTTTTCTATATAGTTTTTTTGGAAAAATTCATTGTTGTAGGAACTACAAAATATCTTCCAATTGTTCTGGTATTGTGATGACCCAAAATAAGTGTGCATCTATAGCATATTCATCTAATACCTTTGGTTCTTCTCATGTGTTTATGTGATTCAAGTTATTTGGTCCTACATTTTCTCTTCCTAGTTTCACATTTATTTTGAACTTATACTCTTGAAATAGAATCAACCATATTGGTATCCTTCCTCCCAAGAGATGCTTATTCACCAAATATCACAATGGATGGTGATCCATGAAAAAATAAAATTTCGTTTCTAACAAATATTTCCTGAACTTCTGGAGTGTGAAAATCATAGTTAAAGTTTCCCATTTGGTAGTTGTGTAGTTTCTCTCTATGGGTGACAATTTTTTTCTTACAAAGTGGATTGGATGGTCTATTCCTCATTCCCATAGTTGATATAGAATTGTTTCAATTACGTTACTTGATGTATCAACATGCATACGAAAAATATTTGACAAATAACGAAATACTACTATTGGCGCACTAACTAGTTTAAACTTTAACTGTATGAATGCATTTTGACATTCGGTTGTCCATTCAAAATTTTCACCCTTAAGTAACAACTTTTCCATTAGTTGTACTATAAAAACATATCCCCTGATAAATTTCCCATAATACCCTATGTGTCCCAAGAATACACAGATCTTTGAGGGTATTGTCAGTGGCTTGATTCTAATTATGAAAACTATTTTTGTTTTATTAACCAAAATTTCTTCTTTACATACAATGTGCCTAAGTAGCACTCCAAATGGTGTGAAGAATTGATTTTTTCAAATTTAATGTTATTCAAAAAGTTCTACATCTTTCTAACATTAAGTGTACCTTGGATATGTGTTATTTAAATAAGGAGAATACAACATAATCATCCAGGTATACTTCTAGGAAGCCGGGAATGAAATATTTGAACACAATGAAAACAACTCAGGAAAAGACCGCAAGTGCATTTTTTTAGTCCAAATGACATGACCCTATATGCAAAGCTTCCCCACTCAGTTGCAAAAGTGGCTTTAACTTAATCTTCTTACACAATCAGGATTTGGTGGTAGTCAATAAATCCATCTATAAATGAGTATACTTCATGTCTCACTATTGCTTCCTTTATTTAATCTATGAATGGAGTATGAAATGGGTCATTAATACATACATCATTCATATCCCTATAGTCTCCACCGATTCTAATTGCTCCCATTTCTTGGGTCGAGTGATTATTGGATAATCCAATCTAATTTTTTTATTGGGTATATTAGACTTGCTTCTATCATCCGATCCAATTCAAATTCAATATTCAAATTCAAATTCATATTCAAATTCAATATGTATGGCCATTTCTTTATAGGGTTTTCTCTTTTCAAATCGATGCATATTTCACCAAGTGATGGATCCACTCCTTTTATTTCACTAAATTTGGTAGGGAACACATCTTCATAGTCTCACAAGAATTGCAATATTATAGCATCTCCTTTTCCATCCAGTTATCACCAACAATAGCTAATTTTATTGTCCTTATTATTCTGATGTCTTCTACCCTCTTGCACACTTGTTCATCATATATTTTAGCCTTCCCTTTATTGTGGGTATCTATAACTAGCCTAGATCCTTCCTTTTCTTCTATGTTTAGATTGTGTAACTATGCTTCTTCTTTATCGTGTACTTATTTTTCAGCTGGTATTGGTTCAAGGCATTATGGTTGGAATATTTCAATCATTTCATTATCCTCTTCATTTTTTGTTTGTTATTGTCTTCGTTGTTATCCCCCATTCTGTCAAAAAATTTCAATTTGCATTCTTCTTTATTTTTAGTTGCAGTTTCTTTCTTATACCATGTGTAGTTTTTCTTGTTGTTTCCTCTAGGGTCTAGGAATTTTACTCCTCTTTTTGATTCGATACTTCTGTAGAATAGGAATGTGTTTATTCTACAAAGAGTAGTATCAACCATAGGATTATTATATTCAAAAGTGAAAGTTTGGATAAAATAATGTTGCAGTTGTAATGAGAAATAGTGAATAATGTAGCAATAAAACCTGAAGTGTGGAGGACATGGTAGTAGTAAAAGTACATGCACCCATGAGCCTCAGTGGGACTGGTAAAAGGTAAAGTTCCAAGCATCATTACAGCATGTAAAAACCTGTAAGATATTTTCATTCACCTCAAAATACCAATTGAACACACATGTTTATATATATAAATATGATGACATAATAAGAATTCGTGTAGTATGAAAAACAAAGTGTTACATGTAAATAAAATAAGCTAGCAAGAGTAAATACAACCAAGATATGCAAATATTATGTATGGGTGTGATGGTATGGTATGCAAGATGTGAAGATGATAGGAGAAGTGCCCCCCAATAGATGTGTATTAGATGAGGTTTATTTAAAAATGTTCCCTCAACAGTCAAGAATGAACCATAAAACAAGAGTGTGTCATCGGGAAATGAGTGTAGCTCATGAGAGTAGATTCTAGAAAGATATATCGTGAAGAATAGAGCATGAGGTGTGTATGATGTGAGGTTCATGGATGAAGTGGCCCTCAACAGTCAAGTGTGAAACTTAGCACAAGAGTGTGTTAGGTGTGTATAATGTGAGGTTCATGAATAAAGTATCCCTCAACAGTCAAGTGTGAATTGTAGCACAAGAGTGTGTCGTCGGTAAATGACATGAGGTTTAAGGATGAAGTATGGCCTCAATAGTCAAGTGTGAACCATAAAACTAGAGTGCATCATTGGGAAATTACTGTAGCATGTGAGAGAAGGTGCTAGAGAGATATATCATGAAGCACAAAGCGTGATGTGTGTAGATGATAGGAAATATGTATCATGAAATGTAGAGCATGAAGTGTGTATGATGTGAGGTTCAAGGATGAAGTATACCATCAATATTCAAGTGTGAACTGTAGCACTAGAGTGCATCATCAGGTAATGATGGTACTATTTTGTGAGATTACGTGCTCCTATTATAAGTTAATACAAAAGGGAATACAAGAAATCAAGGAACCTCAAAACTATGGGAGGGTTTAAGGCTATCTTATGATATATATGACGATGGTGATGATGAAGGTATGTGCGTGAAAAAAAATTTCTGTTATGAGCTTGATGATCTACACAACAAAGAGAAGCTGACAAAAAGTATTATTAAGATAGGATAGTGGGTTTCTTGACAAAGTCAGTCCCGGGAAAGCGACAGCTTCCTAAGATGGATGCCAACCCATGTTTTGATAAAATGATGTAAAAGCAATCTGAAATAAATATTTGATAAAAATCTGAGATATTAAAATGACAATCTGATAATAAATATGTTAAAATATAAACCAATCATGAGTGTGTCAACGACGACTTGGGTGTGACTGGTACGGTTGACGATGACCAGTGTAAAGCTAATAAAGGGATGAACAGGAACAAAGTTGGAACCTACTGTAGGGTTGTTAAATCTGATATCAAGATGAGGATAAGATAAAATAAGTGTGGGAGATGATATATTTTATGGGGGAGGGATTAGATCGACGATGACTTGAGGAAAATTGGTATGATTGATGGCGACCGATGTAGAGCTAGTGCAGAAATGTAGAAACATGGGCTGAATTCTAATTCTGAAATGTTGACTTTGATTTCAAGGTAGTGATAGGACAAGTAAAACAAAAGGATGTAGCCGATTGACAGGGAGTAACAAGGGTTGAATCAATGGCGATCGGGATGGGTTGATAGTGACCGGATCAGGATTTAAGATTTTTAACAAGTGGATGGGTGGACAAAAGGGGCATGTAGAGGATCAAAGATGGTTGAATGCATGGGCAGAGCTCTAAAAAAACTTGCAAACCTGTAAAACAAAATGAAAAAATCATTAAAGAGATCTCCAAATAATACTTCAAAGGACATACAAAGCTCAAATGATAGCATGTAAAGAGATTCCAAGATTGATTCCAGCTGATGACAATAGCTCCATGGAAGAGGAAGGAGGAAACAAGAATGTAAGTATTCCAAAGATCTAATATTTCTCAATCATTTGAGGGGAGGGTGGATTTGTATCAATATGGTCGACGGTGACCTGCATGAGTCACCGGTGACTGCAGTGGACTCCAAATTAGGTAGGTAAAGGTCAACTTTGATTTCAAAGATTGAAGTGTTATAATGATTAAAATGGAGGTAGGAAGGATATTTTATGGTTGCATGATTGTGTGGGGAGAAAGTAGGTGGAGTAAAAAGGGGAAATAAATAAAGGGTAGGTGAGTAATTTAATGGTACATTAAATGGGGGATGAATACTAAAATAATATTAATGTGAGAATGGGGTGGAAAAAATTTGTGTATAAATAATAGGTGAGTTAATTATGTTATTATTAGAATAGGATTAGGGGGATATAAATAATAAGAGTTTAAGAGGGGTAATGGGGGGTTCATAAGCATTTAGGAGGGAAATTTATATTTTCAATAATAATGGAGGGATGAATATACGAGATGATGATAAAAGAGGGGGAGAATGCAAAATGAGGGGAAAAGTACTCAAAAATGTGGTGTCTAAGCTTTACCCTTTTTGTCTAGTGGTATTTGTGTTAAGAAATACCATGAGACTAAAAACTATAAATGAAGATGAAATATGATGGTTGAGATGCTCCCCCTCAAACTAGGAATCGACAACATGAAGGGGAATCGATGACAATTTTTGAAAGAGATAGATGGAGGGATGAGGGAAGGAAATGGGTGGGAAAATAAATAGGAAGGTTCTCCAAGTGTAGGGGCGTGATTTTATATGGGATAAAAGTAAAAAAAAAAATATGGCAATGACCTTAGAAACACATTAGTAGGATCATGGCGTGGCCTGTGATGGAGTTGACACTAATGACCTATGGACCATGTGAGTCAGAAAAAAGTCACTTTGATATGGAGGGAATCCAATGGAAATTCTCTAGGATGGATGTGTAATCCGTGGGACCAATGGGTCAAAGGAAGACATCAAAATATGTGTGAAAAAAATGGAAGGGTAGTTAAAATGATGGTTTGATAGATGGCAAGGTAACAAAGCAGGGTAAAAGATTATGTGTTGTCCTTCAAGTGCATGAGGAATTGAAAATATGCTTCCTCGGTGGGATGAAGGTAAAAGATGACCATGAGGGTGGGCTTTGAATGATGAACGATGATTCCCCAAGAAGGGCACAGTGAGAGCCACAAATTGGGTTGCAAAATATAACAGAGATGCATGGGATAAGACACAGTGTGTTATGGTTGACACATAATTTTGAGGTTTGGGGAAGGAAAATTTAAGAAGGAGATTAATGAATATGAGAAAAAGAATTAAAATTAGGGTTGTGGTTGACAGGGACTAAGTGAGTCACCGACAACTTAGCTTGGTGATCGGGACGAGCGATGACTAGTACCAATTCGGTGACGACCTTGGCAGGTCAAACGTGCTCATTTGTATAAGAGACAAAGGTGGTTGAAGGGGATCTAAGAGAGAGAAGATTTGTGTGATTTTGAGGAGAGATGGATGTCAACTGTGGAGAAAGGAAGTGCTAGAGGACCCATCAGCGAGTGGTAAGAATCTAAATCTTAACCTGGTTTTTTATTTCATTTGGTTGTTTGGTTGTTTTTTTATTTTTTCTAGAAATTCATAGGAAGGAAGGACCAGTTGATCAGTGGTGATTGGGCTAGTTGTTTTAGACCAAAGGAAAGTTGGCATCAACCCTAAATGGGATCACATTCGACTGGGTAAATATTAGGTTAATTTGATTAAAAATGGTGATTTTTAATGATAATATGTTGATGGGTGATTGTTTGATTGGTTTTACAGGCCAGAGATACTTTGTATATGAGAGACCGGTTCCCAACATTATTTGATAGGATTAGAGGGATATGTGATAGAAATTTAGTGGGATCTCCTAGCAGCAATAGGACTGGGTGGATTATTCCATTACAGAGCGGGCATTGAGAGATACAGTAATTGATGATTACATTGGTGTGATAAGTGGGACCCGTAGACGAGCACATTCTGTCCCAAGATGGGTGAGATGATGGTCAGAGTGAAGAATGTGTACCATATTTTCATACTACTAATCTAGAGGGAACATGTGGTAACTACAAGAGTAGAAGGGGAGGATGCATGCATTAACTTGGTTATTTGGAGTAGATGTCACATAGATTACATTTGGTTCATGGGCCTTTCACATAGAGGCTCGATATCAACTGGAAATGTTAGGGAGTAGATTGAGATGTTTGATTATGATGGTGATATCGTATTATTCTTTTATGGACTCTGGTGGCTCCAAATTTCTATGGACATTAGTAAGGGTACTAGAAGATATAGTAGAGTATCAGACAGTGTTTTTTTTGGTGTTGTGTTGCGTGCATAGGTTTATTATGAGTTGTGGATGTACACATATGGGTGGAGGACATGCATGGATGTGGGCTTCTTACTACATTGTTGGGCGTATGAGCATATAGTTCGTAGTGAGGCCATCAAGGATTCTATGGGAGATGGGGGATCATCATATATATATGGTGGTGGGATTTTTGAGATGGTGAGCTAACCATGCTCATGGAGACAGGGGGAGCGGGGGAGGATTTGTATGAGGAGAGATTAGGGAGATTAGATGTGGATGATGTCATATTGAGGTCATACAGAGGCTTCCCTACATGGCCAGGGGTAGATGTATAGCTATCAGGCATGAGGAGGGAGAGGTGGGTTCAGGGTCAGAGGCTTAAGATGATTAAGGTGGTACACTTTAGTAGGGTGATGAAATAGTTTGGATTAGTACAGAGGGTAGCTAGAGTTCCTATCTGATATAATCATGATGAGACAAAGAAGGCATATGTCTTTCCTTGTGATGTTGGAACCATTAGTAGAGGAGGGGATCCCTAGGATGACGATGATGTGGGGGTGGGAGAGGGATATGTAGATTAGTGGACATAACAGTGGGATGGCTAAATTTGTTGATTAAAGTAGATAGCGCATAGGTAGGAGAAGAGGAAGTGATGCCTATGGGAGAGGAGTAGGTAGTTCCTAGAGGAGAGGGTGAAGATGGGGGAGTGACAAGTGAGATAACCGGATTATAGGCAGAGTTAGATACTACACAGTAGGAGAGGGATGTAGCACAAGAGGATGCCACGGGGTTGTGCCATGATAGAGACCTATTCATATAGCAGCAGGACTGATACCATAGGTAGAAGGAAGCCTTACATGGCTAGATATGGAGATCATGGATCCACAGTTGCGGTGTCAGGGAGTGAGGCACCATAGGATTCATAAGGAGTCAGTTAGATGGCTCCACCTAGTATTGTATCACTAGAGCAGTATAAGACACTGAGTGTGGAGGCACACTACTATGAGTGCATTTTTTACATCTAGACTATTTGATGTGCCATGATATGTGGCCTATCTAGTAGGGGAGCAGATACCATGAAGTGTTGCTTGACCGGTGCCATCTGGTAGCACGTCTATCATGTGCGTAACCATGAGGAATTAGCCAAGTCGAGATGATGGACAGGGAGATGGAGAAGGAGGTGGAGATGGAGAGTGGATAGGGAGGTGAATAGGCCCCAACTCTAAGAAGACAGGGATTGGAGACTTAGAGTGCATCTAATCTGTCAATTCACCACTTAGTGGGTGAACATTATACATAGATTTTGATATGGATTTCAATGTATAGATTTTTGAGATAGAGCCTCGTAGAGGCCTATCACGGATGTATGGACACATTTTGATGATGATATGTATATATTTATACGATTTTGTCGGCTTATATGTGTTGTGTGATGGTTTATAAAATGTGATGGATGTACTATATTAGGGATTATATTATGGTTGTGATTTGATGCATATTGATGATGTAGATGCATTTGTATTATGATTTTTGATGCGATGTTTTGATTTATTTTATATGTATAATGATTAGATGTTGACATGGATATGGATGTATGGATTAAATGATTTGATGTAATGATAGATATTGATTAAGAAAAGATGTAATAGATGGTAGATATGAGATGATGAGATTAGATTAGATGTAAACACATTATGTGATGGATGGATATATGTCTAGATGTAGAAGGTGATGTGGATATAGGCAATATTTTGATTTTATGGATAGCGATTTAGACATTGATTAGATAATAATGATATACAGTAGATCATTACGTACTAGATAGATTGGATATGGATATAAAAGTTGGGATAATGTGGTGGGAAAGGGTGCGACCTTGATATGGTAACCCAAGTGTAAAAAAGTACACTTCATCATAGAGAGGAGGGTATGTAGAAATATGCTTAGGAACTGGATTAGAGGTAAAGCGTGAGAGGTAACAATGTAGAGTAATGCACTTGTGGCCAAAGAAAAGTGTTAACACCTAACTAATGCTAGTTAGTCACATTTAAGACCTTGAGGGAAAGATGGATAGTGTTCTTATAGACCCACTATAGACACAAAAAGGGGGTTAAAATGTATCTTGTATAGGGAAAACAAGCTCTCCTTAGGTGGTAGTCCTAGGCATATGCCCCAGCTTTGAGCAATATAGCACAAACTAATCACTATGGGAAGTTTACGGAGGATGGGAAAGTTGATCGATGTGGGAATATTTCTAGGGATGCTTGCTTACTTTTGATATCTTGCTTTGCTTTTGATATTTGAAGAAGGATAATCAATATGGGAATCCTTTTTGGTCATGATATAAGAGAGTATCCATCCTTCGAGGGAGTGGTCTATGATTAGAATTTTTACTTTGGATTTTGTTTATTTTAGTTAGATGGATAAGATATGTATGATAGTTTTCCTTCAAGGGATCGGTCTATAATTTTGATAATTTTTTCTTTATATGAACAATTTTCCTTTGAGGGATCAGTCTATTTTTAGACAAGATAGCTTTTGATATGAGCATCCAGGGTTTGAATTTAGGATAGAGTTGGGGATAACCAAGTAGACCACTTGGGGAGGGGATGATAAGATGTACAAGTGACACTTATGGACCCTTAGCATGGTTCCAGTTGGTAGATTAAAGGGTGATGGATGTAACAATTTTGCGGTTCCTACTGAGAAGGAGGAACTTTTCCATGAGGAATATGCTATGAGAAAAAATCCATGGTGCCTGTATTTAAGGTCATAGATAGGTTAGTAACAATAGACCACATAATTTCAAATCATTATTATGAGGGATGGAATGGCTATCGATGGGAAAGGATCACTAAGTTTGACTAGGGTCATGTTAGTAGGTATGTTAATAATAGAATGGTCACAAGTATAAGGCCTTGATAGGTTTTTCTTCTGGTTTACCATCAAGGGAGGCTAAACGATAGGCTTTGGACCCATACTTATGTGTGATAATATATGGTCCAATCTAGTTGGGAGAAAAATTTCCACATTGGCTCATCTTTAGAGAAGTGACATTTTGATTTTATTTTAGGACAAGGTCACTGATGTTAAATTCATGTTCCTTGAGGTGTTTGTTCTAAAAAGGTTCGATGCACTCTTGATATATGTGACGGTGTTGAAGGGTAATCAAGTAATTCTCATCTAGCAATTCAAGATGGGCTAGATTCTCTTGATGATAGTCCTCGTCAAAGATGAAGTCACAAAGGGAAACTCATAAGGATGGGATTTTTACTTCAAGGGGAGGAATGGCTTCAGATGCATAGACGAGAGAGAAAGGAGTAGCACTCATAGAGGTGCATATGTTAGTCTGGTAAGCCCAAAAGAAGGAGGGGATGCGAATGCCAATTATGTCCTGGTTTGTCTATGGTTTTCGCAAGAATGTTTCAAAGAGTTTTATTAGTGGCTTCAACTTGGCCATTAGCTTAAGGATAATAAGGAGAAGAGAAGCTAAGATTTAAGTTAAAAGAGTCGCAAAGCTTCTTGAGGTATTTTTTTTAAGGACATTATGTTGTCCATGATGATTTTATGGGGAACAATGAAATGGCAGATGATGTTCTGATAAATGAAGTCAACAATTTTTTTGGCTGTGGTAAACGCGAGTGGAATGGCTTCCACCCATTTGGTGAAGTATTTTATAGCAGTGATAATGGAATGATGACGCTGAGAAAAGTTTGGGTTGATGAGACTGATGAGCTTGAGGCCTCATTGTGAGAAATTCTAAAGGTCTTGAGTCAGTTGTAAGGCCCAAATTGGAATACGGATGAGGTTGGAATGTTGCTGGCATTTGGTACACTTTTTAACATATTCAAAAAAGTTTTTATTGAGAGTGGGTTGGTAATAGCATGCACAAAGAATGTGCTTAGAAACAACCAAACAACTAAAACGTCCACCACATATCTCATTATAGAATTCTTAGATGACACACATAGATTCATGTGATTTAAGAAAACGTAGCAATATGTCATCAAAGACACATTTTTAGAGGATTTCACCAAGGATGACATAACAATTAGGTCATTAAAGGAATGACCTCTCACAATTTTTGGATACATCGTAGGGAAATTTGGACACAGATAAATAGTTGAAGATTGTGGTATACTAAATATCAGATGGATTGGTGTTAATGTGATTGATGCGAAGGAGCTCATGGACATGAGATGGTTAGTCGAGGCGATGGAAAACATCAAAGAGTTTGGATTCTTCAATTTCCCATAGGATGAGAGAAGCAAGGGATGCCATAGTATCGACAAATCATTTGGATGAGTGAGGGACGGATTGGATGGTATACCGATCAAATACCTCAAGAAGAAATTTGATGGATAGGATGGTATAATAGGTTTGTAGGTCTCCTTGAAGCTCTTCCCATCCTTTTAGCTATCTCTTATCCTCCTTAGATCTATCCTCCCGCCCCATCAACTCATAAAAAACCAATACCCTACTATGCTCGACGTTCTAGAATGTTCTACAATATTTCCTAATCTTGTTACAAGTTAATGCAAAATGGAATACGAGAAGTCAAGGAACCTCAAAAATTTGGGAGGGTTTAAGGCTACCTCATGATATAGATGATGATAGTGATGATGAAGGTATTGGCATGAAATAACCTCTCCAATGTGAGCTTGATAAATTGTACAACAAAGAGAAATTGATAAAAAATATTAGTAAGATAGGATGGTGGGTTTCCTGAAAAATTCAGTCCCGAGAAAGCGACAGCTTCCTAAGATGGATGTCAACCCACATTTTGATAAAACAATGTATAAGAAATAATGGATGGAAAGATGAAAATAATAATCTGAAATAAAGATCTGATATGCTAGAGATGTTAAAATGATAATCTGATAAGAAAATTCTAAAAGACAAACCAATCCTGAGTGGGTCGATGATGACCGTGGTTTGACTGGTACAGTTAATGATGACCGATGTAGAGTTGATTAATGGATGAACAAGAACAAAGATAGAACCTGTTATAAGGATGTTGAATCTGATGTTGGGATGAGTATAAGATAAAGGAGTGTGGGAGATGATAGATTTGGTGGGGGAGGGAGTGGTTCGATGGTTACCTGAGGTAGACTGGTATGGTCAATGGTGACTGGTATAGAGCCACTGCATAAATGTAAAAAATAGGGGTTGAATGTTGACTTTTATTTTATGGTGGTGATAGGACATGTAGGGTACAAAGTATTACCGATTAAAAGTGGGTAAGGGTTGAGTCGATGACGATTGAGTAGGATCGATGGTGACCAAATCAAGGTATAGGATTTTGATTAGTTGATGGGGTGGGAGGATGAATCTAAGGAGGATTAGATATAGCTAAAACGATGGGTAGAGATCTCTAAGTAATATTAAAAGTAATCCAAGCTCCAATGATAGCATGCAAAGGATTTCAATGTGGATCTAGCTAATGACAAAAGCTCCAAAGACAAGGAATAAGGAAGCAAGTATGTAAGAATAATAAAGATCTCAAATTTTTTAGGGGTTTGAAAGAATAGGTGGAGGTCAATTTATAGGGTCAACGATGACCGAATGAGTTGTTAGGTTGACCAAATTTCCTAAGTATCGAGAGGGTGTGTAGAACACTTAAGTGTGCAAGTGGTCCATGTAAATGTGTGATACATAAAGTGAATAACTTAACATAAATATATCATTATGCTCGTGAATTATGAATGAAGTTTATGATTTTTTGTTGAACCAATTAATGTGTAATACCAACGACAATTAAATTACAAATACTGAGAAAAGAAGCAAAAACGAGACAAGATTTATCTTGGAGAAACCCAATGCGGGAAAAAATCCAGTGGGTGAGAAAATTAGCTTCCCTTCACCATGTAATCTCAATTGATATAACTTACTGCCAATTTTGTCTTCAAGAAAGATGAATATTCCTTCTAAATTATATCTACTTGCTAAAAATCTCTCAAACAATAAGAACTCATCACCATGAACAAACAAGAAAAGAATCCAACTCTCCAACTTTGCTCACACTTTGATTTCACCCAAAAAACTTTCTTGAATCCTTCAAAATGATTTTATTTATAGATGCTCGACTCAGGGAGGCATGGAGAGGTGAAACGAACTGATTGGGAATCTCAAACATTTGCAACTATTGAGATCTTGCATTTTTGTACTGTTAGTTATAGGACCGCCGTTGGACACAAACCATCGGTTACACAACTGCTGCTTTGCACAGAGTTGTGGTTACGTAACCTCCAGGGTAGTCACTTAACCATCGACTGAATCCCCTGAAGAATAACATCAAATGGTCTAAAAACATCATTTAGAGGTGTCCAGATCACCCCCAACCTAACTACACCATCTTGTGAAGACATAATGAGCTGAGATCCTATAGATCAAGTATCAAACATAGAGAATACATAGAATTGGGCTATTCCTGATCCATTTTTTGATCATAACTCCCCAATTTGCGGCTTTTAAGACCCTAAAAGCTTCAAGTACTGATGAGGTGAGGAAATTTCTTCCCCACATTCTTTGAAATACCACTTGGCCTTGGATGACATCTTCCCTTTCAATCCAATCAACCACCTGTCTTGCACTCCTCTTTGTGTTGTCATTTCATTCCGTTGTAAAACCACATCTTCCTCCAATTACAACTGACTATTTGGAGCAAGATCCTCAATAGGCAGAAGCAATACCCTTCTTATTCACAATCCAACATGGAGGGCTAGAAAATACATAAGTACAATTATTTTTCATAAGTACAATAATTAAGAACTGCACCATGAAACAATTCAGAGTGATAACATAGCAACCTACCTCCCTGAAGTAGGACATCCCCCATAACATAGTCACTAGTATCAGTTTTCACTTCAAAAGGTAGTTATAAGTTAGGTAAGGCCAAAGTTGGAGCATGAATAATTTTATACTTAAAATAATCAAAAGCACTTTGTTTTTCCTTACCCTAATCAAATGTCTTACCCACTATTGTTACTGAATGTAGTGGTGTTGTTATGGAAGAGAAGTTATTGATGAACTTCCATAAATACTGAACTACTCCAACAAAACTCCTAGTCTCCATCAGAATTGATGGTGTAGGCCAATTTTGAATGGCCTCCATCTTATCCGGATCAATCCTTAACTCCCCATCTTCAATCACAAGTCTCAAAAAGACAAGCAACTGTTGTGAAAAAGCACACTTCTTTTCATTCAACAAAATCTGGTTCTCCTTAAGTACTTACAAAAATTGACATAAATGATCAATATGATCTTCATAAGTTATGCTAAAAACCAGTATGTCATCCAAGTACACAATAAAAAAGGAATTAATAAATGGCCTCGTTACCTCATTCATCAACCTCATGAATGTCTCTGGTGCATTGCATAGCCCAAACGGTAATACCAACCATTCATATAACCCTTTCCTGGTCTTGAACGTTGTCTTCCAGATTTCTTATTCCTTGATCCACACTTGATGATATCTCGACTTCAAATCAAGCTTAGTAAAATATCTAGCATGTTGTAACTGATTTAATAAATGATCAATGTGAGGAAGAGGGTACCAATTCTTAATGATTATTTTGTTTGAAGCCCTATAATAAACACACATTCTCCACAAACCATCTTCCTTAGGTACTAAAACAATAGGAAAACCACGTGGAGAAGTGATAGGATGGATTATACCTTGTTTAATCAAATACTGTAACTGTTGTTTTACCTCATTAGCATCTTTAAAAGATTTCATATACAATCCCAAGTTTGGAAGAGGACTATCGAGTAGCAAATGGATCTCGTGCTCAATAGCCATGACTAGGGGTAGGCCTGTAGCTTCCTTAAAGACCTCTCTGAATGGTTGAACCAACTCTATTATTTGTGCCTAATTTTTATTAGAAAACATGCTACTAGTGGTTTTAGATGTAACAACCTCATCATTTGGAATATCCCTTAACATAATCGATGCAAGTTTACCACTAACGTTAATGAGCTTTTGGGATTCATTGGCACTCACTAAAGATATCTTTGAATCTCCTAAATAGGTTGAAATGATGTAGCTCATACCATCCTTTACCAAGCAATACTGATTGGCTCTCCTTACAAAGATAGCATCCCTGAAATACAAGTATGGGCTGCCAAAAACTACACCACACACATCAAGGGGAAAAACATCCATAGTAACCTCATTAATAAATTTTTTGTCACTACCAAAAGTGATCTTACATAACTTTTTTACCTTGATGTCTACACCTTTCTTTACCTAACCCAAAGAATACGAACTTGGGTGATAGTAAGTTTCAAACTTCAACCTATCCACTAGCTCTTTACTAATTAGATTATCTTGAGAACATGTATAAAAAATAACACCCACCTTAGTTTTCTTCACTTGAATCTTTAAATGAAAAAGATTCCTAAGTTCATTTTCAAGAAATGTTATTACTACCCAAACATACCTCTCTATAGAAAAAGGCACAACACATAGTCTCATCCACCTCTTTGCTGCAAAATACTTCTTCTCCCTAGAGGGAAGCCATAGCATTCTTCTTATTCTTATTGTTTTTGAAGGGATGCAGTTCTGGGTGGAGCTTCCAAAAATTCCCATGATGAATTTTAGTATCTTTTTTAGAAATAGAAGTAGCATTTTTCTTACCCTTTCCTTTTCCTTTATCCTTTTGTTTGGTGTCACCTTGTTTGTTTGAATCATGTTGAGAGGTAGATGAACTCTTTTTCTTGTCCATCTATAAGTAGTGAGCTTGCGTACAGGCCTCATCTACATCTGCCAACTTGGCCAAGATGACAAGTCTCCTCAAGTGG
The DNA here is from genome assembly GCA_019776745.2 of Taxus chinensis. Lineage (NCBI taxonomy): Eukaryota > Viridiplantae > Streptophyta > Pinopsida > Cupressales > Taxaceae > Taxus > Taxus chinensis. The sequence goes on from CM034150.1 coordinate 41,480,818, forward strand.
CTATGGAGTCCACTTATATACTTCATCAATAGGTTTCAGTCCGCTACATCTTTTCCCATCTGAATAGATTTCTTCCAGAACTCACTGGTATACTCCTGCACAGTATAGCCTTGTTTCTGCCTGAGATACTACCAATACATTAACCTCTCTTCCTCGTAACAAATAGGATAAAACTACTTTTTGATTAGCTTCTTAAAAACATCCCACTTAGTAATTGGAGGAAGCTTCTTAATAGCAAAGGTATGAACATAATTTTCAAACCAAGTTAAAGCATGTTTGGTTAATTTTAACAAAACAAAGGAAATATTTTGACTTTCATTAATTTGATGCAAACTGAAATATACCTCTAGTTGAGCTAGTCAATGGTCTAGCTTCTCAGTATTCACGTCTCCATCATAAGGCTTAATTTTGATCTTGTCATTTAATTTAAATGGATGGGGTATGGGAATGGCATGGGATGGTTCTTCTTCACAAACCTCTTCTTTGAGATCCTCCGGTGTCTCCTGTGAAACACCAAGTTTCTCCATGAGTAGTCCTATGATGGACTCCAACATCCCAATGGACAATGAGATACTACCCATATCTTTGGATATACTTGCCATGTTAGTGTCCAACTTGTAGAAATGATCTTCACCATTGTCCTCTACATCACCTCTTCAATCTATCTCCCGAATTTGTTGCTTCCACTTCTTTGTAGAATTATCTAATTCAAAATTAATAAGGCTACCTTCACTGTGTTCTCTTGTTAGAGTAGGTATTTACCTTAGCTCATGTTCACCTAGGTACATTATTTACCTTTATTATATTTATCCTCACCCACTTATGTGTGTGGATATTTCTTTTTATCTTATTTAGATATTAGGATATATTATCTAGTTGTTAGGTATAGTTCTTTCCTTGATCTATGGTATTGACTAGATCCTTGATGTCTAGCTCTATCCTAAATCTATGATCATGACTAGTTCTTTGATGACTAGTTATTTCCTTGATTTATGGCTTGATCTATAACCTTGACTGGTTCTTAGATTGTTATTCCTTTCCTATATAAGCAAGACCCATTCTCATTGTATTTCATTGAGTTCCATAATAATATATGATATTGTTGTTCATTTGTTTGCAAAGGTTTAATGTAAAGTTATTCTGGCGAATTACTTTCATCTTATAGATCGTGGTGTTTGATTAGCATCTGTGTTCTTGGCTTGGTATGATCTGGTTGTCGTTCCTTTTATGGTATCAGAGCCAGACAGTTAAGCACGCCCGACCTAGAGTAGTACTGGGGTGGGTGACCTCCCAGGAAGTCCTGGTTTCGTCACCTCATAATGTCGTTAGACCTAATTACGTGTATATGTGGTGGGCCCAAAGCTCACATGGTTGCATCCGGATCCATCGTACAGGGGTGTGCTGGTGTAGAAGCTGGTTAACATGATGAGATCCCTCTCCACCACCAGTTCAAGCTTTTGGTGTGACATAAAATTATACAATAATTCAATCAACTACTGGAAATAGGTGTGCCACGATCCAAGAACAATAACCAAAGCAAAAAGGTAAGGACAAAAACTCTAGAGTGTCACGATCTAAGAAAATCCAAGGTAACAAGGCAAGGACACACCTATTTTTAGTAGTTGATCGAATTATTTTTGGTCTTTTTTTTTTCTCTGATACCAAGGGGTGTGTTGGCATAGCAGTTGGTTAACACAATAAGATCTCTCTCCACCACCAGTTTGATCTTTTGGAGTGACGGAAAATTGTTCCTTTTATGGTATCAAAGTAGGAGATTGCTATTGACATCTGTCTGTAAGTTTTATTTTGCAAATAAATTCTTTATATATTCATATATTTGGGATTTGGTCATATTTTATTGTTGCATGAGGTTTTATGTGAAACAGAGGCTTCCATTAGATCTTGAAGGTGGAAAAACCCTAAGATTGACCGTAAACTCAACCATTTTAGAAGGTAATCATTTTTTTGATGGTGGCAGAGAAACACACTGGTTTACCTCGGGATTCACGTCAAGAAGGAGAGAAAAGCATGAATTAGTTTTTTGGGTTTTGTTGGGTTTTTCAAGATCTATATTGGGTATTTATATGTTACGGGCTTAAATATTGTGATTCCTACTAGTAGGTGCTTGAGTTCAGCCCCCTTTCATTTTTTTGTGTGGTGAAGGCAAGAGCATTTTAATTTGTTTTACTTGCAACTAAAATAAAAAGCATAGCATAATATTGAAAATCTTGTATCTTTTGATCAGTAACTTGGTTTTGAGTGTGATTTTTTGTAAAAGTTCTTATTTTTTAGTGATCTTTCCATTGGAAATATTTATTTTGAGAATTGCACTATAATTATAAATGTCATATTGTAACACACACTCGTTATAAAGTGCCAAATATGGAGGAATGTTGTAATTAATTGTGGATGCAATTTCGGCTAAGCCCGATGTCTGAAAATTTTGGGAGTTACATTCTTGTATCAATCAAGGATTCTGAGAATGATATGCTTTTCTCTGAAGTGTGTGGACTTCAAGAGGATATTGTGAAATTTTTGGAAGAAAATAAATCACTCAAGAACCGAAATTCTCTTCTGCAATCACTCATTCATGATAAGGATACACTAATACACTCCCTGCAATAAAAACTTGCTAGCCTACAACATCATCATCATATTGTGGACAGCCATGTCCATGCTCCTAGTCCACTTGCAGCTATTGTTCTTGTACTCACTGACATTGATCTACCGGTCTTTGAGCTTGTTACTGCTCTTGATGCTCCTAAGCCTACGAGGATTGTTACTGCATGCTCTTATACACATGTGCCTATCATAGTAACAAATGTTGTGTATCCCACTTCTGCTCATATGCATGGCTCTTTTGAGAAGCATACCACTGCATTCAGTTCTCGCATGCTCCGTTCTATGGGTTCTACTAGCGGAAGTATTGTCAGACATTCACAGGGTATTGTTTCCCCTATTCCACATGTTAAGTGGAATTCTCACCATGACATTGGTTTTTGAGAAGATACTTCATTGGGATCATACATTGACAAAGCTCTATTTTTATTTGCTCACCTCTTTCTAAGGATCATGATCAACACATGAGTTTTGTACCTTCACTCAGGCTTGAGAAACCTGAGATTTCAGCTATCAGGCATGATCAACCTGACACACATTTTGATGTTCCTTTGCATGCACCCATTGTGCATTTTGCACCAAATTATATGCAGGCATATTCTTCATCCATCTATGTTGATTGGGGTGGATATATAATCACTTGTGGTGGCGACATAGGCATTCGTTAAGAGGACTCTACAAGCATGCCTCCTCCACCATTTGACCTCTTGCTCCACTTTCTATACCTTCTGCATTGTAATGCTTCTTGTTTTGAGCATTTTTATTTAGCAGGTGTAGTGTATCTCTCTTATTTGTTGAGATATTTTGTATCTATATTTTCAACACTTCTAGCATGTTGACAGTATCTCTTGTGGAGGATCTATTCTAGTGAAGTCCAGTGTTATTTTTTCAGTGTTCAAGTAGTTAATTTTGGGCAAGTAATACAGATTTGTAGCATCACTCCACCCATTCAACAACATGGAAAGGTGTGGTGTTGATCCTGATTCTTCAGGTTTCGTGTCCTTACCTTGTTACTTTGGATTTTCTTGGATCCTAACACTCTAGAGTTTGTGTCCTTGCCTTATTGCTTTGGTTATTGTTCTTGGATCATGGCAAACCTATTTGCAGTATTTGATTGAATTATGTTTGGTGTTTTTTTTCAATTTTGACATCACTCCGTTGACAGTCTCCTTATATGGAGTTATTCTAGTGAAGCCCAATGTCAGTTGTTTTTGAGTTTTTTGATTGAGCAGTGGATTCATACCACAGTGCACACCAAAATCTTTCAACATTGTACTAGTTTTGGGTACCTTGTGGTGTCCTTTTTTCTAGTTATTGTACATGAGTACCTCATCAAGCCTAGTTGTCAGGACTTATACTATTGACATGCCACTTCTATTTTGGCCCCTAGCTTCACTTGAGGGGGGGTGTTAGAGTAGGTATTTACCTTAGCTCATGTTCACCTAGGTACTTTATTTACCTTTATTATATTTATCCTCACCCACTTATGTGTGTGAATATTTATTTTATCTTATTTAGATATTAGGAGTTATTATCTAGTTGTTATCTATGTACAACTTGGTTTAAGCAATCAATACAAGAAGAAGGCATTTCAAGCCTTTTTTGACTAAGAGGTTTATTAATACATTGTGATCATAAATTCTATTTGGTCTTGTTGATATGTGTATAGTTGTTTCCTCTTAATTTTGATGCATGTGATAAAACTTCTAAGTGATGTATGCAAGAATTTGATTTTCTACCTACAACATTAGTTCTCCTATCTCTTTTCTTACTCCCTTTCCCATTTTCAGACAAATTCTTCCCTAGCAAGAGATTGCTAGCTTTATCGTAGGGTCAGTGGAGTGCCCCTGTTGCATCCTCGATCGAAAGGCCACCATATAAATCCACATTTTCTCACGCATTCATATATGTCAGCTACACTGATTAAGTAGAGGGACTTAGATTCCTAGAGCGTTGGCAAGAAACCCACAAGTTTTTCCACCCAAATTTTTTTCTTGCCAACAGGTTTATGAGAAGAAAGTGTTATAAAATTGAAGTTTGAGCTCATTTTGAGAGCTAGTATTGCATGGGTGAAGAGTGTGACCCATAGGTGAGTGAATTTCAGGTATGAGGGTAGAATTTGAGAGTTGGTTAGATTTTTTACATGTTAAAGAATATTTTAAGACATGTGTGCAAGTGTTTAGAGGCAAGATAAGTCCACGAAGACAAATAAAGAGAAATATTGAAGATCTAGGGTGTGAGGAAGGTTGTGTGAGTTGAATAAGTGATCTCCATCAATTGTGGCAGCAGAAAGTTTAGAGATTAATAATCTACAGGTGGATGAGTTGGCACTTGGTCATCTTAGGGGGTTGTATCCTCCTTATGGAGTGGGTGCTTCACTAAATTAGGGGTTGGTGCTCCTTGTAAGGTTGGTGCTCTACTAAACTAGGGGTTAATGCTCTGTATGGGGTTGGTGCCTCAATAAATCATGGGTTGGTGCTCCTTATGAACTTGGTACTTCACTAAACATATTTTATTTGTGTAATATAAGCAAAGTTTTAATGGGTTTTCTTCCCCATGAGGGTTTCCCACTTACATATGGTTTTCTTGTGTTGTGTAATTTTTTTCATGCTCTTTTGATTGATGTTACATATCTAATGCACACATATTGTTATGTATGGTTAATGGCAGAATGAATCAATGAATGTATGTGATGGTAAATGAATTGAAAATTAATTTGTTGGACTGATTCACCCCCCCTCTCATTCCATTTTTCTTCCAAAATTGGTGACTTAATGTAATGGATACTTGTGGTTAGATTTTGGTAATTGATGTATCTAAGTATGGTGATCACATGGTGCAATTGATCTAAGTATGGTGATCACATTGTGTAATTGATCTTAGTAATGGTTTGATTTGTTATGTTTCCTTATTACATGTGTTTCCTTGTGATATTTATAATGATCTACATCTAAATGTATTCTTTGGTAATGGTAATCATGAACATGCTTGCTAATTTTTTCACAAGCCAATACAAAGGAGGGACTTGGTAGGTTTGCATGCTTGAGGTGAGTGTTCAGATCTATCTGGATGAAGTGTCAGTATGCCTAGGAAATCGAGTGGAAATAAACTATTACATTTTGGTTTCGTTGTTGGGACCTCTTTTCAAATAGTTTTTCCATAATGTTACTGTTAGTGAAAAATCACAGCACCCCTGGATGCAAATCAAGTTTCTAGGTTGATCACCTGGCATCCAGTGTGATTGCATAACATTGAATCCTTTCTCCAAGTGTGGGACTTGAAAAAATGAGAAAGGATTCTCCAGAGAAGGCTGGTTCCTATTCCTCTGTTTACATGCACACGAAATATGCAGAGGGTTTTCTCAAAACCTAATCTAATCTGCCAAGGAGACAAGGTAAGAAGATGCATAAAATAAATCTAAGCTAATAGAGGTGATGCACCGAGGAATGAAGAACACCTATTTTTCCAGTGAACACAGACCATTCAAATGTGATATAAGATCATGCACAAATAACAAAACTTGTAGTGAAAGACCAGGAGGATGCAAGATGAACACAGAGAGGGTTGAGAATCATCCACAGACATGTATTACTTGCTCCAAAGATTGATACAATACACTACAGAATGCCAGGAGGCAGAGTCGTATTACAGTTCAAATGAGAGGTTCGAACTCCACAAATTCACCTGAGGAGAAGAAGGGAGAGGCAAAACAGAAAAATGTTCGACCTTGAAAAGAAGCTCCTCTTTACAATATATAGAAAGAATGAGAGAGGAAAGAGAGAAGGGAAAACCAAAACTACCCCAACCACCTCTAGGTTGCATTCAATTCACCTCATCATGGCAGAAGCGGCAGATCTTGGCAAAATGGCGGGCTGCCTAACAGAAGCGGTGAACTGTCTGCTGCATTAAAGTTGTTAGTTGAAGCATTACTTCTGCTTGTTATTTCACGCCAGAGGTGTTTCTTGATTTTCTCTCTCCAAACTAAACCAAAACGTAAGATTGACCCTAGAATCGTGTAGAGAATCTCACAAGCTTTCTGTTGATATAAGGAACGTGTAAATCTGAGCTCTGGATCAAAAGATATGACGATCTGAAGATTTAGGGCACGGAACAGACCAAGACGGATTTTGAAATATTTCCCACGCTTCGCCACCTGGATGACATGTGGCACGCATTGATTGGTCACGTGATTCTCTCTCCTCTACCTTTCGGCGGGCTTTCTTTTGAAATTTCCTTGTGGGCCCCTATTGGGACACGTGGCACTATCCCATTGGTTCGGTTCAGTGCTCGAAAACTCACCCCTTTGACCTTTTGACTTTTTCTCCTTGTGACACGTGTCGTGATCTGGTTGGTTCTCGGCCCTTTCGACGATCCGCATCCCGCGCGTCCCTATGTCCCATTTTTCCTTGTGTTCCTTGTGCTGATTTCGGCCGAACCGGCCGGTTCGCGTCCCTGCGGCCCAGATGTCCCTGTGCTTCGCGGGACAACATCTTCCGGTTCGCCCGATTCGGCCGGTTCGCGCCTTTTTGTCCTGCTTGTCCCACTTTGTTTTGGACTGACTTGACTCTTTTCGCCCAGTTCGGCCGGTTCACACCTTTTGTGTACTTTTGTCCCGATTGTCCCGCTCAGCAGTTAGCCAAATTTTCGGTCGGATCGGCTTCTCGCGCCCACCGCGTACTTCTGGCCCGATTGTCCCAAATGCTTAGCGGGCCGCCTGGAGGCTTTTCGGCCGATCCGCGTCTTTCTGTCCCACACGTCCCAAAGGTGACCTTGAGCAAGACTTAGCCAATTTTCACGATTTTTCCTGGATCAACCTACTTGCCTGGGACTTGAATATTCTGATGCATGTTATCAAAATTACCCTGGGGGGTGAATTTTGGATAACAATTTGGCGACTCAGTGGGGTCACCTACCTGCTAGGTAGAAGATCAGTGGCCTTTTAGCGATCCATTGGGCATGAAGTTATAAGCAATAACCTGAAACGAGCCTTATACTGCAACTTCTTCTCCAGCAACACTCTGAACTGTAAAAAACAACCTGAGAGCAGCAAAACCTGTGCCGAAGCACTTAGGAAAACTGAACCTAACTACAACAGGACAATGTGCACAAGCACTTGGAGGAATGAAAATATAATTAATATTTACAAGGTAGTGAACTTCCCTCTAGAGGCAACACTTGAGGTAGATTCCATTCACTGGAATCTGCAGTTCTTCACCATCCAATGAGGCCAATTGGAAGGCATTGCTGCTCTTGCGCTTCGTGACCATGTATGGGCCACTCCAAATGGCATCAAATTTGAAATGCCTTCCTGGTTTTGCCCGATCTGCATCCCATTTCAACACTAGATCTCCAACTTGAAAATATCTATCCTTGGCCTTTCTGTCAAAGGTCTTCTTGATCAAAGCTTGATCCTTTTCCATTGCTTGGGATGCCTGATTTCTGATCTCTTGCAACTCCATCAGCTCTGCATATCTCACCTCCATAGGCTCAAATTCAAGCAACTCTAGCTGCTTCATGAGTTCCAATGTTGGCAACTCAAGTGACATGGGCAAGATTGCCTCTCTTCCATAGGCAAGCTTAAATGGAGAATTACCTGTGGATCTTTTGGGAGTGATCCTATCAGCCCATAAGGCTGATTTCAGTTTGGTATGCCAAGCCCTCTGATTCTCATCAAGAGTCCTCCTAATGATCCTCAACAAGTTCTTGTTTGTAGACTCGGCCTGGCCATTACCTTGAGGGTAATAGTTTGATGAAGTGCTCAGGTAGATCCCGTTCTTGACAGCCCACTCAGTCACTTTAGATCCAATGAATGCCAATGCATTATCAGAGATTATTGTAGTAGGTACACCAAATCTGGCAGTTATCCCCTCATAAAAGTCCAAGATGCTAGACTCATTCGCCTCTTTGAGTGCTACTGCTTCTGTCCATCTGGTGAAGTAGTATGTGGCTGTCAAAATCCATTTGTGCCCTTGGCTTGAATTGGGATTGATGGCTCCAATGAATTCTAAACCCCATTGCATGAATGGCTGGTCAACTGAGATTGGATGTAATGGAAGGGAAGTGAGTCTCTCTTTTCCTGTGAAGAATACACAATTCTTACATCTCTTGATCCATACATAGCAATCACTAAATATTTTAGGCCAATAATAACCAGCCTTCATGATTTTTAGAGCTGTCACTCTTGGTGCAAAATGGCCACCAGCTGGTCCATCATGAAACTCTTTCAATACCCTTTGGATCTGACCCGTGTTAATACATCTCAGTAGCACTCCATTCACATCCTTCTTGAACAAAACTCCATCAATGATGGTATATGGAACGGCCTGCAACCTGAAGTATCTCCTCTTTGCTTTGCTCAATTCTGGAGGGCATAGGCCTATTTGTAGGAAGTGCATAATGCCTTGGGTCTAGCAAGGAGTGGACACATCATCATTTTCTTGTTTTTGATCATCTTGTAATAGTAGGACAGCGTCTTCTTCATCTTCTGGGTTGTCTGGTTGTTTGGAAGCGAGCTGCTCACACAAACCTTTGCCTCTTACCAGCTTGGTGATCTTGATCTCAATGTCATACTCCATGACATGGGTGATCCATCCTGCCATTTTCTCATTCAAATCCTTGTTGAGGAGGAAATCCTTAACCCCAACATGTGAGACTAGCAATTGGACCTTGTTGTTTGAGACTAAATGCTTGAATTTTTTCAAGCTTCCGATTACTGCAAGGACATGCTTTTCGATAAAAGAGTACCTCACTTCGCAGTCACCTAGGGTCTGGCTGAAGAAGGCAATCAGCTGTTCATCATTATCTTTGTTCTGTTGTACCAGAATGGCAGAAATAGTGTCATCACCTCCAAATGCATAGAGGATGAAATCCTTGGAAAAGTCTGGGTTGATGAGAGTGGGTGCCTGGGAGATAGCTTCTTTGATTGCTTCAAAACTATCCTTGCCTTCTGTCATCCATTTAAAATCCATGCTTCTCTTTAACATTTTGGTGATGGGCTTGACAAGGGCTGCGAAATCTGGGACAAACCTCCGAACAAATTTTATCCTTCCCAGGAAACTCTGAAGGGCTTTCTTGTGGCTTGGCAATGGTAGAGCTCTTATGGCTTCAACCCTCTCTGGATCGATTGTTAATCCTTCCTTGGAGACAATATGGCCAAGGAGCTTCCCTTCATGTGCAAGAAAGATGCACTTCTTAGGATTTAAGGACACTCCAAACTTTCTACACCTCTGAAACACTTGCTTGAGGTGAAAGAGATGGTCTACAACATTCTTTGAGAAGACAGTAATATCATCCAGGTATATCAGCACTATCTTGTTGATCAAGCCTTTGAATGCCATATCCATAGCTCGCTGGAATGTTGCTCTGGCGTTCGACAGTCCAAATGGCATCTTCTTGTAAGCATATGTGCCCCATTTGGTTGTGAAGGCTGTCTTGAACTGGTCTTCCTCCTTTACCATAATCTGATTGAAGCCTGAGTAACCATCAAGTAGTGAAAACCTTTCTGAACCAGCTATGACCTGCAATATTTGCTCCATGGAAGGGAGTGGATAATGGTCTTTGAGAGAGGCTCTATTCAAATCTCTGAAGTCAACACACAGCCTAATCTCTCCACTCTTCTTCCTGACTGGAACTAAGTTGGAAACCCAACTAGAATGCTTGATTAGGAATATGATTCTTGATTCAATCAGCTTGTCCAATTCTTTCCTCATGAGAGGCTCCATGTGTGGATTGACTGGTCTCTATTTCTGCCTGACAGGCTTAGCATTTGGATCCAATTCGATAGTGTGCTGAGCTAAGTTGGGATTGAAACCTTTCAAGTCTTCATAGCTCCAAGCAAACACATCAGGGAATTCTTGACATAGCTGTATGAACTCACACCTTTCTTGCTCAGTTGTCATCTTTCCAATTTGCAATGGCTTGTTCTCTTCTACCAAGATGGATACCGAATCTTCCCTCTTGACCTGAATGTTTGGTTTCTCCTTTCTAAACTGATCATTGGGGTTGAAAATGGACTCCAAAGTGATAAGTCCCTTGGGCGGCTTGTTAGTTCTTAGCTGTATCACCTGGTCACCATATTGCTGTTCCAACTTCTCTTGATTCTTAGCTAAGAACTCAGCTTCCTCTTGCAAGAAGTGGATGATTTGCTGGTCATTCTCAAATACCTGCCAACTGACATTGTTATCCAGCACTGAAGGCCTCACAATCACATGGATGTTTGGCTGTACCTTATCTTGTTGAATGTTTTCTACAATGTCAAAGGCTGCCCCTACTACTGCAAGCCTGTCAGTAGCTTGATTCTCTTTCCTAGGAATGGCTTTGATGCCGAAACCCTCAAAATCTTCCATGAGGTCCCACACCCTGTTCTTGTAGCACCTGAGTAGATCATTTTTGGCGGCATGTTGTCCTTTGACCTGATTTACAATCAGCTCACTATCCCCAAAGACTTGCAAGTTCTTTATTTTTCTCTTGATTGCCTAATGTATCCCTTGCACCAAGGCTTCATATTCAGCAGTGTTATTGGAGCATGCAAATTGAAATCTAAAAGCTGAATAATACTTTACTCCTTGAGGTGACATAAGCACGGCTCCACCTCTTGCGCCTTGTCTACTCCTTGATCCATCAAAAAATAGCTGCCATACCTCATTTTCATCCTTGTGGTTTGGCTTGGTGATGCTAGGAATAGGTTGACTTTCTTCATGTATACAATAGACTCCTAGCTCAAATTCTTCTATTCCTTGATAAGGATCAAAAGCATGCACCTTGTTTGCCCATTCATCAAGAGTTAGATCTGGGATGTTTCCAACTTTAGTGTCAGTTTCATCAGTGCTTGGGTGATCTTCTTGATCAAATGCTGAGCAATTGGCATTAATCTGACTTGGAGTATAGGGCTCAATGTGGAAGTTTGCAATAGGTTCTGACCTAATTGTAGCCTTAGTTCCATACCTTGTTCTGAATAGCATGTGAGACCAATCAGCGGACAAATATCCTCCAATTTTGGAAGTGAAGTCCCTTGATAAACATAGGGCAAAGAGTGGTGGAAGGTATATGACTGATATATCTTGTAAGACAACAACATTTGGACATGCATGCAAGGTAAGACTCAAATTTCTAATCACCCCAACTGTTTCTATTGCTGTCCCATCCAGCTGCACTACTCCCTTAGATGTTATTTCATACTGGAGCCCTAACTGATCAGCTATCTGTTTAGGCATTACTGAGCTACTTGCTCTGGAATCTATCATGTAATTATGTACTAGCTGATTTCCAATGATTAACAAAACATAAAAAGGGGGAGGCTTTAGCATTCTACCTTGTTGTGCTCCATGATTTCCTTTAGGCTGGGCAGCATTTGTGAGCACTTTGTCTTGCATCTGCTGGTTTGAAGCTGGCCAGTCCTTCATGGCAGCTTGCAGCAGATCTCTTTGGTCTGGGATGGATAGGGATTCCCACATAGATATATTGACGTTTGTCTTCTTCATCTGATCAATGATACTGAATGGTGATGAAGGATCTCTCTGTTGTCCCTTGGTTTGCACATTTATTCCTTGTATGTGGGCAGCAACAGCTGGCATTTGAGTTGGCCTAGGGGCTGTTCTTGGCTGCCCTTGTGCATTTGGAACGGGACTTTTCCTGCCAATCATTTGTGGAGCCATGGAAGGTTGTGGATTGGCTGGGGCTAATGGCTGCTCTTCACCCAAATTTCTCCTTTTTGACCTTGTGTTGGCTGCAACACCTTGAGAAACTGCCTGGTTCATGCCACAAAAATCCTTTGCTTGCCAATTTACCAATGTGGTGTCATTTGGGGCCGATTGCTGTTGGAATGTTTCTTGTTGTTGGCTATTTTCTTGACTGTTCTCACCCTCCACACCAGTAGTTGTTACCATTAAAGCTTGAGTAAAAGCACCATTGAAGCACATGGATTGATTTTGAGGCTCATTACATGGAAAACACCAATCATACTCCTGGGCAATGTTGTTTTGTGCTGGTACTAATGCCTTAGAGGCAGATATGGCATTTGGATTATAGGGATGGAATGGTCTATTGGCAGGAGGCCTTGTTTGATACAGATTTGCAGCTGGATTGGTTGGCCTTTGAGGCTGATATGGCTGCCTATTAGGTTGAGCTTGAGGCTGATATGAAGGTCTAAAACCTTGAGCTTGCTGTCTTTTGAGAGTGACCAGCTCATTGCCTAGATTTTACAATTGCTTCATGACCTCTTGAAGCTCATTTGGGGCACTTGGAGATGAAGTGGAGGCTTCATTTGAACTCTAATTTCTAGGAGTGGGAATAGGAGCTAAGACAGGTGCTTGACTAGCACTTGGGCTCTCTAAACTTGGATATAATGGCATTGGAGGCCTAGGAGCTAGCTTGCCAGCTTGAATCAGACAATTTTCAGCTCTAATGGCAATACTTAAGCAGCAGGGATAGTTGTGCCTCCCATAGATTGAACCAACATATAAATATCAGAATTTAAAGTTTTAAGGTAATATAGAAAAGCACCTTCTGCTGTTGGCCTGACTGCTACTGGAATCCTATCCCAAGACCTTTGAAATCTGAAGTTGAAATCAGTCAGCTGCTCATTGGGGGCTCTCTTGATAGTTGTCAGCTGCTCCAAAAGAGACAAGTTGTCTCCCTTCTCTCCAAATTGATCATGAAGTGCAATACACAGCTGATTCCAGTTTGTGATAGAACCAGCTTCAAGGCTTCTGAACCATTACAATGCCTTCCCTTTGAATGATGATGCCAGCAGTTTGACAGCCACATCCATTTCATTTATCTCATGGATTGCACAGATGTTAGCAATGTCTTTGACATGATCACCAGGAGTGGTATAATTTTCTCCAGTAAAAAATGGAATGTTCTTCAACGCTACAATTGGAACTGGATTCTGTGCATTGAGGGCAAGTGGGCTGCTGCCAGTGAAATTGACAAAGGGATTTGCTGGTTGCGCCATTCTGATTGGTCGAAGGACTCTTGAATACTGAATGAAAGGCCGAGCAGGTGGAGTTGAGAGAGTTCTGTTTGGTGGAGATGGAGACCTTTGAATCCTCCTTCCTCTTTGCCTTCGTCTTGGAGATAATTGCAGGTATTCAAACAACACTTCCTCTTCTCCAACTCTTGACCTTGTGATTCTTCTCATAAGCTTTCAGGCCTGTACTGCTGAAACCAGTTGATTTTCCCCTTGGAGTTGCCAGATATGCAAATAATAGCTCTTTTCAAGCAAGAAAATTGCAGCAGATGCACATCAACTTTGCTGCAATAAAAATGGGACCTCTAGGTCCCACCCGGTGTGCCAAAACTGTTAGTGCAAAATCACAGCACCCCTGGATGCAGATCAAGTTTCTAGGTTGATCACCTGGCATCCAGTGTGATTACATAACATTGAATCCTTTCTCCAAGTGTGGGACTTGAAAAAATGAGAAAGGATTCTCCAGAGAAGGCTGGTTCCTATTCCTCTGTTCAGATGCACACGAAATATGCAGAGGGTTTTCTCAAAACCTAATCTAATCTGCCAAGGAGACAAGGTAAGAAGATGCATAAAATAAATCTAAGCTAATAGAGGTGATGCACCAAGGAATGAAGAACACCTATTTTTCCAGTGAACACAGACCATTCAAATGTGATATAAGATCATGCACAGATAACAAAACTTGTAGTGAAAGACCAGGAGGATGCAAGATGAACACAGAGAGGGTTGAGAATCATCCACAGACATGTATTACTTGCTCCAAAGATTGATACAATACACTGCAGAATGCCAGGAGGCAGAGTCGTATTACAGTTCAAATGAGAGGTTCGAACTCCACAAATTCGTATGAGGAGAAGAAGGGAGAGGCAAAATAGAAAAATGTTCGACCTTGAAAAGAAGCTCCTCTTTACAATATATAGAAAGAATGAGAGAGGAAAGAGAGAAGGGAAAACCAAAACTACCCCAACCACCTCTAGGTTGCATTCAATTCACCTCATCATGACAGAAGCGGTGGATCTTGGAAAAACGGTGGGCTACCTAACAGAAGCGAGGAACTGTCTGCTGCATTAAAGTTGTTAGTTGAAGCATTACTTCTGCTTGTTATTTTGCACCAGAGGCATTTCTTGATTTTCTCTCTCCAAGCTGAACCAAAATGTAAGATTGACCCTAAAATCATGTAGAGAATCTCACAAGCTTTCCGTTGATATAAGGAACATGCAAATCCGAGCTCTGGATCAAAAGATATGACGATCTGAAGATTTAGGGCACGGAACAGACCAAGACGGATTTTGAAATATTTCCCACTCTTCGCCACCTGGATGACACGTGGCACGCATTGATTGGTCGCGTGATTCTCTCTCCTCTACCTTTCGGTGGGATTTCTTTTGAAATTTCCTTGTGGGCCCCTGTTGGGACACATGGCACTATCCCATTGGTTCGGTTCAGTGCTCGAAAACTCGCCCCTTTGACCTTTTGACTTTTTCTCCTTGTGACACGTGTCGTGATCTGGTTGGTTCTCGGCCCTTTCGACGATCCGCGTCCCGTGCGTCCTTATGTCCCATTTTTCCTTGTGTTCCTTGTGCTGATTTCAGCCGAACCGGCCGGTTCATGTCCCTGCGGCCCAGATGTCCCTGTGCTTCGCGGGACAAAATCTTTCGGTTCGCCAGATTTGGCCGGTTCGCACCTTTTTGTCCCGCTTGTCCCACTTTGTTTCGAACTGACTTGACTCTTTTCACCCGGTTCGGCCGGTTCGGGCCTTTTGCGTACTTTTGTCCCGATTGTCCCGCTCAGCAGTTAGCCAAATTTTCGGTCAGATCGGCTTCTCGCGCCCGCCGCGTACTTCTGGCCCGATTGTCCCAAATGCTTAGCGGGTCTCCTGGAGGCTTTTCAGCCGATCCGCGTCTTTCTGTCCCACACGTCCCAAAGGCGACCTTGAGCAAGACTTAGCCAATTTTCATGATTTTTCCTGGATCAACCTACTTGCCTAGGACTTGAATATTCTGATGCATGTTATCAAAATTACCCTGGGAGGTGAATTTTGGATAACAGTTACATGCAGATGGCATATTGATTGACTCTTGAGAACATTGGAAGTTGGGTAGAAGATGAAAAGGATCAGTTTACATGAAGATATGGTTATGGACCTAATTTCAATGCATGTAAGTGTGTGGAAGATCATCTCTATCATGAGCTCTATGAGACATTTTCCAATCGAATTATATGAGCAGTTATCAACATACACATTAAAGAAAAGCTAGGGATATATGCCAATGGTTTGGACACAGGAAGATTACTAGATTTTGTTTGATGCAGATGAAGCTTGGACTCGTGTTGTAGATTATTGGTGGGCTGGTGTAGTGTGAAGTTACACTTTGAAGTATGTTATCTCTAAATATTCGTGTTCAAAAGTTGTTGAGTTTGAATTCTTGCATGAGACCCAAGGGTCTTACTTGCATGTTATTCCATTGGAAATTAAGATCTTGATTTTGATACTTAGTTTAGAGCAATAACCTATGGCTAGCTAAACCTCCCCACCATGTGTAGGGGTAGTATAAGGTGTGGTGAAATATGGTGGACCTTACAGTAGAAAGGCTGATAGTGTAACGAACCGTTACACCAAAACCTTAAGGAGTGAAATCCACACATGAGGATCATAATATCCCACCACGCTTCCGTAGAGCCCGATTCAGGCTGGGTTTACGCCTACACTCCCATACATACAAACCCCGCTTCACCAATGTTTAGGTGCCCCATGGGCCCTGGATACATGACGTAACTAGCCAAGTGGGATTCAAAACGGGTGGTCGCTCTGATACCAAATGTAATGAATAGTTACACCAAAACCTCTAGGCATTAGTGAAATCTGCACATGAGGGTGGGATCCCGACTTGAGTTGGGTTTGCACCCGCACTCCCATACATACGAGCCCTGCTTCACCGACATTTAGGCACCCCACGGGCCCTGGCTACACGGCGTAACCAACCTAGCGGGATGCGAACACGGGTGGTCGCTCTGATACCAAATGTAATAAACCGTTACACCAAAACCTCGAGGCATTAGTGAAATCCACACATGAGGATCATAACATCCCACCACACTTCTGTAGAGCCCAACTCGGGCTTGGTTTACACCCACACTCCCATATGTATGAGCCCCGCTTCACCAATGTTTAGGCAACCCACGGGCCCCAGCTACACGACGTAACCAACCAAGTGGGATTCGAACATGGGTAGTCACTCTGATACCAAATGTAATGAACCGTTACACCAAAACCTCGAGGCGTTAGTGAAATCCACACATGAGGATCATAACATCCCACCACGCTTCCGTAGAGCCCGACTCGAGTTGGGTTTGCACCCGCACTTCCATACGTATGAGCCCCTCTTCACCAACATTTAGGTGCCCCATGGACCCCAGCTACACGACATAACCAACTAAGCGGGATTCAGACACGGGTGGTCGCTTTGATACCAAATGTAATGAACCATTACACCAAAACCTTGAGGCATTAGTGAAATCCACACATGAGGATCATAACATCCCACCATGCTTACGTAGAGCCTAACTCAGGATGGGTTTGCGCCCACACTCCCATATGTACAAGCCTCGCTTTACCGACATTTAGGTGCCCCACGGGCCCCGTCTACCCGACGTAACCAACCAAGTGGGATTCAAGCATGGGTGGTCACTTTGATACCAAACGTAACGAACCGTTACACCAAAACCTCAAGGCGTTAGTGAAATCCGCACATGAGGATCATAACAAAGAGGAAAGGTGGATCAAGTGTAATTGGAGAAGCAATGTGATATTGACGAGTCTATGGAGTTATGGAGGTAGATGGATCGTGAAGGATTTTAAGCTCACATGGAAGACATGGAGCTAGAGAATTCGGCTCTCCCAACGTTAGGAAAGCGTAGTAGATAATCCCCTTTGAATTTGGATGAGAGCGTGTCAGAGGAGAGTAAGAGGACCATAGGCATGCATCTGATCCCACCTAGTCACCTATCACTTTTTCTTGGTTTTCCAAATCGAAAAGAAATCATTGAGAAGCATGCTAGTATTGGTAATCCAGTAGAAATGGGTAGATATCATTTTCCATTGAATACATAAGTGCTTCAGACAACATATACACCTATGATAGCACATTCGACATCATTATTTGGGGGTCCAATTAGAGGAATATTTTTAGGCGCATCATCAGGATAAAGTGTGGTCATGTAGAATATTGGGAATACATCTAGAAGTAAAAAAATTTGGAGACTAGGGGAGTTTATTTTAGCACTACAGTTGGGATGCAAAGAAGTAAATCCATTGGTTTGGTGCCTGCTACAGGAGGGTCAAGTGGATTAGGATCAAATGGATCAGGCAGTTCTGGAGGTGGACGAAATACTAGTGGGGGCTCTGGTTCTAGATCTAGTGGGCAGGATCCACACCCTCATTAGCCACATCAAGTTTATTACGAGACGTCTCTTCACTTTCCAGAGTATAACATCATTGAAGATGTAGTAGAGTATGTGCATAAGTGTGGGATGTTATGGCACGCTAAAGGAATCACAACCTCAGATAGAAAAGTAAGTCATTTTTATATTACTCTTCAAGGGTGCAGACATAGCTGGTACATAAAGTATGACCCACATCAAACTGCAGTAGAATATGATGCTTTTCACTCTTCATTTCTAGCTGAGTTCCAAATTCCAGAGTTTTAGTAGAAGAGTATCAGCGCACGTAACGACAATAAGAAAGGCTTATCTGAGACTGTGAGGGAATATGACACGCATTTTAAAACTTTGTTGTAAAATTTATCTTATGATATACATCCCAGTCAGCATGTGCAATGGTTTATTGGTGGATTATTGATTCCTTTCAGAAGGGTGCTATCTCATAAGACTTTTCTAGATCTGTGCGAGGCCTTGGAAGAATATCTGCATGCTAAGGCAGTTGGAAGTGTGGATCCAAAAGTGATTCCTTTCTTAGAAGCACAGATCATAGCCATGGTGAAGAAGTTGGAAAATCTCTCTACTAATTCAACTCAAAAGACGCGCAGTGGCATATGGTACACAAATTATGAGGTTGAAGGATAGCTGCACTTGTAAGTTGGTGCATGTCATGCTACTATATTATGAGATCTGTCATCTAGACCATAATGTGAGTAGATGACCTCTCTTACAACATGCAATCCAGAATAATGTGTCTATGTATTGTAATATTTACAAAACCCATACCTGTAACACCTCTAAAATTAGACTGATTGATCATATTCATGAAGCCATTGAGAATGGTGTGTGCTAGACTAGTGTGGAAAGTGGATCTAAGGAATAGGGAGAACAACATAATGAAGGGCGCAATAATGGGGATAACAATAATAGAGGCTTTCGTGGAGGATATAGAGGTTGAGGTTGTGGTAGTGGCAGAGGAGGATTTACTCAAGGGATTTTTATATTTGTAGATCTCCTGATCATTATTATCGCGAGTGCCCTCAGAAATTTCTTTTCTCATGGTGTGGGAATTGTGTTCGATGAAAATTTGCAAAATCCATGGACATGGGGTAAGAATCTCTAAAGAAACCCCAAAGGATTTTAACAAACTAGTCAATGGACCATCAGATAAGAGATAAACAAGGATTCATCACTTTTCATACATTAATCTTGAAAGAAACAAGAAAATCTAGCATATTTAGTAATCCTCTACTCTTGAAAGCTTTAAAATGAACCTAGGTAGATTCTAAGCAATCAGTTTTGTGATTATGAGAATGGGAGCTCACCATTAATGGCTTCAAGGCCAATGGTTCTTCCCATTTACTCAATGCTTGTGTGTGTAGTGCAATGACAAAGCAATAGCTCAATAAAATAAATGAAATAATCTCTAAACACTAAACAAAATGCTATAGTTTATGTTGGGAAGAAGGAGAGTTCTTAGAAATGGTCTAGGGGTACTGGGTTATTTATAGTTTTCCAATTTCAGAATTGGGAGACTTTTGGTGCATGTGGGAAAAAAGGAAAAGCCAATAAGGCCCTTTAGAGAGTCAAAATAAGATTTGACTAGGTTTAGAAGAGCTTAATCATGGTTTAGGGTTAATTAAACTAGGTTAGACTAGTTAATCCTATTTAGAAAAGAATTAGGGTTTCAAGAGGGTTTTGAGAGGTCTAATCAATCCAATGAAATGGATTGATAGACTAGGAAGTTAGTAAAAGTGGTATAGAAGAGGGTGAGAAGACAATTTAGCTAATAATGGACTATATTAACCCCATTAATTGGTTCATAGGAGAAATACAACTAAAATAATGTCGTAAACAATGAGTTAGAGGAGGCCCTATTGACGAGGTATCGTCAATTTGCGAAAAGAAGAATAGTTAGTGCAATATTAGGAATAATAGTGCTTTGATCAAACTACATGTGTCTACATTTTCCCCTCTTTGGGGTGAGGTAAGCTACGTCACTTCAAAGAAAGTAGATAAACATAATGAAAAGTTTTGAAGGGGGAGAAGAAAAATTAATAGGATGAAGGATGCCCCCTCGAGTGTTGATGGGGTGATGGAGGAACTCGATCGATGATCGAAAAGAGAACATAAGAAAGAAAATGTGAAGAGAAGATGAGAAAACAACAAGAAAAGGGGATATTGAGCTATCCACAAACCAGTGCTTACAGAAACAATTTGTAATCATCATTTTGTTTCGAATCCTCATCATTGGTCCTTATTAAAATGTGACATACGAACGGAAGCGTAAAATGACATGAAAATCCAAGATACAAACAATTGTCCCTTTCTAAAACAACAACTCCATGTAACATACAAACATGTAATGCAATACGAGAAGTAACTAAATTCACCTAACAAGGAAATAAGTATAATCACACACACCCAAACCAACAACGTTCAAGACGGTTGCACAAATATTTTGTTATCGAGTTGAAATCCCAAATGCTCTAGTAAACGAAAAGGGTTGAAAATGATGCCCCAAGAAATTGGTATATGTAAGGGAAATGATGGAGGACACTTAGGTCCAATGAAAAAGTAGTGTGCACAGTGCAACAATACCAAACAACTTGTGCCCCAGAGTATCGACGAAGTAAGTATCATAGCTTTTGTAAATGGGTTAGAGATTCAGATGATCCATGAGTCGTTGCGTCAAAATGCATGGAAATGCCAACAAGATCATAGATGAATGCCATGTGAAAGACACATATTTCAGCCGTAACTGAGTTGACTACCAATTTTAGTCCATTTTCAAAGTTTTCATGATGTTTTTGGGTGTTTGGATTATTTTATAATTTAAAAAAAAATTTTTGATCAGCAAGTCAGAAGAATTCCTAAGAGATGAAAATTTCCTTCTCCTAAAAGTATGTGAAAATTCTCCGAGGCAAAGAAAACGGGTACCAAGTGGCAGTAAAATGCCCCAACGAGGAGAAGAATGAGCCAAAAATAATTATTTAATAAAAATAATCATCGCAATGGGTAGAATAGAGGAGAAAATAAAAGAGAAATGATAGAAAATAGCATCTGGAATACTCGTAAATCATTCCAGGGCGAAGAAGTGACTATTAGGTGACACTGAGCGCTCCAGCATGCAAAAATTAGCAAAAATAATTACCTTAAATATAAAAATAATTGTTTTGGTGAGCAAAAAAAGTGTTAGAGTGACCGCGATGGAGAAAACATGCCCTAGGGGCATCGCGGCGGCCTAATATACCCACCTAGGGGAGGTAAATCAATCACGACTAGTTCATTTGTGGCAGAGCTCTTGCAAATTTTCACCACAAGTGAGTGTGAGATCCCTGGAGTGAGATGGCGAACCTACCAAGTAGGAGGAGATGAGAATATCACATCTGAGAGTACCTTTAGGACCTAGTGGACGGACCTTACATAAGTGTCATATCCCTCCTTTTTCATGTGTGCATTTAATGTCATTTTTAGGTCACTTTTAGGATAGATTAAGGGATTTTTTATGTATGTGCACACCCGCGTGCGTCAAATTTATGGGTACGCATACGTGCATGCATTAAATGATAGGTACACATATGTGTGTCCATCAAAAAATGGGTACACGCATGCATATCCATTGAAGGGAGGGCATGAGTGTCAAGGTGGATAAAACACATGGATGCATGCACACAAGCATCGAAGGGTAGGCGTATGTGTCAAACCAGAGGCATATGCATCTTGGGTGAATAGGGTAGATAGATAGGAAAGGGGGGCGTATGCATCAGATTGGGTGGCATTACTGGGGGCGTAGGCACCGAAGTGGAGGTATACGTGTTGAGTGCGTATATGTTGAGATAGGTGCACGCATGTGTCGAAGTAGGTGTACATGCACAGTGGGAAAGAGGACAATTCATTCCTGTGCAAACAAATAGCTAAGGATAGATGAAAATAGACTAGATTGTCATAGAAGAAAGTGAAAAATTAGTATGTTAGATGAATGAAAGAAGAATTTGACTTGAAAACTAGATAGAAGTAGATAGAAATGTAACCCTAATGCATGTATCTTTTGTTGCAGCGGATACTACCCGTCCTTCAAACCCGTGAGAGATATGATTAGCTGGCAGTGATAAAGGTAGAGTTTGATAAGGATGACCAGAGGATACTAGAAATTCTTTTATATGTCATAGGATTATCCTACATGGACGAAATGCCACAAATTACCTTGGATTGTGACCTCTAGAAATCCCTAGCCGAGCGATGACATAGTGAGAGTCAATGCTTTCAGCTTCCTATTGGAAATATCAAAATCACATTGGAGGATGTATGGCACATCATGCGGGTACCTATCTAGGGTGAGTTGATCACAGTATATGAGTCACCAACCAAACATTGATCAGTGTATCATTGAGTTATTTGGTATCCCAGCTATATGCGCTGCAGGATGACAATCAGATTATTACGATGTGTAGAGGATCCCAAGCTGGATCAGGTTGTAGTCTATTTGATGGATTTTGTCAGTGGAGTTTTTACTCCCTAAAAAAACTGGAGCTTCATTTCCATCAGGCCTCATTGGAGTGATACATGGCTTGATCGATGGTGTGACCTAATTCTGGGGCCAGTGCATACTAACGCACTTATACTAGGATCTTCATCTCATTAAATACTATTGTCAGAAGATGGTAGGACTGGCTAGGTTACTAAAGATATGGGCATGGGACCACATTTCCATTGGTCACCCTACAGGTGTTTTGAGAGCTCAAGCTCTAGAGGATCCTTCTAGTATGGGTTGGGTTCCAATTGGAGATGACATGCGGCCACACATGGGAGATGTGTATCATTACCACCATGAGTTAGATGATCTACAATAGGCTGCAGTGGTATGGATGCCATACAGACATTTTCAGTGGCCTCGGGATGGCCTAGAGTTTAGTACTACAGTAATTGAGCACTTCATGTTGGGAAGCCACAGCTATATGTGGGAGATTTATAGGGTAGATCAGTGTTAGAGACAGATTGGCATCACCCAGTATGTACCTAGGCCAGATATGTGGTATGCCCGTTGGGCCAAAGAGTACTTCGACATGGAGCCACAGATTTCTAGGGTCCAATATTTGGCCAACTTTTGACAGGTGGTGCCCACCATGTGGGTACCCTTGAGACATGTTTGAGATTCAAGTTATACCCCGAAGTATGCCCCATGGTATTGTGAAGTGATTCCTCATCGATTGACGATTCCTAGAGCTACGTATGAGGAAGGAGTGAGGGAACCCCTAGTGGGGCCTCCTAGTGGTGATGAGGTTGGAGGGGGTATTGGTGATAGTGGGGATGGTGGAGATGATGATGACGATGATGATCCTTTTGATGGCCAGCGTCATGATAGGGGTGGGGGACAGGGTCCTCCACTATAGTAGTCATAGAGATAATGGCCCACGCTTAGATAGAGATAAACACCCCGGGCACCAAATATAGAGTTTCCTCCAATAGGAATTCTAGCGAGGATATATGCCTCTTTACAGTAGGTATTTCCACAGAAGGATCTACCACCTCATGCTCCAAGGGGTGGTGGTGATGATGGACAGTTGGCTGTACTTTAGCACGAGCTACAGACGGTAATATCCATTCAATTATAGGTGGCAGGTGAGAGAGACCAAGCCAGGGCATAGGTACATGCCTTGATAATAGAGAGGGTTTAGGCTAGAGTATAGGTACAAGCCTTGACAACTGAGAGAGATCAAGCCAGAGCACATGCCACTCAAGGTGGGGATGGTGTAGCAGGGCAACACTAGATCAGTCAATTGCAAAAGCCATGGACATGGGGTAAGAATCTCTATAGAAACCCCAAAGTATTTTAAAAAAATAGTTAATGGACCATCAGATAAGAGATAAACAAGGATTCATCACTCTACATACATTAATATTGAAAAAAACAAGCAAATCTAGCATATTTAGTAATCCTCTACTCTTGAAAGCTTTAAAATGAACCTAGGTAGATTCTAAGCTATCAGTTACGTGATTATGAGAATGGGAGCTCACCATTAAAGGCTTCAAGGTCAATGGTTCTTCCCATTTACTCAATGCTTGTGTGTGTAGTGCAATGGAAAAGCAATAGCTCAATAAAACAAATGAAATAAGCTCTAAACCCTAAGCAAAATGCTATAGTTTATGTTAGGAAGAAGGAGAGTTCTTAGAAATGGTCTAGGGGTAGTGAGTTATTTATAGTTTTCTAATTTCAAAAATGGGAGACTTTTGGTGCATGTGGGAGAAAAAGATAAGCCAAAAGGCACTTTAGAGAGTCAAAATAAAATTTGACTAGGTTTAGAAGAGGTTAATCATGGTTTAGGGTTAATTAAACTAGGTTAGACTAGATAATCCTATTTAGAGGAGAATTAGGGTTTCAAGAGGGTTTTAAGAGGTCTAATCAATATAATAAAATGGATTGATAGACTAGGAAGTTAGTAAATTTGGTATAAAAGAGGGTGAGAAGACAGTTTAGCTAATAATGGACTATATTAACCCCATTAATCGATTCATAGGAGAAATATGACTAAAAGAATTTTGTAAATGATCAGTTGGAGGAGGCCCTATTGATAAGGTATCATCAATTTGTGAGAAGGAGAATAGTTAATGCAATATTAGGAATAATAGTGCTTTGATTAAACTTCATGTGTCTACTGGAATCAACACAAGTTTAAAGAATGTCCTAACTTATATGAGCACATGAGCACGCATCAGAAGCAAGACAAGGGTATGGGAATGATTAAGGGACAATGCGCAGTTGAAGATTAATGGATGCCGAAGATAACACCCAATCCTAAATTACAACCCATTTTATTTACTACATGTGCTAAGGTTGCACGCGCACTTGAACCTCTGAAGTATAAGCCAGCTATAGCAAAGAAAGAAGTGATAAATGCTAAGTATCCAACTGTTGCACATCAGAAAGAGGTTTACCAGGAGACTATGGATGTCATCAAGAATCTGCAGGGAGAGATTTAGTGCTTGAAGGAGAAAGCATGTGTTATGGATCAAGAAAATAAGGTTGAACTCCCGCATAAGGACATAGATGACCTAAAGGAGGTATGTTGAATGTTGCACTAGGAGAACAGCATCCATTTTTAGGACAATGGTTGTGAGAAAAGTTACCGCATGTTGGTTCTGAGTGTTAGAGGAAAATACTCCACAAAAATATACCCCCACATAATCATGAATTTGACAAGGATATTAGACTTAATGTAGTCATAGATGGATGGATGACTTTTGAGAAACAATTTGATAGATATAGGCACATGGGTTAATGTCTTCATGTTGGATGTATGAAATTAGATGGGAAGACCGCCATTGCATCCTTATTCGAATGTGTTTTATATGGCAAACAAAACTAGGGATATGCCTATTAGAGTGCTAAAGGATGCATGTATTACAATTCATGGAGCCAATTTACTGGGGACTTTGAAGTATTAGAGCTTGCTGAAGGAGATAGCTTCCCAACACTACTTGGGTGGCCTTGGTGTTATGCTAATGGTGTAAATTTGTGTTTTAACAAGGGGTGCATTATCTTTGAGAACAAGGATGATTGTGTGATTATATATTTGACAGATGCAAAGGTTTTTCCATATCTTCATCCCTTGAGCAAAGAGGAATTAAACAGGATATATGTGAGCACAATAAGATACCCTTAGGTAACTGAGCCATCTAAGGAAGGAGTGATATAGTGGGATGATCCTCAGTCAATTAGTGACATTACAAGTATTTCTTGTGATAACTTGGCACATGACATGTATGAATTGGTTGGGTGAGAAATAAAGAAAACTGTCACTTACATGATCAGGTTGCCCATGCTTAGGCACTTGGGGTACAACTAGGTACCTAGGTACTGTTATAGCTCAAAATTACACCCTGGATATGACCATGAAGTACCATGAGTTCTGAGGCAACATGGAACTTTCTTTTAGTTATGGGACCTGTGAACTGAGACAGACCTCTGGATAAGGTCAGCTTCCTCTACCTATTCCTAATGCTAAAATACTCACAGGAATTGAAATGCAACTATCTAACTCTACTTTATTCCAAAGGACCAAGGTGAGAAGGAGATGCATAAAATAGAAACCTTAACTAGAGATGTGATAGCACCAAGAAGAGGGTTGGAGACATTCCAATGAGTGGTAATTAGGGAGAAAATGCTGAAGGAGAGGGAATAAAAATGGGATCCAGAATCGACAACAACATCCATACCACCATCTTCCTAAAGCACAACAAATCTAGAACCTTGCAAGAGAGAGAGAGATGCACAAAACACCTACACGTGTAATAGAAGGCAAGGAAAAGATGTAATACAATACTACTAGGGAAAAGAAAGTTGTAAATAAGAATTTATTGCTTCAAAATGCATAATCCATTACATTAGAGGAGAAGAGGAAAGGATCACCATGTAAGATGTTCAAATCTGAGGTTTGAAACTCATTGATATTGAGAAACAATTTTTACATAGTTTCCCCACATCCTAGAATGTCCTCTTTTCTCAAAACTGAGAAGTTACATTATATAAAAGAAGGTGAGAAAGAGAGAAGAGATGAAAATCCTAAAATTATGCCTTTTTCCCACCAAAAACATTCATAAACTCACTGGAAAATAGAATGGGAGACCTGGAAAACTCATTCCCCAATGTCCTTTTCCTTATCAAAGAAGAAAAATGACCGTTCAATATTAAAATCTGGTAGTTGGGTAACTTGAAACTGCATTTATCATCTTAGACTATTTTTCCATTTTCACACACCTACCCCTGCCAAAATTATATTTCCTAGATTCCATGACGTATGGCTTGATGATACGTTTCAAGAAATTCCAAGATCTCAAAAAATGGATCACCCAATCAAAATTTATGGCTATGCAGATTTCAAGGAGTCGTTTGGCTCATTTTCTGAAATTTCGGGATTGTTCTCTAGTTTGGTGTGCAGTCCACAATGTACTATGGCCCCTTCTCTTCCTTTTTCTTTGTGTTGCAGGTATGTCATGTTCATTGGATCTGTGTGGCACTAGGACTCATGTTCTCCAAACCTCCACCTTTACCACACTTAACTCCTCCCTTTTACTTCCTTTTGTTTCCAGGTTTATGTTGTTTGTGGGGAACTTGGTTCATCTAGGTAACAGCGTCTCATGGGTCATTAGGGCCTGAAATGTCTGCCTTGACTGATTAGCATTGTGCCCCGCTCTCCCTTCATTGCGGGTTTTAATTCAACGTGGGGAAAAAATTCCCCACATCTCTCAATTCTCCTCGAGCCCGTGTAGCCTGTACTCCATTCTCCCACTCCACATTATAGATCCATCATGGATTTTGTGCCTGTAGGGAACATATATCCTTACAGCCCTAGTTCTGGTTAGGTCACTCAGGCCCGCATTGGCCGATCCATCTACATTTTCCTACACTCGCCCCTCGCCTTAGTAAATCATCCTAGAGCCACTTACAGAGAACTAAGTGTTCCTCAGAACGTTGGGCCACCCAAACCCCATGACCTCGAAATACACCATTGATCTACAATACAAAGGATGCATCTAATTTCCTTTGTAAATCAATAAAATTGGGGATCCAGAGCACTTGCGAGCCAATGAAACTTGTTCCCTATGTTCCCCAGGAGCCGATTTAGCCGCAATACACTACAAAAAGTCATTTTTTCCTTTTTCTCCTAACCTTTGGATTTTTCTGAAACCAAGGAGTTAGGAAAAATAGAATGAAATACCTGAAAGCCAATTTTATCCATTTTTTCTTGAAATTGGTTATGTGCAGAACCTTTTACCTCTAGAATAATGGAAATTGATCCAAATGCTTCCAAGTGCCCAAAACAAGAAGATTTACCTAAAATTTAAGATTTATCATTGAATCCCTAAGAACATGCTCAAGTCCAACTTGTCAAGTTCAATTTTTGCAAGGGGTGCAAAAATGGACATGTACATTGGTGAGGGGAACCCTAATGTATTTCTACATGCCATGGAAGCCCAGTGGACGAATGAAGGAGATAGAAGAAACATGTTGGTCAATACTCTGCGTAGGATAGTAGCACATTGGTGGGAAACACACAGAGGAAACTTACTTGAATGGCAAGAAGTGAGAATCGCCTTTTCTACTAGGTTCCTAAGGATCAATTTACCTTCTCAAATATGTGAATTTCATGGGAATTCCCCTGCCTCACATCACGTATAAAATTTTGAGAGACTTTGGATGAAGGGAAAAGATGCCTGACCACCATCACTTTGGGTGCATAAGTTCTACTCCACCTTACACAACTATGTGCACGCATGGTATGTCCATGCAGAGTTAACAAGAGAAACATCTAATTGGAAAGAGATGACTTCATGTATGATCTAAACCTTTGATTTATTTCTACTAAGCCTACAATCAATGAAGCAATAAAGATTATGAAGTGCCTTACTTTGGGAGATAGCGTGACGGCTAAGGAACTTTTGATAGAATTTTTTAGAGAGCTTGATCTAAAGGCGTACCTTGATCTTGAAGAGACAGAAGAAGAAATATGGTTCACACCTGGGAAGAAAAATAAAAGATCAAGTTGGTGTATATAATAGATGATGATGATGATGAGGGTAATAACCTAGATACTGACCACACTGAAGGTACGCATGAGGTTATGGACACAATAGATGAGAAGGCGCATGCATAGCATGATCCTATGAAAACAAATAAGGTTAACATTAGAAAAAATGCAAATCCTAAGGAGGTCATTATACATGATTACTGGTTAGGGAAGGAAGCAGCTAAGATTATTGAACTCTTACGCGACTTCTAAGACTTATTTCCATGAGGCTATCATGAATTAAAGGGGGTACACCCTTATTTAGGTGAGATGAAAATTAAGATGAAAGAAGGCACATGCTTGATTAGGAAGAGGCCTTACATGATGCATCCTAATATGCATGTGAAGGTAAAGGAGGAAATTGATAAGATGTTCAATTCAGTATAATTAAGCCTATTGAGGAATCTGAATGGGTTATCCCCATGGTCATAAGCATTAAGAAGGATGGGAGGATAAGGGTTTGTGTGGACTACAAAGAGTTTAAACCTTCATGTGTTATTGATCATTTTCCTACCCCATTCACAGAGGAGATCCTTGAGGGAGTTACTGGGTGTGAGATATACTCTTTTATAGATGGTTTTTCATGTTATCATCAAGTCCGTATCGCGAAGGGAAATCAAGAAAAGAAAAATTCACCACTGAGTGGGGAATTTTTACATATATAGTGATGCCCTTTGGATTGAAGAATGCGCTAGTAGTGTTCTTGTGGATTGTTGTATAGGCCATTCATGACTTTACTCATAAGTTCTTGCAGGTATATATGGAATATTGGACCATATATGGCTTAGTTAAGGACCATTGTGAGAATCTAAGGCTCATGTTTGAGAGGTGTAGGAAGTTGAGCATCTCTCTCAAAATTAAGAAGTGCATCTTTGCAAAACCTTTTGGCACTTCACTTGGGCATATAATTTGTAAGGAAGGATTGTTAGTAGATCCAACCAAGATAACAGTGATCTTGGGTTTGGAATAAACTAATAATCAGAGTGAAGTGCACAAATTTCTGGGACATATAGGTTATTACAGGAAATTCTTTAAAGGCTATGCAAATATTGTCACACCCTTGGAAGAATTGTTAAAGGCTAAAGGGAAATTATATTGGGATGACGCGTAACAACAAGTGTTTAAAACATTAAAGGAGAATCTCACCAGTGCACCTATTGTGTGTTTTCCTACATGGGACAAACCCTTTCATGTTCATGGTGATGCTTCTGGCATGGCAATTGGCATAGTGCTGGTGCAACCAAGAGAGGGAATTATGGATCATCCCATTTGATTTGTAAGTAAGAACTTGACACTTGTGGAGTAGAATTATACAACTACTAAGCACGAGGCTTTGTCTATGATCTATGTGTTACACAAGTTCAGACAATACTTGTTGGTGACACCATTTATCTTCTTTACAGAGCATATGGCAATTAAGTATTTGGTCAAGAATCTAATTTTACAAGGGTGCATTTACAAGTGGATACTTTTGTTTCAGAAGTTTGATTTCACTGTTGTTATAAAACCAAGAAAACCCAATTTAGGGCTTGAGCATTTGTCAAGGATCAATTCTGGTGAGGACACACAAAGCATTGAGGACACAATGTCTGATGCACAACTAGGTTAAATCATGCGCCTACAGATTTGGATGATATTGCAATATTTTTATGCATTGGATAGCCACCTAAGGGAATGAAGACAATAGAAAACAAACATCTTACAATACTCGCAGTGCCTTATCAATTGATTGGTGGAGATTTGTGTAATTTAGGTCATGATGAATTTTTACATTGGTGTGTGTTGGTCGTCAGATAGGACTTTACGAAGAGCAACAGTCAGGGGACAAGAAATCCATCCTCTTTAATGGGAGAGGTTCCCTTATTCAGAAACGAACTTATTTACAAATGTACAAAACATGATTTGTTGGTTAAACTTGGATATCACGAAAGTGTTTTCTATGAAGATCATCAATTACAAAAGGACTGAGGAAATGAGAGTACGGGAAAGAGCAGAAAGGCAACATGCAGAATTATAGATATCAGAGTAATTCTTTATGTATGCAAAAGTCACAGTGAATTGAAACAAGATCATTTGTATCGAATAAATAAGATGGAATTTAAAGACACAAAGTTCTGTAAATAACATCTGCTTAGAACACAAAGTTTCTAAGCATAACACAGATTCATTAATCAAGGAAACAAAGTTCCTTCTTGGTTATACAAGATCACCGTGCTTGCAAAGTTGAAGAGTATGCAATCGGTAAGACTAACGAACTTGAGACAAATGATCTTCACAAAGAAAATAAATGAAAACTTAGGAATAATAGAGACCAAATAGACAAAGAATGGAAAAGTCCTTCTGTATTGATTTCTTTATAATCTATTTACACTTTTCAGAAAATATGCCAAGTTCTTCCTTTTTTTTCCTTTTTGAATGGCGTGAAGAAGGCCATTATATAACTTACAAATCAGTTACTCTTCGTAACCGTTTCTTTAACCAAGAACAGTTAAAGACCGCCTATCGCAGTACCTCAACCCGTTACAAAGAAAACGGCAAAAGAAATGGAAGAAGAGAAAAGAATGAGGAGAAGAAGACAGGTGGCCAGTCACTTGGAGGGACCCACTGACTTCAGAATCCGCTGCCTGAAATTCTTTTGACGCCTCAGCTATGTCTCTGCCACGAGGGTCTGACGTGTTGGCCGTAGACTGCATCCAAAACAAGACATTTATCCAACTCTTTATCAAACTCGACATGAGTATGATAATCTTTGTTTGGCTTCTTGAATGGCAGACTTCGAGCGGCGAAATTTGTGCCCGTGTCCTTGGAATTTGGTCTTCAGATTGATAGCAACAGAGCTGCAACCTAAATTTGGGGAGGAATTACAGAGAAAAGGGATACATGCACAGGGAATTAGGTTGCAAGGGTTCGAGCAAGGGTAACATGGAAACAATGTAAGAATTACAAAGGTGGCTTGCTCGTTATATAGCCGTTGAGGAGAGGGAAGGGTGATCAATGCGCATTACATTCATATCTATCAGTTTGAAAAACAACATATTCGAGTAGAGCGGGAAAAACTAAGTATGAATGGTATTTGGTTCACTTGGGACATGTGAGACGCAAATGCGCGAAACACGCGGCTCGGCCGATTCGGGTGAAACAAGGAGAAGACGCACAAATGCATTTTGGGACATTTGGGACGAAAACGCGCGAAGTACGCGGATTGGGTGCTTCGGCCGAAAATGGAACAAAAGGCCCATTTGAACTTGGGACATTTGGGATGAAAAGTTCTGGAGTACGCGGTTCGGGCGAATCGGCCGAAAATGGAACAGTTTGCACAATTTGACTTGGGACATTTGGGACAAAAAGTTCCGAAGTACGCGACTCGGGTGGTTCGGGTGAAAATGGAACAGCTCGCACGGAAAGTTTGGGACACTTGGAACATGAAAGAGTGAAGTACGTGGTTCGGGGATTTCGGCCGATCGGGGAACAGAGCGCATTTTTGAACTTGGGACAGTCGGGACAAAAATGTCCGACAGGCCCGAAAATGGAACAACTTCGGGGATTTCGGCCGATCGGGGAACAGAGCACACTTTTGAACTTGGGACAGGCGGGACAAAAATGTCCGACAGGCCTGAAATACATACAAAATGACCCAAAACATAGATTTTTTCAATTTCATGACTTTTCTCCTACTACCAGCTTGACAGAAAAGACACTTAAACTCGAAATTTCGAAAGTTCACCTTCTTCAGAGCAGGGGGAATTTTGAGTGTACAACAGCTGGCTCCTTTTGGGGATGACTTGACATGAATTCAAGGAATGAGGCAAGGCAAGAACTTAGACAAACTCAGGGGAAGCAGACCAGTACCTTATCCATTGGGCAACGGAGTCAAAAAGTAGATCAATACAGAGGACAACACACCAAAACAAAAAGGAAGACAAGCAAAAACGCTGTACAGAATATACAAGGGACTTCCTAGTCACCTAGGACTTGAACAACTTGAGATACTACCCACTGTAAGGAAGTGGTAGAGAAGAACCATCCATGTAATCAAGATAGAAAGAATTCTCACCAGCAAAGTGCCTGATCTTGAAGGGTCCGAGCCACAGGGAATCAAACTTTCCATGGCTGCCACGAGGTTCATGTCTTTTGTCCCATAACAGCACGGTGTCTCCAACTTGGAAATCTCTGAACCTAGCTTTCTTGTCAAACAGGACCTTTACCTTCTGCTGGTGAACAGATATCCGATCAGCAACCTCCAATCTATCCTCATTCAGTTTGTGCAGGTACATAATTCTCTTGTCCAAAGCATCTCTGAAACTAGTATCCTCAATGGCCTTCATTAGGTGCAAGGCTGGCAGTTCCACTGTCACTGGCAATTGAGCTTCAACTCCATACACCACTTGAAAAGGAGACGTTCCAATAGCTCTCTTTGGTGTAATCCTGTCTGCCCAAAGAGCATCATAGAGCTTCTTGTGCCAGTTTCGTTGAGACTCATTTACTAATTTTCTTATAATAGTCACCAAATTTTTGTTAGTGGATTCAGCTTGCCCATTTCCCTGAGGGTAGTAATCTGAAGAGTGAGCCAAAGAAATGCCATACCCATAGCAGAAGTCCATTATCTCAGCAGAAGAGAAATTCGAGGCATTATCTGTTACAATCTTGTTAGGTACACCATACCTTACCAAGATGTTCTCTTTAATGAAGCTGCACACCACTTCAGAAGTAGTACTCTTGACTGGAATAGCTTCCACCCATTTGGTGAAATAGTCAGTGGCAGTTAGCACATGAGTGTGACCAGCACTAGAAGCAGGATTAAGTGTACCAATGAAGTCCAAACCCCACTGTTGAAATGGTTCCTCAATCACAACTGGCTTGAGAGGCAAAGAAGCCAATTTAGGTCTTCCCACAAAGGTCTGACAAGCCTCACATTTATCCACCCACTTGGATGCATCTCTGAACAAGGAAGGCCAGTAGTATCCTCCACGGAGTATCTTATGAGCTGTAACCGTTGATGAATAGTGCCCTCCACATGCCTGATCGTGAAAAGCTGAGAGCAACTTTCTCTGCTGTTCCTTGTCCACACACTTCAAAAATCTCCCATCTAAGCCACGCTTGAACAAAGCATTTTCCCACAATACATATTGCACTGACCTCAATTTAACAGTCCTCTTTTCTTTGGCAGTTAAATGAGAGGGGCATTCCCCATAGGTGAGAAAATGGGTGATGTCAGCATACCATTCGTCAACTGAACTAAGGAACAGAACAGTAGGAAGGTCAACTTTCTCCTCCAGCAACTCATGTTTGGCTCCTTCAGCAATGAGCTCACAAAGACCTTTTCCACGAACCAGCTTGGTCGGCTTGATGTCAATGTCATACTCTTGGACCTTAGCAACCCAGTTCCCTCTCTTAGATCCAAATTCTTGCTGTGTGAGAATTGACTTAACAGTTGTATCCGGGACCAATACCATGGAATGAGAGTTGAGGATGTAAAAGTGAAACTGCTTGACAGCTTTAACCACTGCAAAAGCATGTTTCTCCATCATGGTGTACTTCAACTCGTGATCCTTCAGAATATAGCTCATGAACGCGATTGGTAGCTCATGTTCATTAGAGTCTTCTTGAGTTAAGACAGCAGCCAAGGTATTATCTGTAGCATAGCAATAGATGATGAAATCTTTACTGAAATCAGGACAGGCTAAAACAGGAGTTCTAGCAATAGCTCTCTTGATACCTTCAAAGGATTCCTTTCCTTCAGAAGACCAACCAAATGTTTGCTTCCCTTTCATCATCTGAGAAATATTCAAAGTTAACTCTGCAAAATCAGGGATGAATCTCCTCAAGAAATTTATCTTACCAAAGAAGGAGTGCACGCCCTTTTTGCTGGTTGGGAGAGGAATTTGTCGGATGGCTTGAACTCGTTCAGGATCAATCTTAATACCATCCTTGGAAACGATGTGCCCTAATAACTTTCCCTCTGTGACACAAAAGACAGATTTTTTAGGGTTCAGAGAGATCCCATGCTCCCTGCATCTCAGCAGAACTGTCTCTAGGTGATCAAAATGATCCGCTCTTGTCTTGGAAAACACTGTCAGGTCATCAAGATATATGACAATACACTTCCCTTTCAAGCTTCCAAAAGCCAGATCCATGGCTCTCTGAAAAGTGGCACCAGCGTTAATGAGCCCAAAAGGCATCCTCTTGTAAGCAAAGGTGCCCCAAGGAGTAGTGAAAGTTGTCTTGTGTTGATCTGCAGTATCAACCTCTACCTGATTGTATCCCGAGAATCCATCGAGCATGGATAACATTTCAGACCCTGTAACTGCTTGCAAGACCTGATCCATCATAGGCAAAGGATAATTATCTTTCAAAGATGCCTAATTCAGGTTCCTGAAATCAACACAGATGCGGATCTCACCATTCTTCTTCCTAACAGGCACAATATTTGCAATCCATGTTGAATGGTGAATGGGAAAGATGATTTTAGCTTTCAACAACTTCTGAATTTCCTGAAAGATTGTGTCAGCTATTTTGGGATTGTATTGCCTCTGTTTCTGCTTGAAAGGCTTAATTCCAGGCTTAAGAGGAATAGAATGCTGCATATCTTTTGGCCTGAAGGCTTTTAGATCCTCATAAGAATAAGCAAGAACATCCTTATACCTTTTTAAAAGATCAATTGCTTTCTTCCTCTCATCCGCTGTGCAGCATTTTCCAATGTTCACCAGCTTAGGGTCATTAGGACTCCCAATATTGATTTTGTCACACTCAGCTGATTGTTGAGGTCCGGTAGAAGCCCTAGACTTCACATACCTGTCATGTTTGTCAAACAGTTCCTCTAAGCTTACCAATCCTTTAGGAATCTTATTCCCCTTGAGATTGATGCATCCATCTTGATCTGTTTCTTCCCCTTGGGTGACTGCTTGGTCAAAGGGCACATTCTCACGAGGTAGGTTGTCACTTCCCTCAAAATACAGTTGTTCGAAATTACCCTTGAGTTCCAGGAAGGAAAGCAAATGTTGATCATCATTGAAAACCTGCCAGTTATTGGTGTTATCAGGTACACTGGGCCGATGGACCATCTCAATGGTGAACTTGTCCTGAGAGAAATCAGGATGAGGGATCAGCAGTGACCCTGAGACAGCTAGTGAATCAGCCCTGCTGTTCTTTTCCCTAGGTACTGCTTCGATAGAGAAAGCATCAAGGAATTCAATGGAATCCCAAACCTGATTCCGGTAATGTTTCAACCTTCCATTTTTCACTTGAAAAAGGTTTCTGACCTGCTTTACTATCAACTCTGCATCACCACGAGCCAGAAGATTCTTTACACCTTGTTCTTTGGCCACTTGTAATCCGAGAATGAGAGCCTCATACTCTGCTGTGTTATTAGTATTCTCGAACTGCAACTTAAATGAAAAGGGGTGTAGGCCTCCTTCAGGTGACACCAGCAGGACACCAACTCCAGAACCAGCTGAGGAACAACTTCCATCAAACTCTAAAATCCAAACCCCATTAGGATCTTTAGGAGACACTTTGGGGGGTCAGATTTCATCAGGGGACATAATCATGTAGTTACCATGCCCCATATCCTCGTAGAGTATCTGTGCTCTAGGATCATCCGTTTTCTGCACAATATACTCAGACTGCTTCTCATGCAGCAACTTCTTCATTTGTCCATTGACAGGCACGAGTGCATGTGACCAGTCCATTTGGATTTCCCCACCCACGTCCTTACAGAAGTTCCTACTTAGCAACATCCCGTATGAAGGGGGAATATCTGCCACTAAGATGGTAGCCAACACTTTCTTCTCGGGCAAAGCAGCAAAAGCTACTTGTGCATCTTTAATTCTCCCGACCAGGGGCACTTCTTTACTCTCCATGGAGTAACAAGATCCATAAGTGCGTGTGAGGGTCAGGCCTAAAGCATGAGCTACTTTAGCAGGCATCACATTATCTGAAGCTCTTGAGTCGATGACACAATTACTGAGCCTATGGCCAGCTATAAGAAGTGTTACATAAAAAGGCTTGATTTTGTCATTAGGCGAGGTGACAGCAGCTACCAGACTAGGCTGTGGTGCAGAAGAAGGAGTAGGTAAAAGGCCTTTAGAGGTGGTTTTGGAGTGGGAATTGACAAAGTGGATCATTTTGGCAAAAGCTTTGGGATGGGTTTGATAGTACTCAGCTTCTGAGATTTGGACCTTGGTCTTTTTCAGGTGATCAACAATATCAAAAGATCCAGAAGTGGACGGGCCATCATCATTCGGTACTCTAGGCTTATCAACTTTAGGAGAAAAAGGAGAAGCAATTTTGGTAGTAGGATTAATAGGACTCACCTTTGGTGTAGACGAGGTAGGGATAGGAGATCCTCTTTTTGCAATCACAGGAATAGTTGTCAACTGCTCCTTAGATTTCTTGATAGGCTGTGTCACTTTCTCCTTCCGACTTGTCTGCTCTCGAGTCATGACAGCGAATGATTCGCTGTTCATGTCCGCTACTACTTCATCATAGTCATCTCCATCATCAATGCCCTCAGTGGTGAAGAAATTGACTCGAGATCCCTCAAGTTCATCTGCTTCATCATCAACTTCTCTCGCAAACTCTTCGCAAGCTTCATTATCCTCATCATCATCTGGCTCTTCAACCTCACAGGTTGCATTCACAGGAACTTTAACAGGAGGTCCTTCAAGTGCTAGTCTTGTTTGAGAAGCAGGCAAATGATTCCTGGGCTGGAAATTTCTCCTTGGAACATCTGCATAAGGAGCATGCTGAGCTAATTGTTTCTTTATAGCAATGAGATCATTCGCAAGCTTCTGGACTAACGGATCAGTATTAGGTCCAGGGGTGGAAGAGGAAGAAGCAGCAGACTTAGATTTGGGAGGGTCTCTTCTCAACTTCCCTGACATGATCAGATCATCCTCGACACTAACAGTAAGAGTTTGATCCTCCACCAATGTTGCGAGATTAGCCCTTCTCAGCGCATAACTGACTTCAGACGATTGAGCATTTAAGAAGAAACATTTTCGGATTTGATCAACAGGTCGAGTATTTATAGGAATTTTGTTGATCAGTCTGTTGAATCGGGCCACAAATTCTCTCATGGGTTCTGATGAATCTTTCTTTATCTGAGAAATTTGGGCAAGCAAGGCATGCACATCTTCTGCTGGCTTGAAACGGTTTTCGAACTGATTTCTCATTGTGTCCCAGTCGATAATAGCGCCAGCCGGAAGGTGGTAGAACCAATCAGCAGCATTATCTTGTAACGTCTCAACGAACAGTCTCACGGAGACGTCTTCATGCTCAACTCCCAGGACTCCACATGCAACAATGAAGGCCACGATGTGTTCATCAGGATGCACTTTGCCATCGCCTTTGAACTTAGGAAAGTTCTTCCGGTTACCTCTGGGTAACTCATGCAAAGGCTGAGGAAGAGCAAGGGGCCCAACACGATGACCCCATGGTAATGGTGCCGCCATTCTTGGAAAAACGGCTTGGAGAGGAACTGCAACACCAGCAAGAATCAAAGCTCGCAGATTAGGGCTAGCTGGCTCTGAAGGAATACCACCCGTAGGAATTCTATCTTGAACAGGTGGAGTGCTTGTCGAACAAGTCCTTCTATTTCTTTTTGAAGGAAAAGGAAAACCCTGTTGTTCCAAAATCTGGAACTGAGAATCTTCAATACCAAGGGTCCTTCTCCCTCGAGTAAAACGCGGAGTCGCCAGATCAAAAGATGATCAAAAATTACAGAACTGGAATATGATTTTCCCCAGCGGAGTCGCCAAAAACTGTTGGTCGTCAGATAGGACTTTACGAAGAGCAACAGTCAGGGGACAAGAAGTCCCTCCTCTTTAATGGGAGAGGTTCCCTTATTCAAAAACAAACTTATTTACAAATGTACAAAACATGATTTGTTGGTTAAACTTGGATATCACGAAAGTGTTTTCTATGAAGATCATCAATTACAAAAGGACTGAGGAAATGAGAGTATGGGAAAGAGCAGAAAGGCAACATGCAGAATTATAGATATCAGAGTAATTCTTTATGTATGTGAAAGTCACAGTGAATTGAAACAAGATCATTTGTATCGAATAAATAAGATGGAATTTAAAGACACAAAGTTCTGTAAATAACATCTGCTTAGAACACAAAGTTTCTTAATCATAACACAGATTCATTAATCAAGGACACAAAGTTCCTTCTTGGTTATACAAGATCACCGTGCTTGCAAAGTTGAAGAGTATGCAATCGGTAAGACTAACGAACTTGAGACAAATGATCTTCACAAAGAAAATAAATGAAAGCTTAGGAATAACAGAGATCAGATAGACAAAGAATGGAAAAGTCCTTCTGTATTGATTTCTTTATAATCTATTTACACTTTTCAGAAAATATGCCAAGTTCTTCCTTTTTTTTTCCTTTTTGAATGGCGTGAAGAAGGCCATTATATAACTTACAAATCAGTTACTCTTCGTAACCATTTCTTTAACCAAGAACAGTTAAAGACCGCCTATCGCAGTACCTCAACCCGTTACAAAGAAAACGGCAAAAGAAATGGAAGAAGAGAAAAGAATGAGGAGAAGAAGACAGGTGGCCAGTCACTTTGAGGGACCCACTGACTTCAGAATCCGCTGCCTGAAATTCTTTTGACGCCTCAGCTATGTCTCAGAAGTAGACTCATTCTAAAGATGACATGCGTATGTCTTTGAAAACAGAGATGACCAGTGTCTTGAAAACTTCATCCTTGATAGCCCGCAACCTGTCCTTGGAATTTGGTTCAAGGGTTCGAGCAAGGGTTGAAAACAATGTAGAATTGCAAAGGTGGCTTGCTCGTTATAGAGCCGTTGAGGAGAGGGAAGGGTGATCAATTCACATTAAATTCATATCTATCAGTTTGAAAAACAGCATATTCGGGTAGAGCGGGAAAAACTAAGTATGAATGGCATTTGGTTCATTTGGGACATGTGAGACGCAAATGCGCGAAACACGCGGCTCGGCCGATTCGGGCGAAACAAGGAGAAGATGCACAAATGCATTTTGGGACATTTGGGACGAAAACGCGCGAAGTACGTAGATTGGGTGCTTCGGCCGAAAATGGAACAAAAGGCCCGTTTGAACTTGAGACATTTGGGACGAAAAGTTCCGAAGTACGCGGTTCGGGCGAATCGGCCGAAAATGGAACAGTTTGCACAATTTGACTTGGGACATTTGGGACAAAAAGTTCCGAAGTACGCGACTCGGGTGGTTCGGGCGAAAATGGAACAGCTCGCACGGAAAGTTTGGGACACTTGGAACATGAAAGAGCAAAGTACGCGGTTAGGGGATTTCGGCTGATCGGGGAATAGAGCTCATTTTTGAACTTGGGACAGTCGGGACAAAAATGTCCAACAGGCCTGAAAATGGAACAACTTCGGGGATTTCAGCCGATCGGGGAACAGAGCGCACTTTTGAACTTGGGACAGGCGGGACAAAAATGTCCGACAGGCCCGAAATACATACAAAATGACCCAAAACATAGATTTTTTCAATTTCATGACTTTTCTCCTACTACCAGCTTGACAGAAAAGACACTTAAACTCGAAATTTTGAAAGTTCACCTTCTTCAGAGCAGGGGGAATTTTGAGTGTACAACAGTGTGTCCTAGAGCATTTGCATGAGGCTATTATGGAAGAAGCTCAAGGTGGAATTATAGGAGGGAATTACATTGGTGATGCTAT
Organism: Taxus chinensis; assembly: GCA_019776745.2. Taxonomy (NCBI): domain Eukaryota; kingdom Viridiplantae; phylum Streptophyta; class Pinopsida; order Cupressales; family Taxaceae; genus Taxus; species Taxus chinensis. The sequence continues at coordinate 41,521,101 of CM034150.1, forward strand.
TATGCGCAAGATTCTGATGGTTGGAATTTGGTGGGAAAATTTTTACAAGGATACTAAAGAATATGCCAAGGCATGTGATCATTTTCAGTGCCTTGGGAAGCGCAAAACTAGAGATGAGATGCCTTTGAGGCCTATTGTAATTTTTAAACCTTTTGAGAAGTGGGTTATTGACTTTTTTGGTCCTATTTCACCACCTGCATGTAGGAATAGCACGTGTTATATTATTACTTGTACAAATTATCTGACAAGGTAGGAAAAAACAACACCTACAAAGGATTTCACAACTACAACATCAATATTTCTATGGGAAAACATTATCAACAAGTATGGATGTCAATTGAGCTTGACATGTGATAGAGGAACTCATTTCCTTAATGAGACAATCAAGATTTTATTGGACAAGTTTATGGTGGCACACCATTAGACTACTCCTTACCACCCACAAGCTAATCGGACTATTGAAGCTTTCAACAAGATTTTAGGACAAACCTTGACAAAAATATGTGATGTTGGAAGAAAAAGTTGGGATGTTAAAGTATATGTTGTACTTTGGGCATATAGGACCACTTATAAGAGATTGAATAAGGAAATACCTTTTCATTTGGTGTTTCACGTATTGAATTTATGTTATCATCCCTGCGTAGTGCATGTGCAGGAGGACTAACTGACGAGCAAGTTGTTGAAGAGCGAATTGACAAGCTAATGCAGTTAGATGAGTGGCACATTATTGCTTGATGGATTTAGAAGACTAAGAAGGTGAGAAAGAAGGTATGACATGATAGGGACATAAGGAACAAAAAAAATTAAATGGGAAAGATGGTTCTTCTGTATGATTCCAAGTTTTTGCACCGCCCAGGAAAATTGAAGGTGCATTGGTTGGGACCTTTTATAGTAACCAATATAATTGAATCAAGATCTTGTCAGTTACAGGTGTTGGATGATACCTTATTACTCGGTTACTTAAATAGGAGTAGGTTAAATCCCTACTATAAATAAGTCTTCTTGGTATTTGTAATAATGTATTTTCCCACTTAGCTCATATTTCCCTATTATGTGTTTAGTTTCAATTGTTGCTACGCTTTTCCAATTTAGTTCATTATTTTGTTGTAACAAGTGTGATTACATGCACGAGGATGATTACTATCTATTTAGTTCATACACAGAGGACCACGCATAATTTTAGTGTGGGTGGAACAGATATAAGAAAAAGAAATCTACTTGTATTGAGATTCAAGTGCAGGTTGGCACACTAGTATATATATGGGATGGAATATGAAAGTCCTTAGAAGGGATGATGTATGTAGGTGAAAGGTGTTACAGATGCTTGAATGAAGGTTTTTTAAAGGAAATTTTCTCATATTAAAGACCACGTGTAGAAGGATGATTGTGCAGTGTAGCGCAAGGTAGGTAAGGACATGGGAAACTACTTAGTATGAGGCACAAAGGGTTATGTACTTCAGTGTATGGGGCACTCGTAAGGAGTTATATGGCTGAGAAGTAGTAGGCACACTAGAAGGTTATGATTGGATCACATAAGAAAGTAACAAAAAGAGTGGAAAAAGCATAAAAATGTCATTAAATTTGAATTATGGTGGTAGGTGGAGAGAAATTAATGTGGAAAAGTTAGAAAATTTATAAAAGGGGTGCATGTGACTTCATTCTAACCTTGCATGTTTGAGTTTTCAAGCTGAGAAGTGTGAATTGAAGAAGGACTGAGTACAAAGTGCGAGTGAAAACGTGTAAATTAGAAAAACAAGTGAATTTAATCATGACCATTACAAAGCTCCTTTGTGGGAAGTGTTAGAGTGAGTGAAAGGCATGCAGAAGAAGGGTTTGAGGAGCTAAGGTTTGAAAAGGAAAAACTACAGATAGGGAATGCGGGTTTGAAAAGGAAAAACTACAGCCAAGGCACGTGAGATTGAGTTCACAGAGGTTGTAGAAGGTAGAAGACTATGAGGATAAGTTTTGAGATATTGACATGTCACCAAGAAGAGCACCTGTAGCAGCCACAAGAGGCAAGAGAAGAAACAAACCCAAGGTAGAAGCAGAAGAAGAACCCGAAGAGAGATTTTCACAAATGCAGTATCTTGAAGGTGTGATTATGGGACATGTATGGGAGTTCCATGTGTGCAAGAGTAAGGTGAGTGATTATAATAACAACACCAAGGCAAACAAATATGAAATTGAAAAGGAGTTGGTTAAGAAGACATATTTGAGGACCAAAGATGACAAACCAATTTACGATGATGTTGGACAAAAGACTTTGGAGAAAGTTGGAGTCTTGTAAATTTATGAGCTACCATACTTTGGAAAATATGAAGGGCTCTATTAGTGGTTGATGTAAATATTCCATGAGGACTTCTTTTATTTTACAGGAAGGTAGGTATTCATTACCACTCCTTTAATTGGGAGACTGACAAGATTGGGGAGTTCAGGGACTAAAATTGGTGGTGAATTCAATGATGACATGGGTGTGGAGGTGACTACTGTGGCTATGACCTACCATAAAAGAGGGCATGTGATGGATGTGTTGAAGATAGATGACCTTGTGGTCAAAATTTATGTGTGCCTTCTAACAAAGTTCAATAACTAAGAGTGTTGGGGCTAGGTAAACAAGAAATGGATCAAATTGTAAATAAAATGATGGAGGGGACTGTTTACAAATCATCCACATTCATAACATAAAGTATTATTAAGGAGGAGAAAAAGGGAGAAAAAATCAGTTGGGGTGTTATCCTTTTGTCTATTATATTTGTAGAGATTGTGGTCCTGGATGGACCCAAGGAAAAAATATGGCAGTTCCCATAAGAAAAGAAGTCATTTTCCAAGATATTTGCAAAATACACTTGTGATGGAACAATGAGTGGCCCATACAAGAAAATTCTAGAGCTTTGGTATAGACACATGCGTGAGGCCTTTAAATATGAGTGACACATACCCAAGGAATTACCTATGATGGTGGATGGGAATGTAGAATTTGTAATATTCTAGCACTACCACATTGGCAAGTTCAGGATGAAGAATGATCAATGGAGTCCTTGGTGCAATCTCCCTTATGCATTCAAGACACACTATTTCCAGGATTATGTCAACATATTTTCAGATGCGTGTAAGCTTAGATTTGATGTAGAAAATGTTGATTACGAATACCATACTCTTTGAAATACCTATGTTTATCTGGGTAAGTCTTCATACATCAAAACAATGATATTTGATGACATTGTTCTCAATTCTATGAATTTGGAAGTTGGAAAGGTAGGTGTGGTTAAGGTGTACCTCAACCTTAATACCAAATTGGTGAATGGTAAATACATTGAAAATGAGTCTAATCTCCTAGAGATACCAAATGGGAAGCATACAATTGTCATTATGTAGGAAAGTGACCCCACTCCTCTCTAAACTGAAGAAGAATTCCAGGATGAGGAAGAGGAGATGGAGGATATTAGCACACTGAATCATGGTGTGAGAAGGTAACCAACTGAAAACATGAAGAGGCCATGTGAAGAAACTTTTCAAGATCAGGAAGAAGAAGAGGTGAGGATTGACCCTGAGGTCGAGGAGATAGAGAAGAAGGGTGAAGGTGGATAAGATGAATACGGTGGTAGAAGTGAAGATGCTACAAAGTAGGACCAGAATCCACAAGAAAGTGGCATAAAACCACTTAGGAAGGTCACGGAGACATTTCCCCTATCAAGACAAGCCAGCCCAAGAAATACAAGGATAAGGTGCAAGCTTGTGACAAATGAGGAGAGTGTAGGAGGAATAAAAATCTTCTGAAGATGCACATAATATAGGGCCATTACCCATCATTTATGTAGAGGGAGGGGAGAATCACAAACAATAATAACCCCAATATGATGTAGAGGTAGCGAGTGAGCGTGAGGAGGAAGATGCACCACTGGGGGAAATGAAGAAAGAGAGCAGAGTGTAAAATAATAATCAGATGCCCATGGGGTTGCTTCAGGTGATAAGGGGAAAGGTTTAGATGTAAGCACAAAAACACATATCCCCAAGGGTAGGTGGTCATGAAAGGAAGGAGGGAGAAGAAGTTGATAAAGATGCTAGACTTAGGATATATTGATGATCCTTCCAAAATCATTCGCACGAGATTTCATAGTACACTCTCCCATGATCAAGTGTATGGCTGGAGATAATAGACCCCAATGGAGGAAACATGCACACAAAAAATATATTGAGATGGACGATGAAAACACACATAGATGAATCATAATTTGACGTCGGTGAGTAAGCATGCATAAGGTGCCAAAGCAATAAATCTCCTAGCATGGTCCACATCATAGTAAATCTCATGGAGTTAACAGATGAACATGAAAGCAATTCCTTAACCAAGATGGAAACATAAGTGACAAGAAGGAATTTTGATAAGGTGACCACACTCAGAAAATTGTTGGAGGATAAGAAGAATAAAGAAGAAGATATCCAGTTCCTGACAATATAAAAATATAGAGGAGAGTGAAAGGCCAAGGTTATCCTTCAAATGGTAGAAGCATTAGGGGAAGAAATTTTGGAGTAACACCCGCATAGTACAAAGAGCATGTCAATGGAACATTCCCTTCTGTGATGCATTACCTACAGTGCTTAGTGAAATTACTATTGAAGGAGGAAACAAGTGTAAAGGTGCCAAACATAGAGGAAATAGCTAAAGAAAAGGAGAAGACTAGGAATAATATTTCGCGTCAAATTGGAGTATATGATGCTTTGTTAAAAAAAATGAAGGATGAATTAAGGAAGGTAGGATGGGTACTAAAAAAGTACAAGGATCCTAAGAAAATCCTTAAATCATTATACAGTGTAGGAGGAGAATGAGGTTAGAGTAGCCAAGAATGACGAGACCTTGGGCATAGAAGAGAGACTAGAAGTAGTGGAAAAGAAGCACAATGCACTTAAAGAAGCCAGGGATCCACATGAAGAACGCATCAAGGAACTGGGAGTGTTGTTATCACGCAAGATGGACTTCATAGAAGGTATGGTTTCAGGATTGGCTGGTGTAATCCGGGAATTGAAGCTCAAAGGTTAGGATATGACTCTTAAGGAAATGGACAAAATAAGTGGTGATGTCCCAGAAAAAGTGAAGAAGGGACTTGAAGAGTGGAATGAATTAGAGGCTATAATAAAAAAGGAGTACCCTGAATTCCTGCAACCAGCTAAAGATTGATGTGCATTTGTTATTATTTCAATTGTTTTATTCTTTTAAGTATGAAATAAATTTGTTCTTTATTCTTTTATTCTTTTGAGAGATAAGTGTGAAACCCCATTACGAAGGACGACAATGTAATTAGTGTGGGGTGATGTTAGGTTGGCCAAATTACCTAAGTATCAAGAGGGTGCATGGAAAATTCAGGCGTGTAAGTGGGGTGCATAGACACACACAAGTGTTGGTTGTTGTATGGCACACCTAGGAAAGGAATAACCAGGACTTAGCCTATTTTACATGTCACGGGCTAAAAATAGGAAAAGTGATAGGAGTGCATCCCAAGTAAAGATAAAATAAAAAAATACTTCATAGTTAAGAAAGACATATTTGGGGAGTAAAGTGGATATCAAAGGTCATGCATGGATCATGCTAATGATAGGATTAAAGTAGAGTTTATTTATAGATTAATTTATTATTATCCTTCTTATAAAAGCATGCAGCTGCTAGCGCATGGCTATTTTTGGGCATGTCACCTATTTTGAGAATGCATGGGTAGTGAAGGGAAAGTCCCCACCCCTCTATATATATATATATATATATATATATATATATATATATATCAATTATAAGAATCCAACCACAATTATCCATTGTGTTAAGTCATCAAATAACAAAAGTTGAATACATTACAGTTACTCTCACAAAGCCACGTGCGCTAGTAAATCAGGGCAACATAACTCTATTACATCACACAATGTCCAAAATAATGTTGTACAATATTGTACAACATTATTTTGGACATTGTGTGATGTAATAGAGTTATGTTGCCCTGATTTACTAGCGCACGTGGCTTTGTGATAGTAACTGTGATGTATTCAACTTTTGTTATTTGATGACTTAATGCAATGGATAATTGTGGTTGGATTCTTATAATTGATGTATTTGAGTATGGTGATTTCATGGTGCAATTGATCTTATTAATGGTTTGATTTATTATGTTTCCTTATTACATGTGTTTCCTAGTGATATTTGTAATGTTCTAAATCTAAATATATGCTTTGGTAATGGTAATCATGAACATGCATGCTAATGTCTTGACAAGCTAGTACAAATAAGGTACCTGGTAGCTTTGCGTGCTTTGGGTGAGTGTTCATATCTATGGATGAAGTTTCAGTGTGCCTAGGAAATTGAATGAAAAAAAGTACTAATGAGTCGACAGCAACTGGAGCAAACTGAAAATCAAGTTAGCTTTGATTTCGAATATTAGGGTGTTATGATGGCTAAAATGGAGGAGAAATGCAATATTAGGGCTGCGGAGTTGTGTGGGGAGAAATTAGGGGGAGGTAGGTGAGAAAATTAAGGGCATTAAATGAGGGGGGAAATATTATTGAAATGTTATTAATTATGGGGTGATAATGGGATGGGGTGTTTAAAATAATAGGTGGGTAATTAGGTAAGATTAGTAATAATGAAGGGGGGTTAAATAATGCTAGGTTTAAGAGGGATAATGGGGGGATAAGCATTTTGGAATAGGATGGGAGGGACGAGTGTGCAAGATGATAAAAGAGGATTAAATGCAAGATGAAGTGACAACATGTCAAAAAGCGGTGTCTACATGTACAATATGTGTACCATGTAGGGATGTTTAGGAAGATGAAGTGTGAAGTATGATAGTGGAAACTAAAGACAATTGATAGTGATGGAAAAAAGGGGGAGAAAGTGTGATTTCCCCCAAGTGTGTGAGTGATGGAGATCTATGTGATGATGTAAGAGAGACATTGTGATGGTGATGGAGTTTGAAATATATCATAAGAAATTATATTGTTGTCATGACGAGGGGTAAAAGCAAAAGTAGGACTAGGGTTGGATTGTGGGATGACAGGAGGAAGTTTGAAGGGGTTAGTTATCACAGGGTGAATTGGTTGTTCTTTCTTGGGTGGTGCTTTCTGATTTGAAATTGGTAACGTTGTAGTGGAGTTGATAGAAGGAGAAGATGGAGGACAAATTTTGAAATGAGGTTGTTTAGTTGGAATGGGTAATGTTGTAGAAGACTTGATAGGAGGAGAGGATGGAGGAAGGATTTTTAAAGGTGGTTACTTAGTTGGAATTGGTAGTGATATGGATGAAATGATAGGATGAGGTGATGGAGGATGGAATTGTAAAGGTGGTATGACATTGGGTTGGATAGGTGACTCTTGACTTACAGAAGAAGGAACATTATCAATTATGGCATGATGTTCATTAGACATAAAGGGATATAATTTGGGATCCCAGAGGGATTTAGCAATGGGAGATGAACATGTAGTAGAATGTTTTATAGAAAATTAAGTAAAACCCTAATGCTCAAGGTGTTTAATTCTTCATTTTAAAGCATACCAATCATTGTCATGATGTGGACATTAATTCTGTGATAATTGTAAAATGGGAGTCCTATGTATTTGGCAACCCCATAACGAGGGTAGCAACGAGTAGCTCACAAGTTGATCAATTGGTGCTTGAGGAACTAAGGAAGAATATCATGTTGCTTAGCATTTAGATCAAACTTGAGAGGTGCTGGTAGCGGTAAGACTCGAGGTTCACTTATATGAGCACATGTAAAAGACATATGATTATGATGATATGTAGAAGAAGAACTAGCATGGGATTGAAAAGTTTCCTTTATATGTTGGATTTAAACTATGAGATATGTAATTATGGTTTCCATAGCTTGAATTTCATCTTGAAATAAAAAATGCAAATCTTGAATTGACTTGGAAATGGATTGATTATTTGTGGTGTCACTAAGGCTAGGGTCATTGGAGAGGTGATCAAAATGGCACATACTCATGTGGACAGTGTATTACAATAGAGGTACATAGTGTTTAGGTATTTCTGGAGGACATCTATGCAAGGCGGATGCATTTGAAGTAAGTCATGCAAGGAGATTGGAAGATTTTTAGAAGTCATGAAAGAAGATTGGATAGAGTAGGTAAAATAACGATCCAAGTATTTGATCATGAGTGGGGTTCACCGATTTAATATAAATTTGAATTAAATATATATTTTAGAGTACTTATTGTAATAAATAATGTATGAATGCTAAAATACAGTAATGACACAAGTAATAAAACATGTAAAATGTGAAACCCTAATCAAGAAGGAGACATAGGAAGACTTAGTTGATTTATAAGCAGACTGAAGGTGATCTGGATAGGTAAAAGTGTTTAACAGATTGTAGATATCATTGTTAATACTCACTATGAATTATGAAACTCGTGAACGATGTAATATTGGGTAGCCCACGGAAGGGAAAAGGTGTCTGGGTACTAATGACTAGATTTGTGTGTTGGTGGCCATGTAGATGCTTAGGAATTGATTTCTTCTATGTCACAAGGGTTTCATTGTTGGTTCTTGTCTATTACTTGATATTCGTTATTTGATCATTGAGGCTACCTATAAATTGTGAAATAGAATGACTACCTGCACATGTCCATAAATTACATCAAATATAATAAAAAATATGTAGAATGTGGATTCGGAATGACCCTCACGGTCACCTGAAGAGTGAACTTATTGTCGAGCATTGGACTACATCTCATACCTCCTGTAGTTCTTTTGTGTGTGTAGAAATAATACCCTAGGATGCCCTTGTGTAATTTGTATAATGATAAGATGCTAGATCTAGAAAGTAATAAGGTATAGTATGTGTGGATGGAATAAAATAGACTTCCCCTCCCATGCAATGTATGCATAAGTGATGTAACCCTTGTCCCTTGTATGGATGTTAGATGGATGCCTTTGAAGTGTTTTATTGCCTTTGGATGTAAGCTTGGGTGGTAATAGTAATTATTAGTGCTTGGTCCTTATTTTTTAGAAGTAAACAAGTATATATATGATTGCCTTGTTTTAATTTTGTAATTGGAAACTAAAAGGTTGACCCATAAGTGAAAAAAATGCCCAAAAGATTAAAGAGACAGAGAGGGGTAAGAAAAGGTCAGAAGCACCCAGTATGGATAGAAGCATCTTAGCGATGGTGTCCTAACTGGGCACTAGTGTCTGAGGCCATAAAATATAAATCAATTAGGTTTTGTCAAGGTTGTAGGGTGTGTAAAACCAAAGAGAAAGCAAGAAACAAAGAAAATAGGCCAAAGATAGTTGTTAACTAGTATTTTTCTTACTTAGGAATCATATATACATTAGTATTCTTTTAGACCTAAAAATATTCCCAAGTGCATGATTTTGTGTTTACATCATGTGAACTATTTATTTAGTTACACCTAATAAGCTCATTTGTGGAGCACATATACTTTTATTTGTAAATAATGTGTTTAGGGGATATTGTAATTTTTCGTAACTTCTTCGAGTTGTTTGAGAGATTCTCTCCACTCCTTGGTCTATGGAGATAATCTCATTTCCTATGTTTGACTAATCCCACCTATCATTTGTATGAGGATATGTTTTTGTAATCACTTATTTATTGTGTGTTTCATGTATGTGAAAACAACAAGTGAGTGTATGATCTCCATTTTTTTCCCACAACTTGCATTTTCTTGTTTTTGGTTGTGTGTTTGAGTTTTCATGTTAAGATTTGGTTCCTTACACTTTCACTATACATATAATACACTTATAGGTTTTGAATCCAATATTGTTGTGTATATAATGTAATTGTGTTTCATTATGGTTTTGATATGTATAAATGATCCTATAGATGATTTCTTCACTTTTGTAATAACTAAAAGTACATGTGAGATGGCTTGAAGAAAGAACGTACTCATGTCAAATTGATTTAAATCATAAAATCACAAAAATGGCTAAAAATTTCATTTAAATGAGCATTTAAAGCATCCTTAATGAGATTTTGAGCATCTAGGTCCATCTTAGGTTATTTTTCAATGGCATCCATCTTACTCTTGATGTAACATTCTTCTAGGTTGGTGGAAATAAAACTAAATATGTGTCCTTCTTTCTCTTGTGTTCACGTGTTTACTAGCATATAAAAGGTTAAAATCTATGCTATAATACCAATTATTTTCACCACATTACCCATGACCATATTTATGGGACAATCTCATGCTAGTTGGAGCTACAAGGATTATAAGAGTGCACACGGGTTTATTGAATGTGTTAGAGCTCAAATATGCACCCTATGGATTTGGTAAAGAGAGTTTAAGATATAATGGTGTAGTGCGTGGAATCTCTTCATAAATATTATCAAATTCAAGACTAAAAAATATGAGGGGATGGGGGAGGGGGACTTCTCAACTCTTTTGGTTTTGTAAGGCTAAGGGGAGAGACCCTAACAATTATCACATAAAATAGAACCAAATTAAATCAAAGGACTTATCTACAATTGTAACCTATCACACACTTGACAGATAAAAACATATCAAATTTTCTGTAATGTAAAAATACAAATGATATCCATAACTTGCAATTTATTATCTCATAAATTTAAACAAATGTAGGGCACACCTAAAAAGTATGAAACCAAAGTTATAACTAATAAAATAATGAATATTTGCACAATGAAATTGTAGATATCAGAGGGGGAAATATAATAAGCCTTGTATAATAAGATTGATCATTTTGACTTTAACCAGTGCTTTTATCCATTGGGCTTGATTTTTAACAAATTGTTCTAGTAAAAGAGTCAAAGATAGCCACAAGAACTACACCAATTTACACAAGTGATGTAAATATTCTCAAGTCATACAAATAACTAAATCTCTTACACACATATCTAATTACTTATCAGAATATTATATTTCAAATCCCAAAATACGAAATGACTAAAATATGAGATTTTAATTCTATATCTAAGTTCATCTAAGAAAGTATTGAAGTGCAATAAATGACATAAACTAAAATATAAACACTAACTGATTTTGTTTGATTATTTTAAATGAAATTAAATAAATAAAATGGGAGGGATAAGGTACTAACCTGAAAATGGCTTACCTCATTGTGTGTTGGGACTGAGCAAGATGATGTGCGGATGGAGGAAAGTGTGACGGAACAACCCAAGAAATTACATAAGATGGTGATTTTCCCAAATTGGGGCACCTAGAGGAGGACTGGGGTGCCTATGGGTGCCCCGGTCTGCAATATGGGTGCTCTAGTCTACAAAATCTAGGAGTATCGCTGGATATTTGTAATGTCTTGATCTTTATAATGTGAGTGTCGTAGTAACTTCATTGATGACGTTGTAAATCAGTAATGAAGATTCACCTGCAAAACCCCATACAAAGCATCAAACCCCTAAAAAATAAAGATGCATATGAAGGGGTCAGATTGTCCTTAGTGACCAAAAAGATGGACTTACAACTAAGTGTTGCACTACATCTCAGATCCAATGTAGTTCTATGTGATTTGTGTGTGCAATGGCCAATAGCTAGATGTAATGAAAAATGGTGGATAGAATAAAATATACTTCCTTTTCTTAAGCACTGTGTGTGATGCAATAGAGCCCAAATGCAGTCCCTTGCCTTAGTAGATAGATAGCCCTTAGTAGAAATAGTTTTTCCCTAAGATATTAAGTATGGTATGTTTATATAGGGATCTCTTGCTCAAATTTTGACACTAATGACCCGACATGCCAACTAGTACATAGGGGAATGCGAGGGAAAATTACAAAGACCGACCTTGAAAATCTAAATTAAAACCAAGTGTTTTCAGGACCAGGGTGCCTAAAATAAGGACTGGGGCACCCATGGGCGCCCCAATTGTACCCTAGGTTCCTTAGTCAAAGACTAGAGATGAAAAATGACCTAATAACGACACCTAAGACTCCTTGAGAGACGACCAAAACTGTGTAGACAAATGACGATGACGACCAACTAAATGATGAAAGGACTAGGGGATGGGTCATTAGTTAATACTTTTCTTAAGCAAGATCCATATATAAAACAACATACTTGGTGGCATAATTTTAATAGCAAGTGTGTGATTTTGTGACTACATTTTCCCCCACTTTATGTTGGTGAGCAGAAAGATTGGTAACATAAAGTAGATAGAGATGTGTACCTGAGAGAAGTCTGGAGAAGCCCATGTTGTAGTAGAATGCACATATGTGGTAGTAAAAAGTGTTCCAAAAGAACCATATAGCATGTTGAACCATAGATCAATGGGTTGATCCATGTAACGTAATGAAAAGCATAATATCATGATGAAGTGCACTAATGAGAGTGATGATTATAATGTTGGATGATTGATTATTTCGAACGCATGTGATGATGATGAGATGGGGTAGGGAGTGATGAGTTCTTGACCTGAACACATGTGTATGAATAATTGACTAGAGGATTTTGGCACCCTGTCGCTAAAGGAAGTGTACAGGGAGAAAAGTGTGTTATTCTCCAATCTCTAACTACATCCTCAAGATCTAGCCACTGCAAACTGACTCATATCAGACATTTGTATTTTTTGGATCAAAATAATTTTGATCAAATAGTTGACCCATATAGGAGTGGTATAGGAAAGAAACTCTTACCCCCACTCCACGGGTGTCACTGCAATGTGATAGCTTCCAAGTTAGGTCATCTAGGCTCAAGTGTGAAATGTATAATGGCTTCCAAGTTAGGTCATCTGGAATAAAATGTCGAATAGATAAAAAAGCTTCCAAAGTTAGGTCATTTGGGAAAGAGAATAGATGTAATCTCCCATGTTAGGTCATCTGGGAGGCCAATTGTGTCAAATTTGTATTGATGATATGATTTTGATTGTTAGAAATTTCAACGTGTTAATGGATTTATTGATTGGATCTTTTTATAGGTTACTCGTAGAGAGATTTTACGCTAGTTTCCCCCATGTTAGGTCATTAGGGGAAGTCAATAGAAATTGGTTAAATATCACATGGAAATATTTTAACGCTTGTTTCCCCCATGTTAGGTCATTAGGGGAAAGTGATGAAATGTCGTACAGAAAAATTGTATGTTTGTTGCCCCCAAATTAGGTCATTAGGGGGATTTGATAGTGAAAGTCACGTAGAAAATTAGTAAATGTTTGAAAATGATGAATTGGTAGTGTTGATTGGTTGCATGGTGATGTAAGGGGAATTATAGGATGACCCAAATGATATGCCCCTCCTTTCGGCAAAAGGGGAAGTGATGAGAAGAACGAAGGCTAAGCCGAAAGCAAACACGAGATAGATAGAATGTGATAGAAAACACCAAATGTGTATTAGATTAAATTGAAGAAAAATTTAAGGAGATGTAACACATGTGCAATGTATATAGTACAGTGGTAGGTGAAGTTATAAAAATAATTCCATAAACATGGTGTAAATTGGAGTAGAAATGCTCAAGATATGACAAAAATGGTGTGATGTGTATTAGTTACGAGAAGAAGCGCAAAATAATGACTATAGTAAAGTTGGTGATGAAAATGTAATTATAATTAATGAACTACAAAAAAAATTAATCACTTCATTTGGTTTTTACATGATTTTTAGCTTGAGTGTGAGGTGAGCGAAGATGTCGCAAGTTAGAGCAGCACGCCCTATTCAGTTTGAGAGGATGGTGACTGTCGTAGCATCGCATACTGCTACGGAGTTGGTAAGTGTCTTGTTTTTTTTTTAAATGTATGGTATAATAGTAATTTTTGTTGAATTTTTAAAATTTGATAATTTTAATTTTCTCAGTATTTGAGACATGGACAAGAGTGGTGAGGGCGCTAGTGACCCCTGGGACAAAAGCGCCCAGAACTAGGTGCTAGTGTCCCCCTCCTGGGTGCCCCAGTCTTGCATCTGGGCACCCTAGTCCAGAATGTGTGCATTTGGTTTATAATGGTGAAAAACAAGTTTGTATTGTGATAAGTGAGTGTATTTGGGATTGTAAGGTGTTATAACATTGTGTTTGTTGTCATTTTGTGGTGTGTAGAGGGATATCTACTCGAGGGAGTTCCATGGTGGCCGTCACATGAGTAATTTGCTTGAATTGGGATTATAAGATGATGATTGGGATGTCATGGACCGTGCTGACCTACGGATGATGAGGTGGGTCGTTGATACTTGTACATTTTGGTTGCCTACGCAGGAGATGATAATTAATTTGGAGGATGTAAATCACATATTTCGATTGCCAGTGGTTGAGGAGAGAGTATGGGTTATGCCAGTAGAGGATATGGAGAGATAGATGTGGGCTGCGAGACAATATTTTTTGGGGACTCGAGTACCTTTCGAGGCCCATATCATTTTGGATGTTATTTTGCAGTCTAGGGTTCCACACTTGTAAAATTTCATAGCAATTGTTATTGCATCTTCTATTGTAGTAGAGGAAGGAGGTGTAAGCATCTTGTATATCTAAGTTAATCTAAACAAGTATAGAAATGCAATAAATGACATAAACTCAAATATAACAAATAACTGATGTTGTTTGATTATTTTAAATGAAATCAAATAAATGAAATAGGAGGGATAAGGAACTAACCTAAAAATGACTAACCTCGTTGTGTGCTGAGACTGAATAGGATGATGTGCAGATGGAGGAAAGTGTGATGGAACAATTCAGGAAATTGCAAAAGATGACGATTTTCCCAGACTAGGGTGCCTATGGGAACCCTGGTTTACAATATGGGTGCTCTAGTCTACAGAATAACTCAAGTTTCGAATCTGCAGTGTCATTGGATCTTTGCAATGTCTCGATATTTTTCATGTGAGTGTCGTAGTAGAAAAACCGATGACATTGTAAATGAAGATTCACCTGTGAAACCCCATACAAAGCATCAAACCCCTAACAAAGCATCAAACCCCTAAAAAATAAAGATGCATATGAAGCGGTCAGAATGTCCTTAGCGGCCACAAAGGTGGACTTACAACTAAGTGTTGCACTACATCTTAGACCTAATGTAGTTCTATGTGATTTTTGTGTGCAATGATGTGCCTAGGGTGCCCTAGCGCCAACAACGCAGAGATAGCAGGCAATAGCTATATGCAATGCAAAATGGTGGATGGAATATAATAGAATTCCCTTTCCTATGTAGTGTGTGTAATCCAATAGTCCCCAAATGCAATCCATTGCCTCAGTAGATAGCTAGCCCTTAGTATAAATAGTTTTCCCCTAAGATAGTAAGTATGTTGTGTTTATATAGGGATCTCTTGCTCAAATTTCAACACTAATGACCCAACATGCCGACTAGTACCTAGGGGAATGTGGGAGAAAATTACAAAGACTGACCTCGAAACTCTAAATTAAAACCAAGTGTTTACGGACTAGGGTACCTAAAATAAGGACCAAGGCACCCATGGGTGCCCCAGTCATACCCTGGTGCCCTAGTCAAAGACTAGAGGTGAAAAATGACCTAATAATGACACCTGAGACTCCTTGAGAGACGACCATAATTGTGTAGACAACTGACGACTGTGTAAGACAAATGATGACGATGACCAACTAACTAACAACAAGACTAATGGATGGGTCATTAGTGAATACTTTTCTTACGTAAGATCCATATAAAAAATAGCATACTTAGCTGTATAATTTTAATAATAAGTGTGTGATATTGTGACTACACAAAAAATATAATGTTAATTAATGCAAATGACACCATAAGTCCATAATGATTTTATAATTATGTGTTTCAACAAGATTACACATCAAACTTTGACACATTTTTACCAAATGAATATTATCGTAACCAAAATGATTACACATAAAATTCTAATGACACATTCCTTTATAACCACTATCTCATTTAACATTTAAAAAATCATGCAAAGCTCTCTTTCAGACTTGTTTTACAGATCTCTTACATTGCGATAAAATTATTAATGACTCTAAACTAAAAATAGAGAAAAACTTCTAACCTACAAACTAAGATATTGAAGAGGACCAAGAGATACCAATCAAAATATGGCCAATATAAAGATGGTTGATGAAGAAGACATGTCATCAATTTATACACAATTGAAGAAATTTATAAAATGGAAATGGATAAAACTGAGAATTGTGTAGAGTGAGTGTGTGTGTGTGAGAGAGAGAATCAATAGACATAAATTACTCGAGTAACTCTATAAGAGATAAATTAACAAATGGAATTCCAATTGTAATCTCTTTCTTATCTAAGGGTATTAATTCATTCCAATGAGAAGAAAATATTAATTTAGAGAATCTAAGATGCCTAACATATCTACAACAACAACAAATCCATAGATAGAATAATGGAATGTGGAAAACGATGCACACATGCTCATATAAGAGCCAATAAAAAAAATTATTACACATATTATGACCAATCATTATTTATTAGAGAGCACTCAAAGATTCTTGGAAGAAATTTGAATAAATATGGAGAAGATGAGTAATTGCAAATGATAAATTTTCAATGTAAAGTAAAAGGGAGACAAAAACTTATAAAAAAAAAGCTCACAAATTTGGGCACCATTTTTGTAGATCTTCCTTAACAAGATTTCCAATGGCACAAATTGTTTTGAAAATGGAATTTTTATGAAAAATTTATGGCCAAAAAATACCACTATGTCGTTACACATTCAATTAAAAATGGTTCAATTTTTTTGCAAAAATTTAATTTTCAAAAAAATAGTCTATTTGTTATGCGAATTGACATTAATTCATGGTAGGTGTTATTGAAATAGGTCATAATATTGACGTAAGAGAGGATAAGTAATTTTTTGAAGCATGATGAAGTATTATCCATCTATAGACACAAAATCATGCACTTTCGGTAATTATCTAGTCCTAATTGCATACTACTATTCATATGATTCCTAAGTAAGAAAACTACTAATTAACCCATTTCCTTGGCCACCTTTCTTTACTTTTTGTTGCTTCTTTCAGTCTTGCACCCTTACTTGCTCAATTTTCCTTATTAGACTCCAATTTTTATCATCTTGGACACCAGCGCCTAGCTAGGATGTCAGCATCAGGCGCCCTCGTCCCCTCTAGGTACCCCTATTCCCTTTGTACTTTACTCACACTTTTTAGGTCCTTTCTAGTCGTTTGAGCATCCTATCTTTTTGGTAGTCATGTTTTTCAGGGTTAATTAAAAAATTCAATTAATTGTATCATGTAAATATAAATTTATGTGATCATAATAAAGGACCAAGCACTAATCATTAGCTAACACCGCCTAAGGTTGCATCCATCAAGGCACCTAAGAGCTCCATTGCATCCATCTAGCACCATCACATGGGACACAAGGGTTGGTTCTTCTGCACACACTTCATAGAAGGGAATTTAATTCTATTCCATGCACACATCTATTACATTTCTTTACATCTAGCTATTTGCTCACTATCAAGTGTGACACGCACAAGAGCCACCTAGGGTGCAATTCATACACACACATACATAGTATGACATTGGGTCTGAGATGTAGTGCAACACTCATTCATAAGTTCACCATTGTGATAGTTGAGGACAATTTGACCCCTCATTTTGCATCTTTATTTGTTAGGATTTGATTTCTATTTGAGGATTTTCCAGATTCATATTTTATTGTAGGTTTCCAGCAACCTCGACTATCTACGTGCGACCTCATAGTGACAAAAGGCGAACAACAATGAACAACTAGTGATGCCTTAGAGGAAGTTTCCTAAAATTTTCCATAGACCCAGGCCCATAAATAAGTTTAGGGTGCCTGTGGGTGCCCTTGTCCCTCTCTAGGTGCCCCATTCCATCTTGTTCTTCTAGATCTACATTTTTCTAGATCTTTGTGTGATACTCTTGCTTCTTTGTTCATCTGGTCAACACCTCAGTACACTTTAGATTTCATTGTAAATTAGTTAGGTACCTTTTTCTCCTCCTTGTAATTAGGGTTTCATAATTTATTACTTAGTTGCTTGGGTGTAATTTATGTACTTACTTGTTGTTCATTTACTACTACTATAACATTCAGATTAAGCATATAAATTCACATTTAGGTTAATCATTTTAGTGAACCTGACGCTTTAACACTTAGGATTCTCCTTTTTCCTCTATCATGGGTCGTAATATTCCTCAAGTTTCTTTGTCTGATTTACTTAAGATGCATCATAATTGTCAATTTGTTCTAAAAAATCCCTAGCCACAATTTATCTCCCTAACGATACGTCGTTGCATCAAAGTGAGTGTTATTTTAGATCGTCTATCTGACGACCCTAGTCTTCATAATCCCCCATCTAATCAATCCATGTTGGACTCAATTCAAGCTTTGCATTCTTTATTTCAAGACAAATTTTAGGCTATTAAATCCATGATAACATTTCTCGAATCTGAAATCCAACATCTTAAGGATGCTTCTCAGGCTCATGTTTGTTCTCCTTCTACATCTCATCTTCATTCTATGACTACTACATGTGCTCATATCAGTGAGCCTCAAGTAATACCATTATCAGAGCTTCTTACCTTTGACCACAATACTAAAAAACATGACATTATTTCTAAGCTCCTTAATTATCAATTGATCACTTTACCATCTACTCAAGGCTATCCTCCTTACTGACTTGTAAAATATCAAGGTCACCCATATTGCAACTATCATCAAATCAATGGACATAATGAAAATTATTGTTATGCTTTACAATGAAGAATCAAGCATCTTGAGCATCAAGGTTTTATCTCATTCACTACACGACATCCTATTACATCTTCAATTGTTACATCCCAATGGGTTACTAAATATGATTCATCTATGACTAGTGAAACCATCCTATTACCTCTAGTGTGCCTCCTTCGTCTAGTCAAGCGCCACCTAGTCAACCTAATCAAATTAAGAAACCTCCTCTTAAGGTTGGTCTAACTCCTCCTCCATTAAAGGTATCTACAACATTGCCAAGTCAAGCTCAGTAACCACCTTCTATAATTAAAATTATAATTATACCTTGTGCTCCAGGAAATGCATATGTCGATGACTGGGATCCGAATGAATCTTACGATATCAATGAATCATTTGATTTCAATTCTAGCAATGTGGTTTACTCAGATTTTGATGATGGTTACACATATTTATCACCGTAGATAGTGGGTGGAGGACCATTTCCCTTCACTTTTCTTGGATATATTCTTCTTTCTCATAAACTTGGAGGGAATCATACTTACTCTTCTCCCCCTCCTAGCAATATCAGGTGGCTCTCATTTACTAATTTTACACTTTACGCTTCATATTTCATATCTTTGAGAAATCTTACACAGCATGATACATTATTGTATCATCATTACCTGATGACACACTCTTGTGCTTTGGTTCACACTTGATTGTTGAGGGCATCCTATACACATGAACCTCACACACTACACACTACACATATTCACCACTATACAATCAACACATTTGTGACATATTCTTCTTATTACACCCATTCAAAACAACATAGTTAACGTATGATTGCTACGATTAACATGACCATCATGACTACAATGTGAAATTTTGCTACGCCCTTAATCCTATATGCTTGTATTAGGATGTATGAGTAGCCGGCTTGTGGCTTACCATATACTTCTTATCATTATGTATCTCTTTCATACTATGTCCCATTTGCATTAGTAGGTCGGCCTTGGTGATGGCCATAACATATGAATAGTATATATAGGGGATTAGTAGGTAGTAATTCATCATCATTTGAAGCATTTGAGTACTATTGTATGGTTTGGAGGTTTCCCCCTCGAAGTGGAGAAGCTATTCTAATTGCATATTGAGATCATAATTCTGGAATATTGTGTTATTTGGTGTTATATTTCTGCTCATGATCTGAATTATTCAAGTAATTTCATTACAAGTGGTATCAAAGCTGCGATCTCAGGCCAAAATTAGTGGCAAAAAACCCTAATTTTGAAGGTTCCAGCCATATATTGCGAACATTGGTAGGGAGATATTTTCTACCAAATTTTTCTGTGCTGTGGCGAAATCATTTCAAGTAAGGTTCCCTAAAAATTTCAGATAATTTTTAATTTATTTTGCAAAAGTTATTAGTGGTTCTAGGGTTTTTCATAAAATTCGGCTCCTTAGGGTGCAAATTGTGAAATTTTTTCAAAGTTCGTTAAATTTTCGAGAAAGATGAAAAAAAATTTAGTTTGGGGTTTGTTCTTTAAGATTTTATTATATTTGGCCTGAATTATTATCAAAATCCAAAACCCTAAAATTTTGACCATGATCCCTACATCCTTACTATTTTGGGGCTTCATGACAAGGCCTTTCGACAAGGGGAAAAAAGAATCCCATCACTCCAGGTAAAACACCAAAAAAGGATGAGATAGTAGTTGAAGAGTTGGAGATTCAAAAGGATATAACTACAGATTCCTCATGGTTAGGGTTTACTTCGACAAACCATAAAGTAAGCCAACTTGAGTTTAGACCTGTGAGACCTCGAAGTCTAGGGTGGCCAAAAAAGAAGATGTGGATATGAATTGGACATACGATTGGAGGATTTCATGCAAAAATTTAGCTACGCATATGATGGGTAATCATATCATTCCTAATGAGCCACAACTCAATCATACTCATATTAACCATGGTGGATCCTCAGGTCAACAGTAATAGACACACTGAGCCAGAGTGGATCTGTGATTGTGCACCAATCCAACTACGAGCACTCTGTAAGGCCCGTAACTATGTTTCCAAAAGTGGAGATGCACAAGTTTGATGGAAAGGATCTACGGTCAATTGGATCAACCAAATGGAGAATTTATTTGAACTACATTAGATTCCATCAGGATAAAAGGTGACCATCGGCATCTTTGTATCTCGAACCTGACCAATTCATATGGTATCGATGGTTATGTACTCAAAGGCAGAAGAGTGGTCTTAATGTTACATGGACAGTCTTCACTGAAGAGTTGCAATTACACTATAGTTCTAGTGTGTCAGATAATTACTTCAACCATTTGGAAAAGTTGAGGCAGACAGGAATCTGTTAAGGATTACATTCATCACTTCCAAAACCTTTCTCTTGCAGGTTGAAAATATTACTGAAGAGAACCTGAATGACCTATTTCTTAGGGGTCTTAAAGGATCACATTGAGCACTGAGGTGCATATGTTTAATCCTCATAAGGTTTTTGACTTTGATGATTATGGCAAGAAGGGCAGAGGAGAAAATTTCTTTCAAGTCAGGAGACAACACTGTTCACTTTTACTATCAGAGATCGCAACACCCTTGGCCACCAACACTCCCTCAGCCAGTTAGATTGACACCTCAAAAAATTGAAGAAAAAAGAGCCTAAAAGGGTTATGTTTTAACTGTGATAGTAAATTTGGACCCAGGACATAAATGTGTTGTAAAGAAGTTGTTCTATATTGATGGGACCTAGTGAAGATGAAGAAAATGAATGAAGATGCAGAGTCAGAGGTCTTTATTGAGCCAGAAGAGGAGTCAGGAGATCCTTAGCCAACGATCTCATGCCATGCAATTTCAGGTATTAGCACTTCCCAATCCCTCAAATGTGGTTGGATTCCTAAAAAAACAGAGGGTCACAGTGTTGATTGATTCAGGAAGTACTCACAACTTTCATCAATCATAAGTTAGCAATGCGCCTAAACTGCTTTCATTTATCCAGCTCCTAGAATTTCAAGTAATGATTGTTGATGGAGAAAACCGTTACTTGTTCTAGGAAAATGCCATAGCATTAATCTTTCCATGGCAGATTACATACTAAATAGTCCCATGTATGCCATTTCTATGGGAGGAGCAGACATTGTGTTAGGGGTTCAATGGCTTACCACTTTGGGAACCATTGGGGTGAACTTCCAAGACTTGTTCATGTGATTTCACTCTAGAAGGAAGGACTTTTGAGCTAAAGAGGACTTAAGAGAAAAGTCCTCCACAAATAGTAAGTTCTCATCAGATGCACAAAATTGCAAAAAAAAGGGTGTAGAAGGGATTTGTGGCACAATTGTTTTCATTGGAGGCTCATCATTCTAAGGACATTTATACTCATCAGATATGCAAGCAGTGTATGGATGCAGCACTCTGTTGTATTTGGAAAATATACCAAAGGGCTTACCTCTAAAGAGAGATCATGATCATGATATCTAGTTATTACCAGGGACTCAACCACCCAACATTAGACCTTATAGGTACCCCTATATGCAAAAGAGTAAGATTGATAAGATAGTTCAAAAGATGTTAGAAGCAGGACTTATTCGTCATAGTCAAAGTGCTTACTCTTCTCTTGTAGTGATGGTACGGAAAAAAGATGACAATTGGTGCATGTGTCCAGATTACAGGGAACTCAATAAGTACACAGTTAAAGATAAGTTTCCTATTCCTATAATTGATGATTTGCTAGATGAGTTACATGGTGTTGTTTACTTTACAAAACTTGATCTTCGTTCTAGATATCTTCAGATTAGAATCAAGGATGAAGATATACATAAAACATCCTTCAGGACACATGAAGGACACTATGAGTTCTTGGTAATTCCTTTTGGACTAAAAAATGCACCCTCTACATTTCAAAGCTTGATGAATTCCATCTTTAAGCCATTTCTTCGAAAGTTTGTTTGAGTGTTCTTTGATGATATATTAATCTATAGTAAAACATGGGAGGAACACCTGCATCATGTAAATAAGGTGTTGGAAACTCTTGAACAACATCAACTTTATACAAAGCCTTCTAAGTGTTCTTTTGGTGTCAACGAGGTTGAAATATCTAGGTCATATTTTCTCTTATGAAGGTGTTAAAGTGGATCCTAACAAGATAAAAGCCATGCTTGAATGGAAGGTTCCCAAAACCCTAAAAAATCTCTGAGTATTTTTGGGGCTTACAGGTTATTATCGTAGATTTGTAAGGAATTATGGCAGCATCACAGAACCACTCACAACTTTATTGAAGAAGGACTCTTTCCATTGGAATGAGCAAGCTACTATGGCCTTTGAGAAGTTGAAGGAGGCCATGTGCACCACTCCAGTTCTAGCCACCCCAGATTTTTCAAAAACATTCATTGTTGAATGTGATGCGGGCAGTACTCATGCAAGAAGGGAAACCCATTGCCTTCGAGAGCCGCCAATTCAAAGGTAAGAATATCTCTAAACCAGTTTATGAGAAAGAAATGTTAGCAATACTTCATGCAGTGAAACAATGGAGACCATATCTAATGGGACGACATTTCAAAGTAAAGACAGATCATGATAGTTTGAAATACTTCTTAGAGCAATTTTTATCATCAGAAGAACAATAGAAATGGTTCTAAAAAATGTTGGGGTATGATTTTGAGATAATATACAAGAAAGGGAAGGAGAATGTAGTTGCTAATGCTTTATCTCGGAAGGATGAATCTGCCCAGGCATTATTGTGTGCCATATCTGTATTACAAGAGGATTGGATAGAGGATGCAAGGTCTAAATAGAAAAATGACCCAGGTACACAAAATCTCATTCAGAATATCCAACAAGATCCAAACATGTCAGAAAAAATTTTATGGAAAGGAGATGTTTTATGGTATAAAGATAGATTATATCTATGTAAGAATTCAATCCTTAAAAATAGGGTTCTATCTAAGCTCCATGCTTCTCCAGTAGGGGGTCGTTCTGGCTTCTTAAAGACTTATCATCGAATCAAGCATTATTTTTTATGGGAAGGGATAAGAGGAGATGGCCATAAGTTTGTGGCAGAATGCATGGTTTGTCAGCAAAATAAGGGCGAAACAATTAAGTCCCCAGGTCTTTTACAACCTCTATCTATTCCTAGTTAGAGGTGGGAAGAGGTGTCTATGGACTTCATCACAGGGTTGCCTAAACTAGAAGGTAAAAATGTAATCATGGTGGTGGTGGCTAGACTCACCAAATATGCCCATTTTTGTGCTTTATCACATCCATTTGTTGCGAGTACAGTAGCAATGGCCTTCAGGGATACAATTTAGAAGCTACATGGGACACCAAAGATTATAGTAAGTGATCGAGACCCTATCTTTACTAGTAATTTTTGGACTGACTTGTTCTCATGCTTGGTCACACAACTAGCTTGTAGTTCCTCTTATCATCCCTAGTCTGATGGGAAAATAGAGGTGGTAAACAAGTTCTTGTAGGGATATCTTTGTTGTTTTACATCAGATAAGCAAGCGAGATGGGTCCAATGGTTACCGCTAGCAAAATGGTGGTATACCACCTCCTTTCATACTTCATCTAAAATGTCTCCTTTCTTGGCATTATATGGGTACCATCCACCATCTATCACTTCATCTTTGAGAGTCCAGCCAAAGGTTTGAGCAGTTGAAGAACATATTCAATACCAACAAGAGGTGCTTTCTAGTCTCAGGGAGAATTTGGCCATGTCACAAAACCACATGAAGCAGCAGGCAGACCAACATCGTAGTGAAAGACATTTTGAAGTCGGTGATTGGGTTTTTGTGTGTTTATAACCATATAAGCAAATGTCCTTAAAACAACACAAAAAGGATAACAAGATTTCACCTAAGTATTATGGTCCTTATCAATTGTTACAGATGATTGGCAATGTAGCATACAAACTGGAACATCCTCTGGCTACTCGAATTCATTCAGTCTTCCATGTATCTTGCCTAAAGAAGGTAATTGGATAGATAATATCAACCCAGATAGTGTTACCTGAGCTTGATGAAGAGGGCAGAATCATCCTGGAACCATAATGCATCCTTCAGACACGCACTAAGCGGTTGAGGACAAGGTTCATCACTGAGTATTTGATCAAGTGGAAAAATATAAACAATGAAGACACAACTTGGGAGGATGTAAATTTCCTACAGTAGCATCCAGATCTTCTCAACATTGGGGACAATGTTGCTTTGAAGGGGAGGGGCATGCTACGCCCTTAATCATATATCTTATATTGGATGTATATAGCCGACTTGTGGCTATCATAACTTATTATCATTATGTATCTCTTTCATATATGTTATATTTTCATTAGTGGGTCGGCCTTGGTGTTGGCCATAGCATAGGAATAGTATATATAGAGGTTAGTAGGTAGTATTTTATCATCATTTGGAGCATTTGAGTATTATTGTATGGTTTGGAGGTTGCCCCCTCGAAGTGGCGAAGCTATTCTAATTGCATATTGAGATCATTATTCTGGAATATTGTGTTATTTGGTGTTATATTTCTGCTCATGATTTGAATTATATAAGTAATTTCATTACAGTAACATTATTATGACATACATATTTGACATCATGCGATATATCTCTCTTATCGTAATTCACACAATATACTACACATTTACAATACACAACACAATAGACAACTTCCCAATCAATCTCTTACACAAGCAACACATTCACGACATATTTCTCTCATACATAACCAACACACTCACAACACCTTTCTCTCTTGCACACACACAACACATCATACAATAGAAATATTCATGACATTTGACACTAGAAAAAATTTCACAACATCTTACACAAACGATGCATTCACAACCAACATTACACAATCAACATATCTCTTGCACAATCAACGCAACACACTACCCTATGACACACTCTAGTTCCATGGTCCATACTCGACTATTGAGGGTATACATCTCAAATAGACCTCATCAACTCATGTGTTTAATCATACACTCACTCATTCACTTACACTTTTACACTCTACACTTTGCGCCTTGATGATCACATCTATCTAGTACACACATTCAAACCATTTCCTGATTACACACTCTCATTTACAATTCATTCTTGACTATTGAGGGGGCATAAACAAATGAACCTCATTGCATACACATCCGCTCAGGGGGCACGTTGATCCTATCATTCAAACTGCATTCTATTCCATCTCATCCATAACATGCTACATATCTTGGTTGCATTTACTCTTGCTTGCTTATGCTTTTACATGTTCATCTTATTACACATGCTAGATAGATATATTGTATGTCATTATCTTTATCATACACACATGCGCATTCACATGCTTTTCTAGTTGTGATCGCAGACTCTAAAAATCTATACACACAACATTAATGTTTGGCACAGTAGCTATTACCAGTCCCACATAGGCTCATGGGAGCATCCACTTTTGTACGCTACAGGTGTTATTATTTCATTTTGTTTCAGAACACACTACTTTATCATATTATACATGTTTTGACATACTTTTTATCTTTCTAACATACTAATGGGTGCTTCATGTGAAACATTTGTTATACAAGGCTATTTATTTCCATGATTGTATGTTACATTTTCTACCATTATGCTCTTGTTTGCAGGCTTTTCCCTTTGTCTTGTGTGCACACTTATCTTGTTGCGGTCACTACGGCCTTGATTGTCTTGCGACATCGTGAGTGATGTCCCATGTTTACAAACCAATTTTTGCGGTCTACATTGTCTTCTTGTGTGTTTACTTGCGTCTTAGCTTACATATTATCTACATAGCTTACATTTGTCTTTTACATGCATGTTTTCTTACACTAACACTTGTTTCCTAGCCACTTTGTTTTTGTTTGCCTTGGTTTCTACCAAGCATATTTCCTTCCCCCTATACGGCACAATTTTAGCACAACGTTCGGTCCTCTTTTGGGCCGCATACTCCTACAGTGACACCACATGCACCCCAAATGAGGGGGGGGCATCATTTGGGTGAATCAATCACCCCATACAACGTTATACACAACACAACATAATACTAGTACAACACAGTTGTAAGTTTTGGATAGGGCTCAAAATCAGAACTAGGTCCTTAACACAATGATGTCCTTCCTAGATGCCTATAACCAGGGGGGAATTATAAAGTTTTTTGACATTTCACAGAGGCTTTTGATAGGGTAGATATTTATTTGGCACTGGGCATTTGCATTGGGGGAAAGTACACACCATTTTTCAGTGGGTTTTTCATTCTGGGGAATAGTTAAAGGTTAGAGGATAACACTAGACTTTCCTCTCTATATTACTTATGCCATGGTGTAGGATCGTCCAAAAAACCAACATTTCAGGTTGGAGGATGACATTAGACTTTCCCCCTATACTTCTTCTGTCGCGGTGTGAGATCTCCCAAAAAACTTGCACTTCATCGACATTTTCAGGATCCTTTCTACACTTTTTTTCTCATCATGGATCGGGTGCACATGTTCCTTTTCCACACTTTCAACATTTTACATACCTTTTACACATTTTGATCATATACATGTGTATTTGACTACTTGTTCATTCTTCTCTTTACTAGTATGTCCATATGTGAAGCGGTAGTCAACGTCAATTAACAACATCATCAACATCCACAACAACAACAACATTGACATAAAAAATAGGTACATCATGGCATCTACACATGTTTTTCTGCCCTAGGTTCATTTTCATCACTTTTTGCACTTTCACCTCCTTAGCATTGATGCTTCACATTTTTATCACTCCACGTTTTTGTCTAGTCCCTTGGCACACTTTCATCATCGTTCTACATGATTATTTAAAATGACATAGTAAATTTATACAGTAATATCACACAAATTAATATTATATTAAACACATTATCTCTGCATACATAAAGTTGGCTATTATATAGACAAAAATACAACAAACTAAGATCCTAAATAATAGGATCATAACAAAACATGGCAAAATAAAAAACCCATGAGGGGTTAAACGGGTATAACAAATGTGAGTGATAAGATATTTTCCTAACATTCTCCTCCTTAGTGCGAACATGGGGAAAACCTACCTTGTACTACAATGTGTCGATACATAGCCTACTCATGATCTGGATGGTTTTAAGGACAATACCAACAACCTATGGATGGTTTTCCAAGTGGTTAACCAACAACCACACAACAGATGGTTTTTTAGGATAGTACCAATAACCTTTGGATAGTTTTTCCAGTGGATAACTAACAACCACAATAATATGATGTTGCAGTAGTATCATCAACTCTCATCAATATCTCACTGCAGGGAATAACATAGGAAAATATGTTGAAATCTGTTGCATTGGATCATGTTCCCCCCTCAATGTGAAATTTCAACTTATTGAAAACAAGAACACTGCAAACAGGCACACAACGGAAAGCACACTTCCCAAACTGTAAGAAAACACACACAAAAATGCGACCATAAATTATATGTGGCCTACTCGTTGGTGACTAGCGAGAGGTTTTTGATTGACCTCCAACCTCTGATGCCTCCATCCTCCAGTATGTTGCTTAACTCAACAGATTTGAAATTTGAGGCTCAAACTTTACATGTCGATTTTAGAAGAAATTCTCTCCCATAATTTTGAAATATTTATTGGATGTCAGGTTCGCCCGAAAAATGCATCCATACAAGAGAGATATTTTACTTTAGCAATCTCGACACACTTTATTAATGACTTGACAATGAATTTTGACTCTAACAAGAGGATAACCCTAAAATCATCTACTTGACTCTTTTACGACAATATAAAATGAGAGACACTATATAATGAACGTACATACTCTTAACGTCCAAAAATACACAATAATAATGCTTAATTTAAATGAGATTTGACTTAACTCTTATTTTAATTCTTGACAAAAACATAAAGAACAGACTATGACAACACATAATAAGATAACACAATTTAATGAGATACGTTTGACATTAATCTTTCTAATGATCCTTCTTTTGAAGACAAAAAACTAACTCTTATGACATTAAAAGAGGAAATAAATATTAATTAGATTATAGACCTAAACTATTATAATACTTGGGC
Organism: Taxus chinensis; assembly: GCA_019776745.2. Taxonomy (NCBI): domain Eukaryota; kingdom Viridiplantae; phylum Streptophyta; class Pinopsida; order Cupressales; family Taxaceae; genus Taxus; species Taxus chinensis. Next base: position 41,549,806 of record CM034150.1, read on the forward strand.
AATTATAAGAATTTGAACCTAGGACTACTAAAAAGCTTTATAAACAAAACTATGTAAAATACGGATCTTGACATATTTAAAGATCCTAAAAACTTAATTTAATTATATCACACCATTTTAAGAACTATTGCATTGCGCTTGTAGAAAATCTAATGAGATTTTGAATTTTCTCTCATAAAGCAGAACCCACATAAACTGGAGATGGACGGGTGCATGCATTTCATAGTAACTATTACACATCTCATCTGCACATAATAATGAATAACTGTTTCAATCAGCCGCTCATCGTATATTACATGCCACGCATCTGGGTTGAGGAAAGTTTCAGTCTCGTTCATTTGATAGCTATAATAAGGGAAACTATTTGCATTGAGTAGCCAAACCACGTGGAGGATTCATTACTGCCAGTGAAGAAGAAAGACACTACTGCTGGAGAGATCTACGTATTATATCCACAACAGAAATAATTTTGAGATGTCAGATAAATATGCCAAATCCAAATGCAATGTGGATCGCCAATGTAGAGTCTGTGGAGGATGCGTTCATTGTAAATACAACTGTAAAGTTTGATGCATAACCGATTCAAATGTAATCAATATATTTTCCAAAATGAGTGGAACTACAAGTGGCGTCAAGGACATAAGAAAATGATAAACAGACAAGAGAGACATTTGAATAACCACGCATAGAAATTGAAGAACAATCTACTAGATGAGATCCACGCGTGAATTGACAGTTGCAAACAGATCTACCACTTCACAAATTCGCTATACAGATCTATCAAAAAATTACACGAGTTCCCTTGACATCAAACATATACCGAATGCTCACATATCATTTTTTTTGTTTAAAAACAAGGGTTTAAGTAGTAATTAGATGCACACAAACCAATCATGGACCTTCAATAATTACAAATATAGATTTGTGCATATGAATGTCTCTCACATAAATGGTTGCACAGGTTTACACCAGATGCCTCCAGATCCTTGATGAGCTCCTAAAGATTTGGTACAAGACTCTCATGGCTAAAAGATGACTGGCTTTGATACCAAATGAAAATGACACAGTAGATTTGTACAACAATATCACACAAATTAATATTATATTCAGCACACTATCTTTTCATACATAAAGTTGGCTATTATATAGCCAAAAATACAATAGACTAAGATCCTAAATAATAGGATCATAACAAAACATAGCAAAATAAAAAACCCATGAGAAGTTATGCGGGTATAAAAAATGTGAGCAATAAGATATTTTCCTAGCAATTATTAGGTATGCATCTCTATCAACTTTATGTTACCAAAATTTCTCTCGCCAACATAAAGTGGGGGCAAATGTAAACACAAAATCACGCACTTCGGGTAATTATCTAGTCATGAGTATATACTACTATTCATATGATTCTTAAGTAAGAAAATTACCAATCAACCCATGTCCTTGGCCACCTTTCTTTGCAATCTATTTTTTGTTTCAGTCTTACACCCTTACTCAGTCTGTCTTGTTACACTCTGACTTTTATCATTGATCCATAGGGATCTAAAATGACTCTACTTCACCAAATCAGCTAGCAATAAGAAGGAAAATGAAGAAATAGGGGTTTTTTATTTATGTTAACAGAACCATTGCTCTATGTAGAGGGGCGGTTACAGAATTACCACCCAACTAGGGTGGCGGTCCTGTAACCATCGCCCAACCATGACAGCGGTCTTATGACCGCCAATCTGCATTGGGCGGCGGTCCTGTCACTTTCGGACAAAAAATAAAATTCAAAACAAATAGTCCCAGAATTGGAAAGGTCGTTTGTGTCTCTTCTTCTCTATGACCTTTCCCATCCTCCAGTGCACATGAGGACATGAGAAAGGCTATAAATACATGTAGGAAGGAGATTTTTTATCATCAAAAGTAAGATATTTCATGGGAGTAAGTGTAAGAGTTCTAAAGTGTTGGAATTAAGTTTGTAAAAGAAAGAGTTTGAGAATAGAGTAGTAAAGTAGTTGGGAGGAAGTGTGAGACATTGTCAATTTCCTTTCTTACTTATTGTAAAGGTTGTATCTCTTATATTTTGAATTGGGGCCAATAAATCAAAAAGGGAAGAAAGAGTTGTTTGCCCTTCCCAAATGGTTTTCCTCCTTTGGAGGTTTCCAGGATAAAAATCCTTGGCATATGTGTATGTGTGTGTGTGTGTGTGTTAATTCATTTCTCTTGAAAATTTCAGTTCTAAGGCATAAACAATTCAATCACTAGCTCAACTGTCATTTTCTATTTTAAAGTAGAAAAGCAGTATAATTCTGGTTTTGTGAACGAATTCCAAAGTAGATAGTTTACAAATCAATTTGGTATCAGAGCTAACAAGTATCTAGGACTATGGCATTTGTTCTTAGATTTGTATGATAGTGACGAGATTCAAAGGCGAAGAGGCTTTACCTTGTGATCTAGATATTTCTACAAGGAAGTGGAAATAGAGAATTCAGGGAAAAATAGAGGAAGAGAACTTGGTCTGTAGAATTGAGATGCTGGAGACCATGATGAATAGGATGTTTAGAAGACAAGAAGAACTTGCAGATTTGTAGAAGATAGCTTCTTTTAAGAAAGACTCCATGGACTCAGTGGTTCTAGCTTACCTGAAAAATTTGGCATATGAGGAAGAATATGGGGAAGAGCATGAAGAAGAGACTTCAATGGAAAGAACGAAGGTAAAAAATGATCATGATCCTTTTAAAGTTGAAACAAAAGTTGAAATTAAAAGCTTTGAAGGACAAGTAGATGCATAATTGCTTGATAAATGGTTAAAACAATTGGAATTCTACTTTAGCATCCATAATGTCACTGAGGCATAGAGGATAACCTTTGCATGTATCAAAATGGAGGGACACACTCTAGTTTGGTGGGAAACCCATCTATCCACTTGTGAAAAGAAGAAATGTCCTATTGTGAAATCTTGGCAAGAATTTAAAGAATTACTTAGAGATAACTTCTATCCTATTGGCCATAAGAATGACCAAATGATTAAATGGCAATATTTTAGACAAGGCAGTGGTCAAAGTGTGTAGGACTATACTACAAAGTTTTAGAGGCAGACCATGTTACTGAATATGGACTTGAAGGATGAGGATATTATGACTAAGTATTTGGGAGTACTTCACACTCACCTTTGAAGAAAATTCATCTCCACGAAGCCCAAAGATCTCAATGAGGTATGTGTGCAGGTTTACTATATAGATGATGAAAAGAAGCAAGGAGAAGTAGATCCAAGGGAAAAGCAGTCGACAAATCAACTGAAGAAAGAACATGGGAAAACAAGTAACAAAGGTAAGTGGAAAGGGAAAGGTAAACAAGTTGCCACTACTTTAAATACTTTTAAAGATCCCAAGAATTTTTGCAAGAACTGTGATATCAATGGTCATACTAACGCTACATGTTGGAAGTTGCATCCAGAGTTACATCCGAAGAACCGAACCAAGGACTCAAAGAATTCCATGACATCTATAAATATATAAGGGGAGGTGGAAATCAAAGATGACTTTGATGTAGATGAGAGGCTTGGATGCACAGCCACCAACATGGACAACTAGGAAGAGGAGATGAGTAGACTATTCCATATCAAAATCCAGATCAAGAGAACTAAGGTAAATACTTTGGTTGATACTTAATTTTTGAAGTAGTTATAAAGAAGATTGGTCTTGAGACTTTCAAGCATCCACACCCTTATCCTTTGTGTTGGGTGAAGAAGGGTGTTGAAATTCAGGTAACAAAAATATGTATGGTCAAGTTTGGGATAAATTCCCAGTATATTGATGTATCAGAAGTTGATGTTATTCCACTTGATGCTTTTGATGTTATTTTCGGGTGTCCTTGCTTGTATATTAGGGATGTTATATTTATGAGAAGGGAAAACCGATACATATGGGTCTAGGATGGGATCAACTACAACATCTTAGCACACCAACGTAAGACATGGGTTACTATGGTGAGTACCAACCAAGCAAAATGACTTATTCTAGAAAATCATAATCAGTTTTGTTTACTATTGTTAAAGGATAAACAAGATGGGGTAGAAGTTTCAAAGATTTCTAACCAGGGAAACCAAGATTTGGATAGTATTATTTAGTCTTTTCAGGAAGTTTTTCAGGCTCCCAGTGGGTTACCACAAAAATGGGAAGTAGAGCATGAGATTCAGTTGTTGTCAGAGTCCCCTCTACCAAACATCGAGTTGTATAAACAATCCTTACTGGAAATTATTAAAGTAAAGAAATAACTCCAAGAACTACTAGACCAGGGTGTGATACATCTAAGCACCTCACCATGCAATTCGCCTATTGTGATGGTGCCGAAGAAGGATGGTTCTTGGAGAATATGCATCGACTACCACAATTTGAAAATGATAACCATAAAGAACAAATATCCACTTCCCCGCATAGATGATCTCTTAGACAAGCTTCAGCATGCCAAATTCTTCACAAAGTTGGATCTCAAGTCATGTTATCACCAATTTAGAATGGAGGAGGATGTATGGAAGACTGCCTTCAAGATAAAACAAGGTTTGTATGAGTGGTTAGTACTTCCATTTGGTTTATGCAATGCACCCGCTACATTTATGAGATTGATGAATAATGTATTACAGGATTTTATAGATTCATGTGTCATTGTTTATCTGGATGATATCTTGATTTTTAGTGCCACGTGGGAGGAACATCCAACTCATTTGCATAAAGTCTTGCAAGTTCTCAAGGAGAAACAACTACTTGTAATATGAATAAATGTGAATTTTCCAAATAATAACTTGTCTATCTTGGGCACGTGGTTGGAGGAGGAGAGCTACAAGTGGATCCAAAGAAGGTGGAAGCCATCACCAATTGGCCAACACCAATAGGAGCCACAGAGACTAGGAGTTTTGTGGGAGCAGTATAGTACATGTGGAAGTTCATTATGGGCTTCTCCGTGATTGCAGCACCTCTACACATAGTGGGCACAAAGAGTAAGGGTTTTGATTGAGGTAAGGAACAAGAAAAATCTTGTAAGTTATTAAAGGACAAGATTGGTCATGTACCAGTGCTTTCTCTTCCCAATTTGTAGCAGCCCTTTGAAGTAGAGACAAATGCCAGTGATTATGTTATGGGTGCGGTGTTGCTTCAAGGAGGTAAATCCGTATGGTATCATTCTAAAACTTTTACTTCAGCATTTAAAGGATATTCAGTATATGATAAGGAAATGTATGCACTAGTTAAAGCAATTTAAAAATGGAAGCATTATTTGTTGGGTAAATAAACTATTGTGCACACTAACCACAAACCTCTCCAGTATTTGCAAGCACATTCTAAATTACAACAGGATAGGCACTACAAGTAGATGGGGTTCCTTCAATAATTTCATCTAGTGATCAAATACAAGAAGGGTAGTACAAACTTGGTGGTGCACCTGTTGTCTAGACCGCCTACACAAGAGAAGTTCTCCTTATTGGCCATTATCTTTCATATTGAGGCCTTCACGAAGGAAGCTTACGGAGAGGCATATGCCCAGGACAGAGACTTTGGGGTGACATTTTAGCAGTTACAGTCCCAAGGGGCTAAGAGGATAGGGATTGAAGATTTTTATCTCAAGGATGTGTAGCTCTACCAATGGGGGAGCTTTGTGTGACTAAAGAAGAAAGACTTATGTGGATGAGGGAATCACATACCTCGAAAGTAGTGAGACATTCGGTGTCGGTAAGACCCTAGCCCACTTGCAAAGGTACGTGTATTGGCCCAATATGCAAGAAGAAGTATCAAAATTTATGTACATGGATGTAAACTTTGTTGTACCAGCAAGCCTAAGACTAGGAAGGAGGGTTTGTATATGCCTTTGCCAGTACCTGCTCGTCCATGGGAGGACATTTCTATGGACTTTGTAGGAGGATTACATATGTCTAAACATGGAGATGACTATCTCTATGTTGTTTTTGATAGATTTAGTAAGTTATGTATTCTTATGGCATGTAAAAAGACAGTAAAAGCACATGAGGCAGTAGATATTTTCTTTGTTAATGTATGGGTGCATTTTGGCTTACCAAAGTCTATTATTTCTGATAGGGATTCTAGGTTCTTGGGGAAGTTTTGGACTACTTTGTGGTACAAGATGGATACCAGGTTACAAAGGAGCATAATTTTTCATCCACAGAAAAATGGACATACAAAGGTGGTGAACATGACTTTGATACAGTTGATCAAAGGGTATAATAGTAAATACCCAAGGAATTGGGATGAGTCCTTAGCCTACATTCAACATTCCTATAACTGGGCAGTACACACATCCACTGTGAAGTCACCATTTAAAGCATGCTTGGGATATCTACCTACAAATCCACTGGACACAACAATTGGGCAACAAGATGAGTAGGAGACATGAGACACAAAGGTGACTAGAGAAAAAAAAAATCATTGAAAGGATCCAATAAATCCATCTCAAATTCAAAGAACAGTTAGAGAATTTCAAGCCAAGTACAAGGCTAGACATGATCAACACAAGAGAGAGCATAAGATTCATGTTGGAGATATAGTTTGGCTTTACTTGAGCAAGGAGAGACTAAAAGGTCAAGCACGGAAGCTCAAGACACTACGATATGGACCCTTCACCATATTGGAGCAGGTTGGAGAAAATGCTTTTTGACTTGATTTTTTGCCATTTATGAGGATGTACTCAGTAGTAAACTATGAGAATTTGCACCTATATGAGCCATCCATGCTAGATTAAGATGAAGGACTACATTTTTTACTTTCCACTGAGGATTGCGTCTTGGACTCACGAGGGAAATTGGAGGAGGATGTAGTGTTGCAGCAAAAGGTTAGAGAGACTAGAAGAGGCCCGCAGGAGTCTTGTCAGGTTGGACTGAAAGGAAAGACGCCAAGGCAGGCTCAGTGGTACTTAAAGGAATAAGTGAGGGAATTATTTCCTCATCTTCTCCCCCACTAAGAGTTTATGGGACCAAAATCCTCCTAAGCAGGGCAGGTGTGATCCATAGCAATCCAAAATGACTCTACTTCATCATATCAACCATCAACAAGAATGAAAATGAAGAAACAAAGGTTTTGTCTTTATGTTAACAGAGCCGCTGCTTTGTGTAAAGCGGCGATTATAGAACCGCTGCCCAACCAGGGTGGCGGTCATGTCACTTTCGGATAGAAAATAAAATTTGAAACAAATAGTCCCATAATTGGAAAGGTTGTTCATGTCTCTTCTCCTCCATGACCTTTCCCATCCTCTAGTGCACATGAGGACATGAGAAAGGCTATAAATACATGTAGGAAGGAGAGTTTTGATCATCGGAAGTAAGAGACTTCATGGGAGTAAGTGTAAGAGTTCTAAAGTGCTGGAATTGAGTTTGTAGAAGAAAGAGTTTGATAATAGAGCAGTTAAGTAGTTGGGAGGAAGTATGAGACATTGTCAATTTCCTTTATCACTTATTGTAACATCTATATCTTGTATATTTTAAATTGGACAATAAAGCAAAAAGGGAAGAAAGAGTTGTTTTCCCTTCCCAGCTTGTTTTCCTCCTCTAAAGGTTTCCAGGATAAAAATCCTTGGCATATGTGTGTGTGTTAATTCATTTCTCTTGCAAATTTCAGTTCTAAGGCATAAACAATTCAATCACTAGCTCAACTGTCATTTTCTATTTGAAAGTAGAACAAAAGTATAATTTTGTTTTTGTGAACGAATTCCAAAGTAGATAGTTTACAGATTAATCATCCTAGACACTAGCACCCAGATAGGACACTAGCATCAAGTGCCCTCAACCCCGTTGGGTGCCCCTGACCCCTTTGTACTTTACTCACAATTTTTTGGGCCTTTCTAGTCATTTGAGTATCTTATATTTTTGGTAGTCAATTTTTTCGGGGTTAATTAGGAAATTTAAGCAAGGGAATTATATAAATATAAAGTTATGTGATCTTAATAACAGACCACACACTAAACATTAGCTATCATCACCTAAGGTTACATCCATCAAGGCACCTAAGAGCTCCATTGCATCCATCTAACACCATCACAAGGGACACAAGGGTTGGTTCTTCTGCATACACTTCATATGAGGGAATTTCATTCTATTTCATGCACAAATTTATTACATTTATTTACATCTAGTTATTTGCTCGCTATCAAGTGTGACATACATAAGATCCACTTAGGGCACGATTTCTACACACACACACACACACACACAGAGAGAACTACATTGGTTCTGAGATGTAGTGCAATGCTTTGTCGTAAATTCAGCATTGTGACAGCTAAGGACAATCTGACCCCTCGTTTTGCATTTTTATTTTTTCAGATTTGATGTCCATTCTAGGGTTTTACAGGTTCATATTTTATTGCAGGTTTCCAGCGATCTCGACGATCTTTATGTGACCTCATAGAAAAAAAATTGAACAACATCAAACAACTAGCAACCCCTTAGAGGAAGTTTCCCAAGATTTTTCGTAGACCCAGGCGCCTAGAAACAGATCTAGGGTGCCCTTGGGCACCCCTATCCCTCTCTAGGTGCCCCAGTTCAACATGTTCTTCCATATCTACATTTTTCCCAGTCTCTATGTGACGCTCACGATTCTCTGTTCATCTGGTCAACACCTTGATACACTCTAGATTTCATTGTGAATCAACTAAGTACCTTTTTCTCCTCCTTGTAATTAGGGTTTCATAATTTATTTCTTAGTTGCTTGGGTGTAATTTTTGTACTTATTTGTTATTCATTTATTACTACTATAACATTCAGATTAAGCATATAAATTCACATTTAGCTTAATCACCATCTATATGTGATTTAAAACTAGAAATCTCTCCCAAGTGGTGCAATGGAGACACCAAAGAGAGGATACAATGAAGTCAAAATTGAAGGAGTGATAGTGAAACATTATTGTAGGCATCTAAAATGTCAACATGATTAATTACGATTAATTTTTCCCACAAGTATCCCAACATCATCCATATAATAATTAATCCCAATATTAATTATTATTATTAATCCATTTTATCACATTTACCCTTTATCATTTATCATTTATCTTATCATGCTCTCGTTAATCCTTTTCATTCATCCAATATCTCGTTTTTATCATTTATCTCATTAATCCATTATTATATCATTTTAATTCTTCATTAATATTTTCTAGTAATTTAATATTCCTACATCTCACCTAACACCTACTCTACACATCCCTACACCTGGCATTTCCATCAAATCACATCCCTAATCATATTTAATTAGCCTAATCTAATCTTAATATAACCACATCCTCACACCTCTAAATCTAGAGGCTTCTATTTCTAGAAGCCTCTCTAAAATTCCCTCCATTTAAAAATCCAAATAAAACCTCTCACCCTCCATTGAATCTTCTTTCAAATTCTAGAATCCTCCAACTCTAGGATCCTCCATCCTCACATGAATCCTCCACCCACAAACTATAAATTGAGCTCTCCTCCTCCATGAGAGCTAGTTTAGAAAAGCTTGAAACATATTACAAATCCATACAGAAACTCTACTCTTTTATCCATTCACTCTATCAATTCATCCTCAATCATCACTCTATCATTCCTTTAATCCAATCCTTCATCCCTCATCAAGAAATCAAAGGAAAAATCAAGGGGAGGTCCTACCCAATTGTCTCCAAAATCTGAAGCATCCAACTTCCATCCAATAGAAAATCCACCACATTAAAGGAGGAGTTGTGCAATCTTGTAGGTAAGTACAGGTATTATATTCTCCTTCCTTTTCATCTTGCTCTATCTGAGGTAGTAATTATAAGTGTTAGTTTAGGAATTAGTTTGGTTAATTTCTTAGTTTGCGTTTACATACTAACACCTCTTTTTGCTTACAATTACATGAGGAAGAGAGGTGATGAAGGTTTGTGAAACTATTGAGGGGATTGCAAGTGAACCTCTTATTTCTTATAGTAAATCAAAAATGGACCATGTGTTTGTTTTTTGAATCATTTGAAAGAGAAAGTGGATGTGATGTGTTAAACCTTGAGGTACCATACTCCAGAAGTAGATTTTAACATAAGCCCATATCATTCAACACTATGAATAATTTGAACACAATGCAAGTATATTCAAAGGCAATCTAGTAGGAAAATCCAACAAAGATGGTCATCTCATTTGAGATCCCCCCAACAGATCAAATCATCCTCCTCCATCTCTCAAAGCCCACATAAACACATAAACCTGATGACATTACATTTACATATATACATATAAATAAGAGTTGTGACGCTTTATAGACATATGTACATGTGACACTTAAAAAACAATCTTCAAAAAATAATTTTAATTTAGAATATTTCACTTTATAGGAATACAAATTTTAAAAATCACAAAAGATGAAGACACATACATAGCAAATCAAAAGAATTATATTGATAATAAATTAATGTATGTTTCAACAAACTAATAATCAAATATAAATTGAGTCATATGTTGGACTAAACAATGACCTAATTGGTACCAATACTGCATCATCGTAATCTTATAATAAACTTTTTTCAAAGTTATAACAACTCAATCATTGTGCATGTGTTTTAACAAAAAACCATATATTGTGGAAATTTATATTTCGATCATAAATGAAACAAATATGTGCATGTAGATGCAAAATGACATTTTCATAACATCATTAAACCATAAGAAAAATGTCTCCTACCATTCTATATTTATTTAACCATTTTTAATATAATTTGCAATATATTGATATAATCTACATATAAATCTACACAAAAAATGATGTTCATATTTTAAATATGCAAGTCACAAGCAATGGTTATTTCAAATATGTATAAGTATTTTTCATCTAAAATTAAAAAAATGTCTAAACGACCATCAAATTTAACCTCTACCTCCACATATAGTATTTTTGTGTTTTAGGAGGCTCAAGAGAGTCTATGGGTTTACCTTGAAACAATTTGAAATGTCTTTGGTGTCTTCTTGAAAGGAATAGAAATTTTGAAGACCATGGGATGTTTTCAATGAGAATCAATCCCAAGATCAAAACCACAATAGCAATGGGGTATGAGGGATTTTTTGATGAATTGAGTAATCTAGAAAAAATAATTATATTAAGTTACATATGCCTCATGGGCTATTTATACTTTGAATATCACAATTGTTTTATAAATATGATTTTTTTGAGAAAATTGTTATTTAAAATACTTGTGAGGTGATGGCATAACAATAAACATCAAATACAAGTTTTCTATTTTTAAATGATTGTTTTGTAACACGAGGATTTAATACCTATTGATTTGGACAAATACAGAGCAAGGTGAGGATAACTACAATAAATTCTCAAATGTTAACTGACAAGAGCAAGAACATGCCCAAAAATTGCAAGAATGATTTTCTCAACTCTAGTACTAGATGACTGGGATGTAAACTCACTTTGGAGATTGAAAATAATGGAGGGACTTCAAATAATAGGGAGATTCTAAATTAAATATGCCTTATGCTACCTACAAACAATCTTTACGAAAAAAATAAGTGTCACCTACTCTCCATGTATACGGGGGCAGATTGCAACTGCTTTAATATCCTACTTGATGATATGCACATGTCCTAAAAAAATTCACTACTCGACAGCCAAAGTTCATGAAATATCTAACACCTCTACGTGTTTCCCTCAAAATTTAGATTCATACTCACTCATTATAAATGATTGATTGAAAATAAGAAACTTCTAAGACATATACACTCCTCTTTGTCAAACACTGATAATGTTATTTCTATGTTTTTATATAGGGATCAATTGATTTTACATCAGATAGCTTTATATTTCCATTATAAATATTTTGTATAATATTGTTCATGTAGTGTGATAACTACATAAACATTTTGGTTGCTTCCCTTTTGCATATACTAATGGAATTATCCAAACCAAGGTAGAGAGTTTCAATTCATTTCCTCTAAGAATCTAGTTGGTAAGTTGACACTAATCAATATTTGGTATGAAGCCTTTATTATCAGGAATTAAGGTAAAAGATAAGGGTTTGATTGAAATGTTATTTGTGATGCAATTTAGAGTAAGTGGGATTCGTATGGGCAAATGAAAAAAACATGAGAATTGGTATCAGATTGACTCTAATGTTAAACTCCATGGAACTTTGCTTATAAAGAATGCAATTGGTTATGTTGAATTTCACTTAGGCATGAATATTGATGGCACAGAAAACTCATTTGTTGAAGTCAAGATGGCCATCTAAATAGTGGATAATGGACTAACTCCAAGAAAAATATGGACAATAGAGACATGTATTTCCCAAAATTAAATATTAATAAGAGGACTAGAGTAAATCAGATATATCAAAAACATGCAATATACCAACACATAATGATGAACAAGTATAAATAATGAGAGGATGAGAGTGACTCAGCTGACATCTAGCTAATTGGACTAGTTCTAGGATAGACTAATGGTGGAACATGCTTAGTCTGAATTGTATGTGCTTCGTCTAGAAAACAGTGATATGAAGCTTATGGTAGACAATATCGCATGGGTGTTAGTGTCTTAATTAGGCACTAGTGTCCTAGTGATGGGTAGAGATATGGTTCTTTCAGTGTCTAATAATGTCAGCTTCACTTCAATCTATGTCACATCCACTTTGTTATAGGGTTATCTTATCACACATGTACCGATAAAACAAACCATAACTACCTGAACAAGACTCAAACACGCATTATATTCAATAAAATATGTAAATGTTTGAGTTAGACTAACCTAAGTGGTCACCCCAATGTGATTTTCACCAAGTCTTGCACTAAATTTCATACTCAATGTAGTTTTGGTGTGTGTGTGTATGTGAAAGAAATCAAGTCCCTTGAAACTAGGTTGTCCTTGTGCAAGTTACATCGAGATAACGAACTACAACTACATTACCCCCAAGATAATGTGTGTCATGGAATTTAGAATTTTCCCTCCCTATGTGTAGACACCCACAATTGAATCATAACCCTCTAAAGCCCCTTTCAATTAACTAATCAACACACACGCCTAACCATGGCCCCTTCTACACATTAGTATTAATTTAATTACCCATAATTAAATTAATCCTAATCCCACCTCACAATTAATTTAATTACCTTTATTAAAGTTAATTCCACCTCACATCACCACCTCACCTTTGACCCATTCCCTAACCCTAACCACCTAACCCTAGGCCTTAACCACTTGCAATAATTAGCCATGACTATTTCTAAAACCTAACCGAGACTTAGTCTTTACCTCCTAATTAATACTAACTACTTCCTCAATCTAAATTTGACCACTACAAGCACAAATCAAGCATTCTTACCCACAACCATAATCAAATCTTGTGAGAAAAATTAAGGAATCAACTATTTTTAGTGAAAAATAACTAACTTTCCTTAACCGACGCCGGTTTTCCCTCAGCCGGCGTCAGTTATGGAACTGTCATCAGTTTCGTTAACTAGCCAATTCCAACTCATTCACCGGGTTCTAAGTTTTTATTTTTGGCTCTTGTAACATTGCATACTGATTCTCAAGTTTTCTAGCGATCTTGCGACATACCAGAGGCCCTTACAATGTTCAGACACCACACGATTCATCAACAGATTGATCCAGAGCTCCAGTGCACTCACAGGGAAGCACCGTGCCCTCCTGTTGTTGTTGCATTCGTTTGGGACCATCTTCTTCTGCAACCATCACCACCTCCTACTATTCATCTCCATTTCACAAGTAAGTACATTCCTCCTTTGTCATTGGTTTTAGTAGATTAGTTATTTACTAGTTATCTATTTCATTTCACCCGTTACAATACCCAGATATTTCCCACAACACCTCCATCCAACCATCTACCCAAAGAACCTTCATACCTTTCCCAAACACCCATCTTATTACCTTTGAGTCTTCTTAAACATACCATGACCCTGTCAAAGCCTCCTCAATAATTTTTTATTGCACAGAGAGCCTAAAACTACCCCATTTTAATCATTCCACCTAATTTCCCCTACCGACACTGGTCACCCAACTGACGTCGCTTCATTTCCAAGTACCCGCATAAGTCACCCAACTGATACCAGTCTCTGTGACTGGTAATATATCCTAGACCAGCGAGCCAATTCACCTACTTAAAACCTCCCACAACTTCTCCTAGCCCTTCCTAACACCCTATGTCATACTTGCAGGCCTTAAACCACCAACCACCTTCCTTAGATTTAGTCTTGTATGCATTTATTAGACTAGATTGGATTTACTATTCTTGTGTAGGATATCTAAACTATACAACTAAAGTAGGTCTCTTTATTTCATGTTCTTATCAAGCACTTAACTTGTTTTAAATGTGGATTGACAGCCTTCTAGGAAGCACCCCGCTTCCCAGATCTAGCTTCCGCTAGGCAATCCACCAACCAATATTTTTAATCCTATTTTGTGGTCTTGTGTTCTATTTCAGGTCATTCCTCCTAGCCAAAGGGAAGCTCTTCACAATCATCTTGGTCAACATTCAACTCGTGCACACCTTCTTCGACTATCTACAGGTATTCCTCCTTGCCTTTACCTCTTATCTATTTTATCTCTACTTTGCGGTGAAACATTTTGGCACACCCGATGGGACCCCATATTTTGGGTTCTTTTCATTGTTCATATAGGGTGCATTTGTGTGTTTGTTTCTTTCCTAAAAAATTCACACTAAATCTCTCCCTGGAAATCTTCTTTTCTTTCTATTTGTCTAAAATAAATATTTCCTTTGGTGCTTAAAAAGAACACTTCTTATTTTCTTCTGTACTGCATTTAGTGAAAGAGCATTCCTCTTCCTGTTCTCCTTTTGCTACATCGAATATCATTTTTGATTTGGGTTTAAAATTTGTGCATTTCATCCTTTGAGTGTTGCATTAGATCACATAGATTTAATTAGCAATCACACGGTGGAGGTCATGACCACTTGGTGATTGGATTGGATTAAGCGTAGTTCACATTTGTGCACACACTCCCAAGCCAAACCACTTACACAATTTACACATTTCTTAAACATTTTCCCTTCCAGGAAGAAGTCGTCAAGGATTTAACAACCCATTGATGGTGGGCCCCACCTGGTGTTCTAGCCAGTTTATCATATCAGAGCTCGGACCTCATGTACCGAAAGGTATATCGAGGACACTTTATCCAAAACTAACCTAAAACCAGCCATAGATTGCTTATAGGGCACCTTCGTTATCCAAAAACTCTATTTCATTCACAGTCAGTTCTAAAAGGCATAAGCCACTAAACACTAAAATATGACACCTAGGATTTACGTGTTTTGCTAGTTTTTACTTGATTGAATTTCATTTTGAATTGTGAGGATGATTCATCACTTTTTATTCTCTTTCACACTCCACAATAACAACTGGCATATGCTGGTTCTTTCTGAGTGTGATAGGACATCTTGTTGTCATCCACAACTTCTAGGTTGGCTTTACTTTGACTTAATTCATTCCAAAATCAAAAATTTCTTCATTTTCTCTAAAATCTCAGTAACTGGCATCGGTCCAATGACCGACATCAGTTTCCTTCATCATACCGACACCGGTTAACTAACCAATGTCAGTTTCTCTATGTTTTGATTATTCCTATCAAAAACAACATTTCTTCTTACATTCACCTTTTTTGTTCTAATTCTTTCAATACACTCATTTCTGAGTCTCTGTCACCCTTCAAAGAACCCAGTTATACCCACTTTACACCTTTCTTATCCAGATTGCCAAATTTATTTATTTTCACAGTAACCGGCATCAGTCCAGCAACTGACATCGGTCTTACTGCCTAATCAACACCAGTTAACTGACTGGCATCGATCTCTTTGTTTTTTATTTTTATCAGAAACAACAATCAATTTCTATCTATCAAACTTCATCAAACATCTGTTTCTAAGTTCTGTGAGCCTAGAATACTGCTTTTCCACCTTTCATATGGTTTGGACTCGCCAACAAGTGCGAGCCCTCACTTTTCATGCTAGTTGTGTACCCTTTCCTGCTAGCCCTTCACTGCCCTCCATCTCATCTCCGATGGATCCTAATATCATGACTGTACCTATAGGTGATGAGGATTTTTCTAAATTCCTTGATCACAACCTCTTGGCCTTGCAACATTACCTCGCCCACTCTTCTACCCATGATTCATCAGAGCCAACCATTATTTAGTATGCCTACCTCCATGCCCCCTACCATATTTGTAAACACTACTTCATTGTTACCTACTCCCATGCCCATGTCACCTACTGCACCTTTGACATTTACCGCACCTTCGGTGTACCATCACACCTTCAACGTCTGTCACTTCCCCGACCTCTACCAATGCCTCAACATCTGCCATATCTTCATCTATGGATCCTAGTATAGGTATTCCCACATCATCAGTACCTATAACTTCACAACCACTAGTGGTGTCAACATCCTATACCCCCTTTCAGAATCTAGTCCTTTCTATACCCCAAACTCTTCTGCCCATCGCCATGAGGGTCTCTACACAAGTTCCTCCCACCTATACCCTACCTCAACAACCACCTGTCACCTCCACTTCCTATTTAGGGTACATGCCTTTGTCATCTATTCCCTCTTACATACCCCCATCTCAGTTTTCTTATTCGAAACCACCATATACTGGTGTGCCTTCCATGACCCACTCATCTTATCCACCTCCTTATACCATAGGGGGGATCATCAATTTAATCCTATGATGAATCTTATAAAGATGATGATGGATAAGATGCAGACCCTCGAAGCATCTATTTTAGCTCTCACAATTCCTTGACTTACAATGAAATCTGTAATGAGCCTATTCATCCATCCATACCCATTCACCCTTATCCTGCACATTGGGAGTTGCCTAAGTTTAATCAATTTAATAGCAAGGAATACCCTCAACAACATTTGTGATCATTCAAACACATCTGCTATTTGATCACCCATGATGATGCCTTACTCCTTAGGACCTTCCCCATGTCCTTGACATGACCTTCCCTAGATTGGTATAGTGCTTTACCTAGGCACTCAATATTTTCCTTCAATTAGTTGGCCCAGACCTTCCTTGACCACTTCTCCATCAATATCTCTAAGAAGGTCTCCATGACTGATTTATACTCTATTCGTTAGTATGATGATGAGTCTATCATTGACTTTGTCACACACTGGTGGGGTCTCATTAATCAACTCACCTTTCAACTTACATAACCCGAGCTGATAGAGTTTTTCCCTAGGGCTTGTGTCAGAAAAAATTTCCACAACTCTTCAGGTACAAACATTCTGAACATTTGATGAGGCATTCACCATGGCTCAGAAGTTAGAGATCAATGCCCTTGAAGAGGAAAAGGTTAAGTTGTGTAACAAGAATGCTTCATTTAGGTCAAATGACTCCTCTTCTTCTTCTAAACCGTATAAAATTCATTCCAATAATCATTCTAAGGAAAAAGGATCCGCCAATGCGGTGGTCTTGAAATTTGGCCCCTCTCATCCATCAAACCAACCAAAACCTCCTCCTAATTTGTCCCCTATTCATAATTTCTAGTACAAGTATGAACAAAAATGTTATACCCCCATAGGAGATCCTTACTCCTATGTGTTGGAAAAGATGTTAAAAGTGGGAGCCATCACCCTTCCACCTATCAAACCACATACTAGTTTTGACCCTTCCCATTATCTACCTACATGGTATAAGGAGAATGACTACTGTAACTATCACCGTGTTAGGGGGCATAGTGACAGAAATTGTAAAACATTTAATAACATTGTCCAAGAAATGTTAGATAATGGAGATCTCGTCCTGGACAACCCTAATGCGCCGAAAAATCAAAACCTTCAGGTCTTTAAGAAACCTTTTCCAAACCATACCTCATCATCAAACCAAGATGGTGAGACCTCTAACAATGACACCAATGTTCATGAGGTCCATACCATCTTCAACATAATACTTGTCCCTTCTGCTCAGTTTCCTCCCATCCCATCTATTGAGGAAATTCTTGTGTGAGCTCCTCTACCCATGGAGGAGCCTATTTCTCCTACTCCTTCTACCCACAGAGGAACTTACCCTACCCACTGTTTTTACCTACCAAAAACCTACCTCACCTACTCCTTCATCTACAGAGGAGCTTACCCCACTTATCCCTCCACCTATCGAGGAGCTCACGCTACCCACGCTTCTACCCATGGAAGAGCCTATCTTATCCTCTTCTCTACCTAAGGAAGAGTCTACACCACCTACCTTGCTCCCTCCTTGACCCATAGAGGAGCCAATTTTATATCCTCTTCTTGTAAGTGATGCTTCTCCCAGGGTCTTCCAAGATCCTGTCAACCTTCTTACATCACTTCTACCTACTAAGTCATAAACCACAAACTTCCTTGTCTCACAGACCTCAGAATTCTTCACAGGGATTACCACCAAGGAATCATCATCTTCCTCTACCTCTACACCATTCTCTCATTTGGATGATCACTTAGAGTATGTTGATTACTCCACACTTTGGGGGCACCTTCGACTCCCAATGTATCCACCCAAATGTAGATGTTGTCCCTGGATACTTCAACTATCTATCCTAAAGTATTTAAGGCAACCAAATCTATCACACCTGAATCTGTCATATCAGCCTTTTCTTCATCAACCTCACCTTCACCCCAACCTTCACCTACACCCAAACCTCCATCTGCACCCAAACCTTCACCTACACCTAAACCTACTACTACATTGGGGGTCTTGTCGATGCCTAGTCTAGTTCACCCCCCTATGAAGATATATTTGACCACCTCTTCACAAACCTCCACCAAGTCTATTCCCACACCTAAGAGGAAGACCCAACCTCTTAAGCCTCGTACCCTGGTTTCTCCCACGCCTTCTTATTCACCTTCGCCTCTTCCATCAATCTTAGGCCCACATCCATCGACCTTTGTAAATAAACCTCTCCCCCAAGGAAAACTTAAAGCAAAGCAACCCACACCTGAGCTTCAAGCTTCTATTCTACCCACACCTTCTTCATCACCCACGCCTTTACCTTCTCTTTTACCTACACCTTTTACATTACCCTCGACCAAAATCTTACCCACACCTCCATTATCACCTTCGTTGTATCACATGCCTACACCTTCTGCATCCCCTTCTTCTTCATGCACTACTCCAACACCTTTACCCAAGAAGGTGCAACCAAAACCAAAAACCCCACTACCTACCAAAAAGGTAGTTAAACCGACTCAACCCCCAACTCCACCTCTTTCACAAAAATCATCCACACCTTCATCCAAACCCACTCTGACTTCCCATTGTGATCCATTAGCAGGATCCTATTCTAACATCCTCACTAGGTTGTTAGAAACCTCCACTATCACATTGCCACCCATTAAGCCTTACGACCCACTCAAACCCAAACCAACAGGGTTTGATGACTCTAAAATTTGTGCATATCATCATTCTCACTAGGGCATGATGTCAAAGGTTGTAAGGCCCTAAAAACATTCTCCTTCAACTTTGTTCTTCGGATGGTCTGTTCGACGAAGATAAATTGCTGGAGGAGAATTCCATTTCCCCTTCACCTACTACCACACAACCTAATCCTATATCTATTCAGCAACCTTTACCTGTACCTCCACAACCCTCTTTTCCTCTAATATTTTAAATCAACATGGTTCGAGTAGCCACTCGATCACAGAAAGAAAAAGGAAAAGAGAAAACTGGTAGCCCATCCAGTGCATCTTCACCCACCATTCCACCTGCACCTGCCCCTAAGGTAACCATCTGTGGGCTGACTTATCCTATTTCTGATGGAGTCACACATCGTACTATGATTAAATAACTTCATCAATCTCCTTTGAAGATGTCTTTGTAAAACCTGATTCAAACCTCTGAGTCTCATTGTCAGGCCCTCATTGAGGTCTTACAATCTATTGAGGTTCCACTAAATGATTTGACACCTATGGCTGCCATCTTTACCCCTCATCATGTGGCTACCCTAACCACTTCCACCTCAAACTTCCACCCCCATTTCCTCTCCTCAGGTCTCTACCATTAGTTTTGATGATTATGAGATTTCCCCTCTATAATCAGATGATCCTGATCCCACTCTCTTCATCACCACCTACATCAATGATACTCGAATTTGACATGTTATGATTAATAGAGGTAGCATCAATATCATTTCTTCCCATGTGTATGAAAAATATGCATACCCACCCATTACATGCATAAAAACCATGTTATGTTATGTTCTTTTAATGATGCCTTGACTTCTACCCTTGGCACCATCATCCTCCACATCTGTGTGGGTCCCCACACCAGTCCTGAATTATTCTATGTTCTAGAGGGGGAATTTCAATATAACTTGCTGCTTGGCTGACCCTGGATTTGTGCTATGGGGTGTGTCACTTCAACCCTTCACTGTTGCGTAAAATTTGAGTATGAAGGGCACCCCTACACCATTAAGGAGGATCCTTCACCCTTTCAAAACCTACAACATGCTCTACCACCCAAATGATGTCCTTGTTCTAGTCAAGGTATCTACCACCCCTACCACTTCATATTCTTCTACTACCTCATCTACCACTTCTGCCACTACATCTTCTACATTCAACACATCTATCCCCTCTGGTTGCTTCAACTTCCATAGCTAGCCCATCTACCAACACACCTATTTCACCATCAACTGATACCCCACCTTCTCAAGGCTTCAAGTAGCTCATCTATTCCCACTACTCAAGTCCCAACCTCTGATCCCTTGGTAGGTGTTTTTCAATGCCTTTCCTTGGGGGAATACCACTTATACAATGTAAACACATTCCTTACTCCTCAGGAGTATGGAAGCCTTCACCAACACCCACATTATGACATCGTGTTGGAGAGGTTTTTCCATATGGTCCTCCCCACCTTCGCACCAACCTGACATATGGGGGACTAGACACTTCTTCTTATTCTCTGAACCACCTACCCAAACCCAACCTTTCTCATCTGATTTCCAATACCTCACCAACCGCCGCTTCACCCACACTTTTCTTCATCGATGTGCCTAGAAGGGCTTTGGCTTTGGTCTTTATGAGAAAGGTCGTCACACAGTCATACCTTGCACCACCCTAAAACATAAGGACCATTGTGGACTTGGTTTTTCTTCATAGCCTTCCCTTAAGAAGGCTTGTGTTACCCTCGTCGAGGAAGAAAATTCTTCCCCACCTTCCTCACCTATTGCGCCACCTTCACCCACGAAGTCCATGGATCTAGAATCCATCCCTCCTAACTTTTTTTTTCTCATGAACACCATTTCCTTGGGACCTCTGACCTATCAATGTGATGGTGAGGTTCCCTCTTCCCTTCCTCTTCTTTATCCTGACATGTTAGATGATGACACACTTTCTATCAATGTCGTTAAATGTCAAGATGATGATTCTATTCTCACCTATTTAGGTGTAGAAGATTCTTACATTCACCTGTCATTACCTTCTGAGACACAAACCATGTTGAATGAATCAACCATAGAGATCAACATTCACACTCAGGATGACCCTCAAATTCTAAAGATAGGCCAATATTTAGATTTTTCTGAATAGGAAGCCTTCACCTCTTTCCTTCGAGATCATAGCAACACTTTTGCTTGGTCTTATGTTGATATGCCTAGTATTGACTCTAATATCTTGGTCCACAACATCGTGACTATCCCTAATGCCAAACCTATGAAACAGAAGTTGTGAAAAATACATCCATGCATTTCCCTTCTTATAAAAGAAGAACTCCAGTGCCTCCTTTTTGTTTCCTTCATTCTACCCATTGACTATCCACAATGGATTTCTAACATTGTTCCTATCACCAAAGCGATAGGGGGACTCCTCATTTGCATGGACTTCCATGACCTTAACCTCACCTGCCCTAAGGATGACTTTCCTTTGCCTAGCATTGACCAACTCATTGATCTTATAGCCAATGGCCATGAGATGCTATCTCTTATGGAAAAACTCTCAGGTTATAATCAAATATTACTCGCTCTGGAAGATCAACACAAAACCACCTTCATCACCCCTTGGGTAACCTTCTGTTATCACATCATGCCCTTCGGCATGAAAAATGTTGGTGCCATCTATCAACACGCTATGATCTATATCTTCCATAGCATCTTGGAATATTATGTTGACGACCTTCTCGGGAAATCCAAAAGTCATGTTAAACATCTCCCAGTTCTCAAAGTCATCTTTGATCGTCTCATCCAATATTGCATTCGCCTTCAACCAAAGAAGTGCATATTTTGTATTCTCTCTGGAAAAATCCTTGGTTTCATCATCT
This sequence comes from Taxus chinensis, assembly GCA_019776745.2. Classification (NCBI taxonomy): domain Eukaryota; kingdom Viridiplantae; phylum Streptophyta; class Pinopsida; order Cupressales; family Taxaceae; genus Taxus; species Taxus chinensis. Next base: position 41,572,064 of record CM034150.1, read on the forward strand.
CTTTGTGGGGCATTGAAGTCAATCCTACCAAAATCAAGGCTATTCTCGAGATGCCACCACCTACTAACCTTCGACAACTTCGTAGTTTGCAAGGAAAATTACAATCCATTCGATGCTTTATTTCCCAACTTTCTGACCGATGTCACCCTTTTCATCATCTTCTTAAAAATGATGTCTCCTTCAATTGGAATGATGAGTGCCACAAAGCCTTTGAAGTGTTGAAGAAATACCTTCTTCAGCCACCTGTGCTCATCCCACCTAAAGATGAAAAACCTTTTTACCTCTACATTTCTACCACTGACCATTCCTTGGGTGCCATGCTCACTCATCACAATGAGAAACATAGGGAGAAAGTGGTTTATTACATAAGTTGTACTCTTTTAGACTATGAGACTAGGTATACTCATGCATTGAAAATATCTGCCTAGCCTTGGTCTTTGTAGGTACTAAACTTCGTCACTACCTACTTAACCACAAAACCTTCGTCATCACCAACACCGACCCTTTGCATTACATGTATGCTAAACCTTACCAACATCAACACACCTCACATTGGCTCATGATCCTTGCAAACCTAGACCTAGAATTCATTCATCAAAAGTTTGTTAAGGGAGAAACCATTGCAGATTAGCTTGTTGATACTCCTCTTCCTATAAATCTATCTTATAACTTCAATTTTCTTGATGAATCTATCACTACCCTCTCCCTTGATGACACCGTTTATCAAATGACCTTATTCTTTTATAGTTCTAAATGTCAATGTGGGGGTGGTGTAGGGGTAATCCTCATTCCTCTTGATGGCGAGCCTATGCCTTTATCCTTCAAACTCAATTTCAATTGGACCAACAACATCACCGAGTATGAAGCACTTGTTTTGGGTCTTCAAACTGCCATAGCCTTAGATGTTAAAACCATTAATATCTTTGGTGATTCTCAACAAGTTATGAAGTAAGTCAATGGTTTGCACTAGTGTTGTAACAAGGTCCTTCAAAATTATACACATCATGTCGACATACTTTTGACCTCATTTGACACCTACCTCATTCAAACCACTCCACGATCCACTAACAAATTCTTGGATACCATGGCTTTCCTCACCTCAAAAATACCTGCCTCACCTTCAGACTCTAAAATATTTGTCATAGTATAATGGTTGCAGTCACCCTCTTATCTTATTTGTGGCATGAATTTTTTGGGAAGAATCAAAATTGACTCATGCGACATTTGGTATAAGCAATTCACTGACTATCTCTCCCTTTCAATTCTACCTCCAGATCTCACTCGTAATAGACGACGAGCATTTCTAAAAAGTGTCTCATGTTACGTCGTCATGGGGGTGTTAGGAAACAATGGATAAAATATGCGGAACAATCCCTCACAGAATCACAACAATAGGAACTAATATGCATAAAATATTACAGATCTCAAATAAAAGTGCAGAATAAAATAACACAACACAAAGAGACATTATTTAACGTGGTTCACCCAATTTGGGCTATGTCCACCAAGAACCACTTGCTCAGATTTTATTACAAGCCACCACTCTCTCAATACAATACCCAGATCTATTTGGAGCTATGCTCAACAAACTCTACAGAATTCACATCCGAATTTAAAACAAATCTATAATGTTACATTATACATACCATATGCACAAAACCACATAAGTAGACAACTTCTTAAGTAGTTTTTAAAAACTGTGAGCATTAAAACCATGGGCCAAAATTGTCCCATAAAGCTATGGGTCAAAAATCCCGTCCATATGAGAAAAGCACGTTTCCCGGTATATCAAGCACATTTTAAGGCCAATTTTTTTGGGGGCTGTGCCCCCAAACCTCGACAAGACAACTATGGAAAGTGTATAGTCTTCAACACTTTAACACATGAAAATAGGTTCCACAACCTAACAGGGTGGTCTTCTCTACAAACATGGCTTTGACGATATCCTCTTACAATGCCTCACTAGTTCTGAAATTTCATACACAATTAAAGAAATCCATGCCAGGATTTATGGTGGACATTTCAGTGGCCTCACCATGGTTAAACGTATACTTCACCTCACCTATTATTGGCCAACCCTTAATCAAGACTATTGTGAATACGTCAGGCATTGTGTGAAGTGTCAGCAACACGCTAACCTTCATCATACCCCTAGTCACGCCTTACAAGTCGTCAGATACTTTTTCCCTTTCTCTTAATGGGGTTTGGATCTCATTGGAGAGATTAACCCTCACTCTTGTCAATGCCATCAATGGATCATCATAGGGACTGAATACTATACAAAATGGGTGGAGGTTGTTCCTCTCATTTCTACCAAACTTGAAAAGATCATGGAATTCATCAATCATCATATCATTTGTCGTTTTGGTGTTCCTCATCACCTTATCACTAACACTGGAAAATAGTTCAAAAACAAAACCCTATGTAAACTATGTAACAACTTTGACATTCAACTCTTCCCTTCACCCTATTACCCACAGATAAATGGCCAAGCTGAACCTTCCAACAAAACCCTCAATAAAATTCGTATGAAAGTCGTTGATGACATTGGTAAGGATTGTCACATGCACATTCCTTTACCTTTATGGACTTATCGTACCAGTATTCGTACCTCTACCAATACCACACCTTTCTCTTTGGTCTACAGTATAGAGGTCGTCCTGCCTCTTGAAGTCCAAATTCCATCTCTTCATATATCACTCAAAGATATGCTCTCTAACAATGATTTTCACCAAGAACGTTTGGCACAACTTGAGCTATTTGATGAACATCGTTTAAATGCTCTCGACCATCTGCAAATATACTAAAAATGCATCAAGTGTGCCTATGAAAAATGTGTTCATGAACAAACCTTCAAGGTTGGCGATCTTGTTTTCAAGGAAAACCAACATGTAACCAAATCCAAGAAAAGTAAATGAGGCAAGTTTGCTCCTAATTGGCTCAGACCCTATATTATTACCAATGCCTATGGATCAAGCGCTTATCGTTTATCCTTTCTTGAGGGTAAACCTGAACCTGAGCCCCTTAATGCTTTGAATATTTGAATTTTCTATTGTTGAATAAAGTAATATATCACTTTATGTCACTTATATCTTCATCCCTTGAGTGAACCTTTCCTTTCACCTACCTCTTTTAAGGACCAATGACTCAAGCAGAATTGTGTGATTATATATCACCCTTTCAGCCTTGTCTTAAATATGGGTACCACAACTCTACTCATGACATAATTCTCATGGATGTTTTTCATCCTTTTTGAGATGGAATCTCATGGTCATTCATCACTTGAAACCCCTCTTGCATAGCTAACCTTTTTGTGCAATAGTTTTTTCCTTCATAAAAGAGAAATATACTCCTGTATAGTTTTATCCATGACTTTAAGTCCAAAAATTCAAAATATATGGGATAACAAAAACTCTACTCCTTGAGTCAAACTTCTTACAAATAGACAATTCCCTCAAAAGGACATCTATCTCTCTCTCTCTTGCTATTATAAGTAGACTAATCCCTCAAAGGATAGCTATAAAATTCCAGCCACCTATTTTAGTTAGTTTATCCGAAAAGAATACTAGCCTATATCTCTCAAATAAAAATAACTTTGGAGCTTCCCACATCGATCAACTTCACGAAGACCTCAAGGAGAACCTATTTATCCCAATATAGACTTCCCGCATCGATCAATCTATACATGTACTTGCCTATTCTTGTTTTAGGTATCTTGTAGCATATTGTCCCACAACAAGGTTACGCTTAACAAACCCCTTCACCCTACCTTCTATTTATTTTCTCCTATCCACTCAAGGGATGTGGTGTGTATTCTACACATTTTGATCACGTAACTTCTTTCACCGAGGGACCTATCGCTAATGCAATGTATCTAGGGACTTATGTTTAATAAGTCTATGGGTATGACACCTATGATCCTTGCCAAATATGAGCATGCCACCTCTTTTATTTTCTTATTTTTTTACTTATTGTTTCTTCAAAAAGGACAATACCATTGAAATGGATTCGATCATAACACCGTCATCTATGCCTACGCTTAATTCACCTTGCCTATGACCTATTCAACATTTGACCTTGCCTATTTTCACACATACCTTGCTTGACCAACTTATTCCAACCTACCTACCCAACTTACCTACCCAACCTACCTACTAAACTTACCTAATCCAATATCATTCTTCCCTAGTTTAAGGGAGAACTACATCGACCTAAGGCCCCTTTCGCAAGGGTTGTGTAGGCAACACTTCGAAGGCATGGGGCCCTCGAAGGTTAGCTTGGCCACTCTTTTCCCCCATCATTCCCACCATAAACAAACCTAGTTAGTTAGTTTCCATAAAAACAATAACTTGGAAATTAAACCAAACCATGCCTATACATATAATTTCCATAACATCAATAACTTGGAAATCAAACCAAACTATGCCTATACATCTAATTTCCATAATATCAATAACTTGGAAATTAAACCAAACCATGCCTATACATCTAATTTCCATAACATCAATAACTTGGAAATTAAACCAAACCATTCCTAAGCATCTACTTTCCATGACAAAAATATAATGGAAATGCAAACAACTCATCAATACATTCACTAAACCATGTCTATAATTAATTTCCATAAAACCAATAATTTGGAAATTTCAACCAAACCATGCCTACAACTAGTTTCCATCATACCAATAAAATGGAAATTAAACCAAGTCATAATCATACATCACCAAACCATGCCTAATCATCTAGTTTCCATGACATCAATATAATGGAAATGAAATAACATTATACAACCATAACACCAACCATGCCTATATCTAGTTTCCATGATAACAATACAATGGAAATAAAATCAAACACATCATACGTAAATATCATCATCAACTATATAACTAGAATGTTTGTATATCAATACAATGTATATATAGATATAAATACAAGTATCTCAAAAGCTCTCATATACATCTCACCTCTTCGGCACATAGGATGGTATAGTCAAAAATAAAAAATAACCAGCATCTCCATATCATCTTTAAGAGGGCCCGCACCTCTGTTGCTCTCTTCTTGTGCCCTCTCATACCTCTGTCATGACTGAATCAATCTCTTAGTTATCAATCAATCGACTCGCTCATGTAGATCTCATGGGCCCGTCAACTCTACTCATATCAACCACTAATAACTCACCAACTTAGCCTCCTGACTTCCCTTGTTTTCTTTCTCACCACAAAGCTCTCTCATGTCATTTTCACTAAAGTCAAATGTACAAATGAAACCTTTTTCATGTGGGTTTTTTGTTTTAAACCCAAATTTTCCTGATCGACATCGGTCAGGTTGTGCCTTAGGTGATCGGTGTTGGTTACCCTTACCAGCATCGGTTCACCCTTAACCAGTATCTATCACCCTACCTAACCCAATTATACCTAATTTGCCCAAAATTTTGATGCGAGAGGCCATTTTCTTGCTGCCACTAACCTTCCCCTAGCCCAATAGGCTCACCTAAAAGCCTTATTAGCTAACCCCCAACCTCAATGTAATTCAAGGCACATTTTTTCCTACTCCTCAGTCTTACCCATAGCCTTACCTATACACCTCAACCGACCACGCCCATTTGACACTCGAATTCACTTACTTGTTGTACCTTGCAATGACGTTACTAGTGTTGTTTAGTCTACCAACCTTGCCTTGCCTGATTTCATGATGTTTATCTTGACCAGACCAAGCCTTTTGGTGATTTGGAACCCACCTAATTCTCATTTTTGTAGCTATCCTCGTTGTGTTTCATAACCGTATCTTATACCTTGGATACCTAGACCACATCAACCTTGTTTGGATAAACTATCAACATTTTGACGATGTAGCATTCGTGAGCTCTTTAGCCTAGTGTTTTATCGCATTCTTGACATTTGCATGCATTTGAATGCTCCCACCTATTACCCACACTGATATCACCATTTCCTATGTCAGCCCCCTACCTTTTTTTTCTTCACCTACCAATTTATCAAACCCATAACTGATTTTTCCTCTGACTTCATCAATTCCTGGTTTGAGGGGGATCACCTCTACCCATACCTGGGGCAATCTCACCTCTACCTATACATGGGGGACCCACCTCCTATTTTTGTCATCATCGCTTATCAATACAAGCTATGCGACAAAAGGGGCAAATATAGACACCCAAAATTATGTCGCAACCCTCTAAAACCCCTTTTAATTAACTAATCAACACACACGCCTAACCATAGCCCCTTCTACACATTAGTATTAATTTAATTATCCATAATTAAATTAATCATAGTCCCACCTCACAATTAATTAAATTACCTTTATTAAAGTTAATTCCACCTCACCTTTGACCCATTCCTTAACCCTAACCACCTAACCCTAGGCCTTAACCACTTGTCATAATTAGCCATGACTATTTCTAAAACCTAACTTAGTCTTTACCTCCTAGTTAATACTAACTACTTCCTCAATCTAAATATGACCACTACAAGCACAAATCAAGCATTCTTACCTACAACCATAATCAAATCTCATGAGAAAAAGTAAGGAATCAACCGTTTTTAGTAAAAAATAACTAACTTTCCTTTACTGACGCCGGTTTTCCCTTGGCCAACGTTAGTTACGGAACTGTCATTGGTTCTGTTAACTAACCAATTCCAACTCATTCACCAGGTTCTGAATTTTTCTTGATGGCTCTTGCGACCTTACATATTGACTCTCGAGTTTTCTAGCAATCTTACAACATACTAGAGGCCCTTACAATGTTTAGACACAACATGATTCATCAACAGATTGATCCAGAGCTCTAGTGCACTCATAGGGAAGCATTGTGCCCTCCTGCTACTGCTACATTTTTTCAAGACCATCTTATTCTGCAACCATCACCACCTCCTACTATTCCTCTCCATTTCACAAGTACATTCCTCCTTTGTCATTGGTTTTAGTATATTAGTTATTTACTAGTTATCTATTTCATTTCACCCGTTACAATACCTGAATCTTTCCTACAACACCTCCATCCAACCATCTACCTAAAGAACCTTCATACCTTGCCCAAACACCCATCTTATTACCTCTAATTCTTCTTAAACATCCCACGTCCCTGCCAAAGCCTCCTTAATACTCTATGATTGCACATAGAGCCTAAAACTACCCCATTTTAATCATTCCACCTAATTTCCCCTACCGACACCAGTCACCCAACCAACATTGGTTCACTTCCAGGTACCGACATCGGTAGCCCAGCCAGTACTGGTCTCTGTGACTGGTAATATATCCCAGACTAACGAGCCAATTCACCTACTTAAAACCTCTCAAAACCTCCCACAACTTCTCCTAGCCCTTCCTAATACCCTTTGTCATACTTGTAGGCCTTAAACAACCAATCACATTCCTTAGATTTAGTCTTGTATGCATTTACTAGACTAGATTGGATTTATTATTCTTGGGTAAGATATCTAAACTATACAACTACAGTAGGTCTCTTTATTTCATGTTCTTATCAGCACTTAACTTGTTATCAAACGTGGGTTGACATCCTTTTAGGAAGCACCCCACTTCTCGGATATAGCTTATGCTGGGCAATCCACCAACTAATATTTTTAATCTTATTTTGTGGTCTTGTGTTCTATTTCAAGTCGTTCCTCCTAGCCAAAGGGAAGCTCTTCATAATCAGCGTGGTCAACATTCAACGTGCGCACACCTTCTTTGACTATCACAGGTATTCCTCCTCGCCTTTACCTCTTATTTGTTTTATCTCTACTTTACAGTGAAACACTATGCAATGAATGATACAACCCAAATGTAGTCCTTAAGTTTATCCTTTTCTCCCGAGAAATAGATAGAGAATAATAGCTCAGTGCCCCTTAGAATAATTAGTAGGTATGTGTGTATATATGTATATATATATGACTTCTTTGTTTGAATTATGACACTTAGTGAAACCAAAGGGTGACCCTAAATATTAAATAGGAATTAGAAAATTTTCAAAAACAAGTGTCAAGTGGTAAATTAAAATATAAGTAAGAGTGGAAAAAAATGCCAAGAAGGGACACTAATGTTATTGTCCCCAAGACAAGAAAAATAAACCCGACCATGGGTAGAGACAAGGATCCTTATGATATGACCAAAAAACATAAATCTATAATACATAAGACAACGTCAAAATCAAAACCAATCAAAATAATGAGAGAGGTGTCATCAATATATAATCTTCTCACTTAGGAATCATGCATATAACAACATACTAAAGGCATAATGTAATAATAACAAGTGCATAATTTTGTGTCTACATTTGCCCCCTATGCTATTTGAATGAAATTTAATAGTATAAAGTACATAAGAAAAGTGTACTTGTGAAGGGATTAAGCAGATGTAGCTGAAGGCGTGTCAAAAGTAAGAACCATGGCACAATGAAACATGGATCATCACTCTTACACTTGCAAAGTAAGTGTATCATCGCAAAGGTGTAGTTGGATAGAAACATACTGTGGAGATGTATAAAATTTCAAACCTTAGAAACGGTAGTAGGGGTTGTAAGTGATTAATTCTTGAACGAATGTGTATACTCTTGGAATTTGGGCATCCTGATTCCAAAGGAAGAGTGTTGGGAGAACGATCAACTTTGCTCCCCGTCCATGACGCTTCCCCAAAAGAGGTTCTACCATTGCACATGGAAATGAACCAATTGTTACCTTGCCTACTAGTAATAAAAATCCCCATAAATTGGATAGGAACAAGCAATGATGTCTCTCTGCCCCCACTTTATGACATAAGGGTGTATAACTTGTCAAATAGAAAATTAGTCTATTAAATAGTATGGATTGGCTCTTAAGTTAGGTCATCTGAGAGAAGAGATAATATCGTTGAAATAAAATTAGAAACAACATATATCGATTGAATAATATTATTTGATTAAATTTGATTGATTTGAATTTGCTTTAGAAAATTGAATTTCCCTTAGATTATGTCATTTGAGGGTGAATTTTGTAGTAATAGAGAATCAAAAACAATATCGTGTTTGGAATAGATTAAGACTTACAATTTTGAGTGATGATTTTGTAGGATTTGAATTTTGTTTCACGATAGAGTAGTGGTATATTATGTGATTGTGCTTGTCGAAGTGAAGATTTGTTAATCGTTTGGTTTGCGCTAGGAGGGGTGATAGGATAACCCCTAATGTTTGCCCCCTTTTAGTGAAAGGGTGAAAGGAGAATCATCAAATCGTGAGCCGAAAGAAAGTAGGAAGATGGGCCAAATATGAAGCAACAACATATACAATAGGATAGAGAGCCACGAGAGAGTCACAATAATATGTGTAATAAAACATAGATAGGTTTATAATTGAATACACAACACAATGGATGTTGAAAATATGATCCTAACATCGTTAATGGTGCCAAAAAAGGATGAACAAGGCTCAATTGGCCGAAACATGTCAACGTATTATTTTCCGTAGGAGGGCCTACAAGGGCTTAGGGATTATGTCGACAATAGTAATTACCATATATAGTAAATATGAAAAAGTGAATAGTAATTTCATTTGTAAATCAGGTGATAACGACTAGAGCTTTGGGTTATGACCATGCCACGTATACGAGAGACTATTCAGACAAGATTCAAGAGGGTTTTAAAGGCCATAAAGACTTAGATGATAGATCAATTTGTAAGTGGTGTTTTGTGAGGCTAGAATAGGTCACAATATAAGATTTTTGACATTTTAAAGCAATTTTTCATTTTTAGTGCATAAATTTGTGCCTACAACATGCTAAAATCGTTACACAAGTCAATTGTATGTTGTCTTGTAAAGCAAACCAGACCAATACCTAATTCTGATCCCAATGTGTTTGCTAGATTTTCTGCATAGCACAAAACTTAGGCAGTCATGAGATAAATCTCCCTCATTTACCGGTGAGGCTCCCGTGTCAGATTTTTCAATTAAAGTATGCTAATATCTATATGGAGTTTTACTTTAACTACTCAGTTCATGAACCATAACTAAACAGTTCTGCAGCAAGTAAGCAGTTCTTTTAAGGAAAGGAAATATTTATAGAAGAAGGGAATTATATAAACACAGAGAAGAAATGGGGAAGATGTGCATCCCAATCAATAGACGACAGATTTGATTGCATGCACATAGAAGAAACCAATAGATATAAACACAAAATTCTAAGAAAAGGTAGCTCTAGATCTAGATCTGAAATAACACAAAGTTTATTAAGAGATCTAAGATAAAAAGCAAGAAACACAATACACTGTGACACAAAATTCTCTAAAAATCTTCTCTTGTATATTCCTTTGCTTTAAGTAGCTCTCAAGGGTTTCAGCACAAAGTCTAGAACACAAGGATGCTGCTTACAAATTTTGGTCATTAACCCGGAGGTTCTTCTCCTACTTATAGAATGTAGAAGGGAAAGTACAAATGGGAAACTCAACTGAACTGAAACATAAACAACAAGTAAAGATGACATTTGGAAATCATCCTCCACTAACTTCTCCTTAAGTGACACGTGTATCACTTAACTAATAGAATTGTCCCACATAAATTTAAGTAATGGTTTCAAAACCAATAACTTTAAAGTTTTACAATTTCATCTGGGAATGTGAAAAATAGAAGAAGAAGTCAAGCCAGCTATAACATTTATGTCTTCTTTTTGTTCTAATACTGGATATACTTGTTGAACATGTAATTCAATATCTTCCCATTTGTTTTAGCCAGCGCTTCCTTTTCTGTCCTGTTATCAGCCAATTTTGACTCCGCCAAATTGTTAAAAAACAATTAAAAAATTAAAAATTAGAAAATTTTGAAAAGTATTACTTTGCGTGGTTCATTGGACTCATTGCGATCGTCTTATTTTTGTGATCGTTTCGGTCTTCGTTTCGTGATTTTCGGGCGAGAACTCTTCTCGCTAGGCTATAAAACGCGTTAAAATACATTAAAATAATTAATTAATTGCTCCTTGTTTGATTAAATTAATTTTTAAAAAATCACTTAAGGAGTATTTAATTAAATAAATATAAATTAAAGTTCATTCGACAAATTTTAGTGCCGAGGAAGTAAGCTTTTGTTTCCAACTGTCGGGTTGGCTTCCTGAACCCGGATTTCCACTTTCCTGGCAATTTCCTTCAAATTTCCCGCACGTGGGTTTTCCTCTGCCAATTTCCAAATCATGGATTGGCAAACGGGCATAAAATTCCCCAATTTCCCACATGGGGAAATTAGATGGGGATTGCCAACCCATTTTGCCATTCCCGTTGGCAATTGCCCGTTACTTTTCCCATTTCCCCCTGGCACTTAAGCCACTACTCGGGATGAGAGGAAGTTGAATTAATCCTCGTAACTTACTCCATCAAACCCGTTGGAAAAAGTCAGAAGCTTCTTTTTCTTCAAGAAGACATAATATTTTGTTAGCCTTATGCAAGAGAAATTCACGCCATTGTGAGCAAAGAAATATCAGTTGTGCATCCAAAGAAGGTTTTTGGTTTTGTTTTCAAGCTCCACGCATTCATCAAAAAGGTTTTATCAAAATCTAAAGTTGAATTTCACACACAGCTGTGGGTGAAGGGTTTCCACATTTTAAAGGAAGGAGAAAAGAGAACCGTTTTCAAAGGAATTAAAAAAGAGCAGTTTTCCACGCTTTGGAGAAATACAAAATGTGCAGGCGCCCAACATAAGGAAAGAACTAGAACAGTTTTTAAAAGACTCAGAAATTGACAAAAAGCCACGCATTGGCCGAAGAAGAGATAAATAACAGTTTCAAAAGGACGCGCCTAGGGAGAGAAAGAACTGTTTTTAAATCCAAAAGCATTGCTAAAGCACAATTTTCACAACAGTTTCAAAAGGACGCATTTGTTTTAACCTACGCATTGATAGAGAAAGGAACAATTTAAAAAAAAAACAGAGGGAATCAAGAATCTCTCAATGCCTTCCCACGCCTTCCCATGCATCCAGCAAATTCCCACGTAGGGGAAAAAGAAAGAGAGGCGTTTGTTTTAAAAAAGACAATAAAGAAGGGTTTCCATGCCTTAGCCAAGGAAGAGGGATTAACCATTTAGCCAAAGTGGAAGACTACACACGCGCCAGGGAAAAGATTAAAAACAGTCCAAAAGAAGACCAAAGAAAGAATTCATTTTCACGCGTGAAGAAAGAGGACTGTGTAGGATAAAGAAGGGACTACGCATGAAGGTGGAAAGGAATAGTTTTTTAAATAAAAATAAAAAGGAATAGCACACAGTCTGCACTCAGGCCACGCCCAACCAGGGAAAATCTTCTATTTTTGTCTAAAAGACCATGCATTTGGAGAAAAGGTGCCCAGCTGAAAGGAAAGGTTGAAAGTAATAAGGTTACTCCATGCACCAGCAAGCAGAAGAACATTTCAACGCATCCACCGACTACAAAACAGTTTTTTTTTAGAATAAAACAAATTGGTTTTTCAAGTTGATTAGCCCACGCCAAGGATAAGGAAGAGAGCTCCCGTGCATGTAAGAAATAAATACAAATCAAATACCCATGCAGGTCCACGGATACGCCATTCACGCAAAATATTAAAATCGGAAGATTTTAATTGTTATTGTCAGAGTTAGAATTCGAGCTTGGTCTCGATTTGTTTTTATTAACATACTAAAAGTTGTAATTCAAGGCAACTATTATTATCATTTTTAAAATAATAATAATAATAATAATAATATAACGGGAACATTTTTCTTATATCGACGGGGTGTCGAAGACTGAGACCCAGCCCCGTTTGCGTTGTTTGGCATGCCTGAGTCACCTTTTGATTAAATTCATAATGGCCAAAAGATCCAAATCTGCAGGGAGATCAAGGAAGCCAGTGGAAAAATCTAATAAATCTACCCTGAAATATGAATTCCAAGGAATTATTCCTCCCAGCTCCACTAAGTCGGCATATGACAACATCACCGATACAAATATGGGTCACATCAACGTGCAACAATTTTGCGAGCGAGTGAAAATTGAAGGCAAAACCATTTTCTCTTATAGGCTTTACCACAGTGGCCTACCCCAAGCAACAGCATTCCCTGTCTCGGTGCAGTGTCCGGAATTGGTGATTGCTTGTGTAGAGCATTACGATCCTGAGAGACGAGGAATTTATAAAGACAACCGTGAGCCTTTCCTCTTAATCACACCTAAACACATTGAGGAGTTGCTCGGGATACCTGACTTTCATGAGAATGTAGATATCACTCGTCAGTCTGCGCAAGAGTTCTGGGACGAAGAACCCCTAAGATGGAGCAAAATGGTTAACAACAATTGGCTGGTAACCAAGAGACCTCGGATTGACAGGCTCCCAAAAGAACTGTACCGCGTTGAGTTCGTGGAAGAGATTGGAGACATGATCACTCTCCTAAGTTGATTTTTTGGTTTACCTTCTGCAAGGGTCTTCCACCCATGGATGTACCAGTTTATCTATATCATCCTAGCCAAGAAGGAGTTTGTGGACTGGGCCACCATCATCAACAACACCATTCACAAGCAATTGATAGAAGTCAAAATGACTGGATGCTTCTACATGACCTCATATCTGACCTATGCAGTAGCACGAAGAAAGCTATTTTCGGGACTTGAAACGAGAGGATTCCTGGGGTCATCAAACAACGTTTTTCACTATTACCCTTAGCTCAGCTTCAAAAATAGTTCTCACCATTTTAGAAGAGTCAACGATGCATTCACCTTCCGCGTGATTCGGAACTTGAATCGAAATACCGAGGAAAGGTTTTCCAAAGAAGCCATGAGTGTCATTTCCCAATGGGGAACCTGGTTTATACAATTTTCATCTTTTTCCTACATTCACGTGAGTGGCTTTGCTGGGACCCCGTGGAAACTTCCCAAGTACGTCAGTGATAAGTGGGCGTTAATGGAGCTGGCGTGACAATTGTTCCAAGTTCACTGCTTACTTAGTGACAAGCACCGTTCAGGAATTCATTTCCCGATCCAAATTGGGGAATACCAATGCCCAAATTTATTCAGTGCACAATTAATTGAAAAGGAGTTTGCTCTCATAACCATCCATCCATATGTGAAGAGATCCCAGTTCGATATTAATGGTTATATGAAAAAGATCCTAGGAGCGAAGTACCATCATAGTCATACCATGGAGGATTTCTGGGTTGCTTGCTCGGATGAACATGAGGTAAGGAGACGGGAGTACTCTCACCTAACACTTGCTCAGATCAAGGCCTTCCACATCAGGACTCCTCCCGATTCATTCATAAATGATGATGAAGATGTCATTGATCCCTCGTATGATGCCATTGCTTTCACACCATTGCCTTGAATCGACTGGACCAAGAGAGATGAATTTTCTCTCGATGGCAAGAACCAACCAGTTATCAAAAGAATCATATCTTGGTATGACAAGAAACTTGGAAAATTGCAATTGATTCCAGATCACGTTTTGGCATCACAAAAATCACCTATATGAGGGGGTCCTTCATTCGACCAAGGTTTCCTCTTGATCAAATTCATTAACATCCAATCATACACAATAGGTAAGAAAAGAATGGTTTCTAAAATCCACTTCACCAAGCAACGTGTCACGAGGTGAAAGATCCAAAGATCCTAACCTCGAAGAAAGAAAAGAGCATGTGTCTAGATTTTCTACCTTCGAGTAGACATTCTTCTACTCACATCGTTAATAGTGCTCAGGAATCAGGTAGAAAATTATCCTCATCCATGCTTCGAACAAGCATCCACTCAGGTACAGGCAATTCAAATGTCAAACACTTCATAGCATGTGGTTCATGAAGAGATTTCCCAAAATCTCCCTAATAATTAAGAAGTAGATATTGAAGATGTGTCTCCTCAAATCAAGGTCATAGATAGGATTCAAGAAGGATCTCATGATGTCAAGAAATAATGAGAATGTTGATTCGAGCTCTAGGATTTTGTATGCTGAAATAGTGAATGACACCCCTCCCTGGGTTGATTCCGAAGTAAAGAAAAGGAAGAGAGTTGTCAAGAAAATTGACATTGATTTTGATGCCCTTTTTAAAATTTCAAATGATATCATTCCTAAGAAATCCTAAGGTGCTCTCTTGAATAAAGGTGGATAATGATGGAAATAAATTTGTAGGCCTTTCCATTCCACAATTGGATAAGGAACGCGATGCTATGACACCTGCCAACTATGAAGTTTCCAAACTGGGACTTTAAAAATCTACATTAGAAAGTGACATGGTGATGGCTCAAGACTCGATTGATATCATGCTAAAAATACTTGCAGAAGTACAAGTCTTAAAACTCTCGGATCAAGGACTGAAAAGAATCAATTGGTGGAATATGTTCAGCATTTGATAAATCCCATATCATCCACCTTCCCAGTACCTGATGCGGTGGCTGCCCCAAATGAAGAGACTATCAAATTGTCAAAGGAAGTAAACACATTGGGCCATGTCACTAAAACTTAGGTTTCAAAAATTCTCATTTTAGGCCAAGGGAGCGATCAAGACCGCACGGTTAAGCTTCATGAAGATATCAATGCGTATCTAGATCCAATTCTTTCTTTCAAAGAAACTTGTGTTTCTGCTATATCAAATTTGGATGAGATATTGCCCAGTCTATAGGAGATGACGAGTATGGAGTCTTCAGTTTTAGCTATTGAAGGAATTATCAAATTTGAACATCAAGGGGCACGTTTTCTTTGGTGTCTGCATCTCAAATCAAGGAATACACTTCTTGAGGATTCTATGATTCATTATGATAAGATGTGCAATGAATCCTTCACTTCACTCTCCTTGATTCAGGAACTCATGGCTGAGATTCCTTACAACATCGTAAATGAGAATAATCTAAGGTGTTCATCGGAGCAAGTGGAAGAAAAAATTTCACGATTGTTCTAAGGACATGTACACTCCCACCAACAATTTCTCGTTAGTTTTCCATAGAGCGGTGTCATCAAATTGAAGAACTTATTTGAGAATGTTCAATCCAAAATTGTTAATTTAAATGATATGCCAATTAGAGTTATTGAATTGCAGGTGTTTTGTGAGGCTATTCTTCAACCAAATGAACCTCTAAAAGAAGAAAAGATGTTTGAAACTTTGTGAAGGTTTAGATCCTTTCAACTTGAAAAAGCAGCGTAGATCCTAATTTCACCGGAGGTGCAGGGAGTTGATTTTCTTGGTATCTAGTGAAGTGGGAGATTCCATTTCTCATACGTTTCAGATAGGTAGACCTTGTTTCAATGGATAAGGCACTAGTTATTATTGTATATTTTAAAAAGGTGTTTTTATTTGGGGAAGACATTGGTTATTTTAAGTAAATTCTATTTTTGGGTCACTGTCTTTAATAAAGTTGGTTGAGAAAAATTCAAAGGTCACTTAAGTGCCCTATTTAATGATGCGTTTAAAACCCTAACTACCTTGTAACCAACTTTTGGGTTATAAAAGGAAGTGAGGGACTCATTTGTAAGGGTGAATTTGAGAGAGGAGGAGAGAATACTTGTGTGCAAGTTTTGTTTCAGGAAGAAACTTTATGTTCTTTTGTGAAAAACATTTTAGAGTTAATGAAATACGAACGTTGTCTCTCATTCATTGTCTCTGGTAACATTTGATGCTCTTATGTTCATTAGATGTTAGGTGTTTAAATCTTCGCCTGTAAATATTATCTTTAATCTCATTTTCAACGTTATTAATCAGTTGTTCTAGTTCACAGTGATCAAACTCTAATTGTCTACTTGCTCACATGTGTTCCCCTTTACACATTCTTATTTAACTAACTCAAACTTCATTTTATTTGTGTTTGTTATTCAGCTTTCCTCTTCATGCACTATTAGACTCTATTTTTACCTAACTCTTTCATGTTATTTTAGTTCTTTCCATTCCATTCCATTCCTTCATTTCCATTCTATCTCCTTCATTCACTTTTATTTCCATTGATGTTCCAAAACACCCCCCACATACAAATTTGAATGTACAGATGTAAATACAGTTTTGGTTTTCAATAAAGGTAGCCTCACCTTCATTGAGGAGGGACTTCATTCCCACACTATTTAATGTCATTTGCATGCATGAAAATCCATATGCCAATAGTTTTTGGCCACTCTGTTGGGGATTTAGGAATCGTTAACCAGTGCTTGGTTAAATATTTGACTATCCCCTCTAGACAAGTTCCCATTATTCAACCGAATCTTGTGCCCGATGAAGATTTCCAAGGAAACATTTCTGCCAACCTTCGAACAGTAGTTTGGGAAAACCGTGAAAGCTTGTAGCAATTTTTAGCTGTTGATAGAGCCATTGACAGAGAAATGTACATTGAAAACCTTTGAAGAAGAGCACCTACACTTGTGGCCAAGAGACCTCCTAGACACGTGTTGATCGGTGTTCACCGACGCGGTCTTCTTCCATCTAGGTAAAAATTTATATGACTATTAGAGGTAACCCACCTATTTTACAACCAAATCTTGTATGTTTGTAGATAATTAAAAAGACATATCATCAGATTTGAGACAAGTTATTTGGGAAAATCACACAAGTAACCATCATTTTCATCTTACCGCATCATTACTAGATAATGCAGAAGAGGAAGCCGCGAGATTTGCTAGAGTTATTCAGGTCACAAATAGCTCAAGAAAGAGGGCGAAGAGAAAAGGTTAGAGCCGGTCGAAACACTCCATTAATCTCTTCACCATAAATATTCCAAACTGGAAGGAAAGAGATTTACGTGAGTAGAAAAAGCTAAAGGTCGATCTGACCCCACTTTTTACCTTCAAGGAAAATTTGGTTTCAAGTTATCTCCTCCAAAGAAGAACACACCTCATAGATTTGTAAGCCTTGCATCAAGTCCTGAAAGAGTGAGCAAGGAAGAAATCACTACCAGTCAAGCACTTGTCCTTGCTCACGTGTCGTTGTACCTTCACATACCACCTTTTCTCAAATGGCAGCCAATCTACCATGGGGAAATGCCATAGGCCCATTGGCCTTACCTGCTCGACATGAACTCCCACGAGGATCAAGAAAGATTCTTCCCAAGTTCGACGGAGATGGGAAGACATCACCAGATGATCATATTTATTCCTTCTTCGCTGCATGTGTTGTTTTTTTCGGTAGAATATGAAGATGTTGCTATTCGTCTCTTCATCAAGACATTGCATGATATTGCTGCAGATTGGTTTCATCATCTACCCAATGGATGTATTACAAGTTGGGATGATATGAAAACTAAGTTTGAAAATCAATTCAAAATGGCGGAAGATGAACATGCTCTTCTTGCCCAACTATCTCAGGAAAAGAAAGAGCCTACAGAACCCATGAGGAATTTCGTGGCCAAATTCAACAAGATGGTGAACAAAGTTCCCACCGGGATTCGTCCCAACCTTGACGGACAAAAATGTTTCTTTATTAATGCACAACAACCAGAAGTGTGCTATCAGCTTGAGAAGGGCTAGGGTGGCTACTTTGGAACTTGCTCAATCTTTGGCCATAGAAATTGAAGATGACTTAATCATGGTAGGAAAATTCAAGAAAATTTCCCTCAAAGGAAAGAGTCAAGAAACTCCCAACGCTTCAGAAACTATACTCACTAAGTTGGCTAATGATGTGCTAGCTTTGAAAAAGCAAGTTGCTCAAAGTAGTAAACCTTCTCCTTACAAAGATATCCCGTGAAAAGGATACGTTCCCAACAAAGCCCGGATTGTAGGTGCTCCAACGAGGCTTGCTATTGAAGCAGCTCCCGCAACTAATTCCAAATGTGATTTCATTGAAGAAAGTGATGATGAGATTGAAGTCATCGAGGTTGATGAGGAAGAGCCTGGATTCTGAGACATCTAAACCTGTAGTTGAAGATCCTGAAGGAAGAAAGTAATAATCATTTCTTTGAGTACTGTTCTGATGAGGAAGATGAATATGAAGAAATTATAGAAGATATGAATAGTCAATCCTTCACCATGTCTTCACATGCTCTCAGAAAAAGGACCAAGATACCACCAAGGTGGGAGATAAAGAGGTTTCTAAGGAAACTCTCAAAGAATCCAAGATAAAGGAGGCTCCTAAAGAGTCTAGAGATACTGAGGTTTCAAAGGTCAAGACTATCTTAAAGAAAGGAGAGCCTTTGTTAGATCAATCAGTTAGTAAACTAACTACGAAGAAAACTTCTTCTTCCACATCTGTATCAACCAAGCCCAAGGCCAAGGTCAAAAGTGTGCCATCATCAAGTTCGAAAGAACTCATATCTGAGACTTCAAGTGTAGTTACTTTGCTTAAATTTGATATCATTGATCATATCAATAAAACAAAAATTTCCATGTCACAGGCAGAGTACTTGAAGTCCAACAAGGATCAGCTCGAGAAGTTGGTCCAGTTTATCAAAGGTGACTCTACTGTTCATTCCTCTAAAGGAATTCTAAAAACTCCCAAAGATGGGAAAACTCAAAATATTGTGGCAGCCACTACACCTTCAAATGAAAAGATTCGAACCTTTCTTTGTGTCTTTTCTGATCAATGGATGCAAGTTAAGTAATTGCATTAAAGACTCTGGAGCCTCAGATAATGTGATGCTGAAAAAAGTAGCACATGCTCTTGGTTTGACTTGTACGAGAACATTCAGATCATGTTACTCTATGGAAACCAAGCAAGTTCCTCTGATCGGGCAGATTAAAGATGCCCAAATGGTTTTAGCCCAATTCCCTCAAAAGTGAGTTAAGGTAACTATTTTAGTTGTTGATATTCCCCGCCTCGTATGGAATGTTGTTGAGTAGGAAATTTTGTAGGGATTTGGGTGGTGAGATTTAAATGGACTGGTCTCATGCCATGATTCCTATCAATGGAGAAATGAAGAAATCTTATGCCGGAAGCTCAGGAAAAGTTCACGGTAACTAAAACTGAAGATCCTCGCGCACAGATCCTTTTCCAAGGCTCAAGTATGGGTAATTATATGATGACTGTAGAAGTTCATACCCCTGAGATCATTTTCGTTAAGGTTCCAATTAGATTTGGACTCTTGATTTTGATGGAAGTTGTTGCTCAACGGGCTCTGGTGCAGGAGTGGTGCTCATAGCTCCAAATGGTAAAATTTTTCCTTTTTCCTATAAACTCGAATTTTCAAATACTAATAACACTGCAGAGTACGAGGCATTAATCCTTGGCCTCCAAGTGTATAGAAGAGAAAGGGATCAAAAATCTGGAAGTCTTCAGAGATGTGGAATTGATCGTGAAACAAGTAAGAAATCAGTTCCAAGTAAAGAACGATCATCTGAGACACTACAGAAATAAAGTTTGGGACGCAATAGAAGTTTTCGACGCTTTTTCCATTAAATCTGTCCCTCATGAAAAGAATGACAAAGCAGATTCTCTAGCAGTCTCAGCGTCATTAATGATTCCTCATTCAGAATTTGATCAAGACAAATACACCATTGAAATGGTTTTTAGGCCAAGTGTTCCTGACAATGCAGAAAATTGGCAAGTATTTAATGATGATCAACAAATTATTGCCTTCTTGGAAAAGAGAGAAAATTTTGAACAGTTGTACTTTGAAGGAAGTGATTTGGCATTTCGCGAATCAACTACCTCACCCATTCAGGAAGGAGTTGAGAACGAAGATCCTGGTGATGGCATCATTCAACTCAAAGGAAATAAAATTCCCAAAGGATTGGTTTCACTTGAAGAACTTTTTGACAAACATGACAGGTTTATTAAAGAGAAAGAGCAGGCAGGACCTGCAAATTATGCTGACTATGAGCAAGTTAATATCGACACCAAGGATAAACCTCACTTGATCAATATTGGTAAGTGTTTCTCACCTGAGGAGCACAAGAAATTCATAAATCTCCTTACCAAATATTCTGACGTCTTGGCTTATTCATACGAAGACTTGAAGTCTTTCCAACCCAGGGAAATGGAGCATGCCATACCCTTGAAGCCTGGTGCAGTTCCATTCAGGCAGAAGCAAAGACAATATAATCCCAAGATTGCAGGGACAATATTTCATGAAGTTCAAAAGATGCTAGATGCATGAATAGTGTTTCCTATTCGACATTTGACCTGGATAGCTAATATTGTACCGGTTCGCAAGAAAAATGGAGAAATTAGGATTTGCGTTGATTTCTGCAATCTTAATCAAGCTTCCTTGAAGGATAACTACCCAATACCAGTCATGGACCATATTCTGTAGGTAGTAACTAGATCAGAAATGCTATCTATGCTAGATGGTTTGTCTGGCTATAATCAGATTAAAGTGGCTAGAGAAGATCAACATAAAACCAAATTCACTACCCCCTGGGGTACGTTCGCGTATAGAAGAATGCCCTTCGGTTTGATCAATGTCGGTGCAAATTTTCAAAGGGCCATGGATATGGCATTTGCAGATTATAAAGACAAGATCATTGTGATATACCTAGATGACTTGACAGTGTTCTCAAAGAAGCGAGAAGATCACTTAAGAGATTTAGAGAAAAAATTGCAAAGGTGTAAACTTCATAAGATTTCTCTGAATCCAAAAAAATCTGTGTTTGGAGTTACGGAAGGTAAACTCCTAGGTCATATTGTTTCTAAGGAAGGAACTAAGATCGATCCTGAACACGTTCAAGCTATAAAGAATCTTTCCCTGCCTACAAGTAAACCTGGAGTCCACTCCTTCTTTGGAAAGGTGAACTTTTTGAGAAGGTTCGTGCCAGATTTCGCCGAGTTGACTAAAGAAATCACTGATATGATGAAAGGAAAAGAATCCTTCAAATGGTCAAAGGAAGGTAGAGAGGCATTTGAGAAAATCAAGGGTGCTATTGCAAAAGCTCCTACATTGGTGTGTCCTGATTTTAAGAAGGATTTTATAATTTATTGCTATGCTTCACCACACACAATCTCTGCCATTTTGACTCAGCACAATCAAGAGGGGATTGAATCTCCTATCACATTCATGAGTTCGGGATTCAAGAAACATGAACTTAATTACACTCCTCTTGAGAGACATGCGTACGCGGTGGTAAGAGCCCTGAAACACTTCAGGTATTACGTGTTGAATTCTCACACCAAAGTCTTAGTTCCAGACACCGCGGTGAAATCAATGTTGACACAACAGGAACTAGGATCTAAAAGAGGTAATTGGGTCTCCAAGATCCAAGAATATGATCTGGACATCAAGCCTACCAAGTTGGTTCGAGGGAGAGGACTCTGCCAACTCATTGCAGAGAATGAACCACGAGATAACTCTGAAGAAGAATTAGTTGAAGAAAATTTACCAATGGTAGTTTTTGTCAGTACCACGGATGAATGGTATTATGATATTGCCTACTTCCTCACATACGGCGAGTGTCTAGAGAATCTTACAGCTAAAGAGAAATGAGCTATCAAACTAAGAGCTGCCAGATATGTCATTTGGGATAACACGTTGTTCAAGAAAGGAATTGACGGCATGTTCCTCAGATGTGTTGATAAAGAACAACAGCCTAGGTTGTTGGAAGCCTTCCACAATCATGCTTGCGGTGGTCATTTTTCTGGCCCAGTAACAGCCCATAAAATTCTGAGAGCACATTATTACTGGCCCACTATGTTTTCTGATGCTCAGAAATGGGTGACCAAATGTGAAGCCTGTCAACAATTTGTTGGAAGACCAAAGTTGGCAGCACTGCCTTTGAAGCCAGTTGTCATTGAAGAACCCTTTCAACAATGGGGTTTAGATTTCATCAGGGTTTTGAATCCTAATTCTAGTGCTGGTCATACCCACGTGCTCACCACCACTGATTACTTTACAAAGTGGGTAGAAGCTATACCGGTGAAACAAACATCTACTGCAGTAATCTGTGATTTCATCAAAGAAAACATATTGGTTCGTTATGGAATTCCTCACAAGATCGTGACTGACAATGCCTCAAATTTTTCTTCTACAGAGATGATAGGTTTTTGTTATGGATATGGGATATCTTTGTCTCATTCATCAGATTACTACCCGCAGGGAAACGGTCAGGCTGAATCCAGCAACAAAAACCTCATTACTATTGTGCGCAAGTTAGTCGAAGAAAATCAAAGAACTTGGCACAAAAAGTTATACGATGCATTGTGGGCTGACCGCATAACTCCCAAAAGGGCAATCAGGATGTCTCCATTTCAACTTCTATATGGAACTGATGCTCAAATTCCCGTCACATTGGAGCTACCAGCGTTAAAATTAGCTCAGGCAGTTGATGATGAATGCTTCACCAATGCATTAGATAAAAGGGTCATGTTCCTAAGCAAGCTCGAGGAACAAAGAATTCAAGTGGCCAACAGGATCGAGGAACATCAATCCAAGGTAAAGAAGTTGTTTGACAGGAAAACTAGAGAGAGACAGTTTCAAATCAATGACTTAGTTCTTCTCTGGGATAAAAGACGTGAGCCGAAGGGAAAGCATGGGAAGTTTGACTCACTGTGGCTGGGACCATTCAAAATAAGACATTTCTGTGGAGATAGTACCTACTACTTGGCATATCCTGATGGAACTCATTTTCCTTTGCCCTACAGTGGGCAATATCTCAAGTATTACCAGAATTGAAAATGGGTTGTTCCTCATATGTACATAGGTAATTAGGATTTTGGTTTGTTTGTTTCCCTGTTTTTCGGTCTCCTCTCTTGTGTCGCCCCATTTTTGTGCCCCATCATTCTGTGATCATGTTCATGATTATTTTGGTCTGGGTCCGTTGCTGCGTCCATGAAGTCCTTGTCCCCAATCAGAGCCAGCTGTTATCAGCCAATTTTGACTTCGCAAAATTGTTAAAAAATAATTAAAAAATGAAAAATTAGAAAATTTTGAAAAGTGTTACTTTGCATGGTTCATTGGACTCATCGCGATCGTCTTATTTTTGTGATCGTTTCGGTCTTCGTTTCATGATTTTCG
The DNA here is from genome assembly GCA_019776745.2 of Taxus chinensis. Taxonomy (NCBI): domain Eukaryota; kingdom Viridiplantae; phylum Streptophyta; class Pinopsida; order Cupressales; family Taxaceae; genus Taxus; species Taxus chinensis. The sequence goes on from CM034150.1 coordinate 41,595,882, forward strand.
GGCGAGAACTCTTCCCGCCAGGCTTTAAAACGTGTTAAAATACATTAAAATAATTAATTAATATTTAATTAATTAATTGCTCCTTGTTTGATTAAATTAATTTTTTTAAAAATCACTTAAGGAGTATTTAATTAAATAAATATAAATTAAAGTTCATTCGACAAGTTTTAGTGCCGGGGAAGTAAGCTTTTGTTTCCAACTGCCGAGTTGGCTTCCCGAACCCAGATTTCCACTTTCCTGGCAATTTCCTTCAAATTTCCCGCACGTGGGTTTTCCTCTGCCAATTGCCAAATCATGGATTGGAAAATGGGCATAAAATTCCCCAATTTCCCACATGGGGAAATTGGACGGGGATTGCCAACCCATTTTGCCATTCCCGTTGGCAATTGCCCGTTGCTTTCCCCATTTCCCCTGGCACTTAAGCCACTACCCGGGAAGAGAGGAAGTTGAATTAATCCTCGTAACTTCCTCCATCAAACCCATTGGAAAAATTCAGAAGCTTCTTTTATTTCTTCAGGAAGACATAATATTTTGTCAGCATTATGCAAGAGAAACTAACGCCATTGTGAAGAAGAAATAAGTTGTGCACAAGAAGGTTTTTGGTTTTGTTATCAAGCTCCACACATTCATAAACAAGTTTTAAGAAAATCTAGAGGAGGATGAAAAAGGAGGACACAGGTATTAGGAGAAGGAGTTTTCACATGCAAAAATTTTGAAAGGACAAAGTAATAGGTAATGAGCCAACACGCCTTGGGGAAAAGAAAACAAAAAACAGCAAATCTGCGAGCAGGGGTCCAACACCTTGGCAAAGAAAGTTTTTAAAAAAAGGAAAGGTAGCAGTTTTTCCCTGCGCCAAAGTATTAAACATAGTTTAAAGAAAGAAATCAACGAAAGTTTTTGAGAAAAGCCACGCAGCCAGGATAAAGATAAATACATGCAAAACAATTGCCAACGCATTGGGAAGGAAGAGATACAGTCAAAACACAGCCTGGAAGCAAGAAGCCCATGCCAAGGGGGAAAAAGTCAAACCAGAACAGTTTTCCACATGGAGAACCATGCAACAATTTAAACAAATAAAAAAAATCACGCTTTCCATTCATCTGTTGCAGCATTTGAATGGAGCGCAAACAAGTAATTTGTGGTTTAGGGAAAAGTTTAGGAAGCATAAAAAACAGTGTGCGATCCATACGCATTGGGAAGAACATCAGTTGATTGATCCTGCACCAACACTGTCAAAAAATGTTTACACGTTATTATAGGATTTCCTGTAGCTTTTAGAAGGGAAGTGAACTATTTTTACTTAAAAAAAAGAAGTGAACCGACCATGGGCAAGTATGTTTGAAAAACTGAATAATTTTTGCACCCAGACTTGTTATATTCTGCATTTTCATTGGCCTTTAGGGAAAGAATGACGTGATGCATACTGATCAATCTGGGAAAAGCGTACAGATTAGATTGCTACAAGTTCCATACGCGTGGGAAAATGAATAAGAACACAAGTTAGCAAACAACACCAAGGATTCATTCTCCACGCAGCTACAAGAAGGAGGACAGATGTCATGACCAGGCAGGAAAGGAAGCCAGTTTTTAAATACAACAATAGATTGGAATATGCTATTCAATTCCACATATTGCCTGAAGGAATCAGGGAAGAACAGTTCCAAGAAGAATTTTAAAACTAAAAGCATTACCCAGCTTGAAGAAAAGACAGCTCCCAGCACCCTGGGTAAAAATAATAGCAGTCCCACGTAGATACAGGTTAAAGAATCCACACAGCCAAGGTAAAGAACATTTCCAAAAAGGTGCCCACACAAGGAAGACAACAGTTTTTTAGAATAAGAAATAAATTTGTTTTTCCCAGTTGATTACGCCCACGCCAAGGAAGAAGGCCCAAGACAAAAGAGAAAAATGCCATGCTAAGATTTGCCTAAAGACAGAACAAATACCCACGCCGAAGTCCAAGGAAACTCCATTCATGCAAAATATTAAAATTGGGATATTTTAATTGTTATTGTCAGAGTTAGAATTCAAGCTTAGTCTCGATTTGTTTGTATTGACATATAACATACTAAAAGTTTGTAATTCAAGACAATTATTATTATTATTTTTAAAATAATAATAATAATAATAATATAACGGGAATATTTTTCTTACATCGACGGGGTGTAGGAGACTGAGACCCAGCCCCGTTTTCTTTGTTTGGCATGCCTGAGTCACTTTTCTATTAAATTCATAATGGCCGAAAGATCCAAATCTGCAGGGAGATCGAGGAAGCCAGTGGAAAAATCTAATAAATCTGCCCTGAAATATGAATTCCAAGGAATTATTCCTCCCAGCTCCATTAAGTCGGCATATGACAACATCGCCGATACAAATCTGGGTCACATCAACGTGCAACAGTTTTACGAGCGAGTGAAAACTGAAGGCAAAACCATTTTCTCTGATAGGATTTACCACAGTGGCCTACCCCAAGCAGCAGCATTCCCTGTCTCGGTGCAGTGTCCAGAATTGGTGATTGCTTGTGCAGAGCATTACGATCCTGAGAGACGAGGAATTTATAAAGACAACCGCGAGCCTTTCCTCTTAATCACACCTGAACACATTGAGGAGTTGCTCGGGATACCTGACTTTCCTGAGAATGCAGATATCACTCGCCAGTCTACGCAAGATTTCTGGGACGAAGAACCCCTAAGATAGAGAAAAATGGTTAAAAACAATTGGTTGGTAACCAAGAGACCTTGGATTGACAAGCTCCCCAAAGAACTGTACCACATTGAGTTCGTGGAAGAGATTGGAGACATGATCACTCTCCTAAGTCGAGTTTTTTGTTTACCTTCTGCAAGGGTCTTCCACCCATGGATGTACCAGTTTATCTGTATCATCCTAGCCAAGAAGGAGTTTGTGGACTGGGCCACCATCATCAGCAACACCATTCACAAGCAATTGATAGAAGTCAAAATGACTGGATGCTTCTACATGACCTCATATCTGACCTATGCAGTAGCACGAAGAAAGCTATTTTCGGGACTTGAAACGAGAGGGGTCCTGGGGTCATCAAACAACGTTTTTCACTATTACCCTCAGCTCAGCTTCAAAAATAGTTCTCACCATTTTAGAAGAGTCAACGATGCATTCACCTTCCGCGTGATCCGGAACTTGAATCGAAATACCGAGGAAAGGTTTTCCAAAGAAGCCATGAGTGTCATTTCCCAATGGGGAACCTAGTTTATACAATTTTCATCTTTTTCCTACATTCGCGTGAGTGGCTTTGCTGGGACCCCGTGGAAACTTCCCAAGTACGTTAGTGATAAGTGGGCGTTAATGGAGCTGGCACGACAATTGTTCCAAGTTCACTGCCTACTTAGTGACAAGCACTGTTCCAGGAATTCATTTCCCGATCCAAATCAGGGAATACCAATGCCCAAATTTATTCAGTGCACAACTAATGGAAAAGGAGTTTTCTCTCATAACCATCCATCCATATGTGAAGAGAGCCCAGTTCGATATCAATGGTTATATGCAAATGATTATGGGAGTGAAGTATCAACATAATCCTACCATGGAGGATTTCTGGGCTGCTTGCTCGGATGAACATGAGGTAAGGAGACGGGAGTACTCTCGCCTAACACTTGCTCAGATCAAGGCCTTCCACATCCGGAGTCCTCCCGATTCATTCATAACCAATGATGAGGATGTCGTCGATCCCTCGTATGATGCCATTGCCTTCACACCGTTGCCTCGAATCGACTGGACCAAAAGAGATGAATTTTCTCTCGATGGCAAGAACCAACCAATTATCGAAAGAAGCATATCTTGGTATGATAGGGAGCTTGCCAAATTTCAATCAATTCTGGATCACGTTTCGGAATCACAAAAATTGCCTATATCAGGGCACCTCCATTCAACCAAGGTTTCTTCTCGATCAACTTCGTTACCATCCAATCATACACGACATACAAGAAAAGAATGGTTGCCAAAATCCACTTCATCCGAGCAACGTGTCACAAGGAGAGAGATCCAAAGATCCAAACCCTGAAGAAGGAAAGGAGCGTGTGTCTGGATTTTCTACCTCGAGTAGAGATTCTTCCACTCACATCATTAATAGAACTCAGAAGCTGGGTAGCAAATGATCCTCAGCCATGCTTCGAACAAACACCCACTCAAGTGCAAGTAATTCAAATATCAAATACTTCGGAGCACGTAGTTCATGAAGGGATTTCCCAAAATCTCCTGAATGATCAGGAAGTGGACATTGAGGTTGTGTCTCCTCAAATCGAGGCCGTTGATAGGATTCAAGAAGGATCTCATGATGTCAGGGATAATGAGAATATTGATTCGAGCTCCAGGATTCTATATGCCGAGATAGTAAATGAAACTCCTTCTTGGGTTGATTCTGAAGTGAAGAAAAGGAAGAGAGTTGTCAAGCCAATCGACATTGATTTTGATGCCCTTTTCAAACTGTCGAATGACGCCATTCCTAAGAATCCTAAGGTACTTTCTCGAATAATGGTGGATAATGATGGAAACAAGTTTGCAGACCTTGCCATTCCACAAGTGGATAAAGAGCGCAATGCTATGACGCCAGCCGACTATGAAGTTTCCAGACTAGGACTTGGGAGATCCACGTTAGAAAGTGACATGGCGATGGCTCGAGATTCAATTGATATCGTGCTAAAAAGACTGGAGAAATACAAGTCCCAAAATTCTCTGCTCAAGGCTGAAAAGAGTCAATTGGTGGAGTATGTTCAGCATTTGATAAATCCCATATCATCCACCTTCCCAGTACCTGATGCGGTGGCTGCCCCAGATGAAGAGACTCTTAATTTGTCAAAGGAAATAAACACGTTGGGCCATGTCACTAAAACTTGGCTTTCAGAGATTCTCATTTTGGGCCAGGGAGCGATCAAGACTGCAGTTAAGCTTCATGAAGATATCAGTGTATATCTGGATCCAATTCTTTCTTTCAAAGAAACTTTTGTTTCTACTATATCAAATTTGGATGAGATATTGCCCAGTCTGCAGGAGATGACAAGTATGGAATCTTCAGTATTGGCTATTGAAGGGATTCTCGAATTTGAACATCGAGGGACACGTTTTCTTTGGTGTCTACATCTCAAATCAAGAAAGATGCTTCTTGTGGATTCTATGATCCATTATGACAACATGTGCAATGAAGTTTTCACTTCACTTTCCTTGATCCAGGAATTCATGGCTGAGATTCCCTGCAACCTAGTAAATGAGCATAATCAAAGGTGTTCATCGGAGCAGGTGGAAGAACAATTTTCACAATTGTTTCAAAGACATGTACACTCCTGCCAACAATTTCTCATCGGTTTCCATGGAGCGGTGTATCAAATTGAAGAACTTGTTTGAGAATGCTCAGTCTAAAATTGTTAATTTAAATGATATGCCAAGTAGAATTCTTGAATTGTAGGTATTTTGTGAGGCTATTCTTCGGCCAAGTGAACCTCCAGAAGAAGAAAAGATGTTTGAAACTTTGGGAAGGTTTAGATCCTTTCAACTGGTAAAAGCAGCGGATCCTAATTTCACCGGCGGTGTAGGGAGTTGATTTTCTTGATATCTAGCGAAGTGGGAGAGTCCATTTCTCATACGTTTGAGATAGGCGGACCCCGTTTCAATGGATAAGGCACTGGTTATTATTGTATATTTTAAAAGGTGTTGTTATTTGGGAAACATTGGATATTTTAAGTAATTTCTATTTTTGGGTTGTCTTTAATAAAGTTGGTTAGAAAAAGTCAAAGGTCACTTAAGTGCCTTATTTAATGATCATGTAAAACCCTAACTACTTTGTAACCAACTTTTGGGTTATAAAAGGAAGTCAGGGGCTCATTTGTAAAGGGTGACTTTGAGAGAGGAGAAGAAAATACTTTTGTGCAAGCTTTGTTTCAAGAAGAAACTTTGTGTTCTTTGTGAAAAACATTTTGGAGTTAATAGAATAAGAACTTTGTGTCTCATTCATTGTCTCTTGTAACATTTGGTGTTCTTATGTTCATTAGATGTTAGGTGTTTGAATCTTGCATGCAAATATTATCTTTGATCTTATTGTCAACATTAGTAATCAGTTGTTCTAGTTCACAGTGATCAAGCTCTGACTATCTACTTGCTCATGTGTGTTCCCTTTTGCATGTTCTTGTTTGGCTAACTCAAACTCCGTTTTATTTGTGTTGGTTATTCATCTTTCCTCTTCATGCAATATTAGGCTCTGTTTTTACCTAACTCTTGCATGTTCTTTCAGTTCATTCCATTCCACTCCTTTCCTTCATTTCTATTCCATTTCCTTCATTCACTTTTCTTCCATTGATGTTCCAAAACACCCCCCACATACAATTTTGAATGTACAGATGTAAATACAGTTTTGGTTTTCAATAAAGGCATCCTCACCTTCATTGAGGAGGGACTTCTTTCCCACACTATTGCATGTCATTTGCATGCGTGCAAATCCATATGCTAACATGTCCTGAACTGCAGCAATCATTCATTCAACACTTTGATACATGATTCCACATTTTCCAAGCTCGGCCCGAACCTTGCAATATCTGCCTGCAGTGCCACCAGTCTGCTAATGGAATTCGTCGTGAAAGGTTTAGTAGCTCTGTCAATACTCTTTTTTACCATCAGAAGATACCCTTCCATGGAATTAGGCAACCTGCTAGGAACGATCCACACATATGAAGTAACATTTCCAACCACTTCCTCCTTAGTGAAAGAGATGATACTATCTGGTAAGGATGATGTCCTACTCTCAAGTGCCTGCATCCTCTTCAGCAAAACTTTGTAGATCTCCGAATAGAAATATACTACAAACTCTAGTTTCTTGCCCTTCTCAATTGATCCATCCAGTACAATCTACTCTGTAACCAATACATCTCCCGGCAACTTGATGATTTCAGCCAAAGTACTCAGGTTACTCTCAGCAACTGTGTTCATATCTACTATGCTCGTCACTAGTTACTTCAGCTGATTTGTTGCATCATTCATAACCTTTAGGCGGGTTGGCACCTCTCCAAGTTGTACAGAAGCTTGACGAATAATCAGATTCTTCCATTCATCAATAGATTTCACCTGATTGCTTGCATCTTCCATCTCCTGCATAAGATGATCACTCACCTGCTCTGAAATGGGCTGAGTTGAAGGTTTAGCAACCTTGGCTATGATCTCACACAACTGAGATACCTACTTTTGAAGTTCATCTTTCTCCACCTTTTCTCTATCAAGCCTAAGGAATATAGCATCTATCAATGTCTATGTGTCCTGCTTCAATCCTTCTGTGGTGACTTGATCGAGGGGTACTCTAGTTATTATTACATCCTCTGCTGTGAGCTCATCTTCCTTCTTTCCTTCCATCGGGCCTGACATCTTAGTGAACTTCTACCCTGACTCCTCGATGATCAACCTTGAAGTCACCTTAGCAACTTTAGGTCTTCTGTCTTTTCCATCTAGACTCCGAAGTAGCTGCAAGTCATGTTCTTCCAAGTTCATCTCCATTCTAGCTTCTGGAACCAACTACGGAGCCAACCATTCTAAGAAGTTACTTCTTGGAGAATGAGAAGTTGTTGAGTGCACTACTATCTCCCGCTCTATTTCCTCTCCATCAGAAAGTGCTACAGTGCTATGGCCGCCATCTTCTGAATCATCCAAGGACAAAGCTCTTTCGAACTCTGCCATCTGCAACTTCAATGTCTCTTCTAGAACAGGTGCTGAACAGAGTGGCTGAGGAGAGAAGATGAATGTTTCCGGATTCAGTGGAGGCATGGAAGTGTCCTACTAAGGTGCAACAGTCAGTGAAGTACTGGATGCTGGAGAAGCCAAAACTAAATTCATGGCCGAGGAAGTAATCTTCTCCTTTGATTGAGATCTTCTATGTACTTTAAACTTCTCGGACCTTTTGCTGCTTTCTCCTCCATGCTTCCTCTTGAGGGAATCTTTTGTGTCGAAGTTGCCCGTGACTTGATTCATCAGTTCTTCATCAAGGCAGTATCCCTTCGTCAGTAACCAGTTTGAAGTGTTCACCAACACAGCACTAGACCTTTCTTCAATTGTATGGCAGCCCCCTACGTTATCTTGAAGTACAGCTCTATCTCCTCCCATTTGATGGTAAGTGTCAAGTAACACATTCCCATCATCTTTAAAATCCGCAAGTATCCGCGCTAGTCTAAAGTTGAACATTTGCTGTGCTGATAGCCTGCTGAAATCTCTCTTTCTAACCTCGTACTCACTCTTGCACTTCTTCTAGAAATCTTCTAATGAAGGCACATATGCGTACTCCTGGGAGATCATCTTCCTGGCTACTCCAAATGGATCGAAGTTCAACCGTGCTGGGAAGAACTCTTGCTCATACTCGGATAACATATGGGTCTCCATCCCTCGAGCTCTATGAATGCTCTGGTAGCTATAATGTCTCATAGTGATTGGGAAGAAGCTCGTAAACTTGTGTCATTTCAATTGAAGGTCGTGTATCTCCACAAGTTGTCTGCTTAGCTCCATGGTGATCAATCTATCATTCAGATATCTGGGTAGCTTGACTGGTTCTCCAGAAAAGCCAGTAACCCTGAGGTATGTGAAATTTGCAAACTGAATGAATAGACTGCCAATCTTGGATATGGCTTCCCACGCTTCCTTGCTCACCCTGTTGGCCTTTAGGTCCCTATTTAGCCTGCAAATGAATTCGTAGAAGAATCCATCGTTGATCACTTTGAGCTCTTTCTCGCACGCAGGTATAGTAAGCTATGGGTAGCACTTGAAAATGGGGTCCTTAGAAAGAGCACCACATCTATCCAGTTTGGAGAAGATGCCTTGTGAAGTTGCAGTGTACACCAAGCAAGAAGTCATTTTGAAGCTGAAAGTACGCTTTACGTTCTGGAGTTGCTCACCAATGTTGTTGCTAATGATTTCCGACCAATTGATTATGGAATCAACCTTGTTGACTTCAATGGTCCTGGTGAAAGCATACATCTGTACGGAAAGTGTGAGCATTCACCTCGCCATTAATCCTGCATAACAATTCGACAATATCATCAACCTCCTGCATCAAATTGGACCGCGGAAGAGTTCTTGGGAACTTAGAAGGAGATCTGGGCTTCTTCATGTATTTGTTGTTCATTATGTTCACACAGTCAACTCTATGCTTCTCCCACCTGCTGTCGGCATCCTAAATGCTAAAGGAAGTCACCACCTTTCACTCTGAAATCTTCAAAAAATAACTAATGAACTCTGCGTCCAGCCGAATTATTGTTTTCCCCGTAGCATCTCGCATTGATCTGGATGAAGGATGGTAAGATCTAGCGCACTCCATAACAAACTCTGGCAACTGGGCTGTGTATGGAAAGGCTGCAGCTCGAATAATTCCACTGCTTTTAACTGCACGCATGAGTGAAGTCTTTCCTGCTTTGGATCTATCAATCAATTCGGAAAGAGGTTCCAGACCTAGATCTGTGTCTCCTATGTCTGTAAATTTGGAAGTGATGCATGATTCCGTTGTGCTTTCTTTTTTGTCCCTCTTTGCCATGGCTTTGTCTATCTTTGTCTGAACAATGCTTTTTCTTCTTATTTGGCCAGATTTCTTCAAAACTGGTGCAGATCTGGATAATTCTTTAGATTCAGAGGATATATTTAATGTATTGGACATTGATTAAAGCTCATTTTCTTTTGTAAAGCACCTGTAATTGATTCCTGCAATTAATTCAGACAAAGATGGCAAACGGAACATGAACAATGAATTTTAATAATAAAAATCTGCACTATTCAAGCCTGCTGTCCCAAAAATTGATGTTTTATTTGCATGCAAAGTGAGCATGAATTTTTCCAACTTCACTTGAGCACCTGTATCACTTATGCAAACACAAATCAACCTCCTTCAATGCATGCGCCAAAATTGGAAGCTTTTAGCCTTGATTTCACCTTCTTTTGAGCAAAAATCCTCTTCAAATGGGGCACACTTTTCCTCTGGGCTGCACTTTTTTACCAATGAATTAATTAATTCACCCTTATGGCAGCCCATGCTTATATAACCCTCAGTATTCTATAATTAATAATTGCCCCTCCCATTCCTGGCAATTAATTAATTAAAAATCATGATTTTCTCTTTAACTGATGTGCTAAAATTACATGTTTAAGGACAGCCATCCAATAAATTAAATTTAATCAATTTAATTATCCACTCTTCACTCCACTTAAGCTTCACAGTGTGCTTTAACCTTAGCCACTGAAAATAGAAATTAATTTAATCATTAAATACTTTAAAAAGTATTATTCTTCTCCCAAATGGGACGCACTTTTTGACATGAAGGGGCTGCCATTAAATAAATAAATTTATTTAATTTTAGAGGAATTTATTTTCAACCACCTTTTGTCTTTTGCCTTTGTTGACTTTTCCACAAGTATGGGCACCTATTTTGGGTGAATAATTAATTAAATTAATCAATTTAAAGGCTGCCTTTACTTCTCCAAAGGGGGCGCACTTTTTGACATATAGAATTCTATTTTTAAGAATCACATGACAATGGGATTATTTACCCTGCAAGGCAGCCCTAAAAATCTCATGATTCACTTAAGTCACTTTGACTTTCATAATGGGATTATTTACCTTGAAAGGTAGGAATAAAATCCCATGATTCACCTAAGTGATATTTCTTTTATTCCAAAATGGGAATTTTTACCCCTGTAAGACAGGCAATAAATTCCCATCTGCTTGCTGCCTCTAATTTTCCCACTGCAACTTAAGTGACTTTTCTATCATGGGAAAAAGTACCTTGCAAGGTAGGTACAAAATTCCCACCTGCCTGCTACTTCTAATTTTCCCATTATCCACTCTAATTCTTTGTTTTCCAAAAATGCGGCCAGCCCAGAAGAGGCTTTTTGGTGCGGTACTTCATCTTTTCCCAACGAACCAGACCTCCGATGGCGGCTTCCTTCTGGCATAACATGCATATATGATCCCCAGTTACTCTAGGCCAAGAATCAGGCCAAACCGACAAAGGATTTGATCTAGAGAAATTTCACAAAAAATGAAACGGGAAAACACAAAAACACAAAAAATTGCCAAAAGTGACAAATAAAGGGCAGAACTCATTCCTAGTTAAAACCCTTCTGGTTTATAGGAATAATGATATGTTCGATCACAACAGGGTTAAATCAGAGTGCAAATTGCCTCAAACGGGGCTCAAAATAATTAAATACAATTTTTTCGCAGACAAATCCTGATGACGAAATATAACAATTTTGGGCATCTAGGTATTTGGCGAAAATGGCTAATATGGCTCTTTGGGAATATCCTGACACAATACAAGAACTTTCTGGCAATAAAAACACAAAACGACCCATTATTTTAAAAGTACGAAATTTTTTCGAATAGGGTGGTCACAGATTTCAAGATGAAATCTAGGTACACCACAATGGTAAACAACTAATTAAATGTATTCATATACATAGGGAAACAAGTCATGTTAACATCTAATCTCTGCATCTCAAGAGGATTGGTTAATAGAGCAATTGGTGGAATCTATCAAATACTAAATAAAGAGATCAAAATCACCATAATTTCCATTTTATGTTACAACTACCTCAAAAATAAAATTGTGTCAACTTGGGATAATCATAATCAATATACAATTCCTATCCTCAAATAACAAGAGGAAATCAACAATGCATACCACTAAAAATGGCATTGGCTCTAACTATACAAAAATACTAGGGATTGACATTATAAAAGGGAAACAATCAACATTAACTTACAAGGGAAATACAAAGGCTAATAGTAATTTCTATATATAGATTCAAAACCCTAAAAGATTTACTCATGTCACTATCATTGTCATTTGATTGATATGTGAGGATGAAATATGATGCCTATGTCTCCATCAAGAAAATAAAAGATAAGTACGCATGAAATAAAAAGAATACATTCAATCCACACACAATACAAACAACCATTCACAATACAATGTAAGTTTCACTCCAAATATTTCACATAAAAAAAATTCATTAGGTCTGAGGGTCAGGTGTAGTGGTAGAACTTAGCGCCTGCCAACCAATTACCCCGAGTTCGAGTCATGGCCTAGCTCCCCATATAGCCCCTCTAAGATAAAAATCAATTACTACAACTTTTTTTACAATATTAAAAAAAATAATTTACTATATCTACGTCGAAAGGCATTTCCAAAGGGGATTGAGACCGCATATCGCTGACATGCATGAAGGTATCAACGAATTTAGTGGCTTCGTACGTAGACACACTCTACTGGAGATAACCTGTGGTTGATGTATTGGAAGCTACATTTGTTTTAACTGAGGATTCCAAGTCATCAGTCAGACTATGTCCCCTCCTATGCACTACGCTCGAATGAAATGCCTCGTAATCCTCATCGCTTTCAATTGTTAGTATTTAACACTATTTATAATATAATTTCTATTTTCTTCCACATTCTCTTCTACATACAACAAACAAAACAACGACAGGCGATAGTTTCCTCTCAGAAACAATTGAACCCTCTTTAGATACAGATACAGATCCAGATCGATCACTTTGTATATATTAAAACAAGGAGATATTAGGTTTATAGATTTATCTCCCTGCGCATGTCTAATTTAAACCATAATGGTGATGAATTTAGGACGACTATTAGGGAGAGCTCCATTTAGCACATATACAATATTTTTGAAGTTGTACGATTCATAAAATATCTTTTCAACTGGAATCTTATCACTTTAACAAATATCTATTTCAAATGCCCTTAAAAACAAATCATAAATGTGTCCTAACTCTACAAATCCTAAATTTCCTACATTTAACTTGTCTTATTAAGAAAATATTGATAATTGTGGACAGGATGAGGATAAATCTAAAATATCTATAACTTACAAACTGACAAAATTCATTGTTATACTTTTCATATCAAGAAAATATTCATAAAAAAACATACAATGTGGAACTTTTTTCTATTTTTTATTTTAGCCCTCTACAATTTATTTTTTTCATTGGTAGTTTTTACCCTCTTGGCCGACCGAGGTTCCAAACCGCAAATAAACACGCACCCTGCCATCTATGTGTCTCACTTCAAATGCATGTCACGCTTTGTTGTAATGGGCCTCCCCTCTTTCTAGAACAAAACATTGGTAGGAAGTTCCTATGTTGGTTGTTAGTATCTCCATTCTAAATGCCGTGTTTATAGTCTCTAACGATGTGGAACAAGCTAACTACATAATGGATTGGGAGTTTTCAAGATTGACAAAAAGACAACTCTATGTTGTTGTTATTTCTAAAGCAACTTCATCAAATTGATTAGGATTTAATTTCCTATTTCAATGGAGAAGCGAAATATCTAATGAATTTCTCTTTTCAATTAGTTCCTTGTAATGTGGGGAAGGAGTCATTTCCCTACAAAGTCAACTTAAACAATTACCCTATTCAATTCAGTGCTTGCAATAATAAATAAATAAAATTATTTGTTATGTGGGAATTTTATTCGTTATTACGTCGAAAGGTTTTATTGACAATGGGTCAACCCACCCGGTCTCTCGCAGGCGCATTCAAATTGACGGCCCAAAGTTTAACGTACTGCAATTTCCTACACGGTTGCACCTCCAGTCATTTATTTGCAAGCTAGAATAAATCCAAAAGCAAACTTCTTGCATTCATTATCTATTCAAATAGTATGTGGCAAAAAACCTTACCTCTTATACTATGTGAAATTTTTCAATCCACCCATGCCTCGTCACTAGAGAGCCAAGACATAAGATTAGGATAAATACTGTCAAAAATTTTAAGTTTGGCTTGCATCCTGTTAGCCACGTACACCTATCTGTTATCTCCTCTTCCTTTACCTACGAAATGAACATCCTTTATTTTTCCAAACATAATAGTTTTAAAACCCCTTCCACCGCTTAATCGGTGTCATTATTCGTATCAATGTCCACGTCAGTATGAAGTTCCATGTTTGACCTTTTACACTTGGAAATCATTGTTTGAAAAGTGTATAAATTGATGCGAAGTGGAGCAAGGGTGTGTGATATCAGGAACCGTCTCGAGTGTAGGCACGCAGAAGTAGAGACATGTCATGTTTAGAAATGAAGTGAGGGCATTTATCAATGATTATTGTATTGAATTAATTTGTTTTATTTTAAATATTTAATGTGAGTCGTTGAGGGAATATATGATTATTTAAATAGACATATCCTTATATGGAAGATTTAAAAAAAAAAAGACACGTCACCATCTCTAATTGGATATATAATAATATCTTACATACTTTGAAGCATATTGATTATGTTCATAATTTATTTTTTCATTTTTATCTTATCGCATATTTAATGTTAAAAATTAAGAAGGTAATAAAGATACACTCATACACTTCTTACAACGAATCTCTCTGCGATCCTTAGCTACCATCAAGAAAGGAGTAATGTCAGGTTGTTTAGCAAAAAATGATGGCCCATCACACGAAACTACCAAAAAGGGAGTGGCTTGGATTTTCATTATCAACGGAGGCACTATTGACATGGAATACATTGTCGCCTAGAAGCTGGGAAACAACACCATTGTTATTAAGACATAGTCTTTATTCCTTTATGAGGGGAACACTTTCACATGGATATCCCTTGCTCCACTCCTTCATCGATCCGGGTACCCTGTGTGCACAAAAAAGAGGAAGTTTGATTGGCGTAGGGTGACTTGCATTTGAGTTGTATTATTACAATTCTGTTGTGGAAGATAGATTAGGTGTTCTTCTTGGTTGGCTATTGAATGTACCTTACCACAGTGAGTTTCAATGACAAACTGTGAGAAATAAAGTGATTGTTATAGATCTTCATTGAATAAATATAAATCAGATATTTTATATCATTTCCTTTCCATTTATTCAGATATGTGAATGTTGTTTATTCCCTTTGTGATTCAACATCGCATATGCTCACCGTGTAGAATCCCTCTAGTAAGATAGGAAGATCCATCTACGTGTTGTTACTATGCTAAGTCGAGATATGCCATGGCTTCTGACAAACACTTTTAGAATCTTCGTCTTGATTCTAAAATCCTCTCACTTCGAACTCACAAATATCGAAGTATTTAAATCAAAATACTTGCAAATTTCTAAACAAACTTATCTATATCAATGGCAAAACGACATGCGATTAAACCTTGACCTGATTAGTGATAACACTTCAAAATTTGGACTGTTGTGGATGTAAAATTTTTAACCATTTACATGTGTATAAATTGACGTAAGGTGGATCAAGGGCGTGTGAGATTAGGATCCGTCCTAAGTGATGAAACACGAAAGGAGGGACACTTCATGTTTAGAGATAAAACGAGGGAATTTATAAACAAGTATGGTATGAAAAAATTGCTTTATTTTAAATATTTTATGTGATTAGTTGAGGGAATATATGATTGTTTTAATAAACACATCCTAGTATGGATGAAATTTGATTTTTTATTGTTTCCTCGGCCTCTTTCATACCATATTATTTGTAGTCATGTTCCAAAGTTGGAACATGTTAGCTATTCCCTTCTTTATTTTCCCCCTTTGAACGTAAATTGCACTCGTGTGAAAAATACACTACCCTAATCGGTAACTTGATAGTTGGGGAAAAACATCAATCTAAATTTTGCATGAAATCGCTACTTAACCATTTCACGTATAATCAATGACTTCATGTCCCTACAATTTTCGTATGGTTCTTTCATTTTTAGATATCGCCCTTCGCAGTTTCATTTGTGTTTTTTCATTGACATAGTGTCATGCTCTTCACAGATAACTCATTTTCAAATTGGCTCCTCGATTCCTCTTTCCTTTCCTATGCACTTCTCTGCCCTCAAACGTTGTTCGCTACACCTATCTTCCTTTCCAATTATTCCTTTCCATCCACTTTCGCTTCTTCATTATATCCCTTTCGGTGTTCACGTCGTACATTTTAGGTACAATTGCTAGTTTCAAACTAAATGTTAATATTTTTGAATCATGACCTAACTCCCCATATAGCGCCTCCAAGATACAAGCCAATTACTGCAATTTTGTATAGAATATTTTCGTTCATGTAAATATATGCAGAGTGTACAACCTCTCCAAATAATGTAACATTTTCTCATGAACAAAGACATGTATTAAAATTATTAATAAATAAAAATACAATCATTTACAAATTAAATCTTGCAAACTTTAGAAATTGAAAATTTGCTAGGTTATACATTCTTGGTAATAACTGCGAGGGAGGGACCACTTAACATTACTCCAAATAAATTAGGATTTGTCTATAAATAAAAATAAATTAGAATTTTCCTATAAATATTATCATATTGTCCAAAGTGTTAAAATTACTTCAAATATAATTTCTATTTTCTTCCACATTTTCTTCTGCATACAACAAACAAAACAACGACAGGTGGTAGTTTCCTCTCAGAGACAATTGAACCCTCTTCAGATACAGATACAAATCTAGATCGATCAATTTGTATATATTAAAATAAGGAGATATTAGGGTTATAGATTAATTTCCTTGTGCAGGTCTGATTTAAACCATAATGGTGTTGAATTTAGGACAGCTATTAAGGAGAGCTTCGTTTATCACATATATGATATTTTTGAAGTTGTATGATTCATAAAATATCTTTTCAACTGGAATTTATCACATTAACAAATATCTATTTCGAATGCCCTTAAAAACAAATCATAAATGTGTCCTAACTCTACAAATCCTAAATTTCCTACATTAAACTTGTCTTATTAAGAAAATATTGATAGCTGCGTACAGGATGAGGGTAAAGCTAAAATATCTATAACCTACAAACCGAAAAAAATCATTTTTATACTTTTCATATTAAGAAAATATTGATAAAAAAGCATACAACGTGGCACTTTTTTCTATTTTTTATTTTAGCCCTCTACAATTTAATTTTTTAGTTGGTAGTTTTTACCTTCTCGGTCGACCGAGGTTCCAAGCCGCAAATAAACATGCACCTTGTCATCTATGTGTCTCACTTCAAATGTATGTCACGCTTTGTTGTAATGGGCCTCCCCTCTTTCCAAAATAAAACATTGGTAGGAATTTCCTATGTTGGTTTCTAGTATCTCCATTCTAAACGTCGTGTTTACAGTCTCTAACGATGTGGAACAAGCTAACTACATAATGGATTGGGAGTTTTCAAGATTGACAAAAAGATAACTCTATGTTGTTGTTATTTCTTAAGCAACTTCATCGAATTGATTAGGATTTAATTTCCTATTTCAATGGAGAAGCGAAATATGTACTGAATTTCTCTTTTCAATTATTTCCTTGTAATGTGGGGAAGGAGTCATTTCCCCTACAAAGTCAACTTAAACAATTACCCTATTCAATTCAGTGCTTACAATAATAAATAAATAAGAGTATTTGTTATGTGGGAATTTTATTCGTTATTACATCGAAAGGTTTTATTGACAATGGGTCAACCCACCCGTCTCTCGCAGGAGCATTCAAATTGACGGCCCAAAGTTTAACGTACTGCAATTTCCTACACGGTTGCACCTCCAGTCATTTATTTGCAAGCTAGAATAAATCCAAAAGCAAACTTCTTGCATTCATTATCTATTCAAATAGATGTGGCAAAAAACCTTACCTCTTATACTATGTGTTTTCAATCCACCCATGCCTCGTCACTAGAGAGCCAAGACATAAGATTAGGATAAATACTGAAAAATTTAAGTTTTTTGCATCCTGTTAGCCACGTACACCTATCTGTTATCTCCTCTTCCTTTACCTGCGAAATGAACATCCTTTATTTTTCCAAACATAATAGTTTTAAAACCCCTTCCACCGCTTAATCGGTGTCATTATTTGTATCAATGTCCACGTCAGTATGAAGTTCCATGTTTGACCTTTTACACTTGGAAATCATTGTTTGAAAAGTGTATAAATTGATGCAAAGTGGAGCAAGGGTGTGTGATATCAGGAACTGTCTCGAGTGTAGGCACGCAGAAGTAGAGACATGTCATGTTTAGAGATGAAGCGAGGGCATTTATCAATGATTATTGTATCATAAATTTATTTTATTTTAAATATTTAATGTGAGTCATTGAGGGAATATATGATTATTTAAATAGACATATCCGTATATGGATGATTTTTATTTATTTTTTTAAATTTAGACACATCACCAATCTCTAATTGAATACATAATAATATCTTACATACTTTGAAGCATATCGATTATGTTTATAATTTATTTTTTCATTTTTATCTTGTCGCATATTTAATGCCGAAATTAAGAATGTAATAAAGATATACTCATACACTTCTTACAACGAATCTCTCTATGATCCTTAGAGACCATCAAGAAAGGAGTAATGTCAGGTTGTTTAGCAAAAAATGATGGCCCATCACGCGAAACTACCGAAAAGGGAGTGGCTTGGATTTTCATTATCAGCAGAGGCACTATCGACATGGAATATGTTGTCGCCTAAAAGTTGGGAATCAACCCCATTATTGTTAAGGTGTAGTCTTTCTTCCTTTACAAGGGGAACACTTTCGCATGGATATCTCTTGCTTTGCTCCTTCACCGATCCAGGTACCCTATGTACACAAAAAAGAGGAAGTTTGATTGGTGTAGGGTAACTTGATTTGAGTTGTATTATTACAGTTCTATTGTGGAAGATAGATTAGGAGTTCTTCTTGATTGGCTGTTGTATGTACCTTACCACAGTGAGTTATGATGAAAAACTGTGAGAAATAAAGTGATCATTCCAGATCAGCATTGAATAAATATAACTTAGAGATTTTGTATTATTTCCTTTCCATTTAGTCAGATATGTGAATGATGTTTATTCCCTTTGTGATTCAGAATTTATATGACACCATTAGATAAAAAGAATGATAACCATATCGTACCAAGCCAAGAACACAAATGCTAATCAAACACCATGATCAATAAGATGAAATTAATTTGCTAGAATAACTTTACATAAACCTTTGCAAATAAATGAGCAACACTATTATATATTAATATGGAACTCAATGAAATACAATAAGAATGGACCTTGCTTATATAGGAAAGGAATAAAAATCTAAAAACCAGTCAAGGTCGTAGATCAAGCCATAAATCAAGGAAAGAACTAGTCATCAAAGAACTAGTCAAGACCATAGATTTATGAGAGAACTAGACATCAAGGATCTAGTCAATACCATAGATAAAGGAAATAACTATACCTAACTAGATAATATCCCCCTAATATCTAAATAAACAAAAAGAAATATCCACACACATAAGTGGGTGAGGATAAATACAATAAAGGTAAATAAAGTACCTAGGTGAACATGAGCAAAGGTAAATACCTACTCTAACACCCCCCCTCAAGTGAAGCTAGGGGCCAAAATAGAAGTGGCATGTCCACAATATGAGTCCTGACAACTAGGCCTAATGAGGTACTCATGTACAATATATCCATGAAGAAATCTCGAACCAAAAGAAGGAAAGAATCTTGCTAGAAGGAAAGAATCTTGCTAGAAGGAAAGAGAAAGAAGAAGAAAGAATATGTTCTCATGAACACCCCCCAAAAACAAATTTTGAAACCCAAATCATTCCACATAACTCATGGTAGTGAGGTGATGAAAAAGGCTTCGTAAAGACTTCCGCAACCTGCTACTAAGTCAGAATGTACTTCAAGAAAAGAACTCCATCCTGAATGTGCTGACAAATGAAGTGAATGTGTATCTCAATATGCTTGGTTTGATGGTGCTCAAGTGAGGTTTACGAGAAATGTGAATTGTACTTTGGTTGTCACACCAAAGTATAGTCGGTGAATCATGTGGGAATCCAAACTCTGTTAATAACTGTTAAAGCTAAAGAATATGTTGACTCATTGTAACTACTTCTCTGTACTCTACCTTTGAAAATGAAAGTGCAATAGCCTGTTGCTTTTTACACACCTAAGCAATTAGAGAAGAACCAAGAAAAAAAATATTTCCAGAAGTGGAATACCTATCATCAATAAAACCTTCCCAATCTGAATCTATATACCCAACCAACTGAGTAGAAACCCTAGTATAGTGTAGGCCAAAGTGGGAAGTGCCCTACAAATAGCACAAAATCCTTTTAGCAACCTGCCAATGACTACTATGAGGAGAGTGTGCAAACCGAGATACAATCCCTACTACAAATGAAATATCAGGGTAAGTATGGGTCAAGTACATGAGAGTCCCAACCAACTGCCTATATAATGTAGGAACACAAAGTGGTGTGGTACATGTTGGAAGTAAGAGTAACTCCAGATTGAAAAGGAGATGGACTTGGCTTGCAATCAACCATATCAAAACGTCTGAAGAAGATCATGGGTGTACTTTTTCTAAATCAAAATGAATCCCTAAAATCTGTCTAAGAAAATATGTATAACCAAGGAAATAATGCAAATAACCCAAGAACCTGTCATGTCAAACTGTGTAGAAAGAGCCATCTGAATACTCTGAATGTGGGAAGAAGAGAGCTGCCAGTAAGTAAGCAAATCATCAACATACAAGACAAGTATCACAATATCCTCACCAACATGCTGGAGATACATTATATGATCAAAGTGGCAACGAACAAAACCAGTAGATAAAAGAAAAATAATCCATCTTCTTCATACCAAGTCCGAGGGGCTTGTTTGAGACCGTAGAGAGACCTTCAGAGCCTACAAACAAGAGAAGAATCCTGAACAAATCCAGCCGGTTTGCTCCATGTATATTTCCTCTTGTAGATTATCCATGTAAAATAGGGCAGTCTTCACGTCCATTTGTTATATGGGCCACCCTTGTGATGTAGCAATAGCAAGTACACAAGGTGTACATACTCCATCTTGGCAAAAGGTGAAAAAGTCTTAGAGTAATCAATACCTTCAACTTGTGAAAAACCCTTTGCAACAAGACGAGCCTTATACTTGTCAATGGAGCCATCAGTTGCATATTTGGTTTAGTATACCCACTTACACCTAACCATATTTCTTCCTTTAAGAAGAGATACCAAATCCCAAGTATGATTCTTAGTCAAAGAACAATACTCAGTTGTCATTGCATCATCCCACTTCTATATCCCATGAACCTTTGAAAAAGACTGTGGATCCTCAGAAACTGCCTGACACAAAATTCCAGAACCTGTAGAATGTGTGTAATGATGCCAAGTGGGTGGAAGATCCTGTATGAAAGGTGTTGCCTTAGAAACTGTAGTACGAGCCCACTTAGGCATAGTGATAACATCAGTGGGAATAGGATCCTCAATGGCATCTATAACCTCCTCATCAACATCCTCAAAGAAAGGATCCTTGAGATGAGATGAAGGAGGAGGCATGGAAGAAGAGGAAGAAGCATGAGGAGTGAAGCGCCCATCAAACTGAACATGTGTTCGAAAAAGAACATCATGAGTATCAAAATCTAGAATTCGATAAGCTCACATGTCCTCACAATACCCTACAAAGATCAAGGGTTTGATCTTCTTATCCAAAGCTTTCCTTTTCTTCTTTAGCACAAAATCCCAAACATGGCTTCCAAAGACTCGAAAAAATGAGACATCTGGTTTATTGTTGGACCAAGCTTTCCTTCTAGAGTCAAATACTCAAGTGCTCTGTGTGGTGTGCGATTCTAAATGTAGTTAGCATATTTAACTGCTTCTACCTAATAGATAGGGGGTAAATCTCTAGAATGCATCATATAGTTAGCCATTTTCTTTAAATTTCTATTCTTCCTTTTTGTTAAGCCATTCTATTGTGGAGTATGAGGAACAAAATGCTAGTGTATAATGCCTTGAGTTTCTAAAAAGTCATAAAACTCATTATTGAAGTACTCCCCCCATTATCAGTGCGAAGGTTCTTTATGAAACTTGAAGATTGTTTCTCGACCAAAGCCTTAAAGACTTTGAAGTGTGAAAAAACATCACTTTTGTACTTGAGAAAATAAACCCAAGTATGACTCGAGAAATTATCAATAAAGGTAAGTGCATACTTAGCTCCATTGAAAGAGGGGGTAGAAAAGACCATCAAGTCACTATGCACAAGCTTAAGTGGTGAAGAAACTCTCTTAGACAAATTTCTTAGGAAATTGATCTTGGTTTTGTTTCTCCCTAATGCACAACTAGAGACAAACTCCCACAAGACAAGAAACTCTAGGAATATCATCTACCATACCATAAGTGCTCAACTTCTTCAAATTTATGTAATTAAGATGTCCAAATCTTTCATGCCAAAGCTTATTCTCTGAATCTGCATGAGAAACCAATCATGTCCCTATAGAAGAAGTGTCATCTAAACCCTCAAAGTAATATAGTCTAGAACTATGATCAACAATACCCTAAGCAACAAGTGATTGGGTTTCCAACAAAGTTTGTACTTCTATCCCATGTGGTGTAAAAGTCATTGTTTTCCCTTGACCAGAATGACAAATTTGATATACATAAAACAAATTTGTAGTGATGTTAGGGACATATAGTGCATCTTGGATACTACCACCATCAAGTTGTATATCACCTTTTCCTTTAATAGAACGAAAGGAAGAATCTCCAACCTCAATTTTGGAAGTAGAACTCAAACCTAGAGAAATAAAAGAGACCCCTTGGAAGAAGTCATGTGATGAGAGAGCACCATAATCTATAACCCAAACTATCAGCAAGTGGTGACTAAGATCTCCCAACAACATTAAGTGCTTTTTCATGCTGATTAGAAGGAGGTGGAGTGGAGATAGAAATTTTTGTGTTTTTCTTGACTGCATCCTCTAAGGCTTTGCATTCGCTTATAACACCTATGTTCTTCATGATTACTACCCCACAAAAAAGCATGAAAGGCTAGACTTTTTCTTGGATTTAGAAGACTCCTTGGGTTTAGAGTTGTTTTCTTTGGGTTTAGGAGCACTTTGAGATGGAGAAGGGGTGGATTTGGTTTTACTTTTTGGTTTTCCCCTTGCCTTTAGGATTGGATGCAACTAATTCCTTTTGAGAGGTGGAATACTCAAGGTGAGACAATTTGGATTCTTCCCTAGTAAGTCTTTCATAAAATGTTTCTAAGTCAGACATTTTGAATGTGTCACCTAAGGCATCCATGCTAGAGAAAAAGGTAGAAGAAAAGATTTTAAATGGTCCTATTAACTTGTATAGAGTCAAGTAAACACACTCTTCATCTTTCTTACCTCTTCCACTCCCCTTCAACCGTGTCAACAAATGCTTGAACTTGGTAAAATAGTCTATAATTGTTGGAAAATCTTCAGGATTAAGAGAGGTGATCTCAATTTCAAGTTGCATGGCTCTCATATGATCCACCTTATTAAATAAATCCTCCAATTTCTCCCAGATTTTGAAAGGAGAGTCACATTTTTTCAAATGAAACAAAAGATTTTCACTTACATAAGTTCCTATCAAACCCATACACTCATAAAATTATCAAACCCATACACTCATCAAATTTGCACTGGTACTGAAATTTCTCATATTCTCTAGTGAACACTGGTTGTTCTAAAGAAGTTAAAACCCATAATCATTTTCGCTTAATTATTGTTTCCATTCTTGGTTTCCATGTGTGATAATTATGTGTTGTTAATGACTCAACATGATCTAATGCAAAAGTAGATAAAGATGTAATCCTTAAAAAATCACCAAAATAAATGCAAGACCCAAGCAATGCAACAAGACCCCCAAACAATGCAATAAGAGCCCCCCTAGATTTTGGCACTTTATAATGATTGCGTATTATAATATGACACTTTATAATTATAATGCAATTCTAAAAATAAATAATTCCAATGGAAAGAGCATGAAAAATAAACACTTTTGCATAAAACGACACTCAAAACCAAGTTACCGATCAGAAGATATAAACTTTTCAATATTATGCTCTACTATTTATTTTAGTTTCCACTAAAACAGAATAATATGCTCTTGCCTTCACCACACAAATAAAATAAAAGGGGGTTGGAGTTAAGCAGTTAAGCACCTGCTATTAGGAATCACAAGCTTAAGCCCTTATACGACTATACCCATATGACTAAAGGCTAAGGATTTTAATGGGTGTTTGTACGATGGAAAAAGTAACATGCGAGCATGGGTCGTGTCGAGACAGCCGGGTGAATGTTGAATGTGGATGGATATGTATAAGCTAATTGGGTAATCTTAAATCCTCAACACGCAATAATGGAATCTGTGAATCTAAGGCGAAGAAGGCCCTCCTAACCTAGATTGGTGTAATGGCTTGTTCAGATATAATGGTTGTTCGGAGGCTCCAATCGATGTCGAGCTCTGTCGAGATCCTATTTCTTGGTTGTTGGATACATGGGAAGTGACCTATGGGAGCTTCGTATATATCTCTAGACAAGGTCATGAAAATGGTGATAGGTGGTTTAGTGGATTTCGTAGTGAACTATGGATGGTTTTTCTGGTCTAGCCTAGAAAATATTAGATTGATTGGCTTCTATGTTTAATACGGAAAATTGTGCTATAATATCTGGCGGGGAGTGGTGAAGATCTAAATACCAGCGTTCGTAAGCCGATGTCAATACTTGACTGATTTGTAGGTCCATTGGGTTGTGGGATTTGGGGATCACAACCATGAGTTCATGGTTGTTGTGGACCTGTTATGGTCATGTGAAGAATTAATCCCTTCTCCCAATTATCCAGTAATTGTATGCCTTTTCAGCTTCTATATTTAGAACTAGAAGTTGTATGATTTTCTCAGAATACCTAACAGGTGTTCTGGCAACTTGGATACGTAAGCTAGTGTCTATGTCAACGAGGAGGTCTCCTGCATTAGGTTGTGGAACCAAAGGATTCGCAACCAAATGCTTGTTCTCGTTCGAATCCTTGTACGGTCATTTCAGATGTTTTATCAAGGCAATCTATAATTAGGATGATTCGACCAAAAGTTGTAAGCTTTGTCGTCTTCAATGTTTAATCCTCTCAGTTGTTCACTACTTGCTTGTAAATTTTTTATTGCTCAAAAGACCTGTATCCTAAGGTCCTGATCTATATCAGCTAAGGTCGTGGGTAAATTTGGCTGAGGTACTATAGGTTCAAATATATATTCTCTAGGCTCTTTAGGTCTTGTGATTGTCATACAAAATGATTCAACCTCTAACTAACATTAATAAACCGATTATGAAAGAGGTATTACACTACGTAAGCATTCTTCCATTTTTGTATTTACCAATGACGTATTTCAATGAAATTGAAGAGCATTTACTCTAGTATATCTATAAAATGAACAACTAATCTAATAACAGAATAAAAACAAGCAACGTAGCCTGATATGGCTATTTGCCTGTGCAGTTGTGATTTTATCCTAAATATCTAAGCAACTAAACATATTAATTTGAAAGGCTCTCGATCCTACCTCAGAAGTTAGGAATGAATCATAGTTTCTCAGAAACTATCAATCCCCACAGCTTCCTTGGTGATACGAAGAGCAAACTTTTAACTGAAATAAAATAATTCACTACTCTATTTGATATGTTGTAACTAGAACTTTGATAGCTCAAACCTGGCATTTACAGAACAGTGGTAAATCCAGTTGTGTATGATTTCATCCCCTCAGTGTGATCTCCTCGTTCCTTTGTGTCCTCGTGAATCCAGAAAGTGTGTATATGATAGTATCAACATAAGATAGCGTTCGAACAATGGCAGCTTTGGATATAGACCGAATACAATGTGAGTAGGAGAGGGATAGCGCAAGTGAACAGAGCTTGACTATGTAATTCCTAGTGGGATTTATTGCGGGAATACAACACAAGTGTACCGAGAGTTTCAGAAACTATCCTTGTGACAAAACAAAACCTACAACTTTAATGGATTCTAGTCTAGAAATGAAGCTATTCTATGTTTAAACTGACTGTATGCAGCAGCAATGGAATAAGACTTGAAAACAAGAAGATGATATGACCTCCAAAATGCCAACAATGGAAGCAAAACCTGAAACTAACAAAATTCTAAGCAAGGAATTGAAAAACTGAACAAGAGAATTGAGAGGATGAGGGGCCATTTGCTTGAAAACAAGCTGGCTATTTATAACCAATGCATTTACCAGAGGGTAACTCCCATTTGATCTCTTTTACTATAAACAAAGGAAAAACACTATTCCCAGGGAGTAGAAAACATTAATGCAAGCCAAAGTTGTTGAAGAAAGCGTGTAAAACTCAAGATTTACATTTGACGTGATCGTCGGAGGAATCTGGAAAATGTGAAAAAAAAGGGCAGCAATTACGGGACCGCCGCCCAGTCCTGGGCGGTGTGGTCACGGGACCACCGCCCATCCAGGGTACTGGGGGTGGCGAGTTCCGTCACTGAAGACAAAAACACAAGAAAAAGGGGGAAAAGGGGGGAAAAAAGCATATAGAGGCTAAGCGGGGCATGTGGGATACATGCGTATACTTGGTGAGCCTTTCTTGATTCTGAACATCTTGTAAGGAGACCTATGTCATCATTTGGGCACGTGTAACATCTCTCCGGTGGTGTAGTACCCTATAATTTTAGGTACGCACATATTGCCCCCTCGGAGAAGCGTTTTAGCCATGAAGAGGCGTAGAACGGTGGATCTGAGTATGGCAGTCCCGAAATGGGGTGTTAGGAGTTATACTTGATACGTCTATGTGTTGGAAAGTTGCCATCCATGATCCCGCTACCTGTAAAAATGAAAAGGGGAACTCAAGTGCAAATAGATAGAATAAATTAAGAAATAAGGCTGAATTGATATGAAAACGAGGACTTACCGTCTATGTAGGGTTTAGAACTTATCTCCGTCGGTGCTCTGACCCTACGAAAGACATTCAAAATCAAATTAAGAGGGCTATTTATATAAAACGAAGTCATTTTACTATTCATTTGCATGGATTGATTCAATAGATTTTGAGCTCTGGGACCCACGGTGACGGTTTTCGACGCGAGTATAGTCAAAACGTTCGTGGTGAGATAGCGATCATGCCTTCGAGAGCGGAACATCGACCCACAAAGTCTCAAGTTAGTTCTTCTCGATTTATTGCTTTTAAACCTAAAATGTGGAAATGATGAAATCTTTTCCTTGGGGGGATCATTTTTGAAAATGTTAGTTTTAAATGTGTCTTTAGGGGGGGCACCCATAGGGTAGGTTTCTTTTTTGTTAAAAGGGGGCTCTTTTGCTTGTTTTTGGGCTTTTTTAAGGCTTACGACCCATTTGGTTTCACGGGACAGGACCGCCACCCTGTGCAGGGTGGCAGTTACAGGACCGCCACCTTAGAAGGCGGTAGTTACGGAACCGCCACTCTGTATAGGGTGGCGGTCCACGACAAAGGACCATAATAATACAAATTTTAGCTTGTTTTTGCATGTTCATCATTTTTACGTGTTTTTAATAGTTTTTCTAACTTGATGTTAGTACTAACTTACTCCTTTTTTGTGTTTTTGGGTGTATGCATAAGAAGGAGGAGTACATCAGATGGAGCTGGGAGAGGGAGTGTGATTAGCTCTCGGCAGTGTTGGAGGCACTCTCACAAGTAGAGTGGGATACTCTCTAGAGGGCTGGTATATGGAGGATTACACAGGTTCCTCATGTTGTACCTACCAATCACATATTGTGTGACTTGTTCTCTTATTGGGATGCGGATCGGAACACCTTCCGATTGCCAGGAGTTAGGGGTGAGTGGTACATCACCCTGGAGGATGTTTACTGCATACTGGGGGTTCCAATTCTTGGGTGGCGACTGTCTCTTAAGACAGTAGTATCTAGATCATAGGTGGTTCAGTGGGCCACCTACATGGGAGATGCGGTCATATCAATGGGGTCGAAGAAAGGCATGAGGATCCGCTCTATCATTGAGTCAGACATTCCTTTGCTTGGCAAGGCCATTATGGGAATCCTTCCATCCAGACTGATTGGGGACAAGGGAGGGGACACCCTCTTATATTGTTGGGCTCCTATTATTGCACAGATTGAGGGCCATGGACATGTCTATGCTTGGGGAGTAGATATCCTCGGGACTACCTACCATGACTTATACAGGGTATTCTGTTTACAGGGGCAGTCACTGAGCCACGCGACTCTTGTCATGAGTTGGGTGTATGAGCACATTATCCTATATGGCAGAGGTGTAGAGGTGGAGGATCCTCGGGCCATCAGAACAGCGAGGTGGACGGGGATGATTGTTCTCATATCACCCCACCAGCTAATGGCTTCTCTGACCACTATAGATATGGAGGCTACCCCTTATCAGGCCATGACAGGGGTATGGGGAGAGGAGACCGTTACTTTGATTGACTGTCAAACCACCAGCCAATTGATACACAGGGCAGGGAAGTTGGAGATACACCCCTTTGATAGAGTTCCACGGCAGTTTGGCCTCCCACATAGTGACATGCTTCCTCTGGTGGTGCCAGTGTATAGATCTATCCACGAGGCCCGGGGAGGTCCTAGAGGCCGGGGGTAGACCATTGTTACTCCTGGTACTTCTATTGTGGCTGGTGGTATGTGCACGAGGGAGAGCTGGTGCTCCTCAGGCACCCTTACTTCATATTGCCGCTGGTCCCACTCATAACAGTGATGAGCCCATTGATGTGGACTCTGAGTCTGAGGAGTTTACTGGGGAGAGACCGAGGAGGAGACAGAGGAGATGGAGATCAGTGAGACGGGTGGTGGGGAGATGATAGCGATCCTGAGTGGTATGATACCCAGGAGATCTTGCAGGCTGAGAGGGCGGAGCGAAGCACAAAGAGGGTGACTCTGGTTTTAGAGGAGTTACTCTCTCGAGACCCAGGTGGAGATGGTGAGTCTATTGCAGGTCATCACATTGCCCCAGATGTGGGAGAGGGGCACCAGTCGGTGGTGATGTCAGTGGCAGGGGTGGATCCTAGAGATCCTTCTTGGAGGCCTGGTGATCCTAGTGAGTTGTCACTCTTCTCCTGACATTTGTTTTAGTTAGAGTTGTTCTAGTTTGTTGTTTCTTTTTGTTTTTCTTACTCTTGGTTTTATCATTGATTGTTTTCAAACTTGTTTTCTCCTTTTTTTGCAGTGATTGTTGATGAGTGGCGAGACTTGATTCACTGAGTGTGTACCGATACCATAATTCTCCCCTCGGAGAAGACTCGTGCTGAGCTTTCCATGGACGTGGGGGAGCCCTCAGCAGCCGGTAGGCACACCGATGTTTTTGTCTCTGTCTGGTATGTGGCGAAGATCACGACTTCTCTCCGTATGGAGGTGGCTGGGTATAGGATAGTTGAGCACCTGATGAGGAGGAGCCATTCTCGATAGTGAGATGGCAGCTACCAGGCGTGACCGCGAGCCCTCAGTGCATTCGAAGCGCCGGCGTAGCCGAAGTCCTAGGCGTGGCCGCACACCCTCTGAGGGATCCCATAGGGATTGAGAGACTATTTTGTAGTATTTTTTCATATGTCTATACGAGTGTTTTTGTACTTTCTGGGCTCATTGAGCGTTTTGACCATGCCTAGTGCATGATGGCATTGTATATGAAACCTGATTTATATATATGTATCTTTTTGGATC
This sequence comes from Taxus chinensis, assembly GCA_019776745.2. Taxonomy (NCBI): domain Eukaryota; kingdom Viridiplantae; phylum Streptophyta; class Pinopsida; order Cupressales; family Taxaceae; genus Taxus; species Taxus chinensis. The sequence continues at coordinate 41,625,341 of CM034150.1, forward strand.
TAGACTCTTGGCATCTGGAATTTCGTGATTTGTTTCCACATGTGTTTTTAGATGTTTTTAGAATATTTACTTTTCATGTTTCCAGAATGTATGCAATGGACAACAAATGATAGTAAATAGAATGTTTTACTCTGTATGTTTTTGTAAAAATGATATGAGATTATTCTAACATATGGTGGTGCTAAACTTTTGAACTCTCTGGGCAACGTTTGCAATTCCTTCTTATATTTGGCAAAATGTGATGAATGCATAGTGATAAAGAGATGAACTTGCCCCAATCCTAAATCCACGCAACTAGTAAGATGCGAGGGCTCAACACCAAGAGTTAGGAAGGGCACAAGTTGTATGAGCTTGATTGAATGGAATGATGAGAGATAGACAAACTAGTAACAAAAACCAAATTTGGACCTACACACCCACCCTACTCAAAACTACTACCATGTTTAGAAAGCCACTTACTTTCCAGTTTATCTAGACTTAGATTCATGAATGGCAACCTGATTGACAAAATCTGGTTTTGAGTGTTTGATCTCTTTGGAATTTGGATTTTTTACTTTCTCTTACTAGAATTTGATTTGTGTTTTTAGCATACCAAGATTTGTTAATTTGTGTGACTGGACCCCCTACACCCTTCCTTTGCCACCAGTAAGAAGCACGGGTTTGTCACCAAAGGTAGGATATAGGCGAGTAAGGGCACTTCTTTCCTTTCCCAACCTCACACCACCAGTAAGAGATGTGGGCTTATCATCGAAGGTTGATGGGGCAAAGAAGTGTGTAAAATAAAATATTTTGTTTGCTTGGTGATTTTGATTTCATTTGATTTTGACATTTCTAATCTATGAATTTGGGATATCCTTTCATTCCAAGAGATTTAAGAGGGATAGATGTGACACCAAGAAGCTTCTAGAACAGACCGTGGGCAAGTACAGATTCACCTAGTAGAAAGAAAGAGCAAAGCCAAGTATGTAGATCTTGGTATGGTTTCCGTCAATGTTTGTCTGTTGAATTTGATGAGAAGATTTGAAAATAGTTAATGATGCTTGAAGAGATGTGATATGAATGTTTTTGCCAATATTTCTCAAAATTTGTAACAGATTTTTTTAAGAGTAAGCTCCTAGACTACCATTTTTACGAAATGGACAAAATGAAGCAGCTAAGAGACTAATGCAATGTAAGTAGCTATAATGTACTAGTAATGACTTTAGTGTTTTATGCGTAAAACCGCTTAAGATGTAAGGAATTAATAGTTTCACTGAATTCCTCACCTTCTAGTGTGCACAAAAGATACGCACCATTTTCGTAGTCCTTCATGACTCGGTATGGGCCTAACCATTTGGGTCGGAACTTCCTTCCTTCACCAGTTTTTTATCGATCCGGTTGTCTAGTCTTAGAACTAAATCTCCTTCATATATTTCTGACTCATAGATATTTTTGTTGTACTGCCTGCACATCCGATCAGCATAGGATTTGTGTCGTTGTTCGGCATTTAACTTGGCCTTGTCAAGGCTTTCTAGTTGAGAGAGGCATGCCTCCCTATAAGCTTCTTCTCTAAAAATCCCTTGTAATGAGATGCAGGAGACGTATTTCAACCTCAAGTGGGAGAACCGCTTCTGCCCTGAATACCAGTGAGAAAGGAGTTGCTCCTGTTGGTGTTCTTATCAAGGTTCGATGGGCCCACAAGGCCGGATATAGTTTTAAATGCCAATCTCGCTTGTTCTCCTTAACTGTTTTGAGGAGAATAGCTTTTAACATTTTGTTTGTCACTTTGGCCTAACCATTGGCTTGAGGGTAGTAAAGAGAGGTCATGTGATGGTTTATCTTGAACTTGCTACATAACTCACGGACTTTGTCATTTTTAAAGGACGTGCGATTATCTGAGATAATGACTTATGGGACACCATACCTACAGATAATTTGGTTCAGAATGAATTTGGCAATTACCAAACCTGGTACGGTGGTGAGAGGCATGGCCTCCACCCATTTGGTAAAATATTATGTGGCTGTAATTATAAAATTATGGCCATCGGTTGATGAGGGAGAGAATTTCCCTATCAAGTCTAGACACCACATGGAGAAGGGCCACGAAGTCGCTATTGGTTGCAAGGATTGTGCTGGCATGTGAATCTCGTGAGAGAATTCTTGGCATTTATGGCACTTACGTACAAATTCCACTACGTCATGCTCGAGAGTGGGCCAAAAATAGCCCATCTGATGTATTTTGTGAGCGGTGGCATGACCACCGAAGTGGCCCCCACATATCCCACTGTGGGATTCATGAAGAATCCTCTTGGATTCTTCTATGTTGACGCATCTTAGAAGCATGTCGTCAAAGGCTCTATGATAGAGTACTTGGTCTAAAACAACATATTTAACGGTAATAATGTGTAACCACCTTCTTTGTTGTGACGTGGCACCTTCCGAGTATGTATGATCCATGATAAAATTGATGATATCAGTATACCAGGGACATGTAGAAATGGGGGGCCTAGTTTCGATGAAGTATACACACTCATCGGGAAAGTCTAGATTTACCAGCTCGCCTCCATCTAGTGGATTGTCAGCTAACCAGTCTGCAATGATTTGTCCCTTAACAGATTTCTAGTTTACGAATGTTAACTCAAATTCTCCCATTAAGGTTATGAAATGGCTAACCTTTTTAGATAAAGATCCTTGTGTGAGAAATGTTCGTAAATGGTCTGTCTTTACAATGACTCTTGTTTCCTGGTTTAACATGTAATGTCTCAAACGTTTTCTTGCAAAAATTATGGCAAGGCATTCTCTCTCTGCCTGTGTGTAACGTGTTTCATAATCGAGCAACGTTCGGCTAATGAAATAGACCACGTGTTCTCGTTTATCATTGTCTTCTTGAGCCAGCATGCAGGCCAGCGAGACATGAGTGGCTCGTGAGTATAGGATCAAAGGGCGGTCTAGTTTGGGAGGCATCAACATGGGTGGCAACAATAAGAAGCGTTTAACTACTTTGAAGGCCTCGTTGCACTCTTCAGTCCAATCAACACTATAATCTTTCTTGAGTAGATTGTTGATTGGATGAATGGCGAAACTTAAATCTGGGATGAACCTTTGGATTGCACCGAGTTTCCCAAGAAATGACCTGATTCCAGACTCATCCGATGGTGGGATCATTTTGAGAACAACTTGTATTTTGGATAGATCAACATCAATCCCTCGTGAAGATATAATGTATCCCAGAAGTTTGCCTCCTGTTACACCAAACACACACTTCTCTGGATTTAATGTGACGCCATATTCGATTAGTTGTGAGAGGATGATACGGAGCACTTTCGGATGATCATAGCATTTCTTGGCTTTTGCCAACAAGTCATCCACATAGGATTCCACAATTTTATGGATAAAATCGTGGAATATATAAGTCATTTCCCATTGATATGTAGCACCGGCATTCTTAAGACCAAATGGCATGACAACGTAACAATAAGTTCCCTAGGGAGTTATGAATGTGGTTTTGGCTTGATCCTGTTTAGATATTTTAATCTGATTCGTACCCTAAGAATCCATCCATGAGGGACAATAGTTCGAATCCAGCTGTTGCGTCAACGATGACGTCAATGGATGGTAATGGGAAGTCATCCTTGGGAAAATCTTTGTTAATATCCCAAAAAACTATGCAAATGTGTATCTTCCCATTCCTTTTTAGGATGGGAATGATATTGGATACCCATTGTGAATAGTCAATGGGCTTGATGAATCCTACTTGGAGAAGTTTTACTACTTCCTCTTTTACCATGAGAGCCACTTTTGGCTTCATTGGTCTTGACTTCTGTTTAATTGGCTTCGCATCTGGTTTAGTGATGAGATTATGTACCACGACTTGTGGTGTGATACCCGTCATTTCTTTATAATTAAATGCAAAAGCCTTTTGATGTTCTTTGAGGATTTGGGTATGTATTTCTATTTCCTCCGGCATTAACAAGGATCCCAACTTCAAAATTCTTGGTTCTTCCTCCGTTCCAATGTTTATTTCAATGGTTTCTTCTATTAAAGAAGTGTTACCTTCTTCAAATTCAGGTGGGGCTGGAGGTAGTTCCAAGCTTTCTCCATTTTCTATCTCATAGATATCGAGATCCTTATGTGGAGGAGACTCTACCATGGGATTTCCAAAGTAGGAAGAGGAATGTGGTATTAGGGAAAGATCAACTATACGGTGAGCAAGGTGTAGCTCCGCATAGGCGTTTAGATATTCTAGAGTGATTCTATCATTGTTAAAGTGATCTATGATAGAAAAATCATCCTCAACTTCTCCATGAGTCAGGAGTGAGTTTGTTGGTATTTTACGCACTAATGGTTCAGTACGAAGTGATACCGTGAAATTTGTATCCTCCAACTCACTGTTTGGGGTGAAACGGGAAGCTGAGGTTGCTATTGAGTCTGCGAGAAGGTTCGGCTCTTGTGGAATTGCTTCAATTGATATGAAGTTGAATCCCTTGCTTAGATCTAATACTGTTGTTTTATATAGTTATAAATGTTCAGCCCTAGTTTCATATACCTCAGAGACTTGGTTTGCAACTAGTTGCGAGTCTCCTAGCACTCTAATGTCATTGACACCCATTCTTTTGGCTAGGATGAGGCCAAGGAGGAGAGCTTCATACTCAGCCCCATTATTTGTACATTCAAAGTTTAATTTGAAGGTGAAAGGTAGGATCTTTCCCTCAGGTGAAGTAAAGATCACCCCCGCCCCAGCTCCAAAGCGACATCTAGCTCCATCGAAGTGGAGAGTCCAATACTTGCTTGGAAAAATGGATGTTGGGATATCTGTCGTATCTGTTTCTTCTGCTTTGGTTACGTCTACCATAAAAAATTTGTCTGATGGAAGAGAAGTGATTCCTAGGGTGTGTCATATACCCATGGAATCAAACGGTATGAGAATAGGTAAGTCTTTCTCCAGCAACTCAACAACATTTGCGGTGGTCCCTAGTGATACCATTTTTATAGTATTGGTCTCACTTTTGAGTACTGGAAAGTCCGCAGCTGGATTTAAAATTTCCAACTCAGTGGTGGGTATCAGTTTTTCTTTTGGTTGTGAATCAGTTGGTTTGACGAGCTGGTTTGCTGGAAGTTCAAACTTAGAATGGATACCTGGTCTTTTCTTCAAATCAGCTAGGTGTATATTGAAGGGTTTTGGGTCACCTTTTGCCACAAATATTTTCCCTAAATGTAGAAATCTTATTTCTTGGAATAACGTGGAAGGGATTGCCTTCATGCGGTGTATCCATGGCCGACCAAGGATCATATTATAATTGGTTTCCTGATCTATAATATAAAACTCGGTGAGGACTGTCTTGGGTCCTAAAGTGACTGGTAAAACTATGGTTCCAATCAAAGTGGCTTTGAGGCTATCATAACCTCTTAGCGTATTTCGCGTCGTGGAACAATTTGTCTCTCCATATCCTAACTTTTGAAGGAAAGCAAAGGGGACTATGTTGATTGCTGCCCCATTGTCAACCATTGCACGTTTAACATAATTATTGTAGACCCAAACTTGTAAATGTAAAGTTGGGTCACCTTTTCATGTAATTTTAGCGTCTGTTAGCATTTTGCTTATATCGAATATAAACTCAGTATCCCTATCCGGCTGCCCCGAAGGATAAACGTCAAAATCCACATGGTTTACTTGTGTTTCTAGAGGAGGAGTGATGTTGATTAAATGGCCAAGGCCTAATGCTTCTAAGAGGGAAGCCCTATGGGCGGGAGAGTTTTTTAACAAATCCAACAAGGAGATGTGCGAGAAGGTTTTAGTTAAATCATTAATTAGATCATAGGTGCCTATAGGTTTTACCAATGTTTGTTGAGTGTTGTCTGGCTCTAATGAATAACTTGGAGTTGGTTGAGAAGAATAATCCCATGTTCTTGTTATGGTTTCTATGGGTAGCTCAACGTCTAACTCCACTAAACCAACTATCTTAGTTTGAGGTTGAGTTCCTAATTGGGGTGCGACTGGTGGATTTAATGAAGTTGAAGCTTCATGATCATTGTTTCCTGTCATGGTACCCTTATTTGTTCCATTAGGATCTAACCTGTTGTTGTTAGAATGGTTTGGGAGCAGGTCATTGAAGATCTTGAGGGATGCATTTTGAAGGGAAACTGCCCCTGCATAAGCATTTGGTGTGGGTACTACAGAATTTGCTAAAAACATATCTATAAAGAGTTGTTTTTGATCTTCTAGAAAACGCTGCATAAATTTATTGTATTCACGACAAGTCCTAGTATCATGGACTTGAATCTTGTGGAAGCCACAATATGGATTGGGATTGTAATTTCGAGGTTGTTGATTAAAACATGTTGTGGCCCAAAATTCTGATAAGGTTGCTGGTTGTTAGAGTTAAATTTTTGAGGTTGTTGCCTTTGGTTTTGACTTTGATATCGATTTGGACTTTGCGTCTGGACTTGTCGATGTTATTGTTGTTGCCATGGTGGACGATTAAAATCCACCGTGTTGATTGTAGGGGTAAAATTGTTATTTCGTTAATTATTAATAGGTAGCGAAATGTTTACAACATTTTCCCTTTTAGCCTGGTCAGTTACTCCATCTATTGTAACCCCGTGGTTCTTGTTAAGTATCTTAGGCCCTTGATTAGCGTTCCCAGCGTTAGGATAGGCCACGGTGTTTTGATTAGGAGTGGTTAATTTCCCGTTTGTCCCATATGTCTTACAACCACTATCAATCGTTGCTTGGTCGATTTGGAGAGCACTCTCGAGTACTTCATCATAAGTTCTTAGTGGGAACTTTTGGACTTCTTCCTTTATCTCTCTATTGAGTGAATTGAGGAATAAATCACATAGTTCCATGTGATCCATATTTGGAGCACTCACTGGATGAGTAAAGAACTGTACGCCATCTTTGGATAAAATGAGCGGCGGATTCATTATGTTCTTGTTTGATATGTAAGAACTCCTTGATTCCCATTCTTAATAATTTGTTCATGTCGAAAGCTTTGATGAATTCTAACACGAGTTGTTTAAATGAGTGTATCAAAGCTTCAGGTATTCTATAATACCAATAAAGGGCAATACCTTCTAGGGTTTTAGGGAATATTTTAACGACAACCCCATCCCAAGGGAGTAACTCCCGTATGGTTGTGGTATAGGCCTTAATGTGTGCATTCGGGTCTCCTTCCCCTTTGTATTTGGGTAAATTGGGAAGAGGTCTCGGAAGCATAACACTTCGTATGGTGAAGTCTAGGGGATCTTTTAAATATTCCGAATAAGTCCCTACTGCGTAGGCCTCGACCATCGATGGGGCTTGCTGAGGGGGTTGAGGTGGAATGGGTTGTTGATACGACATAGCATATGCATTTGTAGGAACATAAGGGAATCCCTGTGGTTGAACGAACATCCCGGGAGAAGAGAACATGTCTCCTTGTGGTGACTTTGAATAAATTTTTAAGTAAGGAGGAGCATTGTTCTGGTACGGGTTGTTTGGTGCCAAGCTGGGTGGTGTCATGTTTTCAACCAGAGCAGCGTTTGAAAATGCGATCTAGTTGGTGTTTGCTATGGGTAACTATAAGGATTTTGAGGAGGCATGCCTAACGTGCCTGTTCCTGTAAGAAGGTCGACTTGACTCGAATGATGCAGAGGGTTGGGGATTTTGGCTTGCCCAAAATATGAATTTTGGTTTGTTTGAGCAAGTTCTAGCCCTCTAACCTTCTCAACTAAGGCTGAAATGATCTCCATCAGCGAAGACACTGTGCTTTGTCTTAAGGGTGTTTGTTATATAGCTTGAGGTTGTAAGGAGTTATGATACCATGCTATGAATTAGTCGTTACCCTACCAAGCTTCACCGAGGGTATTTCCCATAGGTGGAGGAATGGGGGTGTTCTCCTGGAACATGGTATCAGACTGTATTTGTAAACTCCCTATAAGTGGATACATATTTTGGAAGCATTGTTCACTTTTAGCAAAGCGTTCCAAGTACTCCTCATCCAAAAAGGGGAGTGGGTCTGATTGTCTACTGATCTGTGGTCTGAACAAGACCTGAGGAGATGAAGTGGATTCTCGAGTAAATGTCATATTGTTAGAGACCTGATGGCTTTGGCTGTTGTGTTTGTGCAAACTGATCAAACTCCTCAATTCAGAACGAAGAACTGGAACTAGTTCTGTGAGGGGGAGTTTGAGATGACAAGTAATTACTCGAATAGTTATCAGCCCACGCAGAAAGTGAGGGCGATGGTTGTCTATTTTGTTTTACTATAGTTTACTTCAAGACCTGAGAGAGGTCTGCCATATATACGTCATATCCCGACATATTTGGGGGGTATATGAATACCCGCAAAATAATGGGAAAGAGCGAAGTTGGATGAATGAAATGAAAATAGAAAGAGGGATATTAGTTTGTTCACGTCGGGTTCACCAATTTTGTTGGTGAAGTTGATGTGAGGGTTAATGAGGTAGATAAGATGAAACAATTATTTGATTCACGTCAGGTTCACCAATTTTGTACGATGGAAAAAGTAACATGCGAGCATGGGAATCTACAAATACATCTTCCTCGTACCTGACCTCTTGAGGTCGTGTCGAGATAGCCAGTGAATGTTGAATGTGAATAGTATATGTATAAGCTAATCGGGTAATCTTAAGTCCTCAACACACAATAATGGAATATGTACGAATCTAAGGTGAAGAAGGCCCTCCTAACCTGGATTGGTGTAATGGCTCATTTGGATATAATGGCTATTCGGAGGCTTCAATCAATGTTGCGCTCTACCGAGATCCTATTTCTTGGTTGTTGGATACGTGGGAAGTGACCTATGGGAGCTTTGTATATATCTCCAGGCAAGGTCATGAAAGTAGTGTTAGGTCGTTTAGTGGATTTTGTGGTTAGCTATGGGTGGTTTTCTGGTCTAGCCCATAAAATATTGGATTGATTGGCTTCTATGTTTAATGTAGACACCCCAATTTCACATCTATCCTAAATCAATTAATTCCCCTTCCTCATTTCCCACAAAAATACACTTCGAATTAATCAAATATAATTTGATTAATTATCCATTTCAAAATCTAAAAAATAATCCAATCCTCACCACATGTCATTATTCTCCATGTTTTTCCACTATTGAATTAAAAATTCAAATTCAAATCCTCACCCACCCTTCGTGGTCCCCACTCACCTAAAATCCTCCACTTATGAATTAAAAATATAATTCAAATCCTCACCCATTCTTCGTGGCCCCCACTCACCTAATCTTGCCCACATCACCTAATCTTTCAAACCACATTTTCACTTAATCTTGCCCACATTTTCAAACCACTCACTTAATCTTGCCCACATTTTCAAACCATGATTACTTAAATTAATCTAAGTTAATCACTCCCTCAGGCTATAAATACAACCTTACCCCTCCCCTCTAAACACACGGAGAATAAGCTTTCATGCCATATCTAAGTTCTTGCATCCTTTGAGCAAAGAACATCCTTTTGCCTCGTCCTAATGCCAAAATAGCCTCATAATCCTTTTTCCCATCTAGTGCAAAGTAAGAGGATCGTTGTTGCAGGAAGGCCTTGCTCCGTCTTGAAGAAAAGCACCTACATATCACAAAATCAGGGCTCAATCCAAGTTTCCTAGCCCATTCTGAGGTTTGCTACGGAACGCGAAGGAGGAGGTATGATTATTGGTATTTTACTTCCTTGTTAGTAGTGTATTTTTCCTAGCTTACATTCTGGCACGCCCGGTTACTTTCGATCTGTTACCATTAATTTCCCAATTAGTGGTTTTATCTGTTCTTTGTTTATTATTGTTCATTATTATTTCCTTTTCTGTTCCTTATGGTCTTCTTTGGTTAACCTTCACGCTTTGGGTAGTGTTTTTGTTGTGTGGTGTCTTGTGGTGTATCTGCAGGTTATAGCAACAATGAAACTCTGAAGCTCATCCTGTCTTTGATCTCCTCGGTGCTTGGTGTTTAGTTCCAGTTTTGATTTTTCTATTTACTCGTCATCTGTAGAAACACATGAACTAGCCATTAGTTTATCATCTTACTGTCATGGGACAACCAATCCGGAAAATGCATTTATTTATTTACTTTTGCTAAAATAACTGCTTTGTAGGAAGTTAATCATTTTTTTTCTTTTATTTTAATCAATCATTTTGTGATCTAACTCTTTCTTTCTGTTTATTGTTCTTTTTTAACCTTGCTGTCAAAATTTTAGCTTCTCAGGTAAAGTACAGAAGTCAGAAAATAAAAAAAACCAGCTCCCGGGACGTTTTTCTCACGTTCAAAATTTTCATTCAGAGTGCTACCGTAGCCCATCTTCCGGACGCCATAACTTTTGCTCCCGAACTCGGAATGACTTCATTTTTTTTTAACGGAAAGGTATTGAAAAGATCTATGCAATGAAAAAATAATTTTTAGATTTAGACTTACAGAAAATTTTTGGTTTCATTTCTTCTAACACCTGTCTTTTTAACAAAAAAACAACAAAATTATAGTTTTTTTTTTAAATTATTATTTTTATTTTATTTCACGTAACAACCTCACACGTATGCTCTTTCCTCGCACTTCAAAAGTGATCTTGGAAATCAGAAACGTGAGGCCACTCGGGCTCTGCACAACAATTTTTTTTAATTTTTAATTTTTTGCCTTACATTTCAATTTTCCACGACAACACTTCTAAGTAACGTTTTCACCCTCTTCTTTCATCGTTTTTCTTTTTTGTGAAAATAATCATTATCACTATTTCGCAATCATGATTAATTGCAATAATTATTAACATTAAAAAAAAAAAAAACTATTCCAATTGTATCCGCGTATGCTCTTTTCTTGCGCCTTCGAGCGATCTGGAAAATCAGAAACGGTCACAATTTTTTAGTTTCTTGTTCTAACATTGCAGGATCCTCTAGCTTTGTTTTCCAACTGTCATTTTAATAATTATTTTCCTTTGTCATATTCTTAATATTTGTTTGGTCGTTGGTTGTGTATGCTCTTTTCCTGCGCCTTTGAGCGATCTGGCAAATCAAAAACAACCACGATCACTTTTCTAACATTTCATTTGCAGGATAACTACTAATTTGTTTTCTGTAGAACCGCGTTGCTGGAATATTGTCAAAAACAAAAACAAAACAAAAACAACAAAAATCCCGCAAAAATACCACCATTCAAAGACAATTGCTGAAACAAAAAAAAAAGTACGCTCAGGTACGCAATTATTTTCTGCTAGTGATTTATTTCAAGTTGGAAAGAACCCTGCGTTTAATCACTTTATCATATTGTTTTTGCACGTAGACGAGGTGGATTTCATCACCACCAAAGCTACACCGGTGACGTGGACTTGACTACCATGCACCAACAACATTTGCATCTGCATTGCACTTTGAGACCTAGTCTCATCACAGCGTTCGGTATTTACCTCGCCGCTGCTCTTCACTTACAGGTAATGCTGTCATGCAGTGCATGCGAGTCACGCCTAAATAGCTGTAACAACGAAGCCTGGGCATCGTCCCTGTAAATCTTCGGGGAGTTATAAGGACACCATACACATTCATCCCTCCATCACCTTCCACCTTTTCACAAAACCTGTTCTGGACGTGGTGATTCACTCCGAAACAGGCAAGTAAGAATTGGTGAGTCTCCTCCAGTGCTCTAAGGGTTCCCCGTACCAATTCTGTCCCCATACAGAATTAGGTATATCAGGACTAGGGTATATCGGAGGACGCATCTTCTTGGAGTAATAAGAGCCTGCATCCACCATTTCACAGCATACTTGTATGATTGCATGAAACAATGATCATTCCTGAAGAAGTTACCTCATAAGCCAAAACAATTGAATCCACATGATTGCTTGCTATTTGAAAACAAAATAGTTTAGCATTGTTTTTATCATAAAACTTGGCTAATATCAATGTGTTTATTGTAAAATTCAAATCCTAATTGTGTTCCACAACACCATTTCTCGACCGATTCAATACCAAGCAAAACATTCAAGCAATCCCACAATGAAGATCAAAATGTCACACTGATTTCATTAGCCTACTTCAGCCAACAACAACTCCACTATAGCTTGTTTTCAGCTATATCCAATAGATATTGAGTGACTTAGCGTTCACTCCTTATCTCATCAATTGTCAGAACATCCTTTATAGCTTGTTTCAAGCTATATCAAAATGACATTGGGTGACTTGTTTGAGTTCACTCATTATTTCATCAGCTGTCAAGTTTAGCAAAATCCCATCCGACACAAATCCCTTCAAATCTCATTTTGAGTTCGCAACTGTGTTGAGTCACTTGTTTGAGTTACTCTTCCTATAAAAAATCCAGAGCTTATTTATGTCAAACCAATCAACATATTCATCATAGCTTGTTTGAGCTATATCTCACTTGTATTGAGTACCTTGTTTGAGTGTACTCCTTACATTTTCATCTGCTAAGCTTGTTTAATCCAAACCAATCAAGATATTCATCATAACTTGTTTGAGTTATATCCCACTTGTATCCCGAGTAGCTTTTTTTTAAGCTTTCTCCTTATAGCCTTACTTGTTAAAACTCGATTGAGCCAAAATAAAAATCACAATCAATAGGTTGATTTCTTCATCGCACCTTTCTTCGTTCTCCCTCTCTTTCAAACATGAAGAATTCACGAAAAACATCACACAATGAGCTATTAGAACAAATTAATAAGATGACAACACAACTCTCTCATATGGCTACCCAAATCAGTGAGCGATCACCCAAAAAGCCGATCATACAACCTCACGAAGAAATCAGTTCACGTAAAGTCCAACGTCAGTTTACCCCCCTTGGAGAAAGTCTCTCTAGTGTTTTTCATCAACTAAAAGAGGCTAAACTGATAAGATATCCAATTACAAAACCCTTTGTCAAAGGGGAAGCTAAGCCATGTTGGTACAAACCTAACACATACTGTGACTTTCATCGCATTGATGGTCATCACACAGATAAATGTGTGTGATTTAAGAATTACGTCCAAGACTTAATTGACGACGATGTCATCTCTGTAGAACTTGATGACAATGCTCTTGCAACCAACGACACATCCAATACCACAACTTTCCATGAAGAGCTGACTACTGTCGAAACTCCTATATATACTGAAATTCCACAAGATCATGATGACAACAGTCAAGCCTCTCTAATTCCAAACCAATCCATATCTTCTTCAAATTTCCTTCCATTAGTTCAAACATACATTGAACCTGTTTTGGACTTGTTTTGGACAACAACATTCTTCCAACATCTACTGAGCACTTGAACTTATTTCGAGACTCTCTTTCGACCCAAACATACATTGAACCTATTTTGGACAACAACATTCTTCCAACATCTACTGAGCACTTGAACTTATTTCAAGACACTCTTTCAACCCAAACATACATTGAACCTGTTTTGGACGACAAGATTCTTCCAACATCTACTGAGCACTTGAACTTATTTCAATACACTCTTTCAACAGAAACATACATTGAACCTGTTTTGGACAACAACATTCTTCCCACATCTACTGAGCACTTGAACTTATTTCAAGACTCTCTTTCAGCCCACACATATATTGAACCTGTTTTGGACGACAACATTCTTCCAACATCTAACGAGACCTTGATCTCGCTTCAAGACTCCCTTTCAAACCTTGATATTACTGTAGACACTACAGACGAGATTCCATCAATAGGTACCATTAAGTTTGATTCTATTCTTCCAATATTGGCTCTTATGCCTAACATCTCTAGCCTTTTGTCGAAACACAACCACATCGAGTTTGGACACTTGCGACAATGCAACCTGTCGTGTCCATCATGCTTTCAACTATCGATCTTGCAGGCATCTCATCACTAATTAGTCTCACCTGTCAAGACTTCTACGTGCATCCATTCTACGAGGTACTTATACCCAGGAATATCTTTACACAACCTTTTCCATCTTTAATTGTGAATCTATCCTCAAAACAATCAATTAATGGACAAATAGAAGCAAAAAACCAAATAACACAAACCATCATTGTCAACACACATGGAAGCTATTGGCTTAACCAAATCTATCCCACTCTTTGGGCTTACCGCACATCTTATCACACACCTATTGGAGCCACTCCCTTCTCCTTTGTTTATGGTTGGGAAGCTATTTTACATGTCAAGGTTGAATTTTCATCCTTCAGAATATCCCTCAAAGATGTAATCAATCAAGATTATTATCAACACTCACGCCTTAGTGAACTCGAGCTTCTTGATGAAAAACAACTTAATGCCCTAGATCATCTTCCATTCTATCAAAATTGGCTATGGCGTAGCTACCATGAAAAATTCAAACCTAGAAAATTTAAGGTCAATGATCTCATTCTCAAAGAAAATCGAAAGAATACACCCAAAGAACGAGACAAACAAGAAAAATTTGAGCCCAACGAAATCATAGATAATTTTGGGTTTGGAGCTTATAAATTGGCCATTGACACAGGCCAAGTCCTTGAAAAACCCATGAATGCATTCCATTCAAATAAATTCTATTCTTGAAAGCACTCTGTATTCTGGGAAACAACAACATGTACATTGTTCCTTTTGTCTTGCTTATCTCCGAATAATTTAAATTTATTCATTTCCATTGGCAGACATTTTCTTTATCAAAATCACATCTTCATATTTATCATCATGAGACAAGTGCTAGTATAAATCCTATTAAGTTTGTGAGCGTCATACTTCTTCCATTTTCTGTCGCTTTCCTCTATGGTCATACCTAGAAGCTTACTGATGGTAATATATTCCCTTCAAATACATTCTCTCTTTCATAACAAAGCTCTAAACTTCGTTACCCAGTTCGTTTGGTCGTCCATCTCAGTCTTCGGTGTTGAACCCTCGCGTCCTACTAGTCGTGTGGGGCTGAGATTGGGGGCAGACGTTTCTTCCCAAATACAAAGCACTATTGTAAAAAAATCCATCAATTCAATAACTTATGAATAATTCATTGTCACATCTTTCGTCCTTCATAGTCTTTGGTGTTGAGCCCACACTTCTTACTGGTAGTGTGAGACTGGGAATGGAGGAAGGTGCCCTTACTCGTCTACGTCTTGTCTTCGGTGATAAACCCTTGCCTCTTACAAGTGGCATGGGGCAAAGCGTAGAGGGTCATTCTCATACAAGCATAAAAACATTGCAAAATATTCAAAAAAAAAAAAGACAAAAAGGGAATTCACTCGCCTATATTTTACCTTTGGTGATGAGCCCTTGCTTCTCACTAGTAGCATGGGGCAAGGCATAGGGAGTCATTTCAAAAATACAAAATCTTACAGTGCTTACAAATTATAGAATCCCCAAACACGTAATTTAGATGCCTAAGTGAAGAGAGAACTATCCCTTAACCTCATATCTTATCAATCAGCAGGCCACATAACTGTCTAAGTCTAGCATGTGACTCATAAAGTGAAAGCCATTTTTGAAACTGGTTCAGTACCGTTATGAAGAATGGAGTCACAATTTCCCAAAGGGATTGTTGTTAGCATTTGTCTCTATATTCATTATCTACCTCTTGCGTCCTTCTTGATTCTCGGTGATGAGCCCACACATCTTACTAGTTGTGTGGAGTCAAGAATGGAGCTGGAATTCTTTTCATCATATCATCACCACCATATCCTGCCAATGGAAAGAGAATTTGTGTTATTCTGAGCATAAGTTACAACACGGAACACGGTACATATGGATAATATCCATGTTTATCGCCTCTCAAAAATAAGTCTGCACTCTGGTCCATAAATTGCCAATCACAATGTAAAAATCCAAAAACATTTGAAAATCGTCAAAAATCCAAAAACAATGTAAAAATCCAAAAATCCAAAAACATTTGAAAATCGTCAAAAATCTAAAAACAATGTAAAAATCCAAAAATCCAAAAACATTTGAAAATCGTCAAAAATCTAAAAACAATGTAAAAATCCAAAAATCTAAAAACATTTGAAAATCAATCAAAAATCCAAAACAATGTAAAAATCTAAAAACAAAAACAAGAAACAATCGTCAAAAATCCAAAAACATTAGAAACAATCGTCCAAAATCCAACAAAAACATTAGAAACATCGTCAAAAATCCAAAAACATTAGAAACCATCGTCAAAAAAATTAGAATCGTCAAAAAAATCCAAAAACATTACAAAATCGTCAAAAATCCAAAAAACATTTGAAAATCGTCAAAAAAGTCAAAAACATTTAAAAAATCGTCAAAAATCCAAAAAACATTAGAAAATATATATATATATATATATATATATATAATAAACAAAAATAAAAATATTGTAAACTCCACAAAATCGCAAAAACTCTAAAATAACCAACACAATTCAACCTTTGGACTATTATCCCCAACGAATGATCCAATCACCTTATGACTACCAAATTCAAACCACTTCTCCTCGCGTGAATCCTCGCTTGGGGCAAATCCGGCTCTCATTGTTTCCTTGTTTGAGGACAATGACCCAATGCTTTACTATGTCCTCGTACCCCTGCTTGGGGGCACATCCGATCAATCCTCACTGTGGAACACGTTAGGGACATGTTTATTGGTTCTTGTGTTGCATTATTAGTTGTAAATTATTAATTGCTTTCTTGCATCTTGCTATATTACAGGAGGCATCTTGATTTTATGTATCCTGGTGTTCTCTGTAATATTCTTATGTTATCTGATTGCATGTCGTACTGGGGCATCATACTTTCTTGATGGCCTCTGTCTATGCTCTCTTCCATTTGCATATCATACTGGGGCATCAAACCTTTTTGATGGCCCCTGTCTATGCTATCACGCATATTACAGTCTAGTCATCCTGATCTTTTATATCACGATGCATCCTGTTATGTGCTATATTAAAATTAAGATGCTTTTCGTCACGTGAGTATCTTCCTGCATGATCAACATCTTACTTTGCACCCCATCCATTCACCCATACTAATGCATTCTCCAGTTTGGGAATCCTACTTGATCACCGTTGCAGTTTGCGAATCCTACTTGACGATCTTTCTCAAGTAGCATTCACTATCCAGCAGCTCCTTCTCCCCCACCATGATCACCATGTATTTGATCCATTCATCCTCACTCCTCATTTTTACTCCTCCGCCGCTTATACCCATATTACCCTTCTCACCATTCCTGTCCCCTCTCACCCATTTGTATTCTTTCCTTTCCCCTTTTGCTTCCCGCTTGACAATCTTACTTAATAACCCCTTCTATATGGAATCCTCAGTGGAGGTTTACCCTCTCCCTAAGATCTTCCCGCTGTAGAAGCTTCTTCACCACCTGCCCTCTCATCAAACAACCATCACCACCAAACACATCTTCCCACTCCACCTCTTCTACTTCTCATTCTCGCATCATTACTCTCACCACGCGGGCATCCCAATTAAGGATTCCCCTCACACTCTCCGCCCTCCACTACATATATTCCTTCATCCATTCATGTTACACTCCTTTGTTTCCTTTCTTTCTTATTATCACCTCATCTCATATCATATACCACTCAGGCATACCTCACTCACTCTTTTCTCATCCTTCCCCAAATCCGTTTTATGCCTGGTCATCCTACTTACACGCTTTCGTAGTATGGAAAATTCACTTGAGGGTTCCCCTTCAGTCCATTTTGTCATACCCTATTCCCACCAACTCTAACATCATCCTTCTTCTTCCTCAGCTTGGCGATCTTACTTAACCATTCCAGCCGCATGGCAATCTTACTTAAGACTTCCACTTAAGGTTGATCTGCCCTATGGCCTTCCCCCATCCCATCATATTTCCCCCATCTTATTTCTCCCACCTCTCATCGCGATCATCTTCTTCACCCTACCATTCCACCCCTATCCCCAATATCATCTTGTCTTTCTCTTTGCATATCATCCCTGTCGGTTGGGTGATCCTACGAAACCTCTCCAGCAGCATGACGATCTTACTTAAGAGATTCTCTTAAGCATGACATGTCATCTTACACTCGCCCATCACTCTACAATCTCACCATCCATATTTCCTCTTCATTCCCCATCATCACATCTTTTTACCACCACTATCACCCTCCTCTGCTTGGCAATCTTACTTAACCACTCACCCGGCATGGCGATCTCACTTAAGAGTCCCTCTTAAGGATGATCTGTCTCCTTGCCTTTCCCCATCACTACACACCCTTCACCCTTCATTTTTTCTCGGCATTCCCCATTATCACATCCTTTCACCTCCTTTTCGATTCTCGCAAACACCACTTCTCGCTTGACCATTTGTCATCTCCAGTTTTGCTCACATGGCAATCTTACTTAACCACTTCCGTCACATGACAATCTTATGTCAGGGTCCTCCCTACACTTAACTTGTCATCGTGAACTTCTCCCCCGCCTCATTCTTCGTTCACTTTGTTGATCGCTTCTTCCACCTGGTATCTCCTATTACCCACTTTTTCCTCCTACTATTATCCTTTCTCCACATATCCTCTTACAACATACAACTCATCTCTTCCACCTACAATCACATTCTTTTCCCCCATTTTCCCCTTCTTGATCCATCACCCTTCATACCGTTTCTTCCCATTATTTTCATGTCTTGGTTCTTCATCCTCACCTCGTTCATCCTCATCACCCGCATCCTCTCCTCGCTTTCACTTAGTCCCAACTCATCCCTCCCATCTTCTTCACTCTTTCCACTTCATCTTCTCAAATTCCCCCCACATTTCTACCCACACACACATTCGCCATTATTGTTAACACTCCTATATCATTCTTTCATCATCATCTTCTCTTCCCGCGCTAATAATTGTCAACGGGTTTTCCCTAAAAATTATCAATCCTCATTCCGCACGACCTCATTCACTCCCTTGGACCTTCTAGAGTTTCCCTTCATTCCTTCCCTCCTCTAAGCCCACCACTCATTGTCAAAGGGTTTTCCCTAACGTCCCTTTGTTGGCGTTACCCTTTCCAGTCCTCATTCGCTTTCTCTTTTTCTTCATTTTTTCTTTCACCCTTCCCCACCACTCATTGTCAAGGGGATTTCCCTAACGTCCCCTCATTGGCATTGCCTCTTCTATCCCCTTGTCGCTTTTTACCCATCTCTCCATTCTCTTTTCCCTCTTCACTATCTTTATTGTCTTCATCATACATCCTTTTTCTATTTTCCCATCATCCTAGTATCCTCATTTCATGCATCTCCATATCTTTTCCAATCGATGTCATTCCTCCCCTCTTTCTTCTTTGAACATTCCTTCTATCGTTCCCTTTCCACTTATTACCCCCTTTCTGTATTCCCTTCCTTCTACATCATTTTCTTTGTTATCCTCTTCTCTCTCCCACCCCTCGTCTTATTTCCCTTCCCCTATATCATCTTCTTCCCCTTTTTCCATCACGTTTCCTCCTTACTTCCCCATCGATAACCTGGTTGTTCAGCGTTGTCCTATCTTTTTTATCATCCCACTCTCCACATGCATCTCCATACGGTCTGTTCCATATTCTTTGCCTTGGTCTTCCTCGCAATGACGCAATTCCTTCAATCTTCTCCTTGTATTTGTTCTATCTTCCTTTCCTCTCCCCTAATTTTCACGTTTCTTCTGACCACTTCCCCTTTTCTCTACCACCCCTACCTTTTCGTTCATTCTGTATATGTTTCTCTTCCTTTCTCTCCTCTTTTTCACACTTTCCTCGCCCCTCATAGTTTCTTTTTTTTCTCTGTTCTACTTCTTCTTTCGTCCTCTTTCTATTTTCCTCTATTTCACCCCCTACTCCCACCTCATTTTATCATTCTTATTTATCCTTTCTCGTTTCCTGTTTTTTCACTTCCACGCATCCCTCTTTACTATCTCTGTTGCTTCCTTCATTTTGCACATCTCTCTATTTTATCCCCTTCACCCTCTACTCTGTCACTTTTTTGTTTTTGCCTTGTTTGTCCTTCATCATTCCCTTCTTCCCCTATCATCCCTCTCTCTTATTTCTACTTTTTTCATTCCTTTTGTTCCCCTCCCCTATTTCCCTTACTCTTCTCATAATCAACCCCCAATCCTATCCATTCCCTTTTCTCTTTCCCACACACCCTCACACCTAGCATTCAAGGTCGATTGAATCCTTCCTCCATTTGCGTCGTGCGGTCATTCCAATTCTCTTCCACTCCATTATCGTCCTCTTCTCCACCGAATCCATTTCCCTTCTTTTCGAGAGTTCTGTCGTATATTCCATTCTCGTCAGTCCTCTCGAGGGGGCATCACCACATCTATCCATAATCACATCTTCTCATGACATTTTTGTCTTGGAGGATACTATGACATCCGTCACTCACCACTTTCTATTCTCCCCAACAAACATTCGCTCTACCTTTTAAAAAGTAGATTGAATTCTTCCCCCATATCGTCTACTTTCTTTGAAAGGACACTACTTTCATAGTACCCTTCCAAAGAGGGGCAAATGTAGACACCCCAATTTCACATCTATCCTAAATCAATTAATTCCCCTTCCTCATTTCCCACAAAAATACACTTCGAATTAATCAAATATAATTTGATGAATTATCCATTTCAAAAATCTAAAAAATAATCCAATCCTCATCATATGTCATTATTCTCCATGTTTTTCCCCTATTGAATTAAAAATTCAAATTCAAATCCTCACCCACCCTTCGTGGTCCCCACTCACCTAAAATCCTCCACTTATGAATTAAAAATATAATTCAAATCTTCACCCATTCTTCGTGGCCCCCACTCATCTAATCTTGCCCACATTTTCAAACCACTCACCTAATCTTGCCCACATTTTCAAACCATGATTACTTAAATTAATCTAAGTTAATCACTCCCTCTGGCTATAAATACAACCTTACCCCTCCCCTCTAAACACACGGAGAATAAGCTTGCATGCCATATCTAAGTTCTTGCATCCTTTGAGCAAAGAATATCCTTTTGCCTCGTCCTAATGCCAAAATAGCTTCATAATCCTTTTTCCCATCTAGCGCAAAGTAAGAGGATCGTTGTTGCAGGAAGGTCTTGCTCCGTCTTGAAGAAAAGCACCTACATATCACAAAATCAGGGCTCAATCCAAGTTTCCTAGCCCATTCTGAGGTTTGCTACGGAACGCGAAGGAGGAGGTATGATTATTGGTATTTTACTTCCTTATTAGTAGTGTATTTTTCCTAGGTCAATGAGGAGGTCTCCTGCATTAGGCCGCGAAACCAAAGGATCGCAACCAAATGCTTGTTCTCATTCGAATCCTTGTACGATCATTCATATGTTTTATCAAGGCAGTCTATAATTAGGATGATTCGACTAGAATTTGTAAGCTTTGTCGTCTTCAATGTTTAATCCTCTCAGTTGTTCACTAATTGCTTGTAAATTTGTTGTTGCTCGAAAGACTTGTATCATAAGGTCCTGATCTATATTAGCTAAGGTCGTGGGTAAATTTGGCTGAGGTACTATAGGTTCAAATATATATTCTCTAGGCTCTCTAGGTCCTATGATTGTCATACAAAATGATTCAACCTCTAACTAACATTAATAAATCGATTATGAAAGAGGTATTACACTACGTAAGCATTCTTCTATTTTTGTATTTTCCAATGACGTATTTCAATGAAATTGAAGAGCTACTCTAGTATATCTATAAAATGAACAACTAATCTAATAACAAAATAAAAACAAACAACGTAGCCTGATATGGCTATTCGCCTGTGCAGTTGTGATTTTATCCTAAATATCTAAGCAGCTATATATTTTGAATTTGAAAGGCTCTCGATTCTACCTCAGAAGTGAGGAATGAATCACAGTTTCTTAGAAACTATCAATCCCCACAACTTCCTTGGTGATACCAAGAGCAAACTTTTAACTGAAATGAAATAATTCACTACTCTATTTGGTATGTCGTAACTAGAACTTTGATAGCTCAAACTTGGCATTTGTAGAAAAGTGGTAAATCTAGTTGTGTATGATTTCGTCCCCTCAGTGTGATCTCCTCGTTCCTTAGTGTCCTTGTGAATCCAGAAAGTGTGTATATGATAGTATCAACAGAAGATAACAATCGAACAATGGCAACTTTGGATATAGACCATATATAATGTGAGTAGGAGAGGGATAACGCAAGTGAACAGAGCTTGACTATGCAATTCCTAGCGGGATTTATTGCGGGAATACAACACAAGTGTACCAAGAGTTTCAGAAATTATCCTTGTGACAAAACAAAACCTGTAACTTTAATGGGTTCTAGTCTAGAAATGAAGCTATTCTATGTTTAAACTGATTGTATGTAGTAGCAATGAAACAAGACTTGAAACAAGAAGATGATATGACCTCTAAAATTCCAATAATGGAAGCAAAACCTGAAACTAACAAAATTCTAAGTAAGGAATTGAAAAATTGAACAAGAGAATTGAGAGGATGAGGGGCCATTTGCTTGAAAACAAGCTGGCTATTTATAACCAATACATTTACCAGAGGGTAACTCCCATTTGATCTCTTTTACTATAAACAAAGGAAAAACACTATTCCCAGGGAGTAGAAAACATTCATGTAAGCCAAAGTTGTTGAAGAAAGCGTGTAAAACTCAAGATTTACGTTTGACATGATCATCGGAGGAATATGGAAAATGTGAACAAAACCACCGCCCTGTGCAGGGCGGCAGTTTCGTCATTGAAGACAAAAACATAAGAGAAAGGGGGAAAACAAAGCATGTGGAGGTTGAGCAGGGCATGCGGGATACAGGCGTATATCTAATGAGCCTTTTTGGATTCTGAACACCTTGCAAAGAGACTTGTGTCATCATTGGGGCACGTGTAACATCGTTCCGACAGTGTAGTACCCTGTAATTTCGAGTACGTACAGTGTTCCCATGCAAACCGAAAACGTTGTAAAAACCAGAAACTGATTTCCCGAGGCAAACCAGTGCGTTTCTCTACATCAACAGCAAAACACCAAAAAAATGACTGCCTCCACAAATGGTCGAGTTTACAATCGATCTTAGGGTTTTTCCACCTTCCGGATCCAATGGAAGCCTTTGTTTTACATAAAAATGCATGCAACAATACAATATGTACAAATCCTGAATATATGAATATATAAAGAATTTATTTGTAAAATAAAACTTATAGATGGATGTCAACAACAATCTCCTGCTCTAATACCATAAAAGGAATGATAACCAGATCGTACCAAGCCAAGAACACAGATGCTAATCAAATACCATGATCAATAAGATGAAAGTAATTTTCCATAATAACTTTACATAAACCTTTACAAACAAATGAGCAACAATATCATATATTATTATGGAACTCAATGAAATACAATGAGAATGTACCTTGCTTATATAGGCAAGGAATAACAATCTAAGAACCAGTCAAGGTCGTAGATCAAGCCATAAATCAAGGAAAGAACTAGTCATCAAAGAACTAGTCAAGACCATAGATTTATTAGAGAACTAGACATCAATGATCTAGTCAATACCATATATCAAGGAAAGAACTATACCTAACAACTAGATAATATCCCCCTAATATCTAAATAAATAAAAAGAAATATCTACACACATAAGTGGGCGATGATAGATACAATAAAGGTAAATAAAGTACCTAGGTGAACATGAGCAAAGGTAAATACCTATTCTAACATTAGAATCCCTCTATTAGTCATTTATTCTTGCCATGTACTAGCAGACACGCCATGGCTTCTGACAACAACTATTAATCTTCGTCGTCCACGTCCTCATTTGTATCAATGTCCACGTAATATCAAAATCCTCTCCTTCGACATCCTTGTTTGTATCAACATCCACATCAGTATTAAGCTACCTATTTGACCTGCAACAATTGGAATTCATTGTTTGACATGTGTATAAATTGACGTAAGGTGAATCAAGGGCGTGTGAGATCAAGATCCGTCCTAAGTGACGAAACACGAAAGGAGGGACACTTCATGTTTAGAGATAAAGCGAGGGAATTTATCAACGATTATTGTATCAAAAATTTGCTTTATTTTAAATATTTTATGTGATTAGTTGAGGGAATATATGATTGTTTTAATAGACGCATCCTAATTGGATGGAATTTGATTTTTTATTGTTTCGTCGACCTCTTTCATACCATATTCTTTGCAGTCATGTTCTAAAGTTGGAACATGTTAGTTATTCCCTTCTTTATTTTTCCCCTTTGGATGTAAATTGCACTCGCGTGAAAAATACACTACCCTAATCGGTAACTTGATAGTTGGGGAAAAACATCAATCTAAATTTTGCATGAAATCGCTACTTAACCATTCCATGTATAATCAACGACTTCTCGTCCCTACAATTTTTGTATAGTTCTTTCATTTTTAGATATCGCCCTTTGCAGTTTTATCTACGTTTTTCCATTGACATATGTGTCGTGCTCTTCACAAATAACTCATTTTCAAATTGGCTCCTCGATTCCTCTTTCCTTCCCCATGCACTTCTCCGCTCTCAAACGTCGTTCGCTACACCCATCTTCCCATCTTCCTTTCCGATTATTCCTTTCCCTCCGCTTTCGCTTCTTCACTATATCCCTTTCGGTGTTCATATCGTACATTTCACGTACGATTGCTAGTTTCAAACTAAATGTTAATATTTTCTAATCATGACCTAACTCCTCACATAGCCCCTCCAAGATACAAGCCAATTACTGCAATTTTGTATACAATATTTTCGTTCATATAAATACATGGAGAGTGTACAGCCTCTCCAAATAACTTAACATTTTCTCAAGAACAGAGACATGTATTAAAATTATTAATTCACCGGAGGTGTTTACTTTGAAGAAGGCATTGCTGGAAAGTGTCAAATTCCGGTGGCTTAACTTTACAGGTTGCCGGATTTTAGATATTTTTGTAAGTCATAGATATTTACTATTCTTTGACTCCACATCCTTTAAATGACATCATGAGTGACCGCGGTGTTAACTCATGATTCTATTTTTTATTTTACTTCACTGCCAGGGCCGACCGAAGAACCAACTCTCTACACCTTTCCCTTCTTTATCTTTACACTGGAATTGTTCTTTGAGTAAAATTATACACATAAAATTGAAGCCCTCTCCGGCGTAACTTGCAACTCATTTGCAATTGCTAGTAAATAAAAATACAATCATTTACAAATTAAATCTTGCAAACTTCAGAAATTGAAAATCTGCTAGGTTATACATTCTTGGTAATAATCCGTGAGGGAGGGACCACTCTCCAAATAAATTAAGATTTGTCTATAAATAAAAATAAATTAGAATTTGCCTATAAATAAGTTACCATCATATCGTCAAAGGTGTTAAAATTACTCCAAATAAAGCCCTCTCGACCATCCTGTTTTAAATCTTTCAGCCAGTTTAAAAACAAAACGATTCTTCCCATTTCAAGAGAGGGCAATAAAGATTTGAAGCGAGGGTTAGGGCCATATCTGCGATTTTTTTTCAATTTTTCGACAGAAATGGCTTCGACAGATGTGGATATGATACCAGTGCCAGTGCCTTCCGGCGAGGGTTCCAGCGCTTCCAAGAAACCCAAACGCTTTGAAATCAAGAAATGGAACGCTGTTGCTCTCTGGGCTTGGGGTATGTCCTTCTAACCCAAGTCGTTGTGCTTCAATTTCTCGCTTAATATTTATATTTGTCTAGCTTAAGACCTTTTGAGCTTTCAGCAAACCCTATTGAAAGACACCCGGTTTCGGTTTGAACAAATGTTAAAATTTAGGCAATTTCTTCAAACCCTTGATCTACGAATAGATATTTCCAGGTCCTTTTAAAATTTGCTAAATCACCCTTGTCGGGGTAACCTTCCGCTTAGTTGCGTCGTAAATGACAATCTAGTCGTCATCGGGCTACAGAAAATGTCTTTTATTTTCACTTTAATACTCACAGGCCTCCGTTTTACTACCCTCACTGTATCGAAACAATCTGAAGCGCTCCAAAAACATAAATAGGATTGATCCCTTTTAAGATCCCTGACATTTGACACAGCCCTAGGTTATCAAGAAGAGCTGTGGAAAATGTCATTCTGCACGAATAATTGTTTTCTAAATAAAATATCTCTCATCACCTAACAAAAATAAAAGAGAACCATGGAATTCATCCAAATTTTGTTCCAGTTATTACAACAGAAATTCTCAGAAGTTGAAAGAAGCTGAGGTGAAAATAGAAATGTTTGTGATTTAGATACATTCTTTGAAAAAAATCTTGAGATAAAAATTGAAAGGCTCGAAATTAGATAAATTCCAGTCTCCATAAGTGTCTTAATTTAACAAGCTGTATTGTTTACCTGGTTAAGAGTCTCAATTTCCAAGAACTTGATTTATTCACACACTTTGAGAATAGTGGCATGTTGCATCTAATCTCTTCTTGTGTTCTGATGAGAACACTTGTAAAGGCATTGTAGGAACAGATATTAAGATAAGTTACAAAAACAAAAGGAACATACTGTTTTCCTTAAATTTTTTCTTGCAAGGCTTAAACTTTTTCAACATTCTATGACCATATATCTCTACATCGGTAGAACTGAGTTACGAGGTCATTCCATTCTTGAATGATGGCATAGCATTCTTCCCTTCAACGAGTAATTCCCAAAGGCATGGATGAACATGGACAAGAATAAGAGTTTTAATTTAAGAAAACATCCAAAGGGGAGCAACATTATTTTGAAATCGGAGTTTTGAGCCCAAAAAACGACATCAACAACCAGTATGCATGCGGCAAAGGATGCCTTTCATTTCAAAGTACTTTGTTCTTATTTTCCTGCTGCTTATTAGCAGGCTAACGGCAAGATATGAATGATGTCTCAATTCAAGGGGGCAATGTTGCCTTTGGCACTTACTGAATCAATGTTTCCAATAATCAGATGTTTAGACAAGATGCCAAGGATTGAAGTGAGGGAGACACCCAAATAACCTTGTACAGTGGTAGCCAAGGAATCATAAGAGATTTAAGGCCCTAAAGTATTAACCCTTACACACCTGGCAGGGATCTATTATGCAAGCATAACAATAGATGGTTAAATCTTTAACTGGGAAGTAGTCACTACCAAATTTTGATAGCCTTAATTAGAGTTGGCAATATAAGGAGCTCCAGTCCACAATCCTAACATATATTTTCCTTGATGATGGATCTTGTGGCTTTATTTTTTTAATTTTAAAAAAGTTTGTTTTTAAAGATAAAACAACAAAGAAAAAAAAAACCAGACATCCCTGGGACATCTGGACGTCCCCCCAAAAAGGGGATTATTCCCTGTATTTTTCTGCTGGTAGGAAATTTGGGGGGATGTTCCCCCCATCCTGATGTCCTGGGGACGTCTTAGATGTCCTGGACGTGCTGGTTTGGGGTGGGACACGTCCCTGTGTAACACTGGATCATTGCAAGATTCTAGCTTTCATGTTCAATCCCGGAAAGAGAATTTTACTCCTGAATATGCTTCTCAATGTATATATATCCCATTTTGATTGTGTTGCCCAACATACCCTCAGCACTTGCCAAGCTTGAATTGGAAAGGTGGCAAAACTATTTTGACAACTCTTTCTAGGTGGCAAAAAAGGCAATCATTTAACTCGTCCCAAGATGTGAGTTTGCTGAAACTATTCATACAATTTCCCACAGGCTTACAGGTAACTCAGTAAATGCTCAAAAAGTATTTCACCTCAATCTCACCATTTGCTGTTCTCTTTTCTTCCCTTGAACACATTTGATATATATTTTTTTCTCTTAATAAAGAAGAAGAGAATCTACAGTTCCAGGACTCTATTTCTTGTAAATGGAAAGCCAAAATAGCTTCTTAATTGAGTACCCTGTTATAGAAAGATTTTGCAGTCTTGCCATATTTATTGGATATTTTGTGATCCTCATAAACAGTGTACTGTGCTCAATGTTTATTATCATTATATCATTCTTAGTAAATTTTGAATGTGTATGCAGATATTGTTGTTGACAATTGTGCCATTTGCAGAAACCACATCATGGACCTTTGTAAGTTTTTAATGCTCTCTTGATGTTACATTTTTAGAATGGTATAATTCCATATGTGTTGTTTAGTACTAAAAATGTGAGTGTCTTTAATCTTGATAGTTGTTGGTCGTCAGTTTTTGGTATTAAAGCAACCAACTTTTGGAAGATGGGGTAACATTCCTTATCACTGTTTTCTGTATACAGGCATTGAGTGTCAGGCAAATCAAGCTAGCGCAACCAGTGAAGAATGTACGGTTGCATGGGGTATGTTGGAAATTTTATCAAGTTTGAAATTATAAAATTATTCAAGAGTTCCAGTTGCTAAGAAATACAAATTCTTAAAAGATGGTCATGCAGAGATGGGGCTTTGTAAATTTCTTATCTTCATCTGCTTATTTTAGTTTTTAATTGCGTTTCTTCACATAGTAACCATTTGTGTAAGTATGTTATTGTCCTCAGAATACAATTATACTAAGATACACACAGATAAATCCTGAAGAATATGATTCATCTGCTTTGTTTTTCCTTGTTCTTGGAGGGCCAATAAATTGAGTAGGGAATTCTGAAGATCGTGTAATCTGCCATCTACAATATAACTGAAAAATTCAACCTGAATTAACTCTAGCATTAGGTAAAAGGGCAGTGTACGACATTTGCAAATGAATCTGAATGGACTGAAGCTCTAGTTGCAATTTTTCCATGCATATGCCATAAACAGGTTTTTGAGAAGAGTCTTGATTAATTTAGCACGGCCAAGAAAACTAGTTCTTTGAAGTAGTGTATCTTCTATAGATTTCCTAGACACTCCATATTGTCTCCTTCACCA
This sequence comes from Taxus chinensis, assembly GCA_019776745.2. Classification (NCBI taxonomy): domain Eukaryota; kingdom Viridiplantae; phylum Streptophyta; class Pinopsida; order Cupressales; family Taxaceae; genus Taxus; species Taxus chinensis. The sequence continues at coordinate 41,654,050 of CM034150.1, forward strand.
TTCGTTTTCCTTTTTAAAATGCAGCAGCACATGATATATTCGTTTACTTGTTAAAAAGAAGAAGCATTTGGCTGTCATCAGTCGTTTTCATCTCTTTATGAGTGAGAATAACTGCAATTTTCTCCTCTCTTGCAACTATACGAAACAAGGACCTGTAAATGTGTAATTGGTAATTTCTGTCTCCATATGAATCGAGAGCAACTGCAAATTTCTTCTCCTCTCTGACAAGTGGTGATAACTATATGAAACAAGGACCTGCAAACGTGTCATGTGTACTTAAGAATGTGCAGCTTTATCACCTATATGAAACTTAGTTCTTGTTCTTCGAAGAAGTGTTTCTTCTAAAGTTTTCCTAGACACTCCATATTGTCTCCTTGACCATTCGGTTTCCTTTTTAAAATGCAACAACACATGATATATTCGTTTACTTGTAAAAAAGAAGCATTTGACTGTCATCAGTCATTTTCATCTCTCTATGAGTGAGAATAACTGTAATTTTCTCCTCTCTTGCAACTATACAAAACAAGGATTTGTAAATGTGTAATCGGTAATTTTCATCTTTATGTGAATTGAGAGTAACTGCAAATTTCTCCTCTGACAAGTGGTGACAACTATATGAAACAAGGACCTGCAAATGTGTAATGCTGTACTTACAACCGTTCAACTTTATCCCCTGTATGAAACTTCTTGAAGGGCATTGATTAACATGTCCTTGCCAAGCCTGGGAAAGCTTGCTAGCCATTCCAAGAATGGTCTTCTAGAATTTCTGTACATTCCAGATGGTATCCTTGATTGTTCATTTTCCTTTTCCAAATGCAACTGTATTTGATATGTTCATCCACTTTTAAAGTTAAGGTTGGAGCTCTTTGGAGAAGCATTTAGCACTCATGGACCTTTTTTATCTCTACTTAAATTGAGAATAACTCTGATCTTCCCCTCTTTTCTGACAACTATAGGAAATTAGGACCTGTAAATGTGTGATGCCATACTGGAATTGCTGTAGAATGTGCAGCTTTATCCCCATATGTAACTTAGCTCCTGCAAAGCTCAATATTTCATCGTTTTAAGTTGCATATCTTTCTGTATTTGAACTCTAGACATTGTAGATCTTTCTTAGGCCATTTTAGCAAATGATGTTTTGTACTTTTGGGTTTTATTTTTTTTTCCGAAATGGAGAATACCGTCATGAATAAAACAAGCAGTAAGAACTTATTGGTATGAGGGCATATGCTTCTATAGCCAACTGAATCTGACCTCTACAAGATAGAGGAATGTCGATAAAGCTTACCCTCAATGTAATAACTGCATTTGATACCAAAATAGTTCTGCCAGAGCACCTGTCAGTCAATCTAGCACTGGTTATAAAGGACATTCAAGGTGTTAAGCAATTTGCAAGCTAATCATGCAAGTTATATACATCATTTAAAAGGACATGAGAATGAGCATCCCCTGTTGTGCATATTGTTTTTTTATAGAACTGTATTATTAGTGACGTTGACTTTATGCTATAAATTCATGTCTGAACAAATTATATATTCGAGGGTTTATGGATCCTATTTATAAGCTTATTCATGCATTTGCCTTTTCTGTCCCAACCTTGTTACTATGTGAAGGCAGTTTATGAGTTTCACATGCCTTTCTATGTGTTGAACAGGAGTATGCAACCACGCCTTCCACTTTCACTGCATAAGTAGGTGGCTCAAGACACGACAAGTCTGCCCTTTAGGTGTGAATTCTATTCTAAGTTTCTGGCCTTTCATGTTACACACTATAAAAAGTGGTTTGAACCGACTCTTTTCTTAGATTTTCTTCTCTGTTTTCTCATTTTTTTAATATCTTATGTCTGCAGATAATAGTGAATGGGAGTTTCAGAAGTATGGACATTAGAGTAGATATGGCTGTCTTAGACTTGAGGCCAGTTGCAAAGTATATACATTTCGTTTAAGTGTAATGCTGTTACTTTCTTTTCTTGTCAAACTACTTAGTGACAATGAAGATTCTTTTGGTGCTGAAGCTTTTAGTGATATATTCAGGAGACATTAATGTGGAGCCTTGATTAATGAGATTTCTAAGAGTACTGTACTACATTGCGTTATGAATGATTAAAAATGTATTTTTTTATTGGCTGAGCTGTATTTGGGTATGATTACTGATGCTTTCCTGATGTTTTGAATTTCAATAGAATTTGAGATTCTATACTTGTAGGTTGTTATAGTTGGTCTTTTGACGCTGATAATATTAGTAGATAACACGGTAGTGTATTTGTATCCAGTTTTTTCTGCTGGCATTCAAGATTGTTGACTGCAACAAATGCAGTTTGTGATATTTGTGTGATAACTTAATTTTTGATTTATTTCTACACGAGATTATCAACTGGAATTTTTTGTCCCTAGTTGAATGAAATCTGTTCCACTTTTAAATAGTTTCATTTTTATATTTAGGTTATCATTTTTGTAGTGGTTGGTAAAGATTCTTTATCGTTGTTTATAAAATATTGTTTAATTTTATTCTATCTGGTTGATAGTTTGAGCTGGATATGTCACATTTTGTTAGAGTTGTCAACCTCTTTCATATCTTACCAATAAATTTCAAAATTGTTGTTTCACAGAATAATGGTGTACATTTCCAATTTTTATTCTAATATATTTATATTTTCAATATCATACAATATTAGTTGTAAAATGCAGGTTGGTATATTATTTTGACGTTGGACTTGCATCTTATTAGGTTTGTGAGGTTAATATATGGTTTAGTTTAGACGTTCATCTTATTAATGTATTTATTATGTTACATTTACATGCCTTTTTAAGTTCAGAAGTTTGTTGACATGTTAGAGCTTGTGATTGGTATCTTACATTGAAGGCAACTTTGTATATGCAACTCATAATATGTATTTTTTAGGGCAGCTTGTGTTGAACGCTAGGAATTTTAATCTATTTCCTTGACATTGTTATATGGTTATGAAAGTTCAAACGGAAGCTGGTTCAGCTAAAAAATGGAGTTATGCCTCAAAGATTTAATGTGCATCATTTGGAATTTCGAAGACTAGGGATTTTATTCTCTTTTTGGGATCTTAAAGAATTAAGTGCAGACCTTTAAACTTGATAGGCCCAGAGATTTAACGTGTATCCTAATTTAGACTGTTTATCATGTTTCTTGAATTCACCTCTTTCTTTTCAAGTAAAACGTAACATGAGAATAATTTACCTCTGCCATTTAACATTGAAGGAGTTCTCTTCTGCTTTTTAAATAAGCCATATGTATGTGAGCTTTGTAGATTCCGTAATTCTTTTTGTTATGCCTTTCTAAAGATGCCCTCATCACAAGTTTATTCTGGCATAACCATGTGGCATGTCACTTGTAGAATGTGTTCTAGGTTAATGCTCGTCTCTTAATTCTTACAAAATGATCCAAAAGATTGATTTGGGGATCACCTCAAACTATTTTAGGGATAGAAAACATACCTGGTGTAGATGTTAGAGCTATAGGGATTATACGGGTGAATTGGGTAAAGGGGAGGATGGAGTAGCCCTAGCTTATATGGGTGAAATGGGTAAAGGAGAGGATGAAATAGCTTTGCTACATGAGTTATAAAAGTTTTGGACGTAGAATCTTAAAACATGTCTGATGCAAATCATAGGAATTAAGTGCATTGGGGTTGAGTGGAGTGGCGTACAAAGTTGGGGATGAAGTAGACCTGTCACATGAATTATAGTTCTGATGTAGGATATTAAAACATTTTGGAGCCAAACAATAGGATCTAAGTTGGGGCCTTATTGGAGTGGTAAGTCGGATTGTTGTCAAACTCTGTTCACCTTTTTAATGGCGTGGGCACATGTTCTTGGTTGAAAAGAGAGAGGGCACATGTTCTTGGTTGAAAAGTGAGAGGGTACATGTTCACTTTGCAACTAACATGTGTGAGCTTTGCAAGTTTGGTTCAGTTTTGTAAATCTAAAACAAATTTCATTACACAAGCCATGCTAGTGGCAACTTTTGTTGCACAAGCTTACAACCAGTATAATAGTTTTGCATAGAAATTGAGTAAGGCAAAGAATGCGAAAATGATTAAAGTAAGAGAATCCACCTATTCTTGGAGTTGTTGCTTCATGAAAAGATCCTTACAACACAGAACATATTAGGAATCCAAAAAAAAAAAAAACTCATAGGAATAGAGCATCATGTAGCACAATTATAGTAGTTGATCAATTGCTTGTTAGAGAAAAATCATTAGGAATTGAATGTCATGTAGCACAATTTATAGTAGTCGGTTGATTGCTTCCAAATTGATTTTATGACATGGGTATCAAGTGTTGCATCCATCTGAACCCCTTGACAAAACAAAGTGTAACACATGGCTTGCATATGGTGATCAAGAATGTGTTTGCGGCTCCCAAGACGGTGAGTATTGACCAAAGGGTTTGAATGATATGGTTTGAAAAAAAGGGGCTCCCAAGTGTCAATGAATGTAATGCATCCATATTTTGAAGAATGACTATATGAAGGGTTATTGTGTCCCTGTCTAGTGTTTATCATTATAAGATATGTACCTTGACTTGGCCATATTTTGTTGGTCATTCATTTGACCTGGAACCAACCTCACCATCACGAGCAAAGGCGTGTTGCTTATAATTTGTTTTGTTTTCAAGTTGTTTGGGGCAATCCCAATGAGAGGTGGACAAGCGCCTTTAAGGGTTGGAATGGTAGTTAACATAAACATGATATGTGATTGAGAAAATATCACAGTTCAAAAGAATTTTAAAATGAATAAACTAATAATATTAAATATGAAAAGGAAACTCATAAGAAGAGAATAGATTGGAAGTCAACAATAGGGTGAAACAACCCTTATGCATAAGAAACATACATAGTGAAACCCAAATCGAGAACAAACCTATAATGTTAATGAAGAGAATATGATTTGAACTTGGTAACACGTAAAAACCATGTTGAGGGGAATCTCCAATGTTGATAGAGGACAAATTTAAACACAACAATTAGTGGATGTGTTAATTGAAATTAATCTTAGCATATTGTTGTTGAAATAATTTTGTCGTAGTGCAGATTATTGGTTTCTACCAACGGTCACGACCCTAAGTCCCTCTTTCTTGGATATGGGAAGACTCCCATTATTGAATGTAAGCTACCTAAAACTATGGTGTGGCTGTTAGATCGGGGATTACACAAGAATATTCCATTAAATTTGTGGCAAAGTGTTTGTGCAGTGTACAATGGAAGAATTCGCTTTGAAAAGAGGTAAAGAGTAGGAGAAATAGGGAGAGATGGTTAAAGATGTGAGTAGACTTACAAAATTCACAAACATTAACTAGAGTAGGCCCACATTCAATTAGAAGAACACAACAATGTAAGCAATGAGGAAGACTAATAAACCAAAGACATGGTTCTACAGATCCATTAATCAAGGACACAAAGTTCCTTCTTGGTTGTACAAGATCACCATGTTTGCAAAGTTGGAAAAGAGAGTATGGAAGAGTAGAAGAACATAAGCAAGGAAATGGAAGAAATAAAGCTTTATTGCTTGTAGTAGTAGTGATACAAAGCCCAACATTTATCAACAATCAACAATTGCCAACCCCCTGGAATGGAGGAGCCATTCCCATTTATAGATTTATAATACGACTTTTCATCTCCCCCACACACGACCTTTCAATTTCTTATCACTTTTGACCTTTCATCTCCTAAATTTGAGTTAGTACATTCAATTGTGTACAAATACATCATTATAACATTTTATTATAAAATCCTCAAGTTTATAAAGCTTGAAAGTCACCTTTGATTGGCGAAGATTATGAGAAAATATGCAAAATAGTCGGTCTAGGTGGGTTGGTGAAGAACTGAGGAACAGTTCCTCTCGGGCCTTCAAACACCAATTTGTCTTTTGCCTTTGTTAAGCGGTTTGGGCGGTAAAGCGAAGAACTAATGGAACAGAGGAACAATTCCCTTAGTTCCTTTGCCGACTGACTTAACCTATCCATGCACTTTTTCCCTCTTGTCAGGGAATGTAGAGTTTCGGGGCACTGCCAAAACGACAGAACAATTATGTGGGTTATTGGATCGACCAACATAATCGATTTCCTTGCACTTTTCCCCTCTATCAGTTTGGGCAGGATTTTTGAGAACTGTCAGAACGAGAGAACAATTCCTTCTGTTCCTTAGCTGGCCGACTTAACCAATTTCCTTGCATTTTTCCCCTCTTTTGGCTTGGACGGGATCTCAAAGAATTGCCGGAACAAGGGAATAGTTCCCTATATTCCTTAGCCGACCGACTTAACTAACTTTGTCACCTCTTCTCCCCTTTGTAGTGTTTGTGGGTATGTGGGGAACTAAGAACATGAGAACATTTCCCTTGGTGCCATCTTTAACTGATTTTTCCTACTTCTATGCTCAATGTGGCCAAGGCAGGGATGTGGGGAACATGTGGTATGGAGGAACAGTTCCACCTATTCCTCAAAAGGTCGATTTTGCCCAGATTGCCCCAAAACTTGCAAAATTTGACTAACTCCTTGACAGTGATGCTAAAAAAATGGGGAAACAATGACCAAGACACTGAGATTTTTTCCCATGACTTGTAAAGTTTCGAAGTTTCACTAATCTTGTGACAATAACACCATTCACCCTTTTAACATGAATGAACAACAATGTATTGAGATATTACATAAGATATTGAAGGCTTAGACAAAAATATATATTTCCAGCATGTAGAGAATTCCAAGAGTTTTTTGTTGATTATTTGTTTGCCTCTCAACTCCTTCCGGAAGTCCCAGAATCATCCAGACGAGTTGGCTTTCACCATTGGAGCCTTCATTCCCTGTGCCTAAAATGATCTGATCTTGCTTGCTTGATTTCTGACATCAATTTTCTTCCACCAATTTCCCCTAATCTTCCTTGGATGACTTTAAGCCAAAGTGCAACTATGGATGGAAACTCAACTTCTATGCTTTCTTCATCATCTACTAAGGTGTTGAGTTGGAATTCATTAGAATGCTCAAGAAGAGGACAGTCATGAGAAGCTCTAAAAAGTTTTCCTAGAATAAATGCTTCGTAGTATGGAGAATCAACAGGATCTGCCTCCGGAAGATGGATTTATTCCTCCTCATTGTGGAGTGCCTTAAACTGCTCATACTTTTCTTGTATGGACACATCATATTCAATAAGTTCAAGATTGGTTTGAGGGTCAGAACTTCCTTTGCAACTCTCAAAATTCTTCGCAGATACTCCTTTTTCAAGGATGCCATTTCTTCATCTCCATAAGCAAGAAAATCATCCAAAGGAAGAGAAATAAAAGACAATGTTTTGAGTTTTTCAGTCAACAATGTCTAATTCAAAACATTACCTTCAGGCAATTCTTCTTGTTTTACTTCATCTAAAGATTCATCCTCATGCTATTCATACAACATTTTGTGTCTTTTCTGCATTCTTCTCATTAGGCGTTTAGATTCTTAGTCATCACCCGATGCAATCCCCATTTTCTTTCCTCTAGCAGTGCTCCGTTTGAATTGAAGCCACAAGGATTTGATAGTAGGATCTTCAGATGCAACAATTTTATCCATTCTAGATATCCTTTCCATAACTTGTGTAGGAATGTTACTAATCTTCTTTCCTTTTGCTGATTGCAGATTTTTAGTTGAAGCAAGAGACTTCTTTTCTGTGTTAGAATCCATACTTTTGTGAGAGTTGGTCCAGAATGATGGCTGATCTAAAATCTTGATATTTTGATGGTCATTGATCCGTAAACTTCTACTTCAGAACTCTACGAATCACACAATTATGCTGTTCTACTTTCAACTTTGGAAAATGACAAATTTGCTTGAAGATTAGAGCTTTAGTGATTGATTATCTAATGTTATAGAAAGGAAATTGCAGAGAAGAGAAATGAATTCAAACTCCAGAACACCAACAATTTTATCCTCGAAACCTCCAATGGAGGAAAACCAATCGGGAATGGAAAAACGCTCTTTCTTCCCACTTTTATTGGTCAATTATAGACAATTACAAATTACAAGAAGTAGAAAATGGAGACAACAATGTCAACTCTCCCTTCCTATGCTTGCTTTCTCTGTTTCTACATCTTGCTCCTACAATTCCACTCCAGCACTGAAGATCTTGCTCACTTGCTCTCATTAAACTTAAACCTTTACTCTTTGATCTCTTTGGAACTTTGAATGCTCAATTCTTTTGCTCTTTCTTGTATTTATAGCCTTCTCCCATGTCCTCCAGTGCATTGGAGAATGGGAAAGGTCAGAGAGAGAAGAGACACAATTGGGCACTTCAAATTTGTGTCTATTGACACTCCATTTATTTTTCTGTTCCGAACTGTTAGGACTGCCGCTTGGTGCAGATCGGTGGTCACAGGACCGTTGCCCTGGCTGGGCGGCGATTATAGGACCGCCGCCTAGGTTGGGCAGTGGTTCTGCAATCGCCGCTCTGCGCAGAGTAGCGGTTATGTTAAAAAGTTGACAGAACCTCCTTTTCCTCATTTTTCTTCACTTTTCCTTCTTGGTGCTGATGGAATTGTGTGTTTTTCTGGATCCCTATGGATCAATCATCTTCTTCTTTATTGTTGTTGTTACATATTGATGTTGAACACTAGTCATGAAACTTCATCATTGTGATGCAGGAAATGAAAGTGACATGGATTCATTCCTTGATAAAGTCTTCTCCAATATATATATATATATATATATATATATATATATATATATATATATATATATATATATATTGGGATTTTAAAGTTCTTTTAAGGGTGCATAAAGGGTAGATCTTCCCCAACGGAGTTGCCAAAAACTATTTGTGAAATAATTTGTTATAGTGCAGATTATTGGTTTCCACCAATGATCACGGGGTTAATCCCGTCCTCCTTGGATATGTGAAGGCTCCTATTATTAAATGTAAACTACCTAAAACTGTGGCGTGACCATTAGGCCGAAGATCACACATGCATACTCCATGAAACCTATGGAAAAGTGCTTATACAGTGTACAAGGGAGGAATTTGTTGTGAACGGAGGTAAAGAGAAGTATGAGAAATAGGGAGAGAGGGTTAATGCAGTGAGTAGACTTGCAAAATTCACATACATTAGCTAGAGTAGGTCCATATTCAATTAGAAGAACACAACAATGTAAGCAATCAAGAAGACTAATAAACCAGAGACACAAAGTTCTACAAAACCATTAATCAAGGACACAAAGTTCCTCCTTGGTTGTACATGATCACAGTGCTTGCAAAGTTGGAAAAAATATTATAGAAGAGTAGAAGAACATATGTAACAAAATGGAAGAAATGTAACTTTATTGCTTGCAATAATAGTGATACAAAGCCCAATAACTATCAACAATCCACAATTGCCAACCCCTTGGAATGGAGAATCCATTCACATTTATAGATTTATAATATGAATTTTCACTTCCCCACATATGACCTTTCACTTTCTTATCACTTGTGACCTTTCATCACCTAAACTTTAGTGAATACATTCAATTATGTAAAAAGACATCATTATAACATTTCATTATAAAATCTTGAAGTTTAGAAATCTTGAAAATCACTCTTGATTGGCGAGAATTATGAGAAATTATGAAAAATAGTTGGTCAAGGCGGGTTGGTGGAGAACTGGAGGAAATAAGGAATAGTTCCTCCCGAGCCTTCAAACACTGAATTGTATTTTTCCTTTGTTAAGAAGATTGGGCGGTAAAACGAAGAACTAAAGGAATGGAGGAACAATTCCCTCAGTTCCTTAGCCGATCGACTTAACCGATCCATGCACGTTCTCCCTCTTTTCAGGAAATGTGGAGTTTCAGGGCACTGCCTGAATGACGGAACAGTTCCATGGGTTCTTGGATCGACCAACATAACCTATTTCCTTGCACTTTTCCCCTCTGTCGGCTTAGGCAGGATCTCGAAGAACTGCTGGAACGAGGGAACAATTCTCTATTTTCCTTAGCCATCCGACTTAACTGATTTCCTTGTATTTTTCCCCTTTGTCGGCTTAGGCGGGATCTCGAAGAATTGCCAGAATGAGAAAATAGCTCCCTCTGTTCCTTAGTCGACTGACTTAACTGAATTTGTCACCTCTTTTCTCCGTTACATTGTTTGCAAGTATGCATGGAACTAAGATAACACGAGAACATTTCCCTTGTTGTCATCCTTAACCAATTTTGCCAACTTCCATGCTTAATGCAACCGAGGTGGAGATGCGGGGAACATGTGGAACGAAGGAACAATTCTACTTGTTCCGCAAAAGGTTGTTTTTCCCAAATTGCCCCAAAAATTGAAAAAATTGACTAACTCCTTGATAGTGAGGATCAGAAAAGGGGGAGACAATGACCAAGACACCGATAATTTTTCTCGTGACTAGTAAAGTTCTAAAATTTCATTGATCTTGTGACAACATCACCATTCACCCTTTTAACACGAAGGAGCAATAACTGTGTATTTAGATACCACACAATATATTTAAGTCTTAAACAAAAATTTATATTTCCATCTTGTAGATAATTCTAATATCTTTCCGTTGATTATTTGTTTTCCTCTCAACTCCTTCTGGAACTCTTAGAATCATCTAGATGAGCTGACTTTCACTGTTGGAGCTTTCATTCCCTGCGCCCAAAATGACCCGATTTTGCTTGCTTTATTCCTAACATCAATTTCTTCCACCAATATTCCCTAAATTGCCTTGGATGACTTTATTGTTCTCCTATAAAAATCTCAGATGATTTGAAACTTCCTTGTAGGCTTCCAGAGGGTGTTTACCGGTTGCAAAATGACCAAAACTGACACTTTTTAGGCCTCTGAAGAAAGTTGTTTATCTTTGAAACTCAACGACTTCTTCAATCACCTTAGGCATTCATCCCTGTACATTATACACATTTGAAAATATTGTTAGCACATTCTTCTGAGCCAGAATGAGGGTGAAACTGAGGACAAACTAACTAGAGGAAGGGTTTACAGTGACCGAGAGAGGAATTTTCAAGTGGGGGCTTTGTTATCATGGCCAAAATTTTCAATTTTGCAATCTAGACATTTAACATGATAACACATATTGAAACGAAATGGTGTATTGAAATTTGTATAGATAATAATCCAAACAATAACTATGCTAATAAGCATTCTACAATGGAAGCAATGAGTGGGTTGTAATGGTGTGACCATGTAAAGTTTTATTTTTATATTAAATTTTATGTTCATTTAGGTGTCACTGGGCAATTTTGACCATAAATTGTACATTTACTTGATTGTCACTTAAAAGTTTCTCTTTTTAACTCTCAAAAGTCAATAAAAAATAGTAATATCTTGGTCATAGCGTAGAGTTTGAAGCCCTTTGTTTTTAAGAAATATTTTTTTATCATTCTATGGGAGATATGAATAGAATGCAATGTAATTATTAATTAATGTGATATGTGTAAAATCTAAAATAAAAGTCTTGAATTCGACATATATTGATGTTTTTCAATTAGATGCATTTAAGATATTTATACTAGTGAAGTAAAGCATATCGATACCTCAAAACTTGAATGGAGTACATTTCAAAAATCTTATAATTATGAAATTCATACGATAATAGTTGAGTATGTAGTGGAACACAACTATAAATAGAAACTATGCATAAGTTTTGTTATGAAAAATATTCTTTGACATATAATGGTAGATCAAAATTCAATAAGATGTGGAAACCTAGGTAAAATGAATCTTAAGGAGGCTTGGTTTGGTTGCTAAAACATAAAACCAAGTAGCTTGTGTAAGCCTAAGTGAGTAGATTTTCAACAACATTGAAATATAACACAAATTTGAATGTGGCACCACATGGAAATATGGGTCGATGGGAATCTCAATGAAGTTCATAAAGAAGACACTTTGAAACTCAATAAGAGAAATATTTCTTTGGAACAATCCAAAGAACGTTAATGTTAACATCCAAGTAACAACTCTTGAAAATATGAATTAACAAGTCTTTCAAACAACATTAACAAGGAGAGGTTAAAAAATGAGCCATGTGAGAAAACATGCAAACCTTGATTGAGAAGTTCTAATAGATGGATTGAAAATAAAAGACATGTAAAGCTCCAATATAAAAGAATATTAATAATATTGAGTATTGAATAATTCAAACTCAATATATGAAAACATTAAGAAGATTTCAATCAACATTTGTTAAAAGATGGATTAAACTTAAGAAGTTTAAATTTATATAGAGCATTATAATGACATGGATACAAATGATAGATTGAAAATGGTACACAGAGATTTGGATTCACAAAAATACCAACAATATTAACAAATAGAGAACTTGAAATTTGAAGCATATAAAAATTGAATAGAAAAGTATCATGAAAATATACATTCAATATACATGATTTGCAGCCTAAAAAATTAAGGCCCCCATGTTAGTAGAGACCCATTTTTAGCTCACAATAAAATTGTGGTTTTTTTTGCTTCATAAAACATGGTTATCAACTATGCTCACATATTTGATTTTTTTCTTAATAATGTTGGATAATATATCCATGGAACCTTCAAAAAATCAAACATGATGAGGTGGGAGGATTTATATGTCATTTATATATGAAACGTTGATTAAGTTGATTAAGTAATTACGTCGAAGGCGTTACGTAGTGGAGTTGAACCTGTTGGTTCTGACAGTTGTCAGAAAATCAATGGTTGAGAATTCTCCTTGGATAGTCGTTGAAATCGAACGGCTTGTAGGAATTTACTGATATTGGTGAGCATTTATTTGTCCTCTAGAAGCTCCTCCTCCATAAGCAACTTAGGTTTCGATTTAATGATCTGGAAGATCTGCCACATGAAGTGTCATTCTCATTGTCTCATTCATTCATTTCGAGGAAAACCGACTGCATTATCACCAACTACAGAGACCACTTCTTCTTTTTGGGGCATGAAGGGTCTCTCATCAAGGGTTTTTTATGAATTAATGGGGAGATCCCAAAACCTAATAGTTGCTTTTACAAACACACCACTCACTTTGTCTTTCCTTTTTACAATCAACAACGATGCGAGGGATATATATTTGCACAAACTAAGATCTGTAATTGCGGGCTCCATTTTGCAAGGTTCTAAAATTTGCAGTCACACTTCCGCAAATACCTTTGCAACATTCAGGGGCCGAGAAACATTAAATGAAACGACACACTCCACCGCATGAGAGCAACTATTCTATTTGTTCCCGTTGTGAATCGTGATTTGTGATTTTTTTAAAATTATTGCTAAACGTTTTGGGCCTGACATATTGATATAAGTACATATTCCATATGGTTTACGCTTTAGGCTTTTATGGAGGGCATGGTATTGTGGGTGCACAGGTGCCATTGGGGTGCGGGTTGGCATTTGCGCAGAAGTACAAGATGGCCAGGGCGTTTACGTTTACCATGTATGGCGATGGAGCTTCTAATCAGGGCCAAATTTTTGAGGCGCTAAATATTGCTGCCTTGCGGAATTTTACGGCTGTTCTTGTTTGCGGGAATAATCATTGTAATATTTTGGAATAATCTGCATTTCTCTTATTGTCTTAGGCTTTTTTAATTATTTGGTAAATTTTCCTTGCAGGGTAAATTCTAGCTTAAACACGGTATCTTGAAATTTACAAGGGACTTCTAGTCCACCACGTTTGATGTAGTATTAATTCCTGTTCCACATAACCACTGTTTGATTTACACTCTATGTGGGAGAAAGTTGTATATTTTACTATCTTCATTTTTATTAATTTGTTTCTTTTAATACATCGGTCACTTTTCCCGTGGCCTTATCACCTATTTAGATGCCATCGATCGAAGTGTGCCTCTTTTTCAAAATTCAACGAAGTCGCAGAGTAATAATCACCCATGTCTTCCTGGTTGGGTTCGAGATTAGAGCCATTCCACAATTGTATGGGGCCATGCAGCACGTTAACATGGAGAACCCCTCTGCTATGTTCAAAACAGAGTACGGGGAGTACATGGCCGATAGATGCCATCGATCCAAGTGTGGCTCTTTTGTAAAATTCAATGAGCCGCGGAGTAGAAATCACCCATTTCTCCCTGGTTGGTTCGAGGTCGAAGCCGGTCCACAAGTACATTGGGCCATGCAGCGTGTTAACATGGAGAACCCCTCTACTACATTCATAATGAAGTACCGGGAGTACGGGGTCGGTAGATGCCATCGATCCAAGTGTGCCTCTTTTGTAAAATTCAAGGAGCCACAATAGAAATCACCCATGTCTTCCTGGTTGCATTTGAGGTCGTAGCTCATCCACAAATGCATGAGGCCATGTGGCGCATTAACATGGAGAACCCCTCTGCTATGTTTAGAACGAAGTACGGGGAGTAGATGGCCAGTAGATGCCATCAATCCAAGTGTGCCTCTTTTGTAAAATTCAACGAGCCGTAGAGTAGAAATTTCCCATGTCTTCCTTGATGGGTTCGAGGTCGGAGCCGATCCACAAGTGGACGGGGCTGTGTGGCACATTCTTCATGTTTCTCTTCTTAGGATGTGTGAAGTTTAATTATGGAATTCACTTGATCTTCTATCCAAGTTGTTCTCAACATGAAATAATTATTATATTATACGAGATCTCTTAATATAAACAAACAAGGAAAATAGATTAATACAAGTGTTGTGATAAAACGAACTTACTGACATGGTGAGGATAAACAGGGTGTCGTGAGAGATGTGCTAATTATTAATACTTTATGATAAAATGAATCAACATGTGACTGAAATCTTTGGACCTTCTCCTATGCATGTTGAATGGAAGCTTTTATCATAAGTACATCCTATTAATCCCATGGGCCTTGCAAACCTTGACATGTTAGGTCTTCAAGATTCTGACATGCATCACAATTGGCTCCCGAATGATGTTCCATTAATTTTGTAAGAAAGTGGCCCATCTTTCATTTATACATGCAAGACCACTACAATTATCCTTTTAAAGATGCATACATCCACATCTACCACTATGCCTTTCTCAGCAGAACAAAAGCGAGGTTTTGATATAATTTTCAATCATTTCCTTATAGCTCCGCATTTGTTTACGAAAAATGTCCCTCTCCCATCATCCCTTCAAAATGTTACTTTTGAATGTTACTCTAAAATATCCCTCCCATCATCTATTCAAAAGAAAGGAAGAGATTTTTCTTTTAACTAATCTACATATCTCCCCTCTCTAATATAAGGTGCTCCATTCCATCTATCCCCTTCTCCCTGCAACATATATTTCGATGATGTAATTACATGCTCATATTTTTTGGTAATTCCATGTTGTAGATACTATCTATACGTGAGTACTTGCGTAAACAACATCTTTCAATTTATTTTTCTCATACTATATTCTCATTGCATTCCAATTTATATTCTTCATAGATGGTGTTCTCAATTTTCAATCTCCCATCCTCCTCCCCTCTTCTGTCCTCCGAACATTTCTTCCCCCTCGATCCCTTTCGGCGTCCACATCGCACAGTCCTACGCGCAATTGCTAGTTCGTAGAGGTTACTAATGCATCCATCCAAAGGAATTTGTTGAATGCTAACTACTCACATTGCCATTTTTTCCTTTCAAAAATAATCAAATAATTACGCCGAAGGTGTTTCATAGTGAGATCAGACCTGCTGGGGCTGACACCTTGGAGGAAACAGGCAACTCAAAAGATTTGGCTGTAATTGCGTTGAAATTGGACGGATCTCCAACAATCCTTGGAAGATGGTTCCATTTGGATCAGCACTTCCTCTCTCTGACAGTTGTCAGAAAATTTAAGGTCATAAATAGCTGTGGATTGACGTACAGACGTTCAGAAACGTTCGAGTAAATTACAACTTTGGAAATTTTATTTTGTGTTCTTCTTCATTGATGCCTGAATGCAGGTTGTACATTCTCTTTTTCGACAGGGAGCGAATGGGTGCAGGCTAAACATAATTAATTCTGTCGCTTGCAGGAGGTCTGTTACCATGTCGCCGGTCTCCTTGCCTACAAAAGTATCATGGGTCGTGGCTGCCTCCACTTCCATCGCGGTCCTCCGGACTGCAAGCGTTCACGAGTACAATCAATAAATGTTGTGAGAACTGGACAAGTGCATTTAGTTTTAAGGGAGTTTCAGATTCTGACAAGTGTGCGAGGAACCTCGATTCCAACAGTTTAGCTGAGAGGCCCGCTGAGGGTGCCGCTGCCGGGTTTCCTAGGAAAATGCTGGGATCCAAATGGTAGGAATACACCGTGTGCAACGATTGGTAAATCCTTCTCGATCCTTTGGACGCCAATCTCAGACGTGAAATCATTAAATATGGCGAGTTTGTGCAGGCCACTTACACGGCTGTGGACTTCGACCCGACCTCCAAGACTTACGAACGCTGCAAATATTCCAAACATTCGTTGCTCGGCGAGGTGGGGCTGCGTTTTGGTCATGTAAATCTCGGCCTCCCGTTTCGGTCACGGTGTTCTCATTCGGTGGGCCACGGGTGCAGAAATATTTTGACACACGGCCTCGTGCTTATTGTAGTTTATATATTGTAGGGCGCCTTTATATAAGTGTTTTGTATCATCCAATTGTCACTGCGCTAGTCCACTGTTTGGCATTAGAAAATCATAACCATCATAATGATAATGTTTGTTCGATAGTTCAACTGAGAATGTGTCCCACAGTCCACTTATGGATGTTTGCATTTCCAAGGTCTTTAGGTAGCCATTGTGAGATGTTGTCAAGACGGCTCTTTATTAGATTTTACTCTTCCCATCAAGTTTCTGAATTATTGTTTTCTGACCATCCACCAAATTGTAATCTTCAAATTCAAATGTTCCCTATTTGTTACCTTTGATGACCTTGACGATCAAAGGAGAAAACAATGTCCAAGCAGTTTGATTCCACCTTTTTCCAGTGCCTCAACCTTTAATTACACTAAAAAGTATTTCCAAATGCAAGTCTCAGTAACTATGTCTGTCAAGCATTACGAAAATGAGAGGTCAAGGTGTTATGTTAATGGTCATTGACGGACACATGTTTCATATACGTTTATTCGTAGGAAATATAATTTTAGCATAGGTTCCCCAACATTTATCACAATCGAGGAATTCTCCCTCAATTTGTTTCTTTGTCACCCTCCTCCTCTTCCCTTTCTTATTTCCCTCAACTATAACTTTATTGAATCATCCTCTTCGGTGTTTTCATTGCACGTTCCACGTGCGATTGCTAGTATATTCAACTACTAATTTTTAACTATACGTGAAGTCAATTTCAATATACCTTTCCCTACTAAATCAAGCAATTGCTTTATTTTTTAATTGACAAAGGGTTAAAGTGATTCTTTCCCATTAAAAAAATTGCATTATTTTAAATTGGCAAAGGAAGGATTAAATTGATCCCTTTCCCATAAAAAAGAAACTATTTCCAAAATTAAAAAAGTGGCATTGTTGGTTATGTTAACTAAATTTGCAAATTTATGTGAAAAGAACATTTATATCAAAAGTTTTTAATATTTAATTGATAACTTGACATTATGGTAGGAAAATATAATACGTGTTTACTGAAAGAGGTTCGGCAAGGAAGCTAAATAACAATCTATAAAATCCATAGACAAATGTAGGGCCTTAATTCATCGATTAAGTGAAAGTAGTGATGAAAAATATCTTGAGAGTTAAAAGACCATTATTAAAAGAAGAAACTATTATTAATGTGATTAATCAAGGTGGATGCTAAAATCAAAATCAAGTACACATAGAAACATAACTCTCCCTACTCAAATTATATTACTTCATTATTAGTTATACAACTTTTTTTACTTTTGTAGTACCTGTAGACACCGGGTTTTTGTCACCCACCTACTCCCTGCATACACATTACTTTATCAAAACATAACATTATAAACACTACCTAAGTTATTCCTCTCACCTTGTAAAATCAATTTTTATCCCCTTGTAAATCACATTTAACTCATTTAAATTTACCTTAACCTCCCCTGAAACCACCTAACCATTTCCAAACTATCATTAACCCATTTTATCCCAACCTCTTAACCTCCCCAACTCATCTAACATCTTCCCAAATATTTTCCCTCATCACCATACCCGAAAATATTGTTTAGGAAGTGGTTTCAACCAC
The DNA here is from genome assembly GCA_019776745.2 of Taxus chinensis. NCBI lineage: Eukaryota > Viridiplantae > Streptophyta > Pinopsida > Cupressales > Taxaceae > Taxus > Taxus chinensis. The sequence goes on from CM034150.1 coordinate 41,672,144, forward strand.
TTTTAAACATTTTCCCTGAGTTTTCCGGATCGCTGGGGATTCCAAAAAATCACCAACGATTATAAATAGGAGTTTCAACTCTTGTTTCAGGGATCTTTAGAAATATTTTAGACGTTTGTGCATGTTTGCTTTCGAGCCAAGTAGCGAAACTCTACCAATCTGGTAATCTTCAGGCCCATCAATAACATCAAGCCTCCTCAAGGACCTGCAACACATCAACCTTTGCAGTTTTTTCTTCAAAAATATGCCTAGGCGATCAACAACCAACAATATTAACTTCATTAATCATAAACAAATGTTATGTATCTTGTATACTCTTTAAGGTACCCCTTTTTTATTTTTTCATTTCTTTTACCACATCAACATTTGCAAAATCATCCATTAAAAGCTCTATTTCTATCAACTGGTCGTTTTTTGAGAAAATCTATATTTTATAACAATTGTCAACGATTCCTTTGAATCACCCATGATTCCCTCAAATTGCTAATGATTCCCTTTGAATCGCCTATGATTTCTATCTCTCAGTACCTTTCTAAATCAATCATAGCCTTTTATCAACTTTTATGTATATCTCTGGATTTAATAAATATCTTTTGCAAGTATGTCTTTGCTATAGATAACTGTTCCAGGCCAATCATATCTTATCACAAGCATTTACGACCTCTTGATCATCCAGTAGCCATTCATATGGGAGAAATTAGACAACCTCCATGAGCTTACATTGTGCACCATTAGATTCGCACTTAACATCGAGGATATTGAGAATCAACTCCAGTTCCTCCACGAGATCCAACATGAAACCGTAGACTACTTGTACGATTACTTTGAAACTTTCTAGATAGCTGCCACCTTAGCCTGGGCCACCTACAAAGCGGAACATGATTTTCCTTTCAACCTTGAGTTTTAGCTCTTTCCTTACTATTATCATTATCTATTTTATCATTATTATCAAAGTACTTAACTATTTAAAAACAAGCTGACATCCTCTAAGGAAGTCCCTTTGAATTCCTATAATCGGCCTTTGCTGAGAAACTCATCATCGCATTTTGTCTAATACTTTTTATTTAGATTCCTTTGATTGTAGGGCTCTTCATTTTATGAAAGGAGGAGCGCTTATCCACTATGATATCCGACCATCCTGACATTGCAATTATCAACACATGCATCGTTAAACCCTGCCTTGATTTGAGTTTTAGGTACTTTGTGCACTTAATAACATAGACCTAAAATTTACCTAATACATTCCTAACACGCTTGGTGGGACCCCATCCCCTTCAATTTTCTTTAAAAATCAACTTATAATTATTTTCAGGTTTTCTGCTCTGTAATCGCTAGCAATTCTGTAAAATCACCTACAATTTTGGTGGCTTGCCTATGATTCCTTCAAATCACCGACAATCTCTGTGGTCTGCTTTTGATTACTCAGCTAGTCTACCTCTAGGTATGTGTTTCTCTTTACCATTTTTAGCTAACCCTTGTAGAATTTTCTATTCTGAAGCATCTATTTTGAAAAAAATCAAAAGTAAAAAATCTATAAAAGTCAAAACAAAAATTATAGGTATGCCTTCTTTGTAGTTTTCTTTTCTTCATATCACATTTGTCTGCTATTTTCATCGAACTAATAATTCTTTTCGGGACTTAAAACGAACCTTTCATGTTTTCCTGATCATATAGTCAAATTGGGAAATTAATGAATTGCATTCACTTAATCTCCCTCACACACAACCAAACCACATTCGATACAAACTTGCATCAAAACACTCCTACCCAGGTGGACCTACTTGAATTTCATCACTAAGAGGATTAGTCGACTCGATTTTTTGGCCAAGTATAAAAAATCTAGTGGGAAGCTTATTGGCTAAGCACCCAACACCCTTATCATTGTAGGATTGTGAAGTGAGGGGATAGGCCCCAATACCACACCTTATATCGACACGAACACAAATTTGGGCCTCACGTACCTTTGGGTATATCAGGGACTCCAAATTTTAACATTGCTTGAAACCAACCGTAGATTCCCATTTCTTAGGAATATAAAAGCACAATAAAATGTCCCACTTTTTGGTATGGTTTGTACCTTAGTAAACATGAATTTTCAGTTTAATTGATTTTCTAAAGGGAATAGCCACAAAACCGTACATATTCATGAAATTCCACAAACTAACGAAATGTTTTGTTTAGAGTGTAGAATACATGTATATTTAAAAAAAAAAATTGGTAAAAAATATAGTCTTTTTCTTAATTTTATTCATATGTTGTTTCTTATGTTATTAAAGAGGAATGACTGTCCCCCGGTGGTTTTTTAAAATGAAAACTTATCTTTTCAGTATGAAATTTTAGATATATGTTCAAGATTATAATTTTGACGTCCTGTCAAATTTTCATATTTTTTTGACGTATTATTTTTTTTAATTAATTATTTAGTGACTATATTTTAAAATAAATGGCATTCATATTTCAATGCCAATAACTTTTAATATTTATATCGAAATTTTTTTTTTTTTTCACAGGTAAGAAGAAGAATTCAACAAATACTAAGCATATTTTTTTCAATTTTTTTTTGATATATTCTACTATTTTTCAAATTTGGTTGATTGTGTACTATTGATTGTCCTAAAATACCGTATGTTAGTAAAAATTAAAAAATAAATAGCAAAAAAAAAAAAAAAAAAATGAAAATTACATTTTTAGAAAGCTAATAAAAATATGAATTTTGTGTCAAAATTTTGTAAGTTAACTATTTAGTTTACCCTAATTACGTGGCACCCGAGTGGCAGATTTTGGATCACAATTGTCCCCCAAAAGGATTTGGAGCCAAAATGTGCCACTCAGGCGCCATGTCACTGCCACTCAGAGGGGTTCGCGCGAATGGGGGTTCACGCGGACACCGTTCGGGTGAATGTGGTTAGCGTGAACCCCCATTCGCGCGAACCCCCTCCGTACCACCAAAGCGCCGCCAAAACATCTCCTTCTAGATTTAATGACTCGCAATTGCATCTCCCCTTCTAAATTTAATGTTTTACAAATTACTTATTTAATATTGTTCACTTTTTATGTTTTAAATTTAGTTTTTTACATATTTTTTGTGTTTTAAACTAAGTGTGTTTTTTTTAAAAATTGTTTTTAACCAAAAATATGTAATATTAAATTAGAAAAGTTGTTTTACATATTAAATATAAATTCTATTAAACTTAGAAAAGTTGTTTTAAAGTTATAGAAAACTAAAATTAAAAATAACGTAGTTTCTACTGAAATTTGTATATAAATAGAGTTGCATGCACATATAGTTTTGTATCGAGTTTACTCTTAGACATTCAGATCTATCATGATTTATGTGTGCGGGTGAAAATCATTGAAGTGGATGAATCATGGGAAATGCAAAGAATGAGAAACAAAAATATACCGAGGAAGAGAATGCAGAGAAGAATGCTAGAAGATCTATTCATAGGAAGGCACAAAGAGAGAGAGAAGACACAACAAGTGAAAGACAAGGCTGCAAAAATTGGTACATATGTATAGAAACCCTTGATAGATCCTAATTTTATTTTTATTTCTAAGGTTTAAATATGATAACTTATGTTTTTTAGATTGGGTAAAGGCAAGGGTTTTGATAGGATCCCATGTGTATGTTTATGGACACAGATCATGATGCGCAACATTATGCTAAAGTGATAACAAAAGTTATGGAATTACTTCCCAAAAAAAATGTGAAACACTTGGTGAAGATGGATTTACAAAAATTAAAAGAATTTTCCCAACAAGAACCACTAACACGAAAGAAAATAGCAAAAAGTGTAGAGATAACATATGGTGAATTTGCTAATTTGACTACAGTTGTTAGAGCACATTTGTTGGTTACATTCTTGAATCATGTTGATATGAGGGAAACATTAGAATTGTTAGGTGTTGATTTTGGATGGAAAAATTCAAAACGTGTAGAAGAAGAATTTGTTGGGAATGTTTTTAAAGGAATAATTTCTTTGGGTACAAAAAACTAGGTCTGCTGATAAGAGTATTTCTCGTAGAGCAATATTAACTTCAGTTGTAAGTGAAGATACAACAAAGAATCGTCATGTTACCGCCTTTGCCAAGGCATTGGGTTTATCTAGAAAGACGGTTAGTAGGTATGCAAAGAGGAGGAAGACATTGGATGACTCTACTATGGAAGGAAATTGGGCACTAATGTGTAGAAATCCACGTTCTGATAAAATAGAGGATAATTTTGTGAATATAGTTTCTGATTTTTGGACTGAGAGGACTCGTCCTTCTCCAAATGTTAGGGATGTTTTAAAACATAGGATAACTCACAATAACTATGATGAACATATAAAACATTGGCTTGAAATAACTCAACATGAGATGTACATAAAGTTTACAGAAGAAAATCCAGATGTTAAGATTGGACAATGAATGTTTGAAAATTTGAAGCCTTGGTATGTGCGAGCTGATAAAGTCCTTGACACATGTTGTTGTCGCTATCACGTTGAGTTTGATTATCACTATCAGGTACATAAAAATTTATAGATTCAATGTATATATATTTTGAGGTGTGCTTTCATTTATATCTATATATTTAAAATTTGTTTAAATATCATTTTTTGAGATGTGATTTAAAATTAATGTATTTCAAAATCTATGTTTTTTTCAGGTGTATAGAAAGTTACGAGAAGAAATTGCCCCACCTACACGTGTCAGTGAATTCATAACTTCAATTATTTGCAACGTATCTGATGATCATGTCGATGATCGTATGACTTGCATCAAAGGTGTCTGTGACAAGTGTGGGGACTTGAAATTATTGCCAAAAACAAATGAAGATTTGGACACAGTTAACCTGGTTGCTTGCAAGAGGTGATATATATAAATTTATGTTTTTAAATTTGGATGTTAGATTTTATTTTGATTTTTATTTTATTGCAAATGAATACATGACAATTTGTCCATGTTATGAATTGATTTTGTAGGTTCAAATACATAAAATATTCAACAAGGCTTGGAAAAGATGCAACCAGGTTGGATTTGGTAGAAGAGGAAATCCCCATTGCTACATTCATGCAAAGTTTCAGAAGTTTAATTAGTCCATAGATCAAACATTCTCACTATTCAAAGTGGCAGGCTACACAATTCAAGACTAATAAGGACACATTCTTTATTGGCTCCATATTGTCCGTGGTTGATTTTGCTGAAAATTACTCATTTTCTCGTAAAAAATAAATTCAAACACAGGTATTATCGGAGGACAAAGGTATGGACTGTGAAATGGATTAAACAATTCTATCTTTGCACTCCCATGACAATTGGATTTGTAATAACTAGACAATCTGCAAGACTAAGAACCATTATTCTTTTTTTTGCAGGAAGTTGCATGAACAAATATAGGTTCAAAGTCTCTCTGGACATTAAAACATTGCAAATGTAGGTAGTGGAAACATAAGTTTCCTTTAGGGATCTTTTAACCAATGACACATATGCAAAATCAGACAAGAATGATAGTTAAGTATGAAATCGTAAGCATCTTATCTAGTTTCTAACCATACTAATTTGACACAAAAATGGACATAGACTTTGCTATATTAAACTCAAAATTCAATACTTGGTATTTTTTATTTAAAAAGCCGATAACATTATAGTCCGTTTGAGATAACAATTTGATAATTAACACTATCAATTGATATATATTTTTTTCATTTGGTGATCAAGTCTATATGCCACTATCTAATCATTGGAATGGATTTTATTTTGTATTTTGTTTTGAGTAATATTGTATTTTAAGTGATTGCTTTCAGACTGAAGCCAATATTGAGACATAAGTGGAATACAGAGCACTTGTTCCGCTTTGCACAGAGGATAACTTCAACAAAACTAACATTGAAATAACAAGTGAATTTTTTGACTGAACATTTTATATAATTGCTCAACGCATGGTAGGAGGTAAATCACTTAGTCAACAAGTGATAAGCCCTCCAAAGTGGGTTTCGTAATCTTAAATGATTACATAACCATTCACAGGAAAATTGTGTATTATTACACCCATCACTAATTAGCTAAGGAGGTTATCAAATTTTTATGCAGCTGAGGTGAATGAATTTTATTAGTATCGCTCTTTGCGTATTGACACTCAAAAAATGCAACTAGATCTACAATTGGCCAAGAAAAACTCCCTTACGCAAGGTGGGTCCATTTGAACAACGAGATAGTTTTTACTTTTCGGCATTAGTTAGTCAGCGACAAGAATAAATTGACTGGACAGTTGTTGGTAATGTAAACTATTCGTGGCTATTGATAGTCCACTGAATTGTTCTACAACTTGGATGACTATACCCATATGAAGACACACGAATGATCAAGAAAGTTATTTAATACTTGTGATTCTTACTTGCATGACAAGAACATGAGTTTCCAAGATATTTTAAAATATTGTGATATGGTTGGTACATGGACAATATGTATCGTTCAAAGCCATGAATTCTATGATGTCCATGTATGTTTTATTATTTCCTAATATGGAAATGCGTCACAATTGGGAATTCCTCTCTACCTAGTCTTTGCACATATAGGTTTGTTATCCTTTGTCCTAGATCACGAATTCCCAATGAAGTTTGTATTTAGAGTGGTTTATCACTCCACCCTTATCACAGAAACATGTTCTGCTGGGTTATATTTTATGCATCAAACTTTGTGTCTACTTCTGTAATTACTATAAGCTATAGGATTATAAGGGAGCTTGAATCAATAAAATTGATGCCTGGGGCCACCATTTTACAATTGTTTGAATACATTGTGCCAGATTCAGGTGATTGAAGTCTTAAGGCTCCCGTGAAAAGAATCACAGGCTGTCAACATATTTTGTTTGGTCATATCTACTTTGCAAAGAAGCTTCTAACTATATTTTTGGGAGCTTTAACAGGTTATGCCCTTTTAAAAATAGTATGTAATTCCTTGATAAGTGATTTGGGAAAAGTGAAATAATTACAGTTTTACATGTGGTAAATTGTTAAATGTTGATTCTGGGTTGTCTAGAATATTTTTACTTAAACTTTATTGATCTTTTGAGCATTAGTTAAATTTGAAAGTATTGAAGAGAGAATGACAAAGTATGGATGTGAAAATTCCCAATTTTAAATCTTTGCACTCTTTGATGAATGGATCAGCTAACATCTAGACAATATGGAACAAGACATTATTCCTAGATTAGTGTCCTACCTGATTCACAGGTGTTGCACTCATATTCAGCTGATGGTGCAATATCTAGAAATGCTTCAACATGGGTATGTAGGTCAGTGGAAGCATGTTTCCTTCAAATGTGGATGACACATATGATCTTAATCATGATGACAGTTTTGAATGATGTGACATTAATTTCAAGATAAATGTATCCACAACTGCACGCAGGCAATTAAGGCATGTTTTATCCTTGCAAAGGATCCACTATCAATCTGATCAAAAATATGATAAGCTATATTTTTTTTGTGACTTCATCATCAAGAATTATTGAGTTGTAAATTCTTTGACATTGTTGTAGGCCCCCATACTCTATTTCAGTCATCTTTGGGTGGAACACCAATAGTTCCAGATCAGTGGAGTACTACATGTAGCACTCTTCCTAACTGGCTGGAGAATCTCATTGATACCTAAATGTGCAAGATAACACCAGTTGACTATAGAGAACAGTTATTACTGGATTAGTTGTAATGCAGGGACCCATACTTCAACAAGTGAAAGTCCTCCAAAGTGTAATTGACGGCTTTGTTGGGCTTACAAACCTTTCATTTTCTATGCTGTTCATTACACCTAAGACAATGGTAATTCCATAGGACAGTTCCCCGTTATTGACAATAGCAGGTGATAGACTACAAATAGTTGCCATGACTATTGGTGGGACCTAGATGTAGAGGACGTATGAAAAACTTTTATGGATTGAACAACTGTTGCAGAGCCATCTTTTCAATATTTGAAGGACAAATGTGAATCCTTATGATGCCCCTTTTTGGTAATAAACAAGGTTAAGCTAGATAACTATTGTATTTTCCACTTGTGGCTATGGAGATCTAAGGCTATCATGTAAAGGTGTGCAATATTATATTGATGATATCTTACTTGTTATGAGATGGTTTTGTTGGTTTACAAGTGCCTTTACATGAATGGTTTTAGATAGGAATCTAGTGTATAGGCTCTATAATCATGATTAAAATCCATTTGATGTATGTTAATTATTATATTATTAGATGTGGAAATATGTTAGTTGGGTCTTCGGATGAGACCCTATGTTTTTTATATATGGTTATTTCGTTAATAAGTCTGTAAGATTGCATTAGGTTTCCCAAGTTGGAGATATCACAAATACAAGTTTATCATATTTCAATGCTTGGAATTGTATTATGTCATTAGGTGGAGCATGCTTAATCCTGGGACGACATGGTTAAGTAATACAAGATCAATGGTGGCATGATAGTATTCAGTCTTTCTTGTTATAGTTAATTACAGACCCAGGGGAAATGATCTGGCTTAAGTCCGTGTATTTCTTCTCAAATGCCTTACAAAGAAGGAAATTGACGATGAGAGTACTAATTGCAAGATTGACCTGTTCATGATAGATGGTAGAATTTAGTTGATCGGCCAAAAGGGATCTTTGCAAATGACTCCTCTTATGAGATCTACCTGATGACTAATAGTCCTAGACACAAAATATTGAGTACCATCTGAGAATGGAGTCAGCTGAAGATGTAGTGAAGATGCATACAAACTGTGAGTTCCACATGGCTATTTTGCAATCACATGTTACTAGTTTATGTCTGGCATGTTTCTAGTAGTGGTTTTGTTGAAGCACATACAAGATTGGTATGATCAATCCCTGATAGGACTAGTTAGCATGCAGGTATAAATCCCAAGATCGATTAAGTGGTTCACATTGCTCTTAGTCTTGTGTACACATTACTTGGCACTGCATAACAATGGTGAACTCCAATTTTTAGTCACATTTGGATTGCAATATGTGGTGATGGTGTGAACTCGGATTAAAGCTATTGGCTTTAAGAATCAAAATTTTTTACTAGTTTTATGATAAAACAAAAGGACTTTAAAATGTTCAAGTTGACCTTGCATGCTGCATTACAAGAAGGCGTATTTGACCAAGAGATGATTCTATGTATGGAGTTTTTACCAGTAATAGGTTGTAACAAAACTGGATGAATGTATCAGTATCAGGTCAAAATAGAGTTGGATGACCAGAGCTTGAATGGGTTTTTAAAGGATATGTCAAGTTGTGCTTTCATTTGATAAATGGACCATAGTTCATCTAGTAGACTGCAAAGGCAAGTCTACATTATTAATACTTGTAGACTTCCTTTGTGAAAATTGCAATCCTTGTGTATCTAAAACAGATGGCATATTGGAACCCACATTAGGACCAGGTAAAATTGAATTCAAAGAGCTGAAGATAATCATCCCAACCAATGAGAATCTCAAGGTATAGACTTAGACTCAATGACAACAGGTATTAGCATTCAGATGTTCATTATCCCTATTTTTATTAGGAAATAAGAAGCATGAATTACTTTAATAAGAGGTCTACGCCTTCCATCAGGACAAGCATTCATTCTATCATTGAAGCAATTTGACTAGTTTCTACATGTTCATTCAACCTCTAGAACTTCACCTAGTAGTCTGTCATGAATTCCACCTAATTTTTGATCTCATACAACTTAAACATGGCCACACCCATTGAAATAGGTGTGATATATAGAGAAAATATATTTTGGCATTGTACTATGGAATGTGAGAACTGAAATACATTTTGACAAGATATGTATATGACCATTCAAGGGGGATACTATGAACTCTTTAAAGCGCAGCAACTTAAAGTCCATCATGATAGTCATTTTCAATATAGTTACGTAGTTATACCAAGCAAATGTCTTTGATTAGCTTAATATTCAAATTGGTCAACAATTCAAAACTAAGTCATACATTCTATTAATTAAAAAAATGCAGTTGAAAACATGAAGGTGGGTCTATTGACGAGGGCAAAAGAATCATGCAAATTTTCAACTAGTTGGAATCTATCACTTTTGAAGAATAGTCAAATAGCACAAAATTTTGATATGCTACTTGAGAAGGGCATGCTTTCACAGTGATTTCTGCATAGACTATGAGTTTTATCTCATAATCGTAGTTTGAAGATCCACATTTCACCAAATCTCATCAAACTTAGATGCAATTGTAGTATCGGTGAATCTAATTGCCAAAATCTTAGCAGTGAGAAAGGACTGTCCCATTTTATTGTAAAACTAGAGAACATAATCTATCTAAATCATAGTCATTCTGAAGCACACTACATAGGAATAACATGGCCTTTCAAACAAGCCGAAATTCACTTTGTAAATTGGATGTGCTTTGATTGTACTTATATACCTATTATGATATCATCAAGAGACAAAAATGAAAGATAAGGGGGTGTCTTATATTCACATCCATAATTGTAAATACACGTGTCTAAGACATATATCAAAATATATTAATAATACACGTGTCTAAGACATATATCAAAATATAATAATAATGTCTAGAATGAGTATGAATATATATACATGTCTAAAATCTCTAAAAGTATGTCTAAAATGTTTGAAATCTATAAAATATCACTGAAAGTCTCCTCCGTGCACTAGGGCGAGTGCCAGACCCCTCACTACGCTCTGCTGCACCCTGCATGTTAAAAAAAAGGAATATACACGTCATAAACTATATATAGCATGTACCATATATTAAAATATATAAGCAAAAATCTACAACAATTTCTTGATTAATTCAATACATCATATAACTGATATGTACAATTGATTACCTCAGTATCTGTCCCTGCACGGATGTTGGGAGTATCTACGCTACCCGTAGATCTCTGTCCCGTAGATCCCTGTGAAACAAAATAAATAAAATGTAAGAAGTTGATAAATAAGTTTTTTGAATAAAGTTCATTAATTTCTAACATTTCAATTTAGATTAAATATTAATTATATTAAAACACATGTATTTATACCTCTGTGGAACGCGTCTCCAAATGTATGGGATTGTCATCCACGACCTCAACACCAGCAAATATGTCGCCAACTAAGCCAAGTTGACTCAGACCTAGAACATCGAGATCCATGTTGTGCTCAATCAAGAGCTATGTGTATGTGACACAGGTAGATGGTGTGGGCTGTTAAGCTCCACACACTGGAGCAGAAGCCTAAACACAAAAGTACATGTTTAATTTTAATATTAATAAATTGTAAAGTAATGATCAATTAAAATAAATTTTAATTATATTAAAGGTTTAATTTTCACACACCGGAACAGAAATGTGTTGAACATCAGGTGTGACAATCCCAGCAACAGGAAGTCTATCTGTAGCAGCGGCAGTAGTACCCTAACTAGAAGATACACTCCCACTCTGCTCTATAAAATCTAAAACCCCTGATAGTGGAATGCTGCAATGCTGAGCAATCACCTCATACGCACGCAACAAGTCAGCAGCCATGATGCATCCTAGCCGACATGCCTAAGCGGGATCTGTAACTAGCTCAAAGTCATCTAGGGAAATCAAAGATGCACGAGCGTATACCTCGCTGCGTGCATCACTGGTGCTACTAACACCTCCACTGCTAGTATCGCGTCTCTGAAGGTACTGACCCACACGGTCAGAAGAGATCAATTGGGTCTCGTGAGCAATGCCAGCAAGACCCTCGATAGCAGCCTCATGTGCAGTCATAACGACAGGTGTTGCGACATCCTGAAAGCCTGATAAGAATGGTTGTGGCCTTGGTACAAGCTTCCGCGCACTCAACAACTGCAGGAGCTCCCTCCTTTCTATATGCCTGCCTGTGGCTAATATGGCCACGCCCCTGCCCCAAATAACTAGGGATGTCTAAATAGTTCACCTTTAGGTTTAAGTGAACCTCAGCATGTAGCATCATTATGAAGTATAACGGTAATTGGTCATTATTTGGAAATTGGCCTTGAGAGGCCACAAATCTAGGATAAATCAAAGGGGCACATAAAGGACATGAACATTTGTTTACATAATATGCCCTTATTTTCCGTTTGTCTGCATAAAAACTCCAACAAGACCTCTTAACGACTTCCTTATCGGAAAGTCGTGATGTAATCTCATTATAACCTACATCTCCTGAGACACTTGTTTTAGTGAATCCATAAATTTTTTTATTGATTCAAAATCAAATGGATTATATGTTTTCAAACTTGTCTCTATTCTACGAAGATCAACCAGTATTTTTTTGCAATGGGCTTTATACTGCCCAACTGTAGTTGGATTTTCGAGAATAGATTACAATTTTGCAATCTCTAAATCGGTCCTCTCAAACAAATTAGGAGTTCCAGAAGAATCCATGACTATAAAAAAAATGAAAGTAAAATTCTAATTAATAGTACTTTTAATTAAAAAAAATTCCTAAGATATTCTCCTATATTAATGAAAACAGAAATATGAAATTTTCAAGCTTCAATGCAACTAATATAGAAAATAAATTACAAAATCAAATAAATTACATAAATTACAAATCACAATGATAACAAAATATACCAAGTGATGCTGCAGAGTTCAGAAATGAAAATTTTGGAATACATTTAGATGATCTTAAAGTCAAAGCAATGTTTCTAGAAGAGAATGTAAGTTTACCTGGGCACAAACCATTGTCAAAGCCTCACATTGAGTGGGATTCACCTTTCCCTGGAACACAATTTTTGTGCATATGATACAAAATTAGCACAATCAAATAGAACACCAATCCAATTTTAAACAACAAAACACATCGGTAAAAGACATGTCTAATGCAACTATATCTCCACATGTACAAGTTGACCACTTATGCATGCTTAAAAATCACAAAAACATTGAAATTATTTGTAATCTATTATTGATGTCATCACAGTGTTTGTATACAAAATCAGGGATAAATCAACTTTACATTTCAAGGAAGCTATTTATTTCTAGTAATTAAGTAAGAAAATTCCTTAATAATAAATGAATGTTCAGGTATTTTTCATTGCCTTTTATTTTCTTTTAATTGTTCTACAAGTCAGGTTATGGTAATCATTATTATGATTGCACCTCTGTTTTTTAATGCTGGTTACTCCTGATTGAATTGTTGTGTTGGTCTTTACACGTTACAGATAAGGAAAATCTATGTCTCTATGGATTACCATTTGAGTAATGGAGAGTAAATTTGCCTGCAGAAGAGGTGCCTCCTGAGCTACCTAAACCAGCTTTGGGAATTAACTTTGCTATATGGTTATGGTTATGGTTATGCCAACTAGCTTCTTCTTCCACAAAATGGTCATCTCTTTGCCCTTTTAGCCATCTCAACATTTTCAGGTCCAGCAACGGAACCATTGTTACAGCGGTCCCTAAATTTTGTCGTCAAGACATGCTACAGTTCTATTCTACTCACTGGACTCATTTGTGCTATGTCTACTTACAAATTAGTTATGTTATACATTTGAAAAAACATGAACTTACAAACTAAAACTATGCATGTGATCTCAACTATGCTTGTTTATAGAAACTACGGACACTAATCAAAACTGAAATGCATAAGAGGCTAGGGAATCAAGACTTCCATTATATAAAACAACAAGATATTGCACTAATCTATTACTACAAAATCAACCTTCTACGGACGGTTTCTTACACTCTTTCATCTTTCTTCTTACTCTAAGAGCATTACATTTTTCTCTCTCTTATAAAAAATGACACAAGATATGACATTGCACAAGCTTTATCATTTGACTGGCCTTGGTCCTCAATGACCTTCCAAGGGTAACATTCATATCCCAATCATTCAAAAGCTGAAAGACTGTATCTTTTGTTGTATGGTTATGGTGTAGGCCCCAATAGAAACCCTGTTAAGTTATAAATAAAATGTTCCCTTGTGCCCGCAAACAATCTCCTAGGTCCCAACCATCTCGAATCTCTCTTTTTATCTATGCAAAATGATCACTCCTCGTCTCTGCTTGCACTAATTCTAATGTCCTAATTGAACCGACTCTTTAACTTTCTAACCGGACTAACTTCTGGTACAGAAATAATTTTCTATTCTCTAGGTGTAGGTTCCTGATTAAGATTGCATTTTCTCCCGAACTTAATCACGAAGTCAAAAATAAAGGATAAAAAATTTGAACAACATATAAAGTAAATAGAAAGAAATCCCGTTGGGCCAAATTAGCATTTGGCTTAGCCATGAGTCGTGATCTAAAAGAAATATTTACCTTGTGCCTTGTAAGGTTGAACACGAAATTATTGTTAGAAAACTAGTCTAAAATTAGTAAAGAAGCACTTAACCATGGATGCCCTGCATCAGCTTTAAGGCAATAATAACGGAACTTACATTAGACTTCTAGATCGAACTTTTTTTTTCACCCCCTAGAAAAAAAACAATTCTAGATACATATAGGGTTAACTTCAATGGTGATAACTGATTTTTTTTTGCAATATATACTACAGTAATGCCAAGAAATTTTCTCTGGAGCATAAAATGATGTGCTTTAAGAATAACTTGCCTTCCAGTTGGATTCAGTTTAATGTATTCTGACTTGATCTCAGGTCTTAGACATAGTGTAGTGCAAAAGTTCAAATTACTGGCTGAACACGAAGTTGATTGAATTTGTATTCATTATCATTGAAAATTGACTCTTATAAATGCTTTTGAAGTGATTTGATTGGTGGATTATGTTTCTATTTTTCTCACACTTGGCTCACACTCACACTCACTTGAATACCAAGCTTAACCCAACATTTTTGAAAAGAATGGTTTTACCACAATGCTCACGGTTCTTCCTTATTATATAACACTTGTAGTAAGAAGGTTTTGTCTTTGCCATAATAAGCACAATTGTACCTTCCAAACGATGATAAAATTCCATTACCAATAAAGACCTAATGCTGTCATGATGATGACCCAGGTTCATGCCCATAACAATCAACTTACATTGGATACACATGCTACTCAAATCAATGTTCTTGATGAATTCAAATCCGAGGTAGCTTGATGTATCATTTTAGGGTATTTTTTTTCTGGTTTCCTATTTTCAAAGCTGTCGTAAACTGAACCTTAGTCGTACATGAGGAAGGGCGGGTGCAGGGTTTACGACTTGCAGATCAGAAATCTTGAGAAGCTCCACAAGAGTGACCAATGTTGATTTTAGTCAAGGAAAACATATTCAAGTCACTCTTCCATGTCGGCCATTCTCATGGCTTCTAGATCTATTTATAGCTACGAGAAAGATTCAAATATATATACCAATTCACAAGTTTCTGGCTACTGGAAATCTTTCCTCAATTGGGGAATGACATTTCCTCAACACTTCGTATCTCAACAAGAGCTATGTGTTACCTGTAGTCCCAAAATCCTTTTTCTTTATCCTCATTTGGGTGTCATGTAAACAACCAGATATGAATGGCTTTGAATAAATAGGGTTTAACACTCGAAGGTGTTAAAAAAATATGAAACATATGATGCATTACCAGCGAGTCTTAACAGAATGCATAGGGTGTTCAAGATCTTTATACCTCTTTTCCATACTTCATGCCTCGATTCAACTGAAAAAGTTCAATGCACTTCATGCAAAAACCCATTGGAAGAAAAATAAGTTTAAGGTATTGAAAAACTTGTGGTTTTGGGTTATTGTTGCATTTAACCATCCACCACGGTACAAATCCTTTTAAATATATTTATATTTGAGTCGATTTTGATACAGACTCACACTTTTTAAACTTGTAAATCAATCTTTGATATGTAAATATGGGCAACGATATCAATATTTATATAACATCGATAGACACCCTTAAGACTGATTCTTGGCCAAAGAGCCCTTCGGTATTTTGGCAGTGCACTTTGCAATCTCAGCTCCAATCAACAATTATGCCACTATTGGGATCTTAGTATGGCATAGGTAGCTGTGAGCTACACAATATACTCATTTTTCCAGAAACTAAAAAGATCCTTTATGTTACACTTCAAAAAAATACATTGAACAACTGGGGCAACCAAGAGGACCTTGGAAAAATGTACAGGTAATAACCATATGAATTCTTCCTTAGTCATGTATCAAAGCTAATAGAAATAAAGCTAGATAAAATTAGCTTGAAACTACAGTATAATCATCCATTGTAAAAAACAAGTTTCTCTGAACCTGGTAAAAGGATACTTTTATTGTCTAATTGGACGTACATAATGGAAGGGTATAAATATTGCCTATTGCCCTCAGAGTTTCTCAAAGAGACCATTTACAAGTAACAAGGATGTAGCATACAAAACGGCCAACTAGGTATTTTCAGAGTTGACCTTCACATTCAATTCATTTCTAGGAGAAAAAATGGGGTTTTACCAAAAAAAATGATCTAGGGTTTTGTAAAAAATGGTATTTTAATGGCTACGAATTTGCTAAAAAAATGGGTACAATTTTGCTAACATACCTGGGCTCGTCGTTGCTGGGCTTCGTTGCTGGTGGGCTCGCTAGTGTGGTGGGATCTTGGCTGGTGTGGTGGGTCTGGTGTGGTGGGCTCTGGTCGGTTGCACAAACTTCATGCGAAGGAGGCGGGGTGGAGGAAAATGATTTCCTCCGCGGCACCTCCGCTATACAAACAGGCTGGTTCACGTGAACACCCTTTGTGCGAACCAGATGTTCACATGAACCTGATCAATTGTGACATGTGACAAGATAATGGCTTGCGTGTCTCTTCACGTAAAACGGGTTTGCGTGAACGGTGTGTTCGTGTGAACCCACCTTGAATACCACCCATTTACCATCTTTGCTCGCATTTTTGGGACAACAAGTGGGACACAACACCATGCATTGACCCAATAACTGATGAACCATTTTTCACATTTCCTCCTTTTTAATTTAATCAAGATAATAAATATTCTCTTGTGTGACTTGCTTGCTTGATTGTAATCAACTCTCTAGATTTAGTTTCCATTCCATTGATTATTTGATCTTTCGTGGTCCTGACATGACAACACTACCATCAAAAAAAATCTCATAATATGGTGGAATGACTTCCAATAATCCATAGAAAATATCAAAACCTGCATTGATGATGTTACACATCTAATCAAACAATATTGATCATCTTTTTCACCTCCTATACACGATCAAAACCCCCCAAACTCTCCCAATAGTCAATCTGCCTCATCTGAAATCCTCCGACCCTTCCATTCCTCACTTCTTCAACAGTTTGGATCTAATATTCACCAAAATTTTGGATTCAAACCCTATTTCCCTCAACACTTACCTAGCATCTCGGGGTGTTCTCCTTCAAATAATTTACTCTCTGAACAACAAACTTATGTCTCTAATACCACATATGAATTCTCTCGATCTTTTCGATCCTAACCATGAGCCAGTCATCTAATAAGTACATCCTTATCCCCCTGCAATAGTGAATTAGAAACATGCCACATTTCATGTCTTCGAACTCTTAGTATCACTTTCAACCTCAATATTGTCTCCATCACAGGACAGAAACTAACTAACAATCTTCATCTTCATCAGATCCCATCATCCAGCTCCACCTCATACCAAAATAGCATAAACACAACTTTATCCATGCAATAATCCCTTTAATTTCCTCTATCATCCAAACTTCATCCTATAATTTCAACATCTATCTCATTAACCATTTCTCAACCTATATCCCTTTTCAAAAACCCAAATCATCTATCCAAAACATATTCATGTCTATCTCAACATCAACACCACCCATTAAAATGCAAGTTCCATCTCTACTGTTCATCGCTCCTCATAACAATCATCAACCAACCCTATCCTTTTCCCAACACATACCTCAATAATCTCAGTCTCTCATCCACTCCTCTATTCCCTTTCAACACATACCTTAAAAATCTCAGTCTTTCATTCACACCTCAATCCCCTTTCAACACATACCCCAATCTTTGAATCATGTCAACCCCTCTTAAACACATATGCCTATGCAATCATAACCTATCTTGAACAATCCATTCACAACCCAATATAAATATATCCAATCTTCCCAACCTATAGGCTCACAACATACATACAATATTCCCATGAATACCCCTCTCCAACATAATATTCCTTTACCTTACCAACCATATGTATAACCAAGTCCATTTGTATACAATCAACCTGGTCCTTCATCATTCATTCCTTAGAAACAACCATTACACAATGAACCTTTGCAAGCATTAATGAACAAAATATCTAGTCTTGAAGCTACTTCTATGGGTCCTAAAAACACATTATCTTATGAAAAAATCTGCAATGAACCCATCCACCCATTAGTACCATACAAAGCATATCCTCCACACTAGGAACTTCCTAAGTTCCTCAAATTTTATAGCAAATAATACCCTCAACAACACATTCAAGCCTTCTAACATGCTTGTTACCTCATAGCACACGACTATGACCTTATGTTGAGGACATTCCCCAAGTCCCTAGCTGGACCTACTTTATATTGGTACAACAACATTCTTCAGTATTCACTTTTCTCATTCGCTCAATTTCTTAGAACACTTCTTGATTAACATTGCATGTAAAATCACTATCACCTACCTATACACCATCAAGAAATTTGAAGACAAATCTATTGTAGATTTCCTCACCCATTGGAGGAGCGTTATCAACCATTTTTCCTTTTCCCTCCCATAGACTGAATTAATCGAATTATTTTCTCGCTCTTTTTCCAAACAGATATCCTCCACATTACAAATCCAGTATTTCCAAATGTTTTACGAAGCCTTCAATATGGTTTGCAAACTCGAGCTTCATACTCTTGAAGGCAGTAGGGTTAAACTTACATCAAAGAAGCCTAAACCCTAGTCTTCATTCAAACCATCCTCTAGCCACGATAAATCTAAGAAATAAAAAACATACTTGTTATGAAGAATGCTTCTAAAGAACATTTGACCTCCTAATGCACCCATCCTCAACACAATTACACACCTATTGGTGAATCTTACAACATAGTCTTTGACAAGCTCATGACTGCCAATATGATCACCCTTCCTCCCATCTGCCCCATCGATACATTTATTTCAAAACCCTCTTGGTATAGAGAAAATGATTACTGTAAATACCATAGGGTCAAAGGCCACGATATCAAAAGGTGTCATTCATTTAGAAATTCCCTTCAAGATCTCATCGAAAAAGGTGAATTGCAGATGGATAACCCAAACACACCCTAAATCAAAATCTGGATGTTTTTAAACAACCATTTCCAAATCATGCCCCATCCACCAGCCAACCATAGTCCAATATCATCCATTCCCATCACACTATCAACACTATTAAATATCATTCATTTGTATCATTTGCGTTTGTGGATCCCACCACAGATTCATCATCTGAATCATCCACCGATAGCTCTGTCACAAAAACAATAGATGAAACACTGATTACCCCTTATATTTATATACCAGAAGCCCCCATTATATCAGGTATGTCCCTTGATCCTACCCTTGAAAATATTACACATTCATATGCATCTATTTCATCCCCTTCAACAAGATCTTCATAAGTTACACAAAAGAATCATGTCTTACAATATGTGAAAAGCTCTTACGATGACCATGTCACTCAACATTATATATGTAACCTTCAAAAATCCCATCACATGACCATACACCCCTTCATCTAAAAAGGTGAAAATCATATCACGTGACAATTCAAATTCTTCAACACAAAAACCAAAATCCTTTCCTTCCATTTTGGGACCACACCCCTCATCAAAATTATCAGTCACTATCACACAATAAAAAATCATCCCTCAATATAAATATAAGGATATCACCTCAAAAATGACCCTTTCAACACATGTACAATAAAAAACCGCCACTTCCCTCGACCTCCACCTCGAAAGGAAATTACACATTAGTCCTTGAAAGGCTTATTCAACAATCCATCATAACATTACCTCCTCTTAAGCCATCTAGCTCTCGAGGATGGAATCCCTCCTGGTATAACTTTGAAGCCTTTTGTGATTACCATCACACACTAGGACATCATACAGAGGATTGTAAATCCCTTCATGCTACTATCAGAAGCCTTGCTAACAAGTACATTCTCCCTCTAGATCTAGAAACATCAAAAACATCCCATCAAACATCTACAAACATACATCTAAAGCATCATCTACAATCACAACTACTAAAAGTAGGGACTCTTCTAAGAAATACCCTCCCCATCAAATTGATCTAATACATATCAGCACTAGAAAACGTACCCACGACCCTAGCACTGCTGATCAAAACAAGTCCAAAGTCTCTATCTCGGTTGCTTCCAAGTCATATAATCTAATACCCCCCGTTAATGCTAAGGTATCCATTATTACCACTCCTCATATGTAAGCCACTACCTCTATACAAAATACTATTATCAAACAACTTCATCAAGCTCCAATAAAAATGTCCCTTTATGAGCTTGTGAAAACTTCACCATAACATCGACAATCCATGATCGAAGCACTTCAGTCTATATCAGTACCCTCAGATGATACAAAACATTTTGCAAACCTAGTAAGTACACTCAAAATGTCCACTGTCATCTCTTTTGACAGCTCAAAAATCCCATCATTACAACCAGAGGACCACAACCTCCCACTTTTTATCACCACCTAAATCAATGACACCCTCGTTAAGAGGGTCATGATCGACAATGACGCCATCATAAAAATCATATCATCACACGCCTGTAATAAACTTCAATTATCCAACACCATTTCTACCCAGACACTAGCCATATTGTGAGCTTTCAATGACACTATCACCCCCACATTAGGCACAGTCATCTTACCAGTCAAATTTGGCATTAAAACCCTCCATGAACTCTTCTATCTGGTAGAAGGAGAGTTTCAATATAACATGTTATTAGGCTGACCCTAGATATGTGCTATGTGTTGTATTCCCTCTACACTCCATCGATGTCTCAAATATGAACATGAGGGAAAAATTTTCAGTGTCCCTGCAGATCCAAATCCTTTCAAATCATGTCACATGATGTATCATCTAAATGACGTGCTCATTCCCAAATACAACTCAGGATCCTCTAACGAATGCTCCACCAGTTCATCCATTTTATAATCAAAGTTACTAGATGACAATTACTTCAATCACATTATGCAACAAATTTCACTAGGGGAGTATCATCCCCTTACACTTAATTCACTTCCTACACCAAAGACATACAAAATACCTAGCAAATAGCCCATGTACGAACCTAATGTCAGAGATGTCATCTCCTACAGTCCACCAAATCTAAAAAATAATCTCGTCCATGTAGGAATTGATCACCCTTCCCCATGTCTTACTAATCAATGTCATGCCAAACCATTCATATCAAAATTTTCATTTATGTATAACCAAGTCTTTGCACAAATGTATCTCCATCGTTGTGCCTAGAAAGGCCTCAAACTTGGACATTATGAACAAGGCACCAATGAAGTGATCCTTGAAATTCCCGTTAACCACATGAAAAATACAGGTTAGGTTTAAAAAAGCTAGCCTCCAAGTCTTCAACCAGTGTCATGTCCACACCCATCATAGAGCCAGAACCATATTCCTCATCTATACATGACAACCCCATGGATACATATGACACCATTTACATCCCATTCAATTTTTTTTAGTCAATACTATCACTTTAGGACCACTGACTTATCAAAATAATCATGATACTAAAACCCTTCCTCTCATTTGGCCTGAAATGATAGAAGAGGATTCATCCACCATTGACATTCTTCAATGCCAAGATGACCAAGCCATCCTCTCACACATGGGAGAAAAGGACCATTACCTTCAAAAAACCTTACCACTTGACACATCAACACTTCTCAATGAATCCACTATTAAGGTTGATATAGGAACTCTGTAGGAACCTCACATAGTTAAATTCAACTAATCTTTATATTCATAGGAGTTAAATGACTTTACCACCTTCCTATCCAAACATAGTCAAGCCTTCACATGGTCATAAAGTGATATGCCAGGCATCGACCCCAACATCTTCGTCCAAAATATCGTCAGTTACCCCAAAACCAAATCTATCAAATAAAGGTACATAGGATGCACCCTCACATAGCTCTTCTCATCAAAGAGGAGTTACAACATTTTCTCTCTGATAATTTTATCATACCCATTGATTACCCATAATGGGTCTCTAATATTGTGCCTGTGACCAAAGCCTCAGGAAAGTTACACATCTATACCAACTTCTGGGACCTCAATCTCTCTTTCCCTAAAGATGATTTCCCCCATCCCAACATTGATCAGCTCGTCAATCTAATTGCTGGCCATGAAATGATCTCCCTTATGGATGTATTATCTGTCTACAACCAAATCCTCATCGCCACTGATAACCAACACAAAACATCCTTCATCACTCCTTGGGGGACTTTTTGTTACCGGGTAATTCCCTTCGGACTCAAAAACACTAGATTCACTTATTAACGTGCTATGACATACATCTTCCATGATCTTATCCACAAAACCATAGAAGACTACGTTGATGATATTTTAGGAAAATCAAAACAATGCAAGGATCATCTCGCTGTCGTTGACACAATCTTCTCCCGTCTTATTCAATACTTCCTTCATCTTAACCTTGCTAAGTATGTATTCAGTATTCTCACCTGTAAACTCTTAGGGTTCATCGTTTCTATTCAGGGAATTGAAGTAGACCCTGCCAAGATTAAAGCCATCACAGAGATGCCCCCTCCATCAAACCTCAAAAAGCTTCACAACTTTCAGGGTAAGCTTCAATCGATCCACCATTTCATCTCACACATTTTAGATCGTTGTCAACCATTTCATCACCTCCTTTGAAAGAATGTAAAATTTAAATGGGATCACAACTGTCAAAGGGCCTTTGATGACCTTGAAAAATACCTCTTATCGCCACCTGTGATCACACCTCAATGTGAAGGGGAGCCCTTCTACCTTTAAATATCTGCTACTAATCATGCCTTGGTGTCATGCTCGTTCATTGAGATGAGCAAGGTCGTGAACAAACCGTTTACTTTATAAGACACACTCTCCATGACTATGAAACTCGTTATATTATAGCCAAAAATTTGTGTTGTGCCTTATACTTCACAACTTCCAAACTCCATCATTACCTACTCAATCACAAGACTTAGGTCATTACCATTTTTGATCCTCATAAGACCATGCACTCCAAACCATATCATAGTGACCGCATCACTTGGTGTCTTATGCTTATAACTGAGTTTGATCCTTGAATTCATCTCGCAAAAATCTATCAAAGGGAAAGCTATAATCCGAATCAACTCATTGAATCCCCTCTACCTGACAATCAACCACCTCATGACACAATTCCTTAATGAATCTATCAATATTATCAATCACGAATACACCCCTATCAAAATGGCACTCTTCTTTGATGGGTCAAAGTGTTAGCAAGGGGGAGGTATCAACATCATTAATTATACCACCTTAGGGGACCCATATCCCTCTATCTTTTAAAATAAATTTTGAATGTACTTACAACATGTAAAAATATGAATCTATAATCATGGGTCTCCAAACTTCCTTCATGTTTGATCATTCAAACCTTTGATATTTACAGAGAATCACAACTTTTCATTAACCAAATTAAATGAATTTATCAACGTAAAAAATGAGATTCTACAAAAAATATATATCCATTATTCTAATTCCTACTTAGAATCATTTAACCGTTATTTCTATCCAAATAATACCAAGATCCTCTAAAAAATTTGCATACACCATGGATTCTCTTACATCTCTCATCCCTCTATCAACTGATGAATCTAAAGCTATTTGTTGTTATGCATAGAATTGATCAAACATCTTGCAATAATAATCTCCCTTCTATCAATCTCATAAAAAAAATACAATAGACCTCTAGTATGACTCAGACATAGTTAAATATCTTTCAGAATCCAAAATTTCCTCTGACCTGGTCTAAAAATGCTAAGCGATATTTTCTCCAAGGCGTTACTCGATATGTCATCGTATGTGGTGATTTTATATAAAAACATGGATTTGATGGCATCTTGTTAAGATGTTTCAAATCTCATGAGTCTATTAAATCCACTCAATATATTCCACAACAGTATATGTGATGGAAAATTTAACAGGACAATTGTCACTAAGCACACCCCTTTGAATGAGCTATTACTAGCTTACTATGAATCAATATTACTTGCGCATACATGTCAAGAAATGAGTTAAATTTACAATAAAATTATAATCTTAATCACATTCCTAACCAAGGCTTTATAACCTATCCCAGGAACCAATGAAGCCTGTCTCACAATGGGGGTTAGATTTCAAAGGCCTCATCAATCCTACGTTCATCACAACAAAATCTACTCTATCATCATAACTATTGAATCCTTCACCATATGGGTAGAGGATATCCCCTATATCCCCTTAATCTCTACTAAAGATAACAAAAATGTCGATTTAATCTGCCAATATATCATATGTAGCTTCGAAACCCCTCATAAACTAGTCACTCACAATGGAAAATCTTTCAAGAATAAATATGTTAAGAAATTATGTGACACATTCAACATAAAACTTAGCTTCTCATCACAATACTATCCATAAGAAAATGGAAAAGATGAGGCATCAAATAAAATAATTAACAAAATTCTCATGAAAACTGTCAATCGAGCAAGAAAGAATTGTCATCTCCAAATATCTTTCGCTCTCTAAGCTTATCATACTAGTATCCATACTCCTATAGGTGCTACTCTCTTTTCTTTATTATATGGCTCCGAGGCGGTTTACCCCTTAAATTACAAATCCCATCACTCCACATTCCCCTTAGAGATTTATACCTGATGAAGATTATTGTCAAGAATGTCTAGCACAATTAGAATTGCTAGATGAACGATGTCTAATAGCTCTCAAAAATCATCATGTCTATCAAGAGATCATCAAACACACATATAAAAGAACATGAATTTAATATAGGTGATCTCATTCTCAAATAAAATAAAAATGTCACTACTCTAGAAAGGAGTAAACGTGGAAAGTTTTCCCCTAACTAGATTATTCCATATTTTATAACTCACAGGTATAGTACTATAGACACAAATTTTTGGTATCACTACCCCTTACCCCGCATTAGCTTTCCCTCATATTTTCTACATACATACCTCTCTTCCCTTTCGAATCTCCTTTCCCTCCTAAATTCAATTTATCCCACTTATCGTTATTTCCCACCATTTTATCAATCTTCCCTAATCATTTCTAATCACCCTTAGTTAGCCCGAAATACTCATTTAATTTTTTTATCCTTCATAAATCCTCAATTTTATCCTTTCTAGGCCACAATTTAATTATTTCATATCTTCGTGGCCTTCATTTAATATTTTCCACCATCTACCTACCCATTTACTCATCATATATAACCTTAATTCACCCAAATCCTTCCAAATCCTAATCCCGCTTCTTATGGGCCTCATCTCTCAAACTCATCATCTTCCCACTGCCCAAATGGATGGATCCCCATGATTAGAGGTGACCCATCTAGATTTTTATCGACCCTATAAAGCCAACCCTACCCCTCCTTTTCTTAGGATGTAATTTTGGAGTCTTCAAGCTTTCTTGTGATCTTTCTTTCATTTGTCACTTTCTCTACAGTCCAGAGTTCTCTTGGAGATCTTGTGACCACATATTTGGGAGATTCAAAGCCTTTTTTTATCATTGTATGTTTTGGCCCTCTTTTGTAACTATCATCAACAGGTTTTGTGCAAGTTTAGTTGTCATCAGGATTTGTCTACCTCAATCATCCCTAGGCCTTCATTTCCTATCTGCTGGTCTTCATTTCAGCCCATCCATTTTCGTCCAAGTTTATATCAGTCCCAGTCATCATAGACCCTCTCTAGTCGCCGTCAACCCAGACTCCTTTTTTTTTCTTTTCTGTCATTGATATCCCTAGCCATCAGTTTTTTGTTTTCACAGTGATCCACCTCTCAGATCATATCATTCTACCCCTTTGTTATCTCAGATCTATCTTTCCAACCCCCAGTTGCCCCCGATCCATCCCAGTCGCCATCGACCCAATATATCTTCATACCATTTACCATTAGTTTTCATAAATTTCTTGCATATTTTCTATTAGATCCTATTTCAGATCTTCTGCAGGTTCCTAGCTATCATCTCAGTGCATCATCATCTCCAGATCTGCCACTAGAGCCTTTAGATTTGCATTTTCCATCACTGTTCTATTTGATCTACCCCAGTTGACATCAAATGGCCCTTTGCAGTCTTAGGTCATTGTCAACGCACCCATGTTTGATTTAATTTGCATCTATTTAGATTAGATATGTATTTTCCATCTTCTATATAGCACTTCAATTTCTGTTTTACTTCAGATTCAGCTACATCCAATTTATCAATATATGATTTTATCCTATCTTTTATCAAAACGAGGGTTGACACCCATCCTAGGAAATTTTCACTTCTCAAGCCTAACATTTTTAGGAAACCATCCCATCTATCTACTAATCCATCCTATGCTAAGTTTCTCTTGTTGGCAGGCCATCTAGCTCAATGCAGAGAAAGATCTCTTGTTTTCACCTATTCATACCTTCATCCCATCTCAAGGTACCTTAAACCCTTGCATATTTGGAGTTAGTTGTTTCCTTTATTAATATTTCACTAATATAAACATGAACGAGGAAAATTTTTCAACATTCTGGCACACCCGATGGGACATACCCTTTATAGGTGAGTATTTCATTTGTTCTTCATCTCATTTTCTTTTATCATCTTCTACTAACCTTGTAGGTAGGATCATTGCTTGTTTTTCTTGCTTGTGTTGGATCACGTTTCTTGGATTGGATTTTTCTTGCTTGCTTAAATTTAAAAATTCAGATAAAAAGGAAAAGCGTCATCCAGGTATTCCTTGTTTTTATTCCCCATCTCTTTCTTTTACTACATAACATCCTTTGTCTGCTACTTTCATCGAATCTCCACATTTCATTTTGGATCTAAAAAGAACCCTTCATTTTTTATTGGAAATATAGTTTAAGTAGGGGGTTTAACTCGTTGCATACACTTCATCACACACATCCAAACACACAAAATTATTTACACATCTAAACATCTCCTACTAGGTGGAACGATTGGGATTTTGTCACCCAATAGGAAAGTCACCGTGGTGTTCTAGCCGTGTTAAAATTTTTTGTGTACTAGTATATACACTAAGCACCCGACTCCCTTATCGCTACGGGACCATGAAGTGAGGGGGTAGGCCCTAATACCAAGCTATCGCATATTTGAGCCTCATATACCTTCATGTATATCAAGGACTCCATCCAAAATTACATGAAACCATCCATAGATTACCATTTCTTAGGTTCCCTCTAAGCCCCATTTTTTTCATTTCTTTTTCATATCTCTAATGATCAAGATAATCAAAATTATGCTACTTGACTTACTTGAGTTAATTAAAGATCAACATATTTTTGTTTTATTTTTTGTTTCATGCCAGTTATTACAAGATCCCAAGTAAAGAAAATGGAATAAAACATGAAATTAAACAAAATTCCCATTTCCACTTCCACTTCCTCTCAACAAACATCCACACTTTCCATCCTTACCTCGATTCCTTTGGTCAAGTCTTCCACAGTTACCCAACCACTCATTTCCATTCCTTCTCTTCAAGAGAGCCCATTGATCCAACCTAACTCTCATGTAGAGACTAATCCTTTTCTTTACCATCAGTGCATTCCATCTAGGCCAACAACACCCCCTTCTTCCACCTCTATTAACACTTATGGGCCTCCTCCCATCCCTCTTGGGTTTGTGGACTTCCAAGAGCTTCTCGACACTAATCGAGTTTCCCTTCATGGCTATATTATCTGTAAGACCACCATCATCTTCTTTGATTGACCTCCTTTGCAAAAAACTTATGCTTACCTTTCTAATCCTAAATTCACACTAGTCCTCACATCTCAACTTTTCATATTCTTCCCTAGAGCTATGAATGAGATTTATATGGCCCAACGTGAGCTTGATCCTAATCAAACCTCTTATTCTATTCCTCACAATAACCTAACCACTCAATTGGTGGTTCCCACCCCCCCTAAATTTCCTCATGTTAACACTACCGTATCTTCTTCTATTCCCATTACCTCATCATCCCCCAAAATCTCTTGTGCCCCTATCCAATCATCTCAAGAATCTCACTTTCTTCCCCCTATATCCGAATATCATATCTCGACACTACCCATTATTTCCATTTCTCATGTACATTTCAGTGTGATAACTTCACATCCTCATCCATTTGAATCAACCTAACCCATCAACCTCCTCCTTGAGGTGCTTATCACCACATACTTCCCCCTCAACTGACTCAAGTATCTTAACCACCCATTACTTATATCCCAAATCATCCCATAGAAAACCAATAAAACATTCCAATGTCTCAAAAACTAACTCAATCTAACCAATCTTACCACATCCCCATTTATCAACAACAACATTTATCACAACCAATCCAATCACAAGCCCTTAATTACATCCCCTGTTATCAACTGCTTCTACCAACACCCACACATCCTCAAATATATCAAACTTATCAACAAACTAACCCATACACATCTTATGCATCATAATCTCATCCTTTAACTTCAGAAACTCATCCATCTAACGATCCCATATAAGCACTATAGAGTAGAATGACTTATATTGAAGTCACTACCTTGGTATCCAAAACCAACCCATCCATTCCCATAAATCCTTATCCTCATCACTGGGAAATTCCTAAATTTTCTAAATTCAATAGCAAGGAAGATCCACAACAACATCTTTGTGATTTCAGACATGCATGCTACCTTATCACCCATGATCAAGACCTCATGCTTTGCACATTCCCCATGTCATTAGCTGGACCCGTGTTGGACTGGTACAACAACATCCCATAAAATTCATTGTATTCCTTAACCCAACTTGTGTAATTATTCCTAAAACACTTCTCAATCAACATTGTGCATAAGATCACTATCATATACATATACGACATTCGACAATATGACAATTATCTATTGCATATTTTGTCGCACGATGGCATGGCATCATAAACCAATTATCATTTTCCCTTCCATATATTGAATTAATTGAACTATTCTCATGGTCTTGTGTGAAGTACATCTCATCCAATATTCAAATCCAATCATTTCAAACCTTCGAAGAGGGATTTACCGCAAATCTACGCCCTTGAGTAAGGCCATCTTAAAATCCGATTAAAAAAAACCATATATGAATTCACTAAATCCTCTAAGCATGGTGAAAAATCTAAGAGCATTGCTAATGTCATCATGGTTAAATCCTCTTCCACATCCACTTCTCATATGGAGCCTCCACAATGTTATTATAGACCGGATCCTAACTATACCCCTCTTGGGGAATCCTATAATGTAATATTTGACAAGTTAATGGTGGTCATTATCATTTGTCTTCCTCCCATCCGAGAATTTGATGAATCACAACCCAAACCAACATGGTATCATGAGGAACATTACTGCAAATATAATCAAGTTCACGACCATGCCATTGAAAAGTGTCACTCTATTAAAGTCGTCTTCTAAAAACTTATAGAATATGGTGACCTTCAAGTGGATAATCCTAATGCACCACCTAATCAACCCCTTTATGTCTTCAAGCAACCATTTCCTAATAATTCACCCAATAATAAAACTACACCCTCCACATCACAACCACCTAATGCACATAAAATCAATTCTATAAATCAAAATCCAACACCATTATATACATCCAACATATCGTCATCCATTACATCTACCCCTATTGCAGAATTTTCCCCTACAATCACAACTTCATCAACTCCTACACCTATCATATCAACATCAACCACAACCACGACATTAGCATCAACCTTAATTGAATCTACTCCTCCACCCATAACATCCACACCTTCATCCATTACATCTATTCATTCACCTTCAGCCACCTTAACGACTTCATCTCACACATCTACACCTACTCCCACATCGATGACATATACTATTATGACTATACCCACATCAACATCTGAATCTACCTATACATCCATACCATTTCTTAACTCTTCCACCATGCAAACATCCAAATCTATGAATGATACTCTCACTTCATATACAACTTCAATCATCCCTATATCTACAAAATCTACCACCCCTTTAAATCTTGTTAAAAAAATCATACAAAATCCACTTGCACCTTCGATACCTACAATCCAATCCCCATCACTCAAACCTACTCCCACGGATCCTCCGGTTGAAATTGTCATCATCCTTAGTAAGGGAAAATCCTCGCAACCTAAGACTAAGAATCTTGGCATACCTATCCAAAAATATCTCACGCATTCACATAAGAAGTTAAAGTTACATCCTCCCAAGAATAACCCTCCTAAGCAATCTAGTGTCACATCATCATTCTTAGGAGCATCACCATTGATCTTAGGGCCAACCCCCTCATCTATGATCCTCACTACATCTAAATCAAAGCAATCTAACCCATATTATAAATTGGCTATCTCTTCACAATCACCAACATTTTATAAACAAAATCCAAACCATTTAAGTCACCTCTAATCAAGACACAACCATATCCCTCTTCTAAGACTAAGATGAAATCCAAGGCTCTTAAAAAGCCTCACCAAAACAAACCTTCATCATCCACCATTCTTAAAACTGCTTCATCTATAATCCCTTCTTCAACCACCCCTATTGGCCCTTACACGGAAATATTCCAACATCTACTCCACGCATCTGTGATCACTCTCCCATATATCAATCCTTTTGATCCAAGTGCCCCAAGACCTTTGTGGTTTGACTCTAATCTCATTTTTGCATATCATTGTGCACCAAGACATGATACCAAACATTGTAGAGCCCTCAAAGATATCATTCATAATCTTATCGATGAGGATGAAATTATTATCAAAGGGTACCCCACTCCTCCATCTACCGAATAAGCTCCCTCATCCCAACCATCATCTATCAAGACATCCAAATCTCCTCACTCATCCAAAACTTACGTTGCCATCCCACATACAATTTATTCCTCTCCTAAAGAGACTCCTCCTCTCTTCATCAACATTGTTTGGGTCACAACCCATTCCCATCCCCATGAAATTCAACCACCCACTCTATCCAAATACAAGGTCACTATCACCGCTCCTTCTAATGAGCCCACTCAACCCCATTCTTCATCAAAACATAAGGTATCTATCTTACCTTCTCTTTAACCCACAGTTATCAAACAAAGTGTTATAAAACAAGTCCATTGGGCCCCAACTAATATGTACCCTTATGAGCTCATCCAAAGCTCTCTGAACCATAAACAAGCTTTCATCAAAGCTCTTAAGCATATTCCCACTCCTAATGATGAGGCTTAGCCCTTTACATCGCTTGTTGGATCCCTCACCGCTTCTACATCTATATCATTTGACGACACTAAAATCCTTGACATTACACCTGAGGAACATGACCTTCCCCTTTTCATCACTGTGTGCATAAATGAAATTTTTATTCGTCATTCTATGATTGACAATGGAGATAGTCATTTCATCTAATACCTTTGATAAAAGTAAGCTCCCTAATTCCATTATCGCCCAATCACCCATGGTCCTCCGCACATTCAATATGTTTTTGTCTCCGCTTTAGGCACAATTATCCTTCCTATCTGTGTTGGTGAAAAAATCCTCCATGAGATATTCTATATTGTAGAAGGGGAGTTTCAATACAATATCCTTCTTAGAAGTCCATGGATTCACTCCATGCGTTGTGTCCCTTCCACCCTATATCGATGCATCAAGTATGAGCATGAGGGAAAATATTAACTCTCTCCGTGGATGTTTAAAGAATGTCACATGACTTACCATTCTAATGATGTGCTCATTGAAGAGTGTCATTA
Organism: Taxus chinensis; assembly: GCA_019776745.2. Lineage (NCBI taxonomy): Eukaryota > Viridiplantae > Streptophyta > Pinopsida > Cupressales > Taxaceae > Taxus > Taxus chinensis. The sequence continues at coordinate 41,704,096 of CM034150.1, forward strand.
ATACTCGTACTTTAATGATATTATATTTGTCAATCTAGGGAAGTGTACATGGTTGTTTGCAACAAAGGGAATAGTAGGAATTTATATCAGCACGTAATTAATAAAAGAGTTAAATGAATAATAAATAACCGCGATTATATAATGTAATGCATGGAAAGAAAGGGATATAAAAGACAAAATCTAAAGATTTTTAACATAGTTTAATGCAAAAATGGTAAATGCCTAAAAAATGATAGAAAGGAAATAATAGTAAATCTCCCTTCTCGTTGGGGAGTTGTTTTTGCCCCTTCCCTTCAATTAGGTTTAAGGCTAAAATTCACACAGTTTTCCTTTGAATCTAAAATCTTTATTGAATTAAAAGAGTATGCTTTTACAATGAATTAACTGATTGAATCGAATCGATAAATATAAATACATTAGCTCTTTTATACTAGAGAAATCCTAGTCACTCTGTGAGAGAACTAGTTTATTCACAATAACTAACATCTACTTAATTGAATGTTGAATAAAATAATGACTATCTATTTTAAGGAGTACAATTGTGGAAGAATTAGTCTTTGAGGTGTTTGAACTGGAATTAATCTTGCTAACTGCAAAGGAGGTCTGTGATTGAATCCTTTGAGAGAGTTAATCGCTGGAATATTATTTAGTTCTTAGATTGATTATAGAGAATCATGGCGATAATAAATCCTTAGATGTTGGCTGCATCACATCTTCTAGCAACTGAAGTGACTGAACCTCAAAATCTGCATGAATGTAGGTTGAGGTAGTGACAAATTCTCATGCTCATGCTGTTGTGTTGCCAACTGTATCAATAGTAGCCCGAGCTATCTATCTTCTTGTGAAAATCACTTATTTAAGGGAATTTAGAGTTGATGACCTGGGTGAGCTTGAAATTATATTGTGAGTATTGCATTAAATGCAAAGGCCAGTCCTGTGCTGGTGCACCAATTGAGTCATATGCTAGTGATTTTTTACTCCTATGATAAATCACCATATGCTTTCCGAATGTATTGTTAATGCTCATAAAAAGATCAATCTAAGCCATTTTTGAGGAAGCAATAACAAGATAAAAATAATAAACATATGCATAATAATTCCTTTAAAAACATAGTAAAGTATTAATTATAAACAATCAACATTATACATCATGCAATATGATATCAAAATAATACAGGGTTTCACATGGGTTTAAACATAAAAAAATGGGGATTCATCACTCCCCCAAACTTAAGGTTGAGTAGGTCCTCCAACTACCTATTCAGTCGCTCCACTATCCTTGAACAATTATATTCATTGGAAAATGTTTTCCAAGTTTCATCGAAAGAAGTATTACAGAACCCAAAGTAATCAATGACATTTTTCCTCCAAGTGTTATAATTTCCCTTTGGCTGATCATCCGTAGAATCCCACTATGGTACTGGAGTAATAAAAAATGGAGGTCAATACCGCATGCCAATCCACTTCTTCTATAGCTTGAGAATCATTTTGTAGAGGTCCTTGGCCTTTTAAGTGACCAGAGGAGGTTGGTTGGTGAAATTACCTCATTTTCTTGTAAGGTTCTACAAGAAGTTGATATATTACCTGAAAGGTGAGGATGTTTACATTGAATGTTGGGAGTACCTCCTCCCAAAATTTTTTGACACAAGTTTTAAGAATATTTGTGTCTGTGCACTAGACGTAAATAATATACCTGTGACCAAAATTTGTTAAAGAACCGAATGGGGGCAGGCATATCATGCCTCATGAAAAGGCCAATTATAGATTCTGCTTGAAAAAATTGATCTCTCCGTTCACCATGGTACCTGAGAGTAGAAATAAATGCTCTTAACTTTACCTTCCCCCACATAGATATTTATGGGGATCTCAAATTTCTCAGGGAGAAGAAATTTTTGAACATAAAACTCACAAAGAAAATTATTTTCAACATCATTCCCATATGTATATGCACTCACAAACTACTTGTCATAATCAAACTCAATGTCCTGCATAGCACGTGCCCTAGATATTTTCCATTTTAAAAACCGTTCTTTCAAAAATAATGCATAAAAATTGGGAGGCCTACATTAAAGAATTTGATCATATAAATAGAAAACAATAACCACATTTTCTTTAAGTAATTTATTTTCCTCCTTCAAATTATTATTCTCCTCAGAAACTTCCCTAATATTATAACATTCTTCCATCCATTTGACCATTCCCTTTAAAACAACAATTTGAGGAAAGACAAATTCAGTCTGAGTTGTATGTTCTTCCATGACCGTAGGCTTTGTTTCTTTCCTACTTTCTTGTGAGACTATAAGAGATGTGTTGAGCTCTTTTGTTCTGACTTGAAGGGTGTGGATTTTTTGATCTTTCTCTTCTAGGTATTTTTGGATTTGAAGAGTTTCCTCTTCATGTTGTCCTACAATCTAATGCAATTTTTTAATTTCTTGGTTTTTAGTAGCCTCTAGCTGGGATAATTTGGCTTCCTTGGCTTCAAGAAGCATATGGAGATAAGTGATTCTTTCCTGAGCCAATTGTATCTCAAACTAGATTTTAGATAAGGATAATACTTGTGGGACAACTATATCGGAATCAGGGGAGAACTAGGTTCTCCCTCCACCATAGGCACATTCCCTTTGTCTAAGGTAGGTGACTTTGTAGTTGTCAAAGGGAGCTCTACCTATGGAGTATAAGTGTCAACTTTCACTCCTCTATCTGACTCAATGTCATTAATAATAAACCAACTAGAGGTGGTTAATATGGTTAGATATCTTGAAACATGGAAAAAATGCAATATTATACACATGGATGTTCTAAATGAAGCAGAAGAATAATTTGAATGTTGTGAATGTAGCTTAGAAGCCTCGCGATGAAGAAGTGATTAGCCAAAGGCACAAATCACGAGACATGATACAGAATAGAGTAAGAGTATGAAAAAGGTCCAAAAAAATACACTTGGTAACATACTAATCCTATTTTCTCATAGAGATCCAGTGTGTGCATGTGGAAATTCATTACCTCTTGGAGGGAATATTTGATAGACAACAAATGAAGACACCCTAGCCAATGTGTAGGAATGATTTATTTTTCAAACTTTAGAAAGCAAATTACATGACTAACTAAGGAAGGCTAACACCATTGCCACCTCTAGTCAAGGCTCCAAGTCTAGGAATGTAACATTAAGATATAATCTTAAAGGAATACTTAACTAACATGAATACAATTCAAAATCTAACTAAACATGCCTACTAATATGTTAAATTACTTAACATGGGCCTAAATATACTTAAGAGGGAAATCAAATTGGTATGGTTGCTATTTCAAACAAGGTGAAATGGCCTCTCCAAATGTCTACATAGTCATTTTGGATATCCATCTTACTAACCCCATTGAAGACTTTAGGCAAGAATTGAGCTTGGCTATAAATCATATTTATTATATGAGATGCAAATCAAAGCATGGTGTAAAGTATAAAGGAAAGAGGTCAGTTATTTTTATAGTTTTCACTTTAGAGAAAACTTGTATTTTGGTGCATGTGGCACTAAAACACCCAAATTAGATTAGAATTGCTAATCATGATTAAGCTTTACTAATCACAATTAGTGAATTACCAAGTGATTAAGAGGTGTGGAGCCTTAATCAACTGCTTAGGGTCAACTAGGAGGCTAGGATAAGCTTTTAAAGCTTGCTGAGACATTGTGGAGGAAAGCGAGGTCATTTTGAGTGGTTGGAAGAGGGGTTTGAGCCAATAGTAGGTATATTGACCAAAACAAGGGAAAAATAAACTTAATTAGCTAATAAGCACTAATTGTCTGTTTTAAAGAGGATTTTAGCTTATGATTCCTCATAAAGTGGCTTCCTGAATGCGAAAGAGGTTTGGTGATCAATGAAGTGCTTTTTAATTGAACAAAGTGATAAGAAACGTTAACTAATTAGCAAAAATAAATAATTATAATGAAATTGGCAAGAATGAGAGTGATTTGTGTGCATTTGGAAATAAGATTGTAAAAGCAAAATTTAGGTGTCTAAATAGTCATCTCTTCTTTATTCCTTGATAGAAGATAACTCAGTTCTGAGTTGTGTTGGACAAAGAGACTTTGTCCACACACTTCAGAGCCAAATATTCTTGAAGTTTTTTCAGAAACTCTCCTTTTGATGTTGGTTTATGGTAAAGCCTTAGTCTATGCCCATTAACCAACATTACTTTCTTCTCTCCATCAATTGGAATTAATTGGATAGTTCCAATGTCAAATACTAATTAAATTTGTTATGGGCCCATCCATCTTGTTTGCAAATTCCCTTTAAAATATGTGTACTTCGAATCAAATAAAGGAGCCCAGTCTCCTTCTTGGAATGTTCTTGGCTTTATGTGTTTGTCATGCCATACTTGGCTCTTGTGTTTGATGATTTCAGTTTGAAGCAATGTTTGAAGTTTCATTTCATCCAGTTCATTTAGTTATACAATCCTTGCTTGCTGTGCCTCAGGTAGTTCAATTCCCACATTAGCATATGTTCTCAAAGTCTGAATTTAAAATTTTATAGGGAGAATAGGATTCTTCCCATAGACCAATTCATAGGGAGTAAACTATGTAGTTGTTTTCGAGGTAGTGTTGTATGCCCATAATGCTTCAGATAGTTTTTGAACCCAATTCTTCCTTGATATATCCACTATTTTTGTTAAGACATTTACAACTCTATGTTAGTAACCTTTGCTTTCCCATTGGATTGTGGGTGATATGAAGATGAATTTTTGTGTTTTAGCTGATATGATGCCATAAAAGTATTGATTAATCCTAACATGAATTTTGGTCCTTGATCTGACACAATGGATCTTAGTGCTTTGAGTCTCTAAAAGATATGCTCATATAAGAAATCTACAACCTTCTCATCTCTTGCATATTGTAGTGCTTGCACCTCAGCCCATTTGGTAACATAATCATCACAAACCAAGATGTACTCTTTCCCTTGAGAGGTTGGGTCAATTGGTCCAATAAAATCCAACCCCCACTTCTCAAATGGTTTCAAGACAACTTGGGGTTGGAGAGGAATTTTAGATGCAAAGGTTTGTTTCCCCATCCTATGAAATTGACCACATATCCATACATAATTTCTTACATCCTTAAACAAGGAAGGCCAATAGTAACCAAATCCTAGAACTTTGTGAATGTTCCTTTGAACTAAATAATTCCCTCCTGATGCTTCACCATGTCATGCTCTAAGTATTTTAAATACTTCATTCTCAGCTACACACCTGCGTAAAACATGGTTAGGTCCACATTTGAAAATAATTCCATTTAACCATGTATACATCACACTCTGTTTAATTTATTTTTTTCTTAGTTTTTATGTGCAAAATATTGGAAACTTCCCTGTAGCCAAGTAATTAGCCATATCTGCATACCAAGGAGAGGTAGTCAAAATTACAAACAAATGTTCATCTGGAAAGTCATCATTGAATTGCTCTTCCTCTTCTTAAGTGGTAAGTCTTTTAAGAAAATCAACTACCATGTTAGACTTCACTAGCTTGTCAATGATTTTAAAGTTAAATTCCTGCAGTAACAACCACCTTACAATCCTGCCATGCACTAAAGTTTTGTTCATTAGATACTTGATGACAGAGTGCTCAGTATGAAAAATCACTTCTTATCCTATGATATAATGGTGAAACTTGTTTATTTCATATACTACTACAAGAAATTCATTCTTAGTTGTTGTGTAGTTCCTTTTAGCATGGGAAATGTTCTTCCTAATGTAGTAAATAACATACAATGTTCTCCTTACTCTTGTTGTCTAAAGAAACCACCTACTACTTCATTAGAGGAATTTGTTTGTGTATGGAAGGGAAGATTCCAATTTAGTCCTCTCAACCATGGTGTGCTTGTTAACTTACCTTTGATAGCATCAAAAGCTTGTTGACATGCTTCTGTCCACTCAAATTTAGAATCTTTAGTTAGGAGAGAAAATAATGGAGAAACAATTTTGCTAAAATTTGAGATGAACCTTTGATAGTAACAAACATGACCAAGAAACATTCTTACCTCTGTTTGATTTGTGGGAGATGGGAGTTTTACAATGATATCAACCTTGGGTGGGTCTACCTTAATTCCCTTAGCTAAGACATGATGGCCTAAAACTATACCTTGTTCCATCATAAACAAGCATTTTTCATGATTTATAGATAATTGATGTTTTTCACACCGGGAAAGGACTTTGTCTATATTGTTAATCACCTCTTGGAATGTTTGTCCATAACTATGAAATAATCCATGTAAATTTCAACAAAATCATGAGTGAGATCATATATGCAATGGAAAGTTGCAAAAGCTATGGAATGAGGCTAAAGAACCTCAAAGCTTCACTAACTCATCCATGCACCATGAGATTAGAGCTAAACAAGAGAAACTAACATGCAAGCATTATAACTTTGACAAAAACATCAAAAACTAACATGTATACTACTCTCTACTCTATGAAAGCTTAATGAAAGTGAACCTAGTTAGATTCTAAGCAATCAAATTGTGTGTTGTTTACTCCCAAACATAGTGAAGAGATCTCTCCAAGTTGGCTACATGGCCAAGCTTTAGATCTTCCCTTACTAACCATATTTGGAATGGAGGGAAGATGGAGGAGCTTCAACAATGGAGGATAGCCAAGATCAAATTCCTATTAGCTTGGCTAATGCAAATGAGGTCTAATGCCAATATCTCCAAATGTGAGAGAGATTTTGTTATGTAAACAAGGTGTGTAAAGTTGTGAGAGGTTGAAGTAGGCTTAGCCTTGTATTTATAGTTTTCCACTTGGGAGAGTTTGGAATTTGGGTGCATGTGGGACTAAAGCTCAAAAAGCACTTTTAGATTAGATTAGGATAAACATGCTTTAGGCTTAGTTAAGCTAGGATTAGGCTATTTAAACTTGATTAGCAAGTGATTAGAGACTCATTGAGAGTTGGGAGGGGTCTGGATAACCAATTGTGACTGATAGATAGCCTATGAAGCCAATAGAAGTGGTCTAGAGAGAACTAGGGAGGTTCTGAATGGTCGAAAGGAGGAATGTTTAGCTAATAAGAGAGATATTAGCCAAATAAGCTGATTATAGGAGGAATACGACCAAGAAGGTGTTGTAAATGGGCATCCGAGAGTGGAGCGAAGATGGGTTGATTAACGAAGTGTCGTCAATTGGTTGAATTGGAGGAAATGCTAAGTGTAAGCATATTTTAGGTGTCTACATTTTCCCCTCTTTGGGGTGGCGTAAGTGACGTCACTTCAAAGAAAGTAGAAAAGCATAAACAAGTAGAAATGTTTTGAAGGGATAGAAGAAAAATGAGTAGAATGAAGGATGCCCCCTCGATTGTTGATGGGGTGATAGAAGAACTCGATTGACGAATCGAAAAGATGACAGAAAGAGAACAAAAGAAAGAATAGTGTGAAGAAGAAGAAAAGAAAGGGGATATAGAAGAAAAAGGAGTATGAGGAAGAGGGAATGAGCTAACATCCATCCAGTGCCTTTTAAACAACTTTATTTTTCATCATATTGCTAGAGATCTTCATCATCGGTCCTTATTAAAAAAGAATGAACAAAAGTGTAGTATGACATGAAAATCCATATACGAACAAATGTCCATTGCTAAAAACACCAACTCCATGCAAAATTAAAAATGCAATGCAATACGAGAAAGTAAAAGATGCCCAAGTCCATACAACATACATAATGCAATGCAATACGAGAAAGTAAACAAGCTAACCTAACAGAGAAACATAATGTAATGTTTTTGTTATCAAGCTTCAGTTCCAACCTATTCGAATTAACGACAAGGGTTAATGATGGTGCCCCAAGCAAGGATACATGCAAAGGGAATAACAGAGGACACTTGGGTCTGATGAAAAAGCAATGTGCACTACGAAACAGTACCAGGCAACCCATTGTGCCCCAGAGTACAAACATAGTAAGTAACCTAGCTTTTGTTGATGGAGGTAGATCAAGATGATCCGTGGGTCATTTATGACGAGAATAAACAAGAACCAAAGAACGACATTTTGTAGGATGATTTATATTGTTTAGAAGTTTTCTGAAACATATTTGAATGTTTTTTTATTTTTCTAACATATTTGAATGTTTTTGATTTTTCTAACATATTTGAATTTTTTTGTGAAAGTTTTTCTGAAACTATGTACAGGAAGATGAAAAAAGCGTGGATGCCCCTAGTGATAGATGGGATGTACAAGGGCATAAGGCCACGTGCGTATGAGAAAGGTGAAGATGCAAAAATGCCCCAACGATTAGGTGGGAGTATTCAAAGGAAAACTCTTCACAGGTAGAAGCGGGACCCAAGGCCATTATGGATAGGTTCAACATGATGATGAACATAAACCAATGAAATGCTGGGAAGAAGCAAGGATGCCCCCAGCGTAAGTTGGCCTAAAAGCACATGATAGAAAGGAAGGAGAAGATTGTTTTTGTGAAAGGTGACAAACGTGTCTGCAAACATGGCAAACAAGTAATCTTATACACATGGATGTTCTGAACGAAGTAGAAGAACGATGTGAATGATATGAATGTAGCTTAGAAGCCTCCTGATGAAGAAGTGATTAGCCAAAGGCACAAATTGTGAGACAAGATATGGACTAGAGTAAGAGTCTGAACAAGGTCCAAAAAGACACTTGGTAACATACTAATCCTGCCTACTCATAGAGATCCAATGTGTGCACATGGAATTTAATTACCTCTTGAAGGGAAGATTTAATAGACAACAAGTGAATACACCCTAGCCAATGTGTAGGAATGATTGATTTTGAAAGGTGATTTTGTGAATGGATGGTGGAAAGCTAGCCGTACATTGCTCCGCTTCCAGCCAGGCATCCATAGCCCCAACGGAGATGCATTTGATTCTAATCACAACATTTCTCTACTTCCAGTTAGGCGTCCATAGCCCGATAGAGATTATTGGAAATACCCCAAGAGAGAGTTATATATCAATTTTCTTTTGCTTTTAAGCTTTTTGCTTTTGATTTTTGATTGATTTTGATTCTTTTTCTTTCTGAAAACTTATTTCAGATCTCTTGTTTGACAAGGGGTTAAGAACCACTGATGGCTTGATGGAAGGAGGTGGAAGTGATTGTGATGACGACATTGGCTAGTGTCAACAAATATGTCCAAAATTTCTTCGCAACAAGTTTATTAGATGTTGAATGTGATAGGATCTCTAAGAGGTCAGTCGTTCTTTAATTTACCAAGGTGATAAAAGACCAGGGTCAAATGGATACCATAGAGATAAATGTCACAAAATGTGTGCAAATAAGCTAACCAAAATATCACTGAAGGGATGAAAATGGTAGGAAGACTTGCAGAAGAATAGCAAGGAAGGGAAGAAATAACATCCATGTGTACGTAAATACCTGATTGCAATGTTTGATCTTGTACCTTTGATTTTTGTTGTGTTTTCTCATGTTTTTTTGTATTTTTGCATTGTTTTGATTTTTAGATTTTTGATAGTTTTTGGAAAGGTGGGAACAACAGAGTCACTCTGTGTGGTAAGATCCAACAACGATGTTTGCAATTTCCTTGATAAGGGAGACTAAGTGTGTTTGTTTATCAAGAGTCATGTTTTCCCCGATCTCGATGATCGTGGTGAGTTCACACTCAACAAATGACTGTGATTTGTTTTGAAACATGGGTTTCATATGTGGGAGCTTGAGTTCCCTATCCATAGGTTTATGCACTTTGCGCCATACTTGATGGTTACGTTGGTGTGCATTCTTGAATTGCATTTGATTTTTAACCTTAAGATCATTTGATTTGTTGGGAGCTATAGAGCTCTTTGCAGTTTTGATCTGAGCTTGATTAAGAAACTGTTTGGGTTTCTTATAAGTTGATGCATGACTTGTCTGATCTCGAGAAGGAGAAGAAAGTGAACGTGGACGTTTAGAATTGATGTGAGAAATGACCATGGGCTTGCCACAACCTTTGATAGAAGAAACATGTGATGGATGAAAAGGATATGGTCCAAGAATTGAAAAGGATGGGCTACTGGGAGGTGAGCCATGATAGAAGATGAAAGGGCTTGCTAGGATGTGGCCCAAGAATAGAAGAAGAAGGGCTACTAGGATGTGACCCATAGATAGAAGATGAAGGGCTACTAGGATGTGGCCCAAGAATAGAAGAAGAAGGGCTACTAGGATGTGACCCATAGATGTAAGATGATGGGCTACTAGGATGTGGCCCAAGAATAGAAGATGATGGACTACCCGGGGGTGATCCATACCTAGAAGACAAGGGGCTAGTTGGGTGTGCCCCAAGAATAGAAGATAGTGGACTACTCGAAAATGTCCCACAAATAGCAGAGGGAGGGCTACTAGAAGGTGACCCACACCTAGATGAAGATGAAGGGCTACTTGGTGTTGACCCCATAAGAGATTGTGATTGAGGAATTATGATAGACAAAGAGTTATTGGGTGATGAGAAGATAGGCCATGGATCAATGCAAGACCAAGGAGTTTCATCACATAATGAAGAATGTGAAGATGGAAGAATAAGAGGAGGATCAAGTTGCATGATCTGAGGCTCTTCCTCCATTTCTTGATAAAAGGAATCAACCTTTTCCTCACAATACGTAGACGCATCAAAGTCTAAAGAGAATCCTTTCTCATAATCTGCTAAAGGAATATCTTCATATGCCCCTATAAATGCCCTGATTGTTTCTTCATTCTGAAAGAGATCAATCAGTATGAGTTGTTGATCGACCACCAGGGGTTGATTGGAAGAAAGAGGTTCACTTGGTGTGGAAGACTTAGAAGATGTTTGATGATGATTGATAGAAGAAGATGATGTGGGGGATGAAGAAGATGTGTAGCTAGATGTCTCAGGAGTAGAAGAAGGTGGTGTGGACCTACCTATACGATGGTATATCATCTGTAAACTAGTAGGATTAAGTCCAAAGTCTATAGATTGCGATGCATGGGTCGATTCAGATGTTTGACTCGAAGGACTTTGAGTCACATGAATCTTCAAAGAAGGAAGACTTATTGGGGGTGATTGATGAAGAAGGTCCTACGAAGAAGGGGAGGACCATGATTCAAGAATCGCATCGGATGAATAATAACAAGGGTCCTACAAAGAAAGAGAGGACCGTGATTCAAGAATTGTATTAGATGTTTGATTGGAGGGATTTGGAGTCGCACGTATCTTCAAAGGAAGAAGACGTCGTTGAGGTGACTGATAAAAGGGGTCCTACGAAGAAAGGGAGGACCACGACGTAGGAGTCATATTAAATGTATGATGAAGAGGTTCCTGTGAAGATAGGGAGGACCATGACATAGGAGTTGCATTAGATGACTTAGGAGTCGAATTAGATGAATCTGAATAGTAGTTTGGATCCAAATAGTAGTTTGGATCTGAATCATTAGAAGAATCAAAGGAAATATTTGGATTGGAATCCTCAGAAGAAGAGGAAATGTTTGGATTAGAATTAGAAGAAGAGTGGGGGGAACTCAAATAATAATTTGGATCAGAAGTGTCCAAATCATACCACCGACTATGAGATGAAGGTGGGGAACGAGTTACCTGATATGGGACTTCTAGCATGAAGAATCAAATGAGGTTTAGTCATAATGGGCATCTTTTGATTTGTACACCTAAAACTTAGGTTCCATATTGTTGTATGTATAAGGAACCTTGCGATAATCAGTCATTGTTGGCATCATTTTAAGCACAAATTTCTAGATCTAGATAGTGTGATGGAACTCCTTCAAAGGGAAGGAAGTGACATGTGATTCGGGAAGCATAATGACAACCAGCTAGAAATTTCGTAAGTATTGATATGTATATGCGTGCATGATTTTCCGAAGAAGGTCTAAGGAAAATAGACATTGTGATGATGTAATATCGATGAGATAAAAAGGGATTGTCCTAGAAAATAATTTTTCTGAATGAATAATCACAAGGAACAATCATGCAAGTGTGAAACACAAATCCAATCAACAAGGAAATACACCATATGAAAATGCGTGTGCAAAGTGATAGTTCGATGCAAAGGTGATCAACACAATGTCAATATTTATGTCAAGCTCAAAATGAACAAGGCGTAAATATTAACAAAGGGTAGATGTGACTCCCAATCAAAGGATACCATGACAAGTTCAACAACCAACAAGGCCTAAATGTTAAAGGGTGATGTTTACAAATGTAAGCCACGTAACCACACCAATTGGACATGTCTATCAAGCTTCACAGAGAAGCGAGATATTAGTGTCAAAGTGGTATCGAAATGACACAAACAAAGTAAGCCACACCTTTCAAAATTTGGGACAATGTTTGAAATCAAACTAAGTCAAAGTATACTAAGGATGTGTTAAACGTGGGCAGCGTAACACCACAATGTGGACACTTAGATCATGTTTACGAGAAATGTGACATAAGTATCTTAATTGTGTCGAGACAATGCAAATGAGGTAACATGTCAAAGGGAGATAAAATGATGAATCAATCCTAACTATGATGATGATCCTGACATGGGTATCAAGATCACAAAGGCTACCAATGATATAAATACATCTCCACACACTTTAGATGTTTAACTAACCCAACCGCAAACATGGATGGGCGTAAATAGAAAAAAAAGTGGTGAAACAATCAATTGATAATGCAAAGGTAGTCACTCCTCTTCTGATCAACAAAGTGTCAAAAGAAAGTGAAGGAAGTAGATCAAATGGGGGTAAAAAAATGTTGGCCTCACTTCGGCAGAGTTTCACCTTACCTTAGGGTAAGTGAAAAACTAAGCGAAAGTAACGTGTCACACGTTTTGTGGTGAATAATGGCTCACAACATCAACACCGTTTTGAACTGGTCAAAGTGGGCTCCTGGCCAAAGTATATTTTCCTAGGTGGTTCTCTTGTCCTAGGTGTTACAAAGCTGTCTTAAGCGAGCATGATTTACCCAAAAAGTCACAATGACTAATTTGGGAGTATCTCAACTTTACTTTACCCCCTTCAAGCACAAAGGGCAACTAGTGCATTCACGTGTTCTCTCCTTAGGGTCTCCATATGGACAACTGGTAACACTATCTCACAAGGAATACTAGTCAAGTAGGTAGTGCGGAGCACTTCCCATTTCGTCCACAAGGTTCCCTCTTGTGTGGACTACTTTGGGGTTCCTGGTACCACCCCCATTTTTGTAGCTTAAGGTGTTATGCCAAAGGGGTTATGTTCTAGTTGAGTGGAGAGGGACGTACCCTTTTCTAAAACCTGTAATACAGTGTTTTGAATATGGTGTGTTTTTTATCTTTTTAACTTAAATGTGGTTTTAAGTGGCACACCATTTGGCAACCTGCAAGAAACACGTGTATTAGAGGGTTTTGTGTTTTTTTTTTGATGTCTCCTTTCTTTGACAAGCGATTAGGTCCTACAGATAATGTTTAGTAGTTTTCCATTTGTAAACTTAAGAAAGAGAATTTACACTTTGCTTTTGATTCCTAAGATCACCAAAAAGGCGTGAAGGAAGAGCATACGCAATGTGAAAATTCCACTAAGAAAAATCATATGGAAATCTATTTTACTTTTTTAGCATCATAGAAAAAGTGTTTTTTAAAGTATGACATAAAGTTTGAACAAGTGTTTTTGATCTCCAAGATCGCCAAAAAGGCACGAGGAGAGAGCATACACACTTTACAATATTTATTCAAGCTAAGAAATGAAAACACTTAAGCTATGCAAGTTGAAATAACAAAACAAAACCCTGCAACCAACTGATTAGTGTCACAAAACCTTTCAAAGTGTTAGAATAGTCAAGAAAAACATTTTTTAGACTTTAAGATACATTAGAAAATGATTATTTACCTAATAATGTAAACCATAAATTTTATGTAAGTCAAAATCCTAATTTTATGATTCCATTGTGTATTTCTCTTCAATACCTTTCCAACACAACAAAAACAGAGTCATTTCAAGCTTGGGAGCAAAAGTTATGGCCTCCGGAAGATTGCTAATGATGCCTGCGCTAAGGTTTGGGCGTGTGTGCCACATTTTGGGCGTGTGCACTTGTGTTAGTGTCTATGTGCCAGGATTAGTGTACTTGCACCACAGTTGTGCACCACTGTTAGTGTTACACCAAATTCAGTGTTGTGCCACAGTTAGTGTTGTGCGCCAGGATTAGTGTACCATGCGTGCCTCTGTCAAAAAATGACAGTCAGAGTTGTACCTGTGCGCACAGAATGGTATGTGTGCTCCCTTTCCTATAGGTGGCTAAAAAACACGGGATTTTTCAAAAATAATCTCAAAAATATCAAAATTTTATCGATTTGGTTCAATTTTGGTAGCACTTCACCTCCTTTGATCCTGCAAAGAGCACAAAAACAAGACAATCCTAGCTAAACTAGCTAAGAAACTTGATATTTATCCATTAATACAAGAAAGGTTAGTGAAATTAAAAACTTGAAACTAATCTAAAAAACTTTGAAAAACTAATCTAGAAAGCTTGAAACTAATCTAGAAACATTGAAACTAAAAAATTTAGAAACTAAAATAAAAGCTTCAAAATGACTCCATTAATGGAGGATGGACTAAGAGTCCCACCAGGCGTGCCAAATGTATGCAATGAAAAGTTGCAAAAGATATGGAATGAGGCTAAAGAACCTCAAAGCTTTGCTAACTCATCCATGCACCATGAGATTAGAGCTAAACAAGAGAAACTAACATGCAAGCATTATAACTTTGACAAAAACATCAAAAACTAACATGTATACTACTCTCTACTCTATGAAAGCTTAATGAAAGTGAACCTAGTTAGATTCTAAGCAATCAAATTGTGTGTTGTTTACTCCCAAACATAGTGAAGAGATCTCTCCAAGTTGGCTACATGGCCAAGCTTTAGATCTTCCCTTACTAACTATATTTGGAATGGATGGAAGATGGAGGAGCTTCAACAATGGAGGATAGCCAAAATCAAATTCATATTAGCTTGGCTAATGCAAATGAGGTCTAATGCTAATATCTCCAAATGTGAGAGAGATTTTGTTATGTAAACAAGGTGTGTAAAGTTGTAGGTTGAATGGGTAGGCTTAGCCTTGTATTTATAGTTTTCCACTTGGGAGAGTTTGGAATTTGGGTGCATGTGGGACTAAAGCTCAAAAAGCACTTTTAGATTAGATTAGGATAAACATGCTTTAGGCTTAGTTAAGCTAGGATTAGGCTATTTAAACTTGATTAGCAAGTGATTAGAGACTCATTGAGAGTTGGGAGGGGTCTGGATAACCAATTGTGACTGATAGATAGCCTACGAAGCCAATAGAAGTGGTCTAGAGAGAACTAGGGAGGTTCTGAATGGTTGAAAGGAGGAATGTTTAGCTAATAAGAGAGATATTAGCCAAATAAGCTGATTATAGGAGGAATACGACCAAGAAGGTGTCGTAAATGGGCATCCGAGAGTGGAACGAAGATGGGTTGATTAACGAAGTGTCTTCAATTGGTTGTATTGGAGGAAATGCTAAGTGTAAGCATATGATATTGGATAAATGAATCCTACATTTAAAAGTTTTTCAATCTTAGCTTTCACAATATCTCTTAAAGCGGGGTTTATCCTTCTTTTAGGTTTCCTCATTGGTCTTGAATCAGTGGTATAGATGTGATGTGTAAAAATACCACGATGAATACCATTCATGTCACTATATTCCCAAGCAAAAGCTTGAGGATGAGAGCATAAGAATTCAAATAGGGTATTTTCCTCTTGATCAATCAGCCAACTATTAATTGTCAATGTTATTCTTGGGAGAATATGTAATTATTTGGTAGCTAGATGAACAAAATCTACGACAAGGTATTCTCTTAATAATGAATTTAATGGACACCTGTCTGGTAGTAACATGTGAACAAAAGTAATGTTTTGAAAGATGGAATTGGTTAGATCTATATTTTGTATAAGGGGACATATGATGATTTGTTCATTTCATCTGTAAAATCATATCTTGTTTTAGTTAATTGTAGTGCAAGACTTGAATTAGATTCAATGCCAGACTCGAGCGTAGGACTCGAATTGAATCTAGTGCAAGACTTAGGCACATGATTTATATTGTGTCCACCACAAGGTTCATGGTCACCATACTAGATTTTCTCTGAGTGTTCTTGAATTATGACCATGGATAGAGAAGAGATTATGTCATCTGAATCACCTAAATTGTCCTTACATCATTGTTTGTTGTAAGTAGCAAAAGGTTTTGCAGCGGGGTAGATTGACAATTTCTTTGAATCTTGGCCTTTTGTAATCATCATATTCCCTCTTCTATGGTAAATGAGGGTAGTAGATGTGGCTAACCAAGGACGTCCTAGGATTATGGGATATCCAATTTTTATATTCTTCATTTTTATAATCATGAAGTCTACCGAAGAGTCCCAATATTCAATAGTAATAGTGACATCCTCTATAATTACCTTTGGCTTATTTACAGACTGATATGCCATTTGTAAGACTATGGAGGTTGATTGTAGTTATAGAAGTGTTAGGGTGAAAAGAGTATCTGTGGTCATAACATTGATAGAAGCTCCTAGAACAATTAGGAAATTAGGAATTTGGACATCTCCTATGCAAATTGTAACAATATGACTTCCAGGGTCTCCGTATTTAGGAGGGGTCTTTCTTCTTCCTGGAGTCTTAAAATAGATCTCTTTGATAGCTTTGTTTAATTCATGAATTTCCTTAAGAGCTTGCAATAGGGGAATGCCAATACTCAATTTCCGCAGCCCATGAATTAATTTTGACTTTGGTTGTTCAAGAACCACAATAATATGTTTTTATGAGAGTCTTGATGGAAAGGGAATGTCAATGTTTGGTTGAGGAGTTTCTTCAACATGATTAGGTTGCGTTTCTTCTAGTTATTCTATTTCTTTAGGGATTTACTCTATCACAGGAGATGAAGGTTTTGACGTAACCTTCCTTGAGTGTAGAAATATATTCTTACAATCCACCGAGTTTACTTTGAGTTTTTTATCTGATTCCATAGTGTACGCTAGGTTTCCTTACCTCACATTTTTGGGATTTTCCACTGTTTGAGTAGGTATCTTTGTCTTAGCAGGTTGATCAGGATGGGAATCATTAATAGGTCTAGTCAACAGGGTTTGTTGACCTTAGGGTCTTCTCTGATTATAATACTGCTACCCAGATACTTGAGGTACATTCCAGTGTTGTTGATACTGAGGATTAAACTATTGAAACTATGGAATGTTTGGATGTGGAGCCCAAGGCTGTTGATAAAAATTTGGTTGGTCATTCCACTATGGGCTCCACTCCTATGGGGCTTGTTGAACCCAAGGTTGGGGATATGGCCATGGTGCATTCCATTGATTTGAGACCCATTCTAATTTTGGGGTGTAGGACTGATTTTAGTTGGGATGGAAATTTCCCCTTGCCTTTGAACTGTATAGTTCAGCTCAGGTCATCTTGAGTGTTCTATTTGATTTGTGGCATACTTGAGTTCACAAAGAAGACAAATGTTTGTCTTGTCTAAGGGACAATCCTTCAATCCATGTTTGTATCTACATCTTGAGATGTAGATGAACAAAGGATCTGTATTCATGGATTTCTCCCTATCCATAATTGTGTTGAGTTGAACAAAAATGTTTTTTCTCAAATTTTCAATGTCTTTTCTCAAATTGGATATATCGCCACCAATCATTTTTCATCTGTCTACGAAATTTGGGGCAAGTTCAGGAGTAATTCCTACAGAGATAAATGATTTATGTGAATTCTAGTGTTTTCATGTCTCCCTTTCCCATAAGATTGAAGGCTTCCTGTGTGTCCTCGTCCAACCCCTTACGGAATACATTCTTAAGAATATTAATATACAAACCAATACTACACCTCATGTTAAGGAAGAGGAACTGATCCAAATAATCATCTACACTTTCATCTTCCTTTTGTTGAATTCTAAAAAGTTCTTCCTTCCTATCCCCGACTCTACAATAATCCTGATATTTTTCCAAGAAAACTGTTTCCATCTCCTCCCAGTTATGGATAGATTCAGGGGTTAATCCCATGAGCCATATCATATCTGTATCTTTTAAAGTGGAGGGAAATAACTTGAGCTTCTAGGAATAAGAAGAGTAATCATAACTTTGGCATAAAACCTTGAATTCAAAAATGAATTGGTAAGGGTCTTCTAAAGCTAATATCTGAAAGGTTGGTAAAATGGATAGGGATATGTTTTTCATAGGATCCTGATCCTTAGGATCTAGTTGTATGGGGTAGGTAAATGTTCTGCCAATTAGAGGGTTTCCATTTTCTGCACCATTGGGGTTTTCTACTTCATCAACCGACCTTCCTTGGTTAGCAAGTTTTTCCACAGGATGGTTTTGAGGGGGGTTTTGAAGATTTATTCTAATTAATCTACCTCTACGGTCTCTAGGTCTATACATAAAATCTTATCATACCGAGAATAGTTCCCTAACCACTAGTGCTTAACTTGATTGTTTGTGTTCCACATAATCAAAAGCATATAGGATTCTTGTTGTCACTACAAGGTTTTCTTACTTCTTAAGAAAGAGTTATAGAAATAAAATTTCTAAATGAAAACTTACTTGAAAACAAGACAGCACATCTAGCTATCACTTTTAACCTTTGATAACACCTTGAATTCCTTGGCAACAACACCAAAAAGTGACGAGCATTGTTGATACTCATAATTTAATGATATTATATCTATAAATCTAGGGCACTGTCTATGGTTTTTGTAACAAAGAGAATAATAGGAATTAATTTTAATATGTACTTAATAAAATAATTAACTAAATAATAACTAACTACGATTATAAAATTTAATGCATGGAAAGAAAATAATATTAAAGACAAAATCTAAACATTTTTAACACAGTTTAATGATGAAATGGTAAATGCATAAAAAATGATAGAAAGGAAATAACAGTAAATATCCCTTCTTGTTGGGGAGGAGTGGCACTTTCCCCTTCCCTTTGATCATGTTTAAGGCTGAAAGTCACACAAAGTTTTCCCTTGAATCTGCAATCTTTATTGAATTAAAAGAGTATGCTTTTACGATGAATCAACTAACTGAATTGAATCGATAAATCTAAATACATTAGCTCTTGTATACTAGAGCAATCCTAGTCCCTCTATGAGATAACTAGTTTATTCATAATAACTAACATCTACTTAATTGAATGTTGACTAAAACAATGACTATCCATTTTAAGGAGTACAGTTGTGGAAGAAGTAGTCTTTGAGGTGTTTGAACTATAATTAATCTTGCTAACTGTAGAGGAGGTCCGTGATTGACTCCTTTCAGAGAGTCAATTGCTGGAAGATTCTTTAGTTCTTAGATTGATTGTAGAGAATCGTGGTGATAATAAATCCTTAGATGTTGGCCACATCAAGTCTCCCAAAAATAGAAGCGACTGAACCTCAAAATCTGCATGAATGTAGGTGGAGGTAGTGAGAGCTTCTCATGCTCATTTTGTTGTGTTACTAGTTGCATCAATAGTAGCCCGAGCTATCTATCTTCTTATGCAAATACCTTATTTAAAGGAATTTAGAGTTGATGTGTTGGATGAGCTCGACATTATACTGTGAGTCCTGCATTAAATGGAAAGGTGAGTCCTGCGTGATAAGGTGAGTCCTGTGCTGGTGCATCAATTGAGTCATGTACTAGTGCATTTTTACTCCTGTGATAACTCAACATATGATTTCCAAATGTATTGTAAATGCTCATAAAAATATCAATTTAAGACATTTTTGAGGAAGCAATAACAAGATAAAAATAAAAAACATATGCACAATAATTCCTTCAAAAACATAGTAAATTATTAATTATAAACAATCAACATTAGACATCATGTAATATGATATAAAGATAATATGGGGTTTTACATGGGTTTAAACATAACAAAATGGGGATTCATCACTCATCCCCACATAAGATCCTTCTTAACCATCCACTATATCATCTGTCTCCACATCCAAGATTCCTAATAATGATTCCTTAGACAAAGTAGTGGATCGGATCTCGTTGGGGAGTATCATCTTCTCACCCTTAAAGCTCTTCCCACACCTAATTAAATCGATAGACCTAACAAATATCTAATGTATCAACCTAAAATTAGGGATATCGTTCCCTTTGGTCCCCCTCATATTTACACTAATATCACCTATGGTGGAATTGATTTCCCTTCCTCTCACATTAACACTTAACCACACACCAAACTATTTACCAATAGATTTGATTTTCTACACAAAAAGTCATTTGCCTACACCTATCTTCATCGATGCACCTGGAAAGGATTTGGAATGGGGTGTTATGAACAAGGAATTTATGACCTCGTCATTGATCAATCTCTCAAACCTCATGAAAAATTTAGCTTAGGATTCAAAGAACAATATGCTGATCCTCATCCTCCATCTTTAGCTCTCATGGACATCAACCCACCATCTTCTCCATCCCACAAGGTTATGGATAGGGATGACACTGTGTATATGGATTTTAATTTTTTTTTAATCTCTACCATCACCTTGGGACCGATCACTTGTCAATGTGATGGCGAATCCAAGTCCCTCCCTCTTCAACATCCATAAATGATAGAGGAATATTCCCCTACCATTGATATTCTTCAATGCATCAACGACGATTCCATCCTTTCCTACATGGGGGTAGAAGATTCCTATCTTCATAATACCTTACTGTAAGACACATCCATCCTTCTTAACAAATCCACCATCAACATCAACATTGGGACTCCGCAAGAGCTTCACATCCTCAAAGTGGGTCAATCCCTTGATCTACGCGAGCTTGAATATTTCACTACCTGCCTTTCTAGACATAATCAAGCCTTTGCATGGTCGTACACTGACATGTCGGGCCTTGATCCTTCCATTGTTTTCCATAACATCATTACCTTTCCTAATGCTAAGCTAGTTAAGCAGAAGATTCTCTGCACATGTACCCTTGAGTTTCCCTCCTTGTCAAAGAGGAGATGCAACACCTTCTTTCATACAATTTCATCATTCCCATTGACTCTTCGTAATGGGTTTCCAAAATTTTACCCATTTCTAAAGCTTCCAGAAATATTTGTATTTGCACTGACTTTCAAGATCTTAATTTCATTTACCCTAAAGATGATTTCGCTCTTCCTAATATCTATCAGCTTGTAGACCTTACTACAGGCCATGAGATGATTTCTCTTATGGATGGTTTCTCTGGGTATAATCAAATCCTCATCACACCAGAAGACAAACATAAGACCTATTTCATCACTCCTTGGGGGAACTTTTTCTATCACGTCATGCCCTTCAGTTTGAAAAATTCCGGAGCCACCTATCAGCGAGCCATGACTTACATCTTTCATGATCTCATCCACAAGACTGTAGAGGACTATGTTGATGATCTTTTGGGTAAATCCAAGCATCGACGTAATCATTTTATCCTTGAGGTATCCTTTTCGATTGCCTTATCCTCTTATTCCTTTCCCTCAATCTAGCTAAGTGTGTGTTTGGAGCGATAACTGGTAAAATCCTTGGTTTTATCATTTCCATCAAAGGTATTCAAGTTGAAACCGCAAAAATCAAAGCCATCCTTGAGATGCCTTCGTTTTATAACTTAAATAAGATTCACATTATTCAAGGCCAACTTCAATCAGTCTATCTTTTCATCTCATAAATTTCTAACCATTTCCAACCCTTTAAGCACCTTCTTCGTAAAGACATTGAATTCAAATGGGATGAAAACTTCCAAAAAACCTTTGATGATCTCAAACAATATCTCCTATCTCTGCATGTGCTTACCCCTCCACGTGAGGGGGAGCCTTTTTATCTCTATGTCTCTACCTCTGATCATGCTCTTGGCACCATGTTGGAAAATCATGATGAGAAAGGTAGGAAGAAGGCATTCTATTACATTAGCTACACCCTTCACAATTATGAGACTCACTATACTGAAGTTGAAAATTTGTGTTGCACTCTTTTCCTTTCTACTTCTAAGCTTCGTCATTAACTTCTCAATCATAAGGCTTATGTTGTCACTAGATTTCATCTTCTCAAGACCATGCATTCTAAGCCTTATCATAGTGATCACATCACTCGATGGCTCATGCTCATGAATGAGTTTGACCTAGAGTTCATCTCTCAGAAATCAATCAAGGGCCAAGTTATCATGAGATAAATTAGCTGAAGCCCCTCTTCCTGATACTTGCCTTTCTCACGAATAATTTCTAGATGAATTTATTAACAAATTTGAACATGAATATTCTCCTCTTAAAATGATACTCTTATTTGACAACTCTAAGTGTAGATAACGGGGAGGCGCTGACATCATTATCATTCCTCCTTGGGACACTCCTATTCCTATCACCTATAAACTTAATTTTAAATGCACCAACAATATGGCTGAGTATGAAGCTCTCATCTTAGGCCTTCAAACTACTATCTTACTTGGCTGTCCAAATCCTTGACATCTATGGGGATTCTCAACTCATCATTAATCAAGTCAAAGGCATCTATCAATGTAAAAAATTGATCCTTCAAAAGTATAAAGATAATGTCGACTTCCTTCTTGAAGAATTAGATTTCTACATCATTCAAACCATCCCTCGTTCATCTAATCATTTCACAGACACTATGTCTTCTCTCGCATCTCTCATACCTTAGTCTATGAAAGAGTATAACCTCTCCGTCATCATTCATTTCCTTGATAAACCAATTCATCTTAGTGAATTACATGATGTCAACCTCATCAAATCTAATCATCGTGATCTTTGGTATTACCAAATCTTTGACTATCTTTCTCAATTAATCATTCCCTCTGAATTATCTAAAAAATATAGGAGGTCCTTTATTCAACACGCTAACCACTATGTCATCCTTGGAGGCATCCTTTATAAGCATGGCTTCGATGGTATCTTTATTTGTTACCTTAAACGTCTTGAATCCACTCGAGATATCCAAGAAGTTCATGACGGTATCTGTGGTGGAAATTTTAGCGGTTTGGTTGTTTCCAATTATGTCCTTCACATGGGTTATTATTGGCCCTCTCTCAATCATGACTATTATGAATACATTAAGAAATGTGTCAAATTCCAGCAACATTCTAATCTAGTCCGCATTCCTAGTCAGGCCTTACAGCCGGCTCAGGACCTTTGGCCTTTTTCACAATGGGGACTTGACCTCATTGGCCTCATCAATCCACGTTCTTCTCAATGCCATCATTCTATCATCACCACTACTGAGTACTTCACCAAATGGGTGGAATCCATTCCACTCACATCAACTAAAGCTAATCAAATTGTTAATTTCATCTATCAACATATCATTTTCCATTTCGGTGTTCCTCACAAAATCATCACAAACAATGAAAAGTCCTTCAAAAACAAAGACCTCAAGAAGCTTTGCGAATCATTCAATATTAATCTTAGCTTCTCTTCTCCATATTATCCTCAAGCTAACAGTCAAGACAAAGCCACTAACAAAACTCTTCACAACATCCTTGCCAAGACTATTGATAAATCAAGTCGTAATTGACATCTTCATATCCCTTCTCTCTTTGGGCCTATCAGACTAGCATTTGCACCTCTACGGGTGCTACTCATTTCTCTCTCATCTACGACTCTGAATTCATTCTTCCTCTTGAAGTCCAAATCCCATCTTTGCATGTTTCTCTTCATGAATTTATCTCTGTTGATGACTATCACTAAGAGCATATAACACAACTTGAGTTATTAGATGAATGTCTCCTTCTCACTCTCAAACATCATCATGTCTATCAAGAGTGCATAAAACGTGCTTATAAAAAACAGCTCAAGGAACATCCTTGTCCTTAAAGAAAATAAAAACGTCACTACTCTAGAAAGGATTCAACATGGAAAGTTTGATCCAAATTGTATTGGACCTTATATTATCATGCATAAGTATGGGTTTGGATCCTATCATCTAGTTTCTCTTAATGCTAATCCGGAAATGAAACCTCTTAACACATTGCACTTATGGCCTTTCTACTATTAACATACCTACTATTGATAACTTAGTTATCTCAGTGGTCATCCATCCATCATTAGCCTCTTCCATATTTCATCGTAATGATTTGGAATTATGTGGTCTACTGTCACTTTCCTATCTATGACCTTGAATATGGGCACCACAAATCTGCTCATAGAATATTCCTCTTGGATACGTTCTTCCTTTTTGGTGAGAACTCCATAATCATTACATCCATTTCCCTCTTATCTACCTACTGAAACCACGCTAAGGGTCTATAGGTGTCACTTGTACACTCCTTGTCTCCTCCTAAGTGATCTACCTACCTATCCCCAACTCTTCCACACAAAAGTCAAAGAATCTCGGATGCTCATCTAAAAAGATATCATATCCAAAGGGAAAAAAAACTTATCCCTCAAAGGAAATTTGTTCATAAAATAAAAATATATTGATCCCTCGAAGGACAACTATCATACATATCATATCCCGCCATTTCATAAAAAAGTAAAATAACAAAATCCAAAAAAAAACAAAATCAAAATGTAGACCACTCCCTCGAAGGATGGCTACCATCTCATATCATGGGAGTGAAGGCTTCCCACAATGATTAGGCTTCTATCTATTTACAAATAAAAAGAAAAGAAAATTTTAGAAGTAAGCATCCTAAGAAAGCTTCCCACATCAATCATTTTTCCCATTCATGGAAACCTTCCCGCATTGATCAGTTTGCATCATATTTCTCAGATATGGGGCATGGAACTAGGAACACCTATCTATGGAGAACCTTTGTTCCTGCGTATAAGTGTCATCCAAACCCCTTGTATTTTGTTAACACTAGGTTTATAAGTATCATCCTCCATATTTTCCCACATGACCCTTGGGGTTATTAATTATCGATGGTTATGTGTTAACACCTATTAATTGGTTACAAGTGTATTTCCTTAATTGGTTTCCTTCTTGTTTACCTTCAATCTAGTTTGAAGCATCATTTCTTTGTGTGCTCCTTACTATGATCAATTTTTGTTCATTTCCTATCTTGGTTACCTTCTGTCGAAGTCACATCCTTTTCTCTTGCATCAAGCACATTCTTCCTAAACTAACCATATTTATTTGTATACTCTTTTTTTAGCATATTTATAAATCCATTCCATCATTTATCCATTATTTCATCAGGACTAAAACCTATTTATCCATGCCAAATCACACACACATACACACACGCTATGATTTTCTAAATCATAATCTACTATCAGTTCCTCATAATCAAACCCATAACATCTCATATCATATATCTACATCCAATTTATCCTCATACATTCCATAACATCTACATCTAATCCAAATATATAGAATACATCACCCATAAATCCAACATATCAACCCATAATCATCATGTGAAAATCAACATCAAACATCTAAATCAAATCCATATCATATACAACTAATCCATAATCATCATAATCAAATCCATAACGTCATAATCAGCATCTAATCCATAACATCATCACATCTAAATATAACATACACTTCATCAAAACCATGAATCAAAACACATAACACATGATGAGCCACAACAAAAATTGTATATATATATATATATATATATATATCATCATAAAGTACAAGTACATGTTTCATAGGCCACTAAGGGTTCTATCTCAATGCATATACTTCATCAAAATCAGTGAATTGTACATCAGATAATCTCAAGTCTTGCCCCCTGGGGCAGGTGACTGAATCAACCTCCGAGACTCATCATTTTCATCATGGCCCACATCTCACCGTGGTTGTGCCATGCTCACCATACTCCCAGATGGTTCTTGTCATTCAGTGTGTTGGGTTTCAGAATGGAACATGGGTTGAAACCATTGTCAGGTGACAACAAGTCCCTCCTCCTTAATGGGAGAGGTTCCCTTATTGAAAGCTGGAAAAACAAATGTAAAAATATACAACTATCAATGTTTGGACCTTGGTAGCCTGGTGTGTTTTCATACTCAAAAGATTATCAATCAAAAGGAATGGAAGAATAAAGAGATGGGAGAAGTAAGAAAACAACAATGTTTTTGGGAAATATAGATAGTAGAGTATCTCCCTAATTGCATTAAACCAATAAAATATAGAAAAGGATCAATTACTTCACCACCGATGTAAATCTGCAGACACAAATTTTTGAGGATTACACAGAACAGAACAAATTTTTTCTATTGAATGCAAAACAAATGATCCATTTAATTGAGCCAGGAGAGAGAGATATAACAAAGGAAAATAAGAAAATAAAGAACTTCTGTATTGAATTACTTCAGAATTTACAACCTTCCCAGAAAACCAGAATTCCCTTTTTCCATGGCCAAAACCATGTTCTTATAACAATTCATATACATCCATACTTTTTCCCCAAGAAAAGAATATCCAAAAGGAATAATGTTTGTTGCAGATTCACTTTCTAAAAGTGACATGAAACAAACACACTCATGAAAACTGGAGGTTCAAAAAGGTGAATATTTCATCAATTCGAGCATGATCATTTTAGCAAGGGGCATCTCATGATTTTCTTCTCCATGTGGTCCTTCCATTCCAACCTTTTAACCATTTTCATAGCACTCAAGTGCTTGCTGGTGAGTTTTCTCCCTTTTTTATCGTGTATGCCCGATAAACTCCATTTTCTGATGATTAAACTTTACATCCCTTTAAACTTACTGATTTTTCTCCATAATAAACCAAAAAATCATCTCATGGAGAAACGACAAGGGTACAGAGAAAAAGAATGAAGAATGATCCATTTTTGCATTTTATAGAGCTCTGGTTTGTTAATGGCACCAAAAACCAGATGAGTGTATTGGGCTATCATTTCCCCCTTTTACCTTCAAATTTGGACCCTACATGTGGCAAGATCCAAGCAACAACATCCTTGGGGGAGAAATCTACATTTCCTGATATTTGGGATAAAAAGCATGATTTCTCATTTTGCTCCACCCCCCCCGCAGCTCCACCAAAATCTGGACACGTGGCACCATCTGGGTGGCTAAGGAAATGCGGTTTAAATCTGCCATTTAAACTCTTTTTAACAAAAAGCTCAAATTCCCAAAAACCTCCGCCGGCCTGATTTGACTTTTCAACATGAACACGTGGCACACCACGATTGGAAAAAGGGGTCGCGGCTCAATTTGTAACATTTTAACCTTTTGGTGAAAAAGGATCAAATTCTCAATTTCCCCCGTAGGCCCGTTGTTATGATTTCATCCTTTAACACATGGCATCACCTAACTGGGTGCGGAAATACGTTTCAGTTTTATACTTTATCCACTTTTGAAAAGTGGAAAAATTCCAAATTTTCCCCCAAAAGTCCATGTCCTTGCCATTGAATTTTCAACGTAGTCCACATGTCCCTTTCTGATTTGCTACGTGCCTCGACTTAGAAATTTTCCCTTCGCATGAGTGGGGCTGTGGGCCTTTTTATAACTTTTCACCCTTTGTAGAAACAAGGATAAAATTTCCAAAGTCCTCCGCCAGTATGCCACAACGCATATGAACTAAAAAATGATCACATGTCCTTTTCTGATTCTTCAACACCTAATTGGTTGTGGGGATGTGCTTTGATTTTTATCTATTTTGAGAAGGGGAAAAATTCCAACTTTTCCCCCGAAAGTCCATGCCCCCACCATTGCCTTTTCAACATGAACACGTGTCCTTTTCTAATTGACTGCAAAATTCAACTCGAAATCCATCCTTTCGCATGGGCGGGGCCGTGGGTCATTTTAGAAATTTTAGCCCTTTCCCCATAATTCCTTAGAGAATAAAATGGATCCATCGCCCCAAACTTCCACCAAAACTGCTCCAGCCAATCAGCGACCGGCGGGGATGCAGGGCAAATATGATATTTTTTCCAAAATCAGAAAAAGTGATAAGTTTAAAAAGGAACCCATTTGGTCGCATCCAATGGGAAAAAAACATGTAGCTTAACCTTTCTGAGCAAGAATTTGATGGGGAAAAGAACTTAGGAAGTTGCAGGAAATGGGAAAACGCCATTTTTGCTCCCGATGAAGAATTTCTTTCTTTGCAAAAAGTTTTAAAATAAAAGATACAAGGTCCCACACATTCTAAATGAATAAAAGAAGAACTAAAATCATTTCCCATCTATTGAACATAGGTAAAATGTTTTAACGGCAAAAGA
The DNA here is from genome assembly GCA_019776745.2 of Taxus chinensis. NCBI lineage: Eukaryota > Viridiplantae > Streptophyta > Pinopsida > Cupressales > Taxaceae > Taxus > Taxus chinensis. The sequence goes on from CM034150.1 coordinate 41,732,201, forward strand.
CTGAGGGAATTTTGATTAAAAATGTCATGGGAAATGAAAATGAGCATCTGAGGAGTTTAAAACATGAATTTCTTCTACGACAGGGCTATAATTTCCATGAATTTAGATTCGAAAGGGTGGGGAAAATTGAGAGGACAACACCATGCTACCTGCTCCCCATTACTCAACCAAGTATGTAGTGTATCTCTACTTCTGTGGCATCTTTGAAGTCAAAATACAATCATAGTATCGAGCCTTGATTGCTAGTGATTTGTATAAATCGAGAGGTATAATTCCTAGAGGATACATCTATCTTGATCCATGTGATATTGTTAGAGCACCACTCTTTGAATCAGTGGCTAGTATAGGTGTGAGGACCCCAAATATCACTTTGTAGGCCTCTCGCTACTTCTTGTAGCGATCCCTCTACTGAATAGATGTGTCCCTCTCCTAACGAAGGATTGTGGCCTTCTGGCATGTAACATATTGATCTTGGCAATAAATATCCCTCTCTAAGGAGGATAAATCACACTCCATGCTCAGCAGAGCTACATATGTGTCCCTTGCATCATCTCCCTCCTCACCTTAGGGTGTCACATCCTCCTTTGCTTGCACCTCCTCCCCCTCATCTCCACCATCGACTCCCTCTGCTACCATCCAAGCTGCCCATGTCCTCGTCATCCAATTTGAAAAACCGGCTCCAACTCTAATGTCATCATCATCATCCCATGGTGCCCTCACCTCCTCCAATGGGTCCACCATGTTGGGACTTGACAGATCTCTCTCATAATTGTCATGCCTATATTTGATAGGCCCTATGGGTACTATCTATACAACTCCGAACTACCATATGACTCTGTCAAACTGCACAAAATTTATCATCTTAGGCCTCCTATCCTATTGTAGAAACCTAAATTCGGTAACATTCCCCTTAGCCTCTGATCAGATAACCAAATTAAACATGGGAACCTAACCATGGCCCCCTTTCACCCCATATTAATAATTAATTTAATTAATTTAATTAAATTAAATACCCATACTCATAATATCCATTATTTTATTACCTTAATTGACCTAATTTCCACCTCACCTAGACACCTCATCCAACCACCCCACCCTAGACCTATTCTTGGCATGTTTCCATAATTAACAATAACTAATTCTTACTTGGCTTAATGAGCTAAGATTTGGTCTAACCCTAAAATCAATGCCTAAGATTTCTCTAACCACATTCCTGATCATTAGAAGGGAAGCTTCCACTCTGATCCGCGACAACAAACCAACTTGGCCCAAGAAATTAGAAAGATCTGCCAATTTTAGTAAAACCTAGGGAATCCCGCCTTAACTGATGCCGATCAGACCTAAATCGACGCTGGTCAAGACGGAACCGATGCCGGTCAAGATGGGACCGTCGTCGGTTACCATTTATTCACCTTACCAGCCTTGTTTGAGAGGTTGGCACATTTTGAGATCAAGGAAGAGAAAGAGGAACTGCATGCAGGAGGAACCAAGGTCTATTCATGTATCCAGGCATCCAGAACCATAATCCAGATAGATCTAGAAGCATTGCACCCATGGTAGCATTTTGGGAAGCACTGCCACACCGCCAAACACCATTCCTCCAATCAACTGTCACCTCCATCTAGCCATTGAACCTGCATCACAGTAAGTATCTCGTTAACCAAAATTCTTCTATTTTCATTCTGGTAGGCTATGTTAGCACTGTTATTAGTTTCTATTTGAACTCTCACTTCCCCACCATTTAGCTCCATAAAAGTTTTATTATTCCTTCACACACACCATAAAATTTCCCATACCTGACTGTTAGACATCTCTGAGTATTTCCAACACCTCTCCAGATCTACACCCACTCCTCACCATCTCCGGTTCAGTCTTAGACAAATCCTTAATCATGAACTATTGAGTTATTTAAAACCTATAGTAACCATCATTGGTTATCACTAAACCATCATCGGTCATACAAGAATGATACCAGTCTCTGTGTTTCATACCCCACCCAAGAACAAAGTAAAATAACCTTCTACCAATTGACCTAAAACAACCCAGAATCTGACCCTGACTAGTCCTAGTACCTTAAAAGTCACTTCATGCTTTAGATCCAACTATAGCCTATCCTGTTGTGATTGGATTTGCTTATTGTAATTGGACGAGATACCTAAATCACATCAACTACAGTAGGAATTTACATATTTCTCACTCTAATTTGTTTTAAAAAGTAGATTGGCAGCCAATTAGGAAGTATCACACTTCCCAAAACTAACATATGCTAGGCACTCCTTTGTCATATATCATTTAACTTATCTTTTGTGGTCTTGTTTTCTATTATAGGTAGTTCCTCCTAGCAAAAAGGAAGCTCTCAAAATCGGTATTGGGTCTGTCATCAGCAATCCGGCACTATGATAATTCTTCACCGGGAACTCCTCGTGCTATGATTATTTACTAATGCACAGCCTTTAGTTTGGTGGACGTAATCTGGAAACAAAACAACAACATAACACAAGAATACCATTGACTATGATAAGACAGAATGACGAAAAATCTGAAATATCAAAATAAATTATAATATTAACATGAAACTGTTACAATCTCACCCATGAGATTCTTCAACAAGACTATGGGAGAAACTTTACAATTACACCTCTCGATGGCTTCTTCAACACACCTTTAACTGATGGCTTCCTTCGCACACTTCCTACAATATTTCTCACTACTTCTTTCTATGCTAAATGAGGGGGGTGGCCTCTCTATTTATAGAACTTACAGGCTTATCCATCTTATCTCTAAGATAGGATAAGAAATCCACTCTGACGAATCATATTCCATACCTTAACTCTTATCTGTACATGTAAGCTTATCTCTTAAGATAAGATAAACCTTATCATTTTACATGGGTTCCACATTATTTGCGGCGTCGTACTGGCAGCGCCGTTATCTTCTATCGGACGCTACTACTAATTACACTTAACAACATTCTATTCCTAATACATACATTAATGAAATAGAAATTATGGAGGAAAATTTTAGTGTCGACATCTTCCCCCTTCCTAGCTTCTACTCCATCCTCGGAGTAGACTCTTCTGGTGCGTAGAAAATCTTCAACTTGTCGTGGTTGACCCATTTCGTAATGGGAGTGCCATCCAATTCCTCCAGTCGGTACGTACCATTTTCATGCACAGCTGCTATTTTGTAGGGCCCCATCCATTTTGGAAGAAATTTCCTCTGTTTTCTTTTTTTGTATCTGGAATCATATACTAGAACCAAGTCATTCACCTGAAATGGAGACCAAAGGATCTTTTGATCAAAGTATTCCTTCTTCTTCATTTTCTTCTTATGGCTTGTATCCTTTGCTATTTCCCTCATTTCCTCTAGCAAATGAAGATGTACCAACCTTTCTTTTATTGAATCACTTTCATCCATCCTTTCATTTTTCATAACTCTCACAGTAGGAATATCAAACTCAATAGGAAGAACTGGATCAATGCCATAGGCCAACTGGAATGGAGAGTATCCTGTTGCTGACTTTGATGTTGCCCTATATGCCCACAATGCTGCATGAATCCTCTTATCCCATTTATGTACCTGCAAGGCTGCATCTTTTGCTAGAATTTGACACAACACAAAATTTGTTCGTTCCACCTGTCCATTTGTGCTTGGTTTGTATGTTGTTGCCTTCCTATGCTTAATAGAAAACTTATTGACTAGGGCTTCTACCACCTCATTAATGAAGTGGCTTCCTTGATCTGTTACAATTTCTAATGGACAACCAAATCTTGTGACAATGCGTTCATATATGAACCTTGCCACTTCATCCATGGAAGCTGTTTTCAATGGCCTAGCTTCAACCCACTTGGTCAAATAATCTGTGGCAACTACAATATACTTATTTTGGCGTGAGGTAGTTGGAAGTGGACCTACAATGTCTATTCCCCATTTTTCAAAGGGACCAAGTGGAAGAATAGGACATAATGGAGCTGATGAAGTCTTACGGTTACCATGTGTTTGACAAATATCACATGTCTTACAATAATTATAACAATCTTTAAAAAGAGTGGGCCAGTGATAACCTGCATCCAAGATCCTTCTTGCTGTAAGTTGTCCAGAGAAGTTCCCTCCACATGTACCATTGTGGAATTCTTCTAGCAGCTCCTTCCCTTGATCACGTCCAACTGCCCTCTTGTACTGTCCATCAGGTCCTATTCGAAATAATACTCCATGCAGAATAGAATATGGACGACTGGATTGAGTAATCCTTCCCTTAGTCTTTACATTGGCACCATCAGGAAACTTGAATTCATTCAAATAATTCCAAATATCTATGTATTCACTAGGGATTGTATCAAGGGATAACAATGCTGCATCAGGGAAATCATCATCATCACAAGATGATCCTAAACCATCATAGGCTCGAGAGAGTGCATCTGCATTGACATGCTTCTTTCCTGGCCTATCTATAATATCAAATTCAAATTCTTGTAGCAAAATTATCCATCTTGCTATCCTCCCTGATGGGTTAGGCTTATTTACAATATATTTTAGAGCCTGATGATCTGTTACAACTAGAAATTTTTGCCCTAGCAAGTAATTTCTGAACTTCTTTACAGCAAAAATGATAGCCAAAACTTCTTTTTCAGTTACAGTATAATTTACCTCAGCACTGCTCATTTGTCTGCTCCCAAAGTAAATTGGATGTTCATTCCCATTTTCATCCTTTTGGCTCAAAGTACTTCCTAGTGCTGCATCTGAGGCATCAGTGTACACAATGAATGGCTTGCTCCATTCTGGATTCTTCAAAATAGGTGAAGACACCAGGGCTTCCTTCAATTGTTCAAAAGCTTCATGCGCCTTATTTCCTGGTTCATAAGTAACATCCTTCTTCAAGAACTGGGTTAGTGGCTGTGCAATCTTTGAGAAATTCTTGATGAACCTTCTATAGTAACCCACATGGCCTAAAAATGATCTCAACTTACTTCTATTCATAGGAAATGGTAAATCTTTGATTTTTGAAACTTTATCAGGATCAGTACCAATACCATCTCTGGATACAACATGCCCTAACAAAACACCTTTAGAACATCCAAAGACACACTTTTTAGGGTTTAGTGAGGCTTGTGCTTCATCTAACCTTTGAAATGCTGTCTCCATCTGGTGCAGGTGGTCCAACTTGCTCCCATAGATGCAAAAATCATCCAGAAATACTCTGATGAAGGTCCCAATGTAGGGTTCGAACACCCTATTCATCAAACGCTGGAATGTTGCTGGAGCATTACACAACCCAAAAGGCATAACTCGATAAGCAAACGTTCCCCAAGGAGTGGTGAACGTGGTCTTCAACTGATCTTTCTCTGCTATACGAACTTGGTTGTAGCCGCTATATCCATCAGCAAAACTATAGCACTCCTGGCCAGCTACTTCGTCCAAGATCTGATCTGAAAATGGAAGAGGGTAATGATCCTTCTTTGTTGCCTTATTGAGCTTCCTGTAATCAACACAAATGCGTAGCTTCCCATTCTTTTTTATTGAGATCACAATGGGAGAAACCCATTCTGAATTCTCCACAGCGAATATGAATCCTGCATCAAGCAACTTATCTATTTCTTCTTTTACAGTCTTGGACAAATTAGGATTCATTCTATATGGCATTTACTTTATGGGCTTAGCACCATCTACCAGCTCAATACAATGTTCTACCCAACTTACTTGGCGGAGTTCCTTGTAATCAAAAGTGAATAGGTGTATGTACCTTTGAAAGAGCTGGAGGTAGGATTCCTTCTCACTCTCCATCACAGCATCACCAATCTTTATTTGTTGGAGACGATCATAAACTTCTTCTTCAGATAATTTTATGGGGTCCTGAGTTGGTGTGACTGGCAGGATATCCATGACTGAAACATCCACCTCGCTTTCTTCATCTTCAGTGTCCACTTCACTGGTACTAGAGTAATCAGAGGATGTCCAATCATCAGTTTCATCACTTGAATCCACAGGTTCTACTTTATGATGTCGAGGGATCACGTTTATCTTCACCCTCTCTCTACCACGTCCAAGTGTCATGAAACCTTCATTCCAGTAGTTTCTTGCATGAACTCTCCTTAGCCATGGTCTTCCCAGCAGCATTGGGTACGCAACAGTACCATTTTTCATCACCTGAAAGTCTACCACACATACAACACCCATAACAGATATTGCCACATTTGAAATTACACCTTCTGGTTTAGTTTTTCCCTTATTTAATGACCTTAACATAAGTGTTGAAGGGCGATCAATTTTTAAACCCAACATATTCATTACAGACTCGGTCATTACATTAACGGCAGCACCTCCATCAACTAAGACACCATGAATTGAAATACCATTACATAATACCTCAGCTTGTGGAGCATAGGGATCTGCCTCTGCCTCCAAAACAGGGACCTCAACCTCCTTCCTTCTTCAAGCATTGAGTCCACCTCGCAACTCCCGCCTCTTCTCAGAAGACATAGCCAAGAGTTGACCATATGTAATATTTGCAGGCCTTTTGGACAGATCTTCCAAGATGGAGTATGGTCCTTGCCCCTGTGAAATCAGAAAATCCTGCACACCCAACTTTCTTCTCCTATGTTTCTTACTAGTTTCTTCTTTCATCTTCTTAGGATCATTTCCATCTTGATTATCTTTTTCTTTCTTTCTTTTTGTTACAAACACATCTACTTCATTATTTCTGCTCTTATCTACTACATCAAAAGAATTCACAGGTGCTTTTCCTTTATCATTATCTCCCTTACCAGATGTAGAAGCTCTATCTGGACAATTATACTTGTAATGACCCTTTTTATAACAACCATAACAAACAACTTCAGACATATTTCTCTTTGGACCTCTATCTCCTCCCTGAGAACTAAATTCCTTTCCTTGAAGAAGATTAATAGTTAACTGACCCATCTTTTTGAGCAGATCTTCATACTCAGTAGATGTATTAGGAGAAATATTTGTGCTCACCGGGAGTGGTTGTGGATTCAGGACCAAAGGTGCTGGTGTAGGCTCTACTTTAGCAACAATTTCTTTGGGCTCCTCTTCCATGCTTTCTTCTTGCCTTCTTGCAATCTCCTTTGCTTGTTCAATGGTAGCTGGGCGGTCATACTTCACTCGTTGTCTGATCTCCGGCTTCATCCCAAGAATGAAGTGCTTACAGAGGAGATTATCCACGCCATTCATCAACCCATCCGCTAGTCCTTCCTTCCGGATCTGGGCATCGAGCTTCCTCCTTAGCTCTAGAACACGAGCATGATAATCCCTTATCTTCTCCTTCTCTCCTTGGGATAGCTTTGTGATCTCAATCATAAGATCTGCATATTTCTGTTGTTCACCAAATTCTTCAAGAAAACTTTCGGTTAATAAATCCCATGAATTTTTCACATTATCACCTAGTGTTTCAAACCACCTAAGTGCTGAACCATCCAAAAAGGTAGGAAAAAATTCAGTCCATTGTTCCCTTCTTATAAGGCCATTACAAATACAAGATCGTTTAAACTCTTGAATGAAAGAAGAAGCATCTTCATTAGATTGAGCTGAAAAAACAGGAATCTTTCCCATTTTCAAAAGTAACCACCGTGAAATACCAACCCACAAGTACAATTAACAAGACTTATGTGCACAAATAATTGGAATCACTATACTAGAAAGTGACTTTACACCTTTCTACAGTAAAATAGAAATGACCACGGTAAACTATGGTAAAACTTTACTTACTACGGTAAAAAATGACTTTACTGTGGTAAACACTATTCACAGTAAAAAGTGAAGTTACTGCGGTAAATACTATTCCCAACAAAAAGGACTTTACCAGGGTAACTACTATTCATGGCAAAAATGACTTCAACATGGTAACTACTATTCACGGTAAAAATGACTTTACCATGGTAACTACTATGCACAGTAAAAACAAGGTTACCCTCCAATTAATTTTTGCCTAAGTGGGAATATCTCTCCAGAAAATCCACTAACGAGGAATGGTCCCGGCAACGGAACCAAAATGTCATCAGCAATCCGGCACTATGATAATTCTTCACCGGGAACTCCTCGTGCTATGATTATTTACTAATGCACAGCCTTTAGTTTGGTGGACGTAATCTGGAAACAAAACAACAACATAACACAAGAATACCATTGACTATGATAAGACAGAATGACAAAAAATCTGAAATATCAAAATAAATTATAATATTAACATGAAACTGTTACAATCTCACCCATGAGATTCTTCAACAAGACTATGGGAGAAACTTTACAATTACACCTCTCGATGGCTTCTTCAACACACCTTTAACTGATGGCTTCCTTCGCACACTTCCTACAATATTTCTCACTACTTCTTTCTATGCTAAATGAGGGGGGTGGCCTCTCTATTTATAGAACTTACAGGCTTATCCATCTTATCTCTAAGATAGGATAAGAAATCCACTCTGACGAATCATATTCCATACCTTAACTCTTATCTGTACATGTAAGCTTATCTCTTAAGATAAGATAAACCTTATCATTTTACATGGGTTCCACATTATTTGCGGCGTCGTACTGGCAGCGCCGTTATCTTCTATCGGACGCTACTACTAATTACACTTAACAACATTCTATTCCTAATACATACATTAATGAAATAGAAATTATGGAGGAAAATTTTAGTGTCGACAGGTCAAGAAGTTAGAATGCATGCATCAACCTCCAACAAACCCATTTCACATGTATTCCTCCTAACCCATAACCCTATCTGTCTTGTCATTCAAAAACATAAAGAAAATGGTGAAACGTTTTGGCACGCCCGGTGGGACCCATTAGGGGTTCTATTGCATTTTCTTCATTTCTAGGCGAAAATTGTGTGTTTGTTTACCTTTAAAAGGCTTACATAATAATTTTCTGCCCTAGTAATCCTCTCTTCTTTCTAATTTCTCTAAAAAGAAACACTTCTCTTGGTGCATTTTAAAAGGAATCATTCTTCTTTTAAATGTACAATAAATGATCTCATCTTACTCTCCTTTTTATTAAGTTTGACTGCATTTTGTGACTTTTGTTTGATCTGATATGAGTTAGGATGTAATTTTCCATCTTTTGTTGATTATGATTCTAACGTTTAAAATCTCTGTAATTCCTAACAAAGTGTTTTGGAAACTCAGTTTTGTAATAAAATAGGTCACAATCAGGTGGAAGAACAAATATGAAGTGGATAACATGTTTTTGGAAGCATTGGAATCAATACGGTTTAGTTCCGGAACTGCCAGACTTAGTTCTAGAACTCAACCATGCAGTTATGAGTTCTGTTACTTAGTTCCAAAACTTTCAGACTTAGTTATGGAACTCTAGTACTTAGTTCCAAAATTATCATAATTAGTTCTGGAACTCCTGCAGATAGCTCTGGAACTCTCTCGGTTAAACCTGGAATGATTTCCTTTAGTTCCGGAACTCTTCTAAAGTTCTGGAACCAATAAGAATCTATTCCAAATAGCCAGTGATTTGTCAAATCAATGATCCTATCAATCAGGAGCAGATTAGAAGACTTCTGACTCTCCATACTAGTAGATCCAGGATAATTATCACACAGTTGTACATCCAGCCATGTTCTAATTCAACATCTATTCTGGGCACGATTCAGTTCCATCGTATCAGTGGAATAGTTACGGCCATAAATGCACCCCTGGAAGAAGTATATATACAGACCTGCATATATATATAAATAGGAATATAGATATAGAACAAGAGAGATAGATATAGATTGATATACACAAATCCAACACGTTTTTGTAATGCAGAATATTTTATCAATAAAATAGCCATTTCTGTTTTGAGAGAATTTTAAATTGTCAAATCCTGATTCAAGGAGGATTAAGGGCCCAGTCCCCCAAGAACCAGGATCCTCATTTTTATTGGTATTTATATTTTTAGAGAAAATAGTTTAGATCTGTTAATTTTGTAAATCACTTTTAATTCTTCAAGTTAAAATCTGTTGTATACTCATTCCTGCAGGTGTCTAGATTAGATTCTTATTTTCTTTCCATCATTTTCCAGCACTTTCAATAGTGTGTTTATTTCCAGCAATTCCTTTCTACAAAGTGTGTTTATTTCTAGCAATTCCTTTCTACAAAGTGTGTTTACTTCCAAGGCAAAGTGTGTTTATTTCCAGCAATTCATTTATGTAAAGTGTGTTTACTTCCAACAGGTTTTCATAGTTTGATTCCAATAAGGTTTTTAACCAAGAAGTCCTTAAGACATTGAAAATATCCCCCAGAAAATATAAAATACCTACAATCAATTACTAGATCGCTAAGATTCTTCTTGTTGCATATAGCTTTAGACACACCCCTGGTTTGAATATGACATCAACAGAGAGTTGATTAAATGAAGGGAATAATGACACCCATCATTTTTGGCATCATTTCTAGGGACCCACTAGTTAGAATTTTCTAATTAGGTGTCAACAAGAGAAACAATCATACATTTAGTAATTGAAGAAATCTTCCCTAAGCTATCACAAAATTTATGAGTAGACCAAGAGACTCCAAGGGTAGATTTCTCCCAAAAATATCTAAACAAGAATTACCATCATCCTCTAGTTTAAATAAGGAAGTTGACCAAGAATTGGAGGCACCATTATCCCCTGTAAGACAAGAAGCAGAATTCCACCTTTGGAATTCTTGGATCAGTCACCAGAAGGAAGTAGAACTTTTAGGGGAAGGATTATTTCTCAAGATCCATTTAGGGTAAGTTTTGATTCTCAATTGAGTAGTCAACCTCCTACTCCTGATTTTTCACCTTCCCCAAGGCATACCACATACCACATTGATTGGGAAATAAGTTTAGAAAATACTTCAGAAATGGCACGAGAAGCTGAAAGGGAACCTGATAGGACCTTTACTTATCCAATTCAATTGGATGATGATGATACACCAATGAAAAATATTTCACCTGCACATTTACCCACATTTAGAGGGATGTCATCTGAAGACCCTGACCAATTTCTGTTTGAGTTTAAGGTACTATGTCAGACCTATGACTACAAAACAGATAATCAAAAACTCAAGTTGTTTCCATCCACTCTGAAGGATGCAGCAATGAGGTGGTTTATGGGATTAACATCCAACTTCTATTACCACTTGGGCACAAATGGAAACTTCCTTCCTAGAAAAATATCAAGACTACTGTAGAGGGAGAAATAGGAAGGAAGAATTTTTCAAAATCAAGCAGGAAGAGGATGAGAATATAGAAGATTATTTGGATAGATTCCTCTTTGTAAGTAAAAGGTGTGGATTTGTACTTCAAGAAGAGTTAAGTAAAACCATTTTTCTTAAAGGTTTGGATGATGAATCTAGGGAAGCTCTTAACTTGATAGGAGGTGGAAACATTGATCAATTAAGGATGAATGAAATTAAAAACATTTGTAGAAGCTATTCCAGAACAAGGGGTGGACCTAGGAAGGGAAAATCAGTGAAAATTTTGAATCCAGATATGAACAAACTAATGGATGAATTAGCAAACTTTAAAACAGACATTTTAGTTCAATTAACCTCTACTATGGATGGATTACAAGCTAAAGAAAATGCCAAAACTGAACCATTAGCCATGTATTGTCCTAGATGCAGGAAGAAGCATGCAATAAGGGAATGTCCTTTGGATAAAATAGAAGTATGTCTTATCTGTGAATCTAAAGAACATGATATTCATGCTTGTTCTCTTCTTCCACTCATAAAGAATTAGCTCAAACAAACCAGTACATCATCCACAATAGAAGAATTGAATTTTGTTCAGAGACAACCTAGCCAAGGGCAGTTTATGCCAAGATCCATTCCTAATCCTTGGATGATGCCATGGGCGGCTCAGACAGTACCAAAAAATTGGGGACAACCACCTTGGGCACCTCAGCCAACATGGAATCCTCAAGATTGGGCAAGTCAAGCTTGGTATACCCAGGGACACCAACAACCTTGGGCTGGTCAAGGAAATCCTTATGCTTGGTCACAACCTAGATGGGGCCCTAGTAATTATGTGCAAGGGAAAACATATCCAAATCAAAACCAACAAGCCATAATGGGATCCCCAGCACAAAATTCATAGGCTGAAAATGTAATCCAAACACAAATGCCAGCACAGCCAGTAGCAAACCCAAGAAACCAACAAACAACTCCTGTTTATAGAACAGAACCAGAAAAATCAGTTGATCTAAATGCCATGGATTGTAAGGATATTCAAACTAGATCTAGAAAAATAGTTAGCAGTCCACCTGTTATAATCACTAAAATGACAGAAGAAACTGAAACCCCTAGTATGTGTTCCCTCAAGAAAGATGAAAAAGAGAGAGATAAGGAGCCAGATAGCAACTCTACTGAGACTCCATTTCCAGAGAGATTTAAAGAAGCTATAGAAATCAAGGAATTTGAATTGGTGCAGGAACTAAGGAGATTGAATATTGAAATACCATTGTTGCAAGCAATCAAGGATATTATGGAGTTGAACAAGTTAATCAAACTGTTATGTTTAAAAAGACCTGGAAGAAAGAAGCAATACCCCATGACTATTAAGGTAGATGGGAAACTTGTTGATTTATTAGCAGGAAAGCTCCTACTTCCCAAATATGGAGATCCTGGAAGCCCTGTTATTTCTGTCTCTATAGGGAATAAAGATATACATAACGTTTTGGTTGATTTGGGAGCAGCTATAAATGTAATGACAAGTGGACACTTTGAAAACATTACCATTAACAGGCATACAACCTACTAACACCATATTGCAGATGGCAGACCAGTCTGTAGCAAAACTAGAAGGAGTTATCGAAGATGTGGCAGTTATGGTGGAGTCATGGGAATATCCAGTTGACTTCCTTATATTGCAGCCAAAAGGTAAAACACTTGGTTATCCCATTATTTTGGGCAGACCATGGTTAGCTATAGTTGTTGCCTTAATTGATTGCAGGTCAGGTGATATGACTATTTCAAATGGTAAGAATTCTAAGAAAATTTCATTATATCCCTCTGCACGACCTTTTATTGATAATCAAGAGCAATTATGGGTTGATAATCCTGATATTAATGAGAAAAAATTGTCTTCTTTGGCTATGATAACATTGCAGGATCATGTACGGGAAATAGAAGATATGATTAACCCACCATTGAATGTACACCAATTGTCATTGGGAGAATAGTTCAGAACCTATGAAATTAGTTCCGAAACCTACGAAATTAGTTCTGGAACCTGCAAAATCTGTTCCAGAAACATCACAGTTAGTTCTAGAACCATCACAATTAGTTCCGGAACCACACCAACAACAATTCCCTGCAAATGAAGATAATTTCACTCTGGAGGAATGAGATTTCTCTTGGGGAGAGGAAGAATCTGTAGCTTCAGCTTCACATATATCAGGAGATGATGAAGAATTTCTGGAAAACAACAGTGATGAGGAGTTCAACCTACAACAAGATAAGTATCATAACTCTTCTTACTTGTCCTTTGTCCAACATTCTGTCTCAAGGAAATTTTGGAGATGTTGTTGCATATCATATGTTGTTACCACATGCATGTCCACTAAACACCTTAATGGAACCCTTTCAACAAATCAGTTCATCATACAATGGAACCAAACATGTTGAGATTCAACTGGGTAAAATTTTGAATATTAATAGCTGGTTGAAGAATGATGAAGAAGCTAAATTGTTTGATGTTCTGAAAGATCATACTAAATATTTTTCTTGGGACTATAAAGACATGAAAGGAATTCATCCAAGTATATGCACCCATCACATCTATACTAAAAACATTAGACCAGTTAGGCAACCTCAGAGAAGGATTAATCCAGCCTTAAGGGATATAGTCAAACAAGAAATTGAAAAACTATTACAAGTAGGTTTTATCTACCCTATCTTAGATAGCCAGTGGGTGTCTCCTCTTGTAATTGTCCCTAAAAAGAATGGAAAATGGAGAATTTGTGTTGACTATAGGGAACTGAACAAAGCCACACTGAGAGATTATTTTCCCTTACCATTCATAGATCAAGTCTTAGACAACCTTTCAGGTAAACAATACTTTTCCTTCTTGGATGGCTTTAGTGGATACAATCAAATTAGAGTTGTTGCTGAGGATCAGGATAAAACTACATTTACTTGTCCATGGGGTACCTTTTCTTACAGGGTATTTCCATTTGGACTATGTAATGCTCCAACAACCTTTCAAAGAGTTGTATTAGCAATTTTTGTAGACCTAACAAATGACTGTGTAGAGGTATACATGGATGAATTTACTGTGCATGGAGATACATTTGATGATGCCTTGAAAAATTTGGACAGAGTATTGACAAGATGTGAGCAACACCACTTGTCTCTTAGCCATGAAAAATGTTTGATGATGGTTGATGAAGGGATTGTATTAGGACACCATATTTCAAAAAGAGGAATTCAGGTTGACCAAAACAAAATCAGGATTATTTCAGACTTACCTATTCCTCAAACCCCCATAGATATCAAGTCATTTTTAGGGCATGCTGGATACTACAGGTGCTTTATCAAGGATTTTAGTAAAATTTTGCCCCCATGTTTAATTTTCTTACCAAGGACTGTGAATTTCTTTGGGATGAAAAGTGTCAACATGCTTTTGAAGAAATTAAAGAGAAATTAATAATTGCCCCAATATTGAGAGGACCTAATTGGGAGAAACCTTTTCACATCCAAACTGATGCCTCAAATAACTCAATTGGTGCAGTTTTGGGACAGAAAGATGAAGAAGGAAAAATGTATGCTATCTACTATCTTAGTAAAAATCTTACTCCCACTGAAAGAAATTACACTACCACTGAAAAATAATTTTTGGTTGTGATCTATGTAAATGAAGGGGGGGGATGAAATTTAGACATTACATTACAGGGTACAAAATATTTGTACATACAGATCACTCAACAATTAAATATTTAATGACATTACATTAAACAAAATATTTGTACATACAAATCACTCAACAATTAAATATTTAATGGTTGGTTGGAGGTAGAATAATTAGATGGTTATTACTTTTACAAGAATTTGATATTACCATTGTGGACAATCCAGGTAAATCTAATGTGGTAGCTGATTTCTTGTCAAGACTAACCACTACATGGGAGCAAGATCCAGTCAAGGACAACTTTCCAGATGAACAATTGTTTGTTATTTCAGCTGATACACCATGGTTTGCTGATATGGAAAATTATCTTGCAACAGGGAAGTTTCCTCCTTCTTTCACTAAGAAACAAATAAAGAAGTTAATCAAAACTAGTGCACAATTCAAATGGTTAAATGGAATGCTATTTAAATGTGGTCCTGATTTGGTTTTACGCAGGTGTGTAAGAGAAGATGAAATATTTGACATCCTCTGGGCATGTCATGATGAACCAAGTGGAGGACACTATTCAGTGAAGAGAACAACTCACAAGATACTTGGCACTGGCTATTATTGGCCATCTCTGTACAAAGATGTGAAGAAATATATCAAGCGGTGTGATCCTTGTCAAAGGATGGGACAACCAACCTTCACCAATGAAATGCCTCTACAACCTCAAGTAGTTATAGAACCATTTGAAAGATGGGGATTGGACTTTTTTGGTCCCTTTAATCCTCCTTCACAAGGAAAAGAGCACATTCTTGTGTGTACTGATTATGTGACAAAGTGGGAAGAAGTGCAGGCTTTAACAAATGCCACTGAAGAAGCAGTTGTTGATTTCCTTTGGCACAAAATTATGGTAAAGTTTGGAGCACCAAGGAGCATAGTTTCAGACCAGGGACCACAATTTATGTCTAATATGATCAGGATTTCACAATGTATTATCAGATCAATCATAGGAAGTCATCTCCCTATCACCCACAATCAAATGGACAAACATAAGTAACAAACAGAGAATTGGAAAACATCCTTACCAAAACAGTTGAAGCAGGAAGAAGAGATTGGGTAAAGAGACTACCTGAAGCTGTCTGGGCTTACAATACAACTTGGAAAACTACAACAGGGTTTTCACCATATGAGTTAGTCTATGGGAAAAATCCCTTGTTGCCTATTGAGTTTGAACTATAGACATTGAGGACAACAGTTAAGGTGGGTATTGAGTTGGATGCAGCTCAAAAGGAGAGAATCCTTCAACTCAATGAGTTGGATGAATTGAGGATGGAAGCACTTCAGCAGACAGAGATAATCCAAGATCAAAGGAAGCAATGGCATGATACACATATCAAGAAAAGGAAATTCAAAGTAGGAGACTGGGCATTGCTGTTTGATTCTAAGTACCAACAATTCAAAGGAAAATTGAGAACCAGATGGTTGGGACCCTATCAGATTGAGAAAATATTTGACAATGGTTCTATTCAGTTACTTCCCATTGATGGCAGCAGAAGAACACTCTTGGTCAATGGACATAGGCTAAAACTTTATAGGAAGCCTCCTACTAAGGATGAATTCTTGAGGCAGATTGAAGCAGATAAAGAATTTGATCATATGGAAGAACCCAGTTCTTCCAAAATGATCAAATAATCAGATGGATAGATCCAGAATAAAGGGAAGAGAATGAAAACTAGTAAATGGCGTTCTCTTCCCCCCAAAAAAAAAAAAAAACAAGGGAAGAGAGTGAAAACCAGTAAATGGTGTTCTCTTCCCCCCAAAAAAGTTTCTCTCAGAGATCAATTGAAAACCAACAATGGTGGTTGATCTTCTCAAATAAATGGCTAATTCAAAATAAAAAAATTCTTTGGAATTCCAGCTATTTTTCTAACCGTTTTCCTTTTGTTTCACTTTTTAGGGATGATGAGTCATCATGATGGAGGGATTACATCATCAAGGATGGTAATTATGTCTTTAACTTATTAAAGGTTAGATTAAAAGTTTGCATGTGTGATTAGATTTGATTTAAAAGATTGGTATGATGAGTCATCTATTGTACATCATGATTAAAAGTGAGTAATCATGAGAAATATATTGATGGAATAAATTGGTGGCATAGTTATAATGAGTTATCATTAGTGTGGAATCAACAAAGTGAAAACTAGTTGCAGAGAAACTTCAAGGAAGAAGCAGTGAATTAGGTTTGCATTCTGCAGCTACAACACAGAAGTTCCGCAGCTAAGTACAGTAGTTCTGCAGCTAAATTCATCAGTTCCGCAGCTAAGTGAAGAGTTCTTCAGCCAACCCGCATAAGATTAAAGGAGAATGAATTTGAATCACCTCTGTATCATGGGGATTAAAAAGAAGTCAGAACCAGAGGATGATACCCAACTCATTGTAGATGAAGAAGTGGCAAGCTATCTTTCAACAAGCAGGATGGCTGGAATTTCTGAGAAAGTTCCCCAAGTATAACGACAAATTGGTAAGAGAATTTGTTATAAATTTAGAGAAATCCAAGACAAAGGTTAGAAATTTTTTCATTCCTTTTTCTGTGAATACAATAAGTAATATATCTGGAGTGCCAATTGTGCATGTCCCAAACCCTGTCAGAGGGACATTAAAAGACCTGGTTGAAACCCTACTGAAAAAAGGGGGAAGCTGAACCCCAATATATTTACAACACGAAGAAAATCATAAAAGGGGTCAAAAGGGCCAGCTTGCCCAAACCCTTTGACAGAGTGGCATTTTGGATAGTCAAGTATTTAACTTGTGATGGTCAATTCAGGTCGATAGGAAGAGAAGTTCTGAAGATCCTCATATACCTTAGATATGGAGCTACAAAACTAGAATATATAGTAAACCTTCCAGGGTTTCTTTTTGACTCCATCCATACAATGGCCCAGAGGTATTCCTGGGGTGTGGGAACAATCAGACATCATGGGTTAGTGCATTTAGTGTGCCAACACCATTTCCTTTCGAAGAAAAACAAAGAAATGTGGGAGAAATTTCTTAGCAAGTTTAAGCAGAACCCTGATATTCTCAGGAGAGTAATAACAACTCCTTCTACTCCTACAACTAATTTGGAAATTGATGCCACTGCAGAGGAAAAGAAAGAACTAGGTGGAGAGGAAATACCAAAAAGAAGAAGATCTGGAAGAAGGACTAAAACTGCAGAACCTACTGTGCCTTCTAAAGAAATTCCTTCCTCTGCATTAGCTACAGGAGAGCTAATATCTGTCTCTGATAGTGACAGTTCACCTAGGCAAGAGCAAGAGGTGAAAATCAGAAGAAGCTCTAGGAGGAGACCCATTTCTGTACATTTTGAGGCTCCTCAAAGAAGGAGAATTCATAAAAGGTCTAGAGAAATTCCAGAGGATATGGAAGATCAAGATGGGATGGAAAAGGAAGCTACTGATATTTTGGGCAGCATGGCCATGACTCCTCTTGGACCAAGCCAAACAAAGATAGAAAAAGAAGATGAGAGATTTGAGGAACAAGTTTTCCAAGAGATGGGTGAATCAGCAACACCATCACATGAAGAAGATGAATTGGCATCTTGGAAATGGAAAGGGAAATCCCCTCTGGTAGAAGAAGAATGCTTAACCCCCAAGGAAATTTCAGAGAAAGAAGAGAAACAACAAGTTAAACAGGCTCTGTTTTTGTCCAGAGCAGAACTCATTATTAGAGAAAAGGATGAGGAGTTGAATTTTCTCAAACTTAAATTGGAACAGAGAGAAATGGTCATTGGGGAATTAACAACTCAGCTCACTGACAAGACTGAGGAATTGACAAGAGTTAAACAACAAATAATGGAGAAAGAGGAAGAATGTCAAAATTCCAGAAAACAAACTGCTCTATCAACAGTCTCTGCACAAACTGAATTAACTTATTGGCCACTTAAACAACTATGGGATGATACTTGCAGAGAACTCAGTGAAGCCAAGACATCCAATGAGGACTTGAAAAGCAAGATAGAAGAAGAGAAGAAAGCAAGAAAAGAATGGGAAGAAAAGTTTTACAAAGAAGAAAAAGACAAATTTAAATATCTTGTGAAAATACAAATGGTTTGCATGATGAGTGAGAAATTGCTTGCATGCAGGAGACCTTCTCCTACATATAGTGTGTTTTTGGAGGAACAATTCATTCGCTGGCAGTTGTCAAGGATAGCATGTGGCCTTCCACATGAAATAAAAGATGAAGCTGATTTCACGGCAGCCTATTCCTTAGCCAATGCAGAGCAGAAAAATCTTCTATGTGAATTCTATCTCTGCAATTTCATGCTGGAAAAGAACTCAAGTTTTATGATCAATTTGTATGTAGGGGAGAGCTAGCTTAATGCATTTGTATCTGTTCTTCAAAATCAGATTGCATGGAAGGAGAGGGAGTCAGAGCATCTATTAAAGGCTAGTTCATCTGGTCTTTGTATGAGGATTCACTATGGTAAACCATCTACCTTTGCTACACATTTCAGATCCCATGCATTTGATAAAAGGTTCAAGGAACCTTATCTTGCCAATTTGCAGAGAAGTATTAATGCCTTCACCTCTTATGAAGAGGAAAATTTTGAAGATATTTATGAGGCATGTTTGAAAAGATGGGAATTTCTCACGGTGGCATTGAGAAGAAGGGAAGTAATATCTCCCACAAACTTAATCTGGAGTTTGCATAGAGAAAAATCCTTATGTACGCTAATTCCTCAGATCAATGAAAAGCACAGAGGCATATGGATGGGAATGAGAACAAGACCTCCACTCCTTCTCACCCCCATGTCACCATGGCAGAACAGAGAACCACAAGATCCCACTGAATTTGAGGCATGGCTGAAGAAGGTAGCATTAGGATCAGGATATAGTACCTCTAAATTAAAGCATTGGGATATTCAATTTCAGTCATTTGACCTAAGAAATCAAATGGAATGCAGAATATATAACCCCAAATTTGAAGAGTAAAGTTTGTAAAGGGACTTACAAACAAGTAAGTATGGGGGAAATGATGAGGCCAGAATATGCCCGTTAAATGTACAATAAATGATCTCATCTTACTCTCCTTTTTATTAAGTTTGACTGCATTTTGTGACTTTTGTTTGATCTGATATAAGTTAGGATGTAATTGTCCATCTTTTGTTGATTATGATTCTAACGTTTAAAAGCTCTGTAATTCCTAACTAAGTGCTTTGGAAACTAAGTTTTGTAATAAAACAGGTCACAATCAGGTGGAAGAACAAATATGAAGTGGATAACATGTTTTTGGAAGCATTGGGATCAATATGGTTTAGTTCCGGAACTGCCAGACTTAGTTCTAGAACTCCACCATGCAGTTATGAGTTCTATCACTTAGTTCTAGAACTTTCAGACTTAGTTCCGAAACTCTAGTACTTAGTTCCAGAATTATCAGAATTAGTTCCGGAACTCCTGCAGATAGCTCTGGAACTCTCTCGGTTAGACCTGGAATGATTTCCTTTAGTTCCGGAACTCTTCTAAAGTTCAGGAACCGATAAGAATCTATTCCAAATGGCCGGTGATTTGTCAAATCAATGATCCTATCAATCAAGAGCAGATTAGAAGACTTTTGACTCTCCATACTTGTAGATCTAGGATAATTATCACACAATTGTACGTCTAGCCATGTTCCAATTCAACATCTATTCTGGGAATGATTCAGTTCCATCGTATCATTGGAACAGTTATGGCCATAAATGCACCCCTGGAAGAAGTATATATATACATACCTGCAGATATATATAGAAAAAAATATAGATATAGAACAAGAGATAGATATAGATTGATATACACAGATCCAACACATTTTTGTAATGCAGAACGTTTTATCAATAAAATAGCCATTTCTATTTTGAGAGAATTTTAAATTGTCAAATCCTGATTCAAGGAGGAGCAAGGGCCCACTCCCCCAAGAACCAGGATCTTCATTATTGGTATTTATATTTTTAGAGCAAATAGTTTAGATCTGTTAATTTTGTATCGCTTTTAATTCTTCAAGTTAAAATATGTTGTATACTCGTTCCTGTAGGTGTCTAGATTAGATTCTTATTTTCTTTCCATCATTTTCTAGCACTTTCAATAGTGTGTTTATTTCCAGCAATTCCTTTCTGCAAAGTGTGTTTACTTCCAAGGCAAAGTGTGTTTATTTCTAGCAATTCCTTTCTGCAAAGTGTGTTTACTTCCAAGGCAAAGTGTGTTTATTTCCAGCAATTCATTTCTGTAAAGTGTGTTTACTTCCAACAGGTTTTCATAGTTTGATTCCAATAAGGTTTTTAACCAAGAAGTCCTTAAGACATTGAAAAGATCCCCCAGAAAATACAAAATACCTACAATCAATTACTAGATCACTAAGATTCTTCTTGTTGCATATAACTTTAGACACACCCCTGGTTTGAATATGACATCAACAGAGAGTTGATTAAATAAAGGGAATAACGACACCTGAAGAAGAATTTACACGAATTTTTGATCAAAATCTCATAACCTTATAGTTCTACCTTTCCCACTTTTCCACCCAAGACTCCTCAGGGTAGTCGATATATGTCATACCTGTATCCATCTCTCCTACCCTTATTCTTGCTTCTGCATCAACCCCTAATAATACAACATTACCTTCACCTGCTTCACCCGTAGTGGTTTCATAGCTAGGACCCATACCCGCCATGACCACTACATCTGTAGTATTTGTCACACATGTAGCATCTATTGTCCCCTCATCAACCACATAAACATATCCTTATCCACACCCATTGTCTCATAGATACCGATTGCAACACAACTACTCGTGGTGTGAGTGACCCCTACTCCATTCAATAATCTCATCTTCTCCATCCCACAAATAGTGCCCCCAGTTGCTACTAGAGTCACTACGACCATCCCACCTACATACACATACTATCAACAACCCCCTGTTTCATCTGTCACCCATTTTGGATATATGCCCTCTATGTCAGTCCCCTATTCTCAACCTCCCTATTCAGCATCACCATACACTGGAATGCCACCCACATCATAGGTCCAATACCAGACCCCTTATGCCACAGGAGGATCCCTT
This sequence comes from Taxus chinensis, assembly GCA_019776745.2. NCBI lineage: Eukaryota > Viridiplantae > Streptophyta > Pinopsida > Cupressales > Taxaceae > Taxus > Taxus chinensis. The sequence continues at coordinate 41,754,107 of CM034150.1, forward strand.
CCACCAAAACCTACCAATCACCTCATCAAATTAATGATGGAAAGGATGTAGACACTAGAAGCATTGGTTTCCGGCTCGCGCAATTCTCTCACCTACGATGAAATCTGTAATGAGCCCATTCATCTGTCCATCCCTATTTTCCCATTCCATGTACATTGGGAAATGCCAAAATTCAACTGTTTCAATAGTAAAGAAGACTCGCAAAAACATTTTCAGTCTTTCAAACAAGGATGTTACCTGATCACCCATGATGACGCTTTACTCCTATGAACCTTCCGGATGTCTTTGACAGAACCTGCATTGGACTGGTATAGTGGGCTACTAAGACACTTCATCTACTCATTTAATCAAGTAGCCCAAGCCTTCTTAGATCACTTCTCCATCAAAATTGTTAAGAAGGTTACCATGATTGATCTTTATTCCACATGACAGTACGACGATGAGTCTATCACTGACTTTATCACTCACTAGTGCAACCTAATTAACCAGCTCACGTTTTAATTACCTCAAACTGAACTCATAGAGTTGTTTATTCGGGCTTTCACAAGACACATCTCACCAACCCTGCAAGTACAAACCTTTTGCATTTTTGACGAGGCATTCACCATGGCACAAAAATTGGAAATTCATGCTATTGAAGAGAATAAAATTCAACTTCATAACAAGAACAACGCGTTTAAATCAAATGATGCTTCTTCATCTTCGAAACCCCAAAACAAATTTTCAAAACCCAAAAGATTTTCCTACACCATAGTTCTCAAGGATGGTCCCCCTCATCAATCAAACCCAGCCAAACCTCCTTCTAATCTCTCTCCCGTCCAAGCTTTCCAGTTTAGACAAGAACAATGAAAGTACACTTTGATAGGAGAATCTTATTCTTTTGTTTTGGAAAAGCTTGTTAAGGCTGGTGCCATTACCCTTCCACCTATAAAACCATATATTGGTTTTGACCCTGAGTGACCCATGCCCACATGGTATATGGAAAATGACTTTTGCAACTATCATCATGTTAAAGGTCACAACGACATTAATTACATAAACTTCAAGAATATTGTCGAAGAAATGTTAGACAATAGAGATCTAGTCTTGGATAGCCCAAATGCTCTTGCTAACCAAAAAATACTTATCTTCAAGAAGCCATTTCCTAATCATGCCCCTTCTTCCAACCAAGTTGGTGATACTTCAAACAATGATAGCAATATCCATGAGGTCCATGCTATTTTCGATGACAAACTAGTTGCTTCCCAATTGCCTCATGTTCCTTCCATAGATGAAATCTTAGACCGAGCTCCCCTACCTACACAAGAACCTATTTTATCTACTCATCCACCCATAGAGGAACCCTCTTAATTTTCTTCTTCACCCGTGGAAGAGCTTATAATTATCATGCCGCCTTTGACCCCTCAAAATTCAGAGTAATTGTCAGTGGCACCTCTCCTACTCATAGGAGATGCATGTCCACTACCTACACCATCAAAAGGAGAGTCCATTTTGGCTGGCCCATCCTCTCCTCTACCCATGAAGAATCCTATAGAAGTACTAGTGTCTTTTGATGACCATTCACCATCATACCTTCAAGATCCCTCTGATCTTCTTTTGGCTCTCTTACCCACAGAGTCCAAGGCTAGCCATTTCCCTGTATCTCAAACAAATTTTATGGGGATTACCACTCAATCCATGCTAGCCCCGCTTATGACAATACCATTTTTGCACTTGGATGATCACCTGGATTATGTTGATATAGCCTTACATTGGGTATGCCTTCTACTTCCTATATCAACACAAATGCAGTTGTCACTCACTGATAGCTCGACTATCTATCCAAAAGTGTTTCGAGTGACCAAACCAAACACAACCACGACTATTGCAACACCCTCCATGTCACCACCCATGGACCAAATCACACCTATACCCATAACCCAACATACATGTACACCCAAAAACCTACCCACACCTATATCATTTCCCTTACCTAAGCCTATCACTACCTTAGGGGTCATACCGATAGCTAGCCTTACTCATCCATAAAATTAGATTTAGCCACATCTTCCACAACTAACACTAAACTTACCCTAGCCCCTAAAAAGAAGACCCAAACTCCTAAGCCTCACACACCAACCTCGCCTACCATGCCATTATCACCATCCATCCTAGGACGTCACCCCTTGACCCTGGCCAAACAACCCCTATCCACTGATAAACCAAGAACACATCAACCCATTTCCTCATCAAAGATCTCTAATATACCCAAGTGACCCACAAAAATTCCTCCCTCACCCGTAGCCTTCTTACCACCCATACCTCCACTACCATCCATAACTTCTTCACTACCCATGATACTTCCTTCTCTTTCACTCATGCCTTCTACCGAACCTACACCACCCACATCCACAACACCTCGATTACCCTTGTGGATAACCCATCCTCTTCCACCATCTGATTTTCCCTCCACATCTCATACACCCATGTCATCATTGCCCAAAAGGTGTAACCTAAAGCTAAAATATGCTACCCTCTAATAAGGTAGTTAAACCAACCAAACCTTCCGCCACTAGCTCTTATACCATGCCTGTACCCAAGCAGATGCAACCAAGACCTAAGACCACTCCACACACAAAATAAGTAAACCAAACCATTCCCCCTATGGTATAGCTTCTTCCTCCATAATCAGCCACACCTTTACCAAAACCCACATTCACCTCCCATTGTGATCCACTAGCAGGGTCCTACGCCAAAATCTTAACTAATCTCCTCAAAACTTCTTTCATCACATTACCACCTCTTAGACCTTACGATCCACTCAAACCCAAACCAAAAGGGTTTGACGAAACCAAAATTTACACCTACCATCATGTGCTAGAACACGATGTAAGGAATTGTAATGCTTTAAAGAATGCCCTTGTCTAATTATGTCCCCCTGAAGAAAATTTTGACAACGTCGATCTTCTTGATGAGGACCCCATTTCACCTTCACCAATTTCCATAGATCTTCTCCCATTACCTACTCAGAGACCAAAATATCCACCCCCACAACTCTTTGATCCACCCTCAAGATTCAAAATTAACATGGTCCGTATAAGAGAGTTGGCCAAACCACCACCCAAATGCCAATGTGCCTTACTCATTTCACAAGGTTCGTATCCACAACTAGGGTTTTGTCCCTCATGCTGCTATACCTTCTATGACACACCTTCTTCATCCACCTCCCCTCAAATTAACATGGTTCACATTACCACCTGTGCCCAGAAAGACAAAGGTAAGGAAAAAGCAAATGGCCCATCAACCAACCCTGTATGCAACATACCATCCACACCCATACCCAAAGTCACCATTCGAGGTCCTGAATATCCTATTTTTGATGGGGTCACACATTAAATAATGCTAAAACAACTACACCAATCCCCCCTCAAAATGTCTTTATATTACATCGTCCAAACCTCAGAGTCACATTGTCGAGCCCTCATAGAGGTTCTTCAATCTATTAAAGTCTTACCAAATGACCCCGCACCCGTAGCCTCCATCATTACCCCTCACCACATTGTTAGGTCGTGGATCCTGTTTTCATGTGTGAAAGTGTTGAAGAATGTACACTAAGAGTACTGTAAATTATTTGGGCCTTAAAATGTGCTCGATATATCGAGAAACGTGATTTTCTCATATGGGCGGGATTTTGACACATAGGTTTATGGGATGGTTTTTGCCCATGGTTTTGATACACACGGTTTGTAAAAATGCTTAAGTAGTTTTTTATTTATATGGTTTTATGCATATGATAGAGACATAAGGGAAAAACATTGTCAGATGTGCTTTGAATTCAGACTGTGAATTCTGTAGAGTTTTTTAAGCATAGATCTAAATAGATCTGGGTATTGTATTGAGAGAGTGGTGGCTTGTAATAAAATATGAGCAAGTGATTCTTGGTGGACATAGCCCAAATTGGGTGAACCATGTTAAATACTGTCTCTTTGTGTTGTGTTATTTTATTCTACACTTTTATTTGAGATTTGTAATATTTTCTACATATTGGTTTCTACTGTTGTGATTCTGTAAGGGATTATTCCACGTAGCTTTTATCCCTTATTCCCTAACAATTGGTATCAGATCCTGGTTTGGTTTGCTGAAGTGTTGAATTGCAGGGAAATTTTTATCTTGAGTGGGAGCTATGGCAGATGATGGAAGATCTAGGGTTGATAAATTCAACGAGGTAAAATTTTAGTCTTTGGAAGATGCAGATGGAAGATTACCTTTATCAGAAGGATCTTTATACTCTGTTGTCTGAGAAGGTGAACAAACCCTCAAGCATGATAGATGCGGAATGGGATTTTATAGATAGGAAGGCACTTGGGACAATTTGGTTGTGTCTTGCATCTTCTGTATTATTTAATGTTTCAAAGGAAAAGACTACAAAAGACCTAATGGATGCATTAAGTAAGTTGTATAAAAAACCCTCTACCTCAAATAAGATATTTTTAATGAAATAGTTGTTTAATATGAAGATTTCTAAGAATGGTTTAGTAGCAGATCATCTAAATGATTTTAATATGGTTGTAAATATGCTAGCTTTGGTTATAATAGAATTTGATGAAGAAGTTAGGGCTTTATTAGTTCTGTGCTCTTTACCTGAGAGTTGGAATAGCCTGGTAATGGCGGTAAGCAACTCGGTTCTAGCTGACTCAAAGTTGAAATTTGAGGATGTTGTAGGGGTGATTCTAAGTGAGGAAATGTGAAGAAAAATTTCTGGTGAATCTTCTACTTTAGGGAATGCTTTGAAAATGGAAACTAAAGGGAGACAGAAGAATAGAGGAAATCGTGGAAAATTAAAGGATCAGGCAAGGTCAAAATCCAAAAGCAAGATAGTATGTTGGCACTGTGGAAAGTCTGGGCATGCAAAGAAGGAATGTTGGGAGCTTTAGGACAAGAAGAAATAATAGGAAGAAAACAAGGAGGAAAATGTGGCAACGGGTAATGTATGTCAAGATGCTTTGATTCTTTCTTTGCACAATATTACCGAATCTTGGGTTTTAGATTCGGGGGATTCTTTCCATACTTCTCCACATAGGCATTATTTTGTTGATTATGTTCAAGGAGAGTTTGGGCATGTTTTTCTTGGTGATGATGAGCCTTGCAGCATAGTTGGAAAATTTTTTGTTCATGTTAAGATGCAGAATGGGAATACTTGGCTATTAAAGGATGTCAGACATGTGCCTACATTAAGACGAAATTTGATATCGACAGGGTAGTTGGGAAGTGATGGTTGTACTGTGATATTTACAGTAGACTCTTGGAAAGTTACCAAGGGTGATCTTGTGGTGGAAAGAGGTAAGAAGGTTGAAACCTTGTATTTAACCACTTATAGCACTAATTTTTGTAATCTTGTGGCTTTAGAAGTAGATACAACATTGTGGCACTACAGGCTTGGTCATATGAGCCATAAGGGCATGGTGATTATAAAGAAGTATTTTCCTGGATATACAGAAACAAGTTTGAAGTTCTGTGAGGATTGCATAATGGGAAACAAAATCGAGTAAGGTTTCTCAAGGTTAGACCTACAAAGAAAGAGAGTAAGTTAGATCTGGTGCATTCTGATGTGTGGGGGCCGGCTCAGGTATCATCTCTTAGGGGTTCAAGTTATTATGTTACTTTTATTGATGATGCAACAAGGAAAGTTTGGGTTTATTGTATTAGAAAAAAATATGATGTATTTGACACTTTTGTTAAATGGAAAGCCTTGGTAGAGAATGAAACAAGTCTTAAGCTAAAATGTCTCAGGTCAGATAATGGAGGGGAGTATTGCAGCAATGAATTTGATGAATACTGCTCTAAGAATGGAATCCACAGGAAAAAGATAGTTCCAGGAACTCCACAGTAGAATGGGGTATCAAAAAGGATGAACAAAATAATAATGGAACGTGCTAGAAGCATGAGGATACATACAAGACTGCCTCTTTCTTTTTGGGCAGAAGCGGTGAGCACAACTATGTACTTAATAAACAGAGGACCCTCAAGTGCCTTGGATGGAGGCATACTTGAGGAGGCTTGGTATGGTAAGAAATTTGATTATTCATTTCTTAGAGTCTTTGGATGTGAGGTGTTTGTTCATATAGACAAGGATGATAGGACCAAGCTAGAGGATAAGTCAGAAAAACATACTTTCATTGGTTATGGTGGTGATGACTTTGGATATAAATGTTGGAGTATTAAGGACAAGAAAATCATTCAATCTAGGGATGTGGTCTTTAATGAGAAAGTCTTGTATAAGCAGCAGTTTCAGGAAAATACAGAAGAATCCAAGAAAGAATATGCAGCAGTTGAGGATCTTCCAGATGGAAAAGTGACACATGAATCAGTTTAGGAACCTCCTCAACAGGAACCCCAAACTCCTATATTGAGGAGGTATTCTAGCGTAAGAAGAGAACCTAATTTTTTTTCTCCTTCTCTTTAATATTTATTACTCACTGATAGTGGAGAGCTAGAGATATTTGATGAAGCAATGCAGGTAGATGCCAGGAAGAAGTGGGAGAAAGTCATGGATGAGGAGCATCAGGGTCTCATGGAGAACCAGACATGGGATTTGGTGAAGCTATCGGAAGGTAAAAGAGAATTACAAAACAAGTGGGTGTTTAGAGTCAAAGAGGAAGGAGGAAAGAAAATATACAAGGCCCAGTTGGTGGTCGAGGGGTTTGCATAGAAAAAAGGTATAGATTTTGATGAGATTTTTTCTCCTGTAGTAAAAATGAATTCTATTAGAACTGTTCTAGGAATAGTTGCAATAGAAGACTTGCACTTAGAACAGCTTGATGTAAAGACTACATTTCTCCATGGTGATTTGGAGGAGGAACTATATATGCAATAACCAGAGGGCTATGAGGTCAAAGGTAAAGAGGAGATGGTGTGCAAACTAAAGAAGAGCTTGTGTGGCTTGCAACAAGCTCCACATCAATGGTATAAGAAATTTGATAGCTTCATGATGGAGCAAGGTTATATTAGATTTCATTCTGACCATTACGTGTATACAAAGAAATTTGAGGATGGCAGTTATATTATCCTATGTCTGTATGTGGATAACATGTTGGTTGTAGGTAAAAACATTCAAGAAATAAAAGTACTCAAGAAGCAGCTAAGTGAATCCTTTGCTATGAAGGATTTGGGGGCAGCCAAATAAATCCTTGGTATGAGGATATCTTGGGATAGGAAGGAATGAAAGCTGACTTTATCTCAGGAAGAGTACATTAAGAAAGTCTTGGAGAGGTTTAATATGCAGGATGCTAAACCAGTTGGGACTCCTTTGGCAGGCCATTTCAAGTTATCAAAGGAGTAGTGTCCTAAGGCAGAGCAAGAGAGAAACCAAATGTCCAAGGTACCTTACTCATCAGCAGTTGGTAGCTTGATGTATGCCATGGTGTGTAGCAAGCTTGATATTGCCCATGCAGTGGGAGTGGTGAGTAGATTTATGAGTGATCTAGGTAGAGATCACTGGTAGATAGTAAAGTGGATCCTTTAGTATTTGAGAGGGACCATGGAAACAGTTTTGTGCTACAGTGGATCAGACACCACTTTGTGTGGTTATGTAGATTCAGATATGGCTGGAGATGTAGACAACATGAGGAGCACGACAGGTTATGTTTACACTATAGGTTGGACAACAGTGAGTTGGATTTCACGACTATAGAAGCTGGTAGCTTTGTCAACCACAGAGGCTGAGTATGTTGCTGCCACAGAGGCAAGCAAAGAAATGATTTGGTTACAACAATTTCTTGAGGATTTGGGGCATAAGCAGGAGGAAGGAAAGCTACATAGTGATAGTCAGAGTGCTAAACACCTAGCTAAGAAAACTGCTTTCCACTCTACGACAAATCATATACAGTTAAGGTACCATTTCATCAGGATAACTTTGGAGGAAGAGAAGTTGAAGCTGGAGAAGATCCATACCAGTCAAAATCCTACAGACATGATGACCAACGTGGTCATAAGGGAAAAACTAAAGTTGTGTTCATCTTTGGTTGGTCTTCACGGAAACTAGTGAAGGGTTGAGAAGCTTGCTCAGAGGAAAACTAGTCTCCAAGTGGGAGATTGTTAGGTCGTGGAGCTTGTTTTCATGTGTGAAAGTCTTGAAGACTGTACACTAAGAGTACTGTAATTTTTTTGGGCCTTAAAACGTGCCCGATATATTGGGAAACATGATTTTCTCATATGGGTGGGATTTTGACCCATAGGTTTATGGGACATTTTTTTCCCATGGTTTTGATACCCACGGTTTTGTAAAACTACTTAAGAAGTTGTCTATTTATCTAGTTTTACACATATGTTAGAGACATAATGTAAACATTGCAGATGTGTTTTGAATTCGGCTGTGAATTCTGTAGAGTTTGTTGAGAATAGCTCCAAACGGATCTGGGTATTGAATTGAGAGAGCTGTGGCTTGTAATAAAATTTGAGCAAGTGATTCTTTGTGGACATAACCCAAATTGGGTGAACCATGTTAAATACTATCTCTTTGTGTTGTATTATTTTATTCTACACTTTTATTTGAGATCTGTAATAATTTATACATATTAGTTTCTATTGTTGCGATTCTGTGAGGGATTATTCTACATATTTTATCCCTTATTTCCTAACACAGATAGCCTCTCTCACTAGATCATCACCTTCCTCTACACCTCCACCTACTCGCCAAGTGGCCACCCTCGGCTTTTTAGATGAAGAGATCGTTCCCTTCCAGTCAGATGACCCCGAACCTACTCTTTTCATCTCCGTCTTTATCATTAATATAAACATACGATGTGTTATGATCGATGGTGGTGCTAGCATTAACATAATCTCCTCCCATGCATATGACCAAATGAAAATACCTACCAATTCCATGCATGGTAACCTAGTTATGCTGCGTTCCTTTAATGACACCATGACCTCTACCTTGTGTACCATTGTTCTCCATGTCTGTGTGGGTCCCCGCATTGTCCTGTAACTTTTCTATGTCCTAGAAGGGGAGTTCTAGTATAACTTGCTGCTCAACCGACCTTGGATCCATCCCATGGGTTGTATCCCTTCGAATTTACATCGCTGCCTCAAATTTGGACATGAGGGACATAATTACACCATCCATGCTGACCCACCTTTCAAGACTTGTAACATGCTATATCAGCCCAATGATGTGCCACTATCACTACTTCACCTTCTCCTACAACCCCATCAACCAGAACTGCCAGTACCTCTGCTGCATCTAACCTTACTATCCCCACTGTTACTGTAGCATCTACCGTTGACCTAACTATTTCCCCATCATCTAAAAAACCATCCATCCCTGCTACCTACATACCAACTACTGATCCCTTAGAAGGTTTTTTTCAATGCCTCACTATGAGGGAATGCCACCTATATAATATCAACACCATCCTCACCCTGCAAGAGTATGGGACCCTGTGCCTACACCCCAGTTATGACATCCGCATCAGTAAAGTTTTTCCTTGTGGCCCTCCCCACCTTTGCACTAATATAATGTATGGGGGACTCGATATGGCCACATATAAACCCAAACCTCCATCCCAAACCCAACCATTTTCATTCAACCTACACTCTCTTACTAACCGCTGCTTCGTTCACACTTTCCTCCACCAGTGCGCGTGGAAAGGATTTGGCTTTGGCTTTTACGAACAAGGCCACCATACTGTCATTTCCTGTACCTCTCGTAAACAAAATGACCGTAATGGTATTGGTTTTGATGCTCCACCTTCCAAGAAGGTTTGTGTCTACCTCATCTCAGACAGGTAATCTTCCCCATCTCATTCACCCATATTACCAGCTTCACCCACAGAGTCCATAGATCCTGAATCTATTCCCCCTAATTTTTTTTTCATAAATACCATTTCTCTGGGACTACTGAGTTATCAACGTGATGGAAAAGCTCCCTCTTCTCTCCCATTATTGTATCATGACATGATCGATTACGACACGCCTTTTATTAATGTCGTTCAATGTTAAGATGATGAGTCCTTCCTCACCTACCTTGGTGTGGAAGAATATTATATTCATCGATCGTTGCCCTCTAGGATGCAAACCATGTTGAATGAATCGACCATCGAAATCAACATTAACACTCATGACGACTTGCAAATTCTAAAGATCGGCCAATCCTTAGACACTATTGAGAAGGAATCCTTCACCTCTTTCCTTCAGAACCATAGCAACATGTTTTCTTGGTCCTATGCCGATATGCCTAGTATTGATCCAAATATTGTGGTCCACAATATCATAACCATTCCTGATGCCAAACCCGTCAAACAAAAGATGAAAAAAATGCATCCTCGCATTGCTCTTCTTATCAAAGAAGAGCTTCAATGCCTTCTCTCAGTTTCCTTCATTCTACCCATTGACTATCCCCAATGGATTTCTAACATCATTCTTGTCACAAAGGTGATAGGGGGACTCCACATTCACATGGACTTCCGTGACCTCTACCTCACTTGTCCTAAAGATGATTTCCCCTACTAGGCATCGACCAACTGGTGGATTTCACCGCTGGCCATGAAATGCTATCACTCATGTACAATTTCTTGGGCTATAATCAAATATTACTAGCTCTAGAAGATCAACACAAGACTACTTTCATCACCCCTTGGGGGAATTTTCTCTATTGAGTCATGCCTTTTGGCCTCAAAAATGCTGGTGCTACATATCAGTGAGCCATGACTTACATCTTCCATGACATCATGTATCGCATAATGGAAGATTACGTAGATGATCTTCTGGCCGAATCTAAACATTGAACCGAACACCTACCGGTCCTTAAAATCATCTTTGACCGTCTCATCAAGTATTGTGTGCGTCTTCAACCAAAGAAATGTGTCTTTGCAGTGCTTTTTGGGAAACTCCTAGGTTTCATCATTTCTTTGCGTGGCATAGAAGTCGATCTTGCTAAAGTCAAGGCTATTATGGAAATGCCTCCACCCACTAATCTCCGTCAACTTTGAAGCCTAGAATGAAAGTTGCAATCTATTCATCATTTTATCTTGTAGATTTCTGACCGTTGTTAGCCATTTCATCATCTTCTCAAGAAAGACGTTTCACTCAAATGGGATGATGAATTCCATAAATCCTTTTAGGCATTAAAACAATAACTCCTTCAACCACCAGTGCTCATTCCTCCTAAGGATGACCAACCCTTTTACCTATATTTTTCCACCACTGACCATTGTTTAGGTTCCATGCTCACTCATTGCGACGAGAAGAACAGAGAGCAAGCGGTTTATTACATAAGCCATACCCTTTTTTACTACAAAAATAGATATACCCACACTGAAAAACTTTTCTTATCCTTATTTTTTGTCACCACCAAACTTCACCATTACCTACTCAATCACAAAACCTTGTCATCACTAATATTGACCCATTGCACTATATGTATGCCCAACCCTATCAACATCAATGTGCCACATGTTGGCTTATGCTTCTTGCCGACCTTGATATCGAATTCATTCATAAAAATTCCATTAAGGGCCAGGATATCACTGACCAACTGGCAGATGCACCTATTTCTAGGGATTGTCGACACTAAAATTTTCCTCCATAATTTCTATTTCATTAATGTATGTATTAGGAATAGAATGTTGTTAAGTGTAATTAGTAGTAGCGTCCGATAGAAGATAACGGCGCTGCCAGTACGACGCCGCAAATAATGTGGAGTACGGTAATAGTCAAAGTACAATAGGAATGTTGTAAAAAGTAAATATTTGTCGTAAGTGGTCCGGTAATATTAAAATGTCAAAGTTTGGGTAATTAGAGAAGTAGGGTCTACATGATTAGGAATTAGAAATATTATATTGGTAATAAGGACAAGGAGTGAGGTCATAAATATTTTGTGTATTTTATTTGTAAAAATTCTAAAAATGTGGAACCCATGTAAAATGATAAGGTTTATCTTATCTTAAGAGATAAGCTTACATGTACAGATAAGAGTTAAGGTATGGAATATGATTCGTCAGAGTGGATTTCTTATCCTATCTTAGAGATAAGATGGATAAGCCTGTAAGTTCTATAAATAGAGAGGCTACCCCCCTCATTTAGCATAGAAAGAAGTAGTGAGAAATATTGTAGGAAGTGTGCAAAGGAAGCCATCAGTTAAAGGTGTGTTGAAGAAGCCATCGAGAGGTGTAATTGTAAAGTTTCTCCCATAGTCTTGTTGAAGAATCTCATGGGTGAGATTGTAACAGTTTCATGTTAATATTATAATTTATTTTGATATTTCAGATTTGTCGTCATTCTGTCTTATCATAGTCAATGGTATTCTTGTGTTATGTTGTTGTTTTGTTTCCAGATTACGTCCACCAAACTAAAGGCTGTGCATTAGTAAATAATCATAGCACGAGGAGTTCCCGGTGAAGAATTATCATAGTGCCGGATTGCTGATGACAGGATCAACCATCTAACTTTGACTTCCCAGACGAGTATATAGCTACCCTTTCCCTGGATGAACCCGCTCACCAAATGACGCTCTTCTTCGATGGCTCCAAGTGTCAATGTGGGGGTGGGGCTGATGTTATCCTCATTCCTCTTGATGGTGAACCTATGCCTTTGTCTTTCAAACTCAATTTTGATTATAAAAACAATATTACTAAATACGAAGTGCTCATATTGGGTCTCTAGGTATATTATGCCTTAGATGTGAAATCAATCAATATCTTTGGTGGTTCTTGGTTGGTCATAAATCAAGTCAATGATATATACCAATGTCGTAAGTAAATACTTCAATAGTATAAACATCACCTAGACATACTTTTGACCACCTAAGACCATTACACACTTTAAACCACCCCACGTTCTACTAATAAATTTATGGATACCATGGCATGTTTGGCCTCGCAAATACCTGCTTCACCTGCTGACTCTAAAATCTTTGTCATAGTACAAAGGCTAGAATCAACCTCTTAGTTACCTCGTTAGGTATACTCCATCGGAGCCATTGCCCCTAACCCACATGACCTTTGGTATAAGCAATATGTAGACTATCTTTCCCTTTAGTATAATGGACAATGTGCCTTTCTTAAAAGTGTCTCTCGTTATGTCATCATGGGTAGTCTTCTTTACAAGAAAGGCTTCAATTACATTCTCTTACGATGCCTTACAAGTCTAAAATTCTCTACACCATCAAGGAAGTCCATGATGGAATTTTTGGAGGTCACTTTAGTGGATTAGTTGTCACAAAATGCATTCTTCACCTAGGATAATATTGGCCAACCCTAAACCACGACTGTTGTGATTATGTCAAACTTTGTGTGAAATGCCAGCAACATGCTAATCTTAGTCACACACCTAGTCATGCCTTACATGTCACACGAGACCTTTGGCCCTTCTCTCAATGGGGTTTGGATCTTGTCAGTGATATCAACCCCCATTCTTCACAACGCCACCAATGGATCATGACTGCTACCGAATATTATACTAAATGGGTAGAGGCCATTCCTCTCATTTCTACAAAAGTTGAGAAAATATGTGAATTCATCAACCATCACATCATTTTTAATTTTTGTGTTCCTCATCGCCTCATCACCGATAATAGAAAATAATTCAAAAACAAAACCCTATGCAAACTATGTGACACTTTTGGCATCTAACTCATTTTTTCATCACCTTATTACCCGTAAACTAATGGTCAAGCTAAATCAACCAATAAAACCTTGAAAAAAATTCTTATGAAAGTAGTCAATGATACTAGAAAAGATTGGCATACGCACATTCCTTTCGCCTTGTGGGCTTATTGCACTAGTATTCACACTTCGACTGCTGCCAGCTCCTTTTCTCTAGTCTACAGTACCGAGGTTGTCTCACCTCTGAAGTCTAGATTCCATCTCTCTGTATCTCACTACAAGACATGCTTAATGATGATGAATTTTGCCAAGATCGATTAGTGTAACTTGAGTTATTAGATGAACGTCGTCTCAATTCTCTTGACCATCTCCAAATCTACCAAAAATGTATCAAATGTGCCTATGATAAACGTGTTCATGAATAAAATTTTCAGGTCAATGACCTCGTCCTGAAGGAAAATCAACATGTAACCAAAGAACAGAAAATTAAACAAGGAAAATTTGCTCCTAATTGGCTTAGACCCTATATCGTTACTCATACCTATGGATCAAACACTTATCGTTTGTCTTCACTCGAAGGTAAACCCGAACCCGAGCCCCTCAATGCCTTGCATCTTTGACCATTATATTATTGAATCAAGTCCTATATCACCTTCTATCTATTAAAAATGTTTTTCCCTTGAGCACCATTCACCTTCTATTAACCTATTTTAAAATATCAATGACCAAACAAGAATCATGTGATTATTCGTCACCTTTTCAGCCTTATCTTTAATATGAGTACCACGGCTCTACTCATGGCATGATTATCATGGTTAATTTTTTTGTCCTTTTCAGGATGGAATCCCATGGTCGTTTTCTGCTTAAAACATTTCTTTCATAGCTAACCCCTGTGTGCTATGGTTTTGTCTTCATAAAATAATCCTCTACTTCACTATAGTCTTGTCCATGACCTAAAAGACCAAAAAAAATTTCAAAATTAATATACAATATTTTCAATATCAAACTCCTTGAATCAATATTCTAGCAAAAAGATGAATCCCTCAAAAAAAGGCATATAATCTTTCTATCTTGCTGCTATAAATAGACTTCTCCCTCGAAGGACAGCTATATAAAGCTAGCCATACTATACATAGTCTATCTCACAAATGAAGACTACTCCTACAAAAATTAAATAAAAATATTCTAAAGCTTCCCGCATTGATCAACTTCACGAAGACCTCAAGGAGATATTCTATTTCATCCCATATATAATTCCTGCATCGATCAATCTATAAAAACAAAAAGCAACAAAGAAAAGATAACATTTTCATCATGGACTTGCCTATTTTGATCTTGGGTCTCTTACCAAAAATGCATGTTCTCTCACACTAAGTTAGGCTAAACCAACCTCTTTCACCTCACCACCTTTTTCTCTCTAAATTCTCTACCTCCTCAAGGGACTTGCCACAAATGCATGACATTTCATGATCATGTGACTTTCTTCACCCTTAGAATAGTCAAGTATGCAATGCCTTTAGGGTCTTATGTTCATAAGCAAATCTTTTTTATGCTAGAATCGTATTGATCCTTCTCAATAAGGTGGCACTTTTATCTCCTCTTACCCTTCACTTTTTTCTTACTTATTGATTCCCCTATACAAGACCAAACCATTGACACCTACATTCTAGGAATTCCTCTTTCACCATACTCACCTATGCCCAAAATGACCTATAATCAACCAAGCCTATGACCTACATTTAACGATGCCTAAAACTTACCCACCCATTCTTCTACTTCATCATAATCTTCCCTAGCTTATGGGAGAACTACATCGACCTGAGGTCCCTTTTCACTAGGACTATGTAGGTAGCATCTCGAGGGCCTAGGGCCCTTGAAGGTTAGCTTGAACACTCTTTACCCTAACCAATTTCCCCCTCACTTTCCTATTACCATTCTACCTTGGTTTCTTGTTTATACCAAAACCACACCCACATCCATTAACAAACCTAACTACTCAACATTTTTCCACACATCATCATCACATTCACCACTTTCTTATTTCACATTTCTGTAACTAAAAAATATTTGGAAATTTCCACAATCACGTACATTTACATCACCATTTGTTTCCTTTGTTTCCAATCACTTGGAGCTTACTTCATAACCCTAAACCTGATTCAATCCATGCCTATAACTTTACTCAATCCATGCCTATAACCTGACTCAATCCGTGCCTAAATCAACCTGACTCAACCATGCCTAAATCAACCTGACTCCATCATGCCTAACTTGACCTAACTCAACCATGCCTACATCAACCTCACTCAACCATGCCTACTTGACCTTGACTCCACCATGCCCACATCATCCATACTCTGGCATGCCTACACGACCTTGACTCTATCATGCCTAATCCACTTGATCTCCACACACACACACACACACACACACACACATATATAGTAGTGAAAATTACAACAAGTACACCATCCATACTATAAATACCATCATCTTTAAATTGAAAAGTCTGTGTAAAAATACATGTGAACATGGATACAAATAATAATCACAATCTCTCAAAAGCTCTCGTATACAGCCTCACCATATTTGGCACACAGATTGGTATATGATCACAAATAACAATAAATCTCATATGCAGCAATATCATCATCGGCATGTACATTGCTAGATATACATATCAAAAATGTGTCAAAAACATGGATATACTAATCATAAAAGATGACTAATTATCACCCCACCTGATATCCATCCCTATTTAATCAGTCTCCTCCATCTCCCCTCTAGTGGGGTGCCCTGCCAACCTCTCTCCACCTCACCTCAATTTTTCCTCTAATGCTCCCTCACTAGGAGCTAGCCTTCATTCACTGGTAGTCTCACCCTGAACCCTATCCCAGGGCTTGTTGAGCCCCCTGTACTCTCTACACTATGGGTACACGACCTAGTCCTCTCACTCAAGGCCTTACTGTGCTCAATACTCCCCATAGGATAGAAAATATATCCCTGTGGCCATCAAGTTGATATTAATAATACCTCACCTCACCTAAGGAATCCCTCAACCTTCCTATAAGTACTATCTGTGGTGGTGCCATTCGGTCTCACCCCCTGTGCCTATCTCTCAGGACCCTATCTCACTGGTACCTATAAAGAGGGACCCTATCCTTGTGCCTATGCCTGTCCTGAGCGACCTTGTCCTGCCCCTGCCTGTATATATGGTCCTTAAGGGCCATAACCTGTGCACATGTGCAGTGGCTAATTGGCCTTGTAAACCTGTAATTTTTTTCTTATATAGATCGGCCCACCTATACCCCATTCCCATCTCCACTCTTTGCGGGTACCTATCCCTATGCTACCTGGGCTTACAGAGTGGACACCTGTGGCTAAAAAATAGAAACTTGTGACTTTGAGCATGTCAGCTGCCCCTACACTATCCCCAACTGAGTAATTAGGGTAGTCACTTGCCCCCTATAGAGAATTCCTATACGGTACTATGATGGTGGCTAAATCTGGCTACCTTGGCCATCAGCGGTACTGCTCATAAATGTGCGGCCCACCACTGTACCTATATCTATCAGTCACTCCGACATCATCAATCCACTCGGTCTATCACCTGATCCTCCTACCTTGTAGTCAGTATCGGCTATGGTAGAGGCAGAGGCCTCTCCACATCATCCCTTATATACTATGGGAAGGGTGGAGGTATATCCTGAAGTAGCCCAAATTGCCATCTAACCCTCTCTATGGGTATCATCTTGTGCTCTCCTACACATCGCCCATCTATCCATCAGAGCAGCTGCAGCTCTTGTAGCTCCTCTGTCCATCTGCTCCATATAGATGAAAAACCCCACATAGGGAATCCAAATGATGTCCATGCACTAGAAAACCCCTCTAGCAATTTCCCGTAATAGGCTACATCGTGTGTATATCTAGCATCTCGGCACTCCCCAATTATAGACACCCATCGCTTGAAGCCCACTTGAATAAAACTTGGCTTGAATGCATCAGCTCGGGGCATACCAATTGGATGCATACACACACAATGTGCTCATATGCCCAAAAATGAAGTAGGAAAGTACAACACAGGCTAAAACTCCATAGCCACCCATAAGCCCATAGCTCTCTGTATAACTGTACCAGGAATGCAAGCAGTTGATGCAAAATGGGTCCTATCCTGCACTATGTTGTGTAGAACCACCATCAAGGATCATGGGAATCTCCCACCCACTGCATCTGGTAGTGCAAAGCAACATACTACATCCATCAATAACACTACCAGCCTCATCTCCTATGGATGGGCCCGATACATGTCCCTGTAGCTCATACTGGTGCTATGGAACCTCAACTCTACCAATCCCTCACCAAACACGGTCATCATCAACTCCTCATATGCCTCTAAGGAGATAGAATACACCTGCATCCCCATTATCGGTAGTCACGTAGGATCCTTTACACATCCTCTAGGGTGACTGTGATCTCACCCGTTAGCAGATGGAAGGTATTGGTCGCTGAGTCCCATCTGTCGATGAGAGAAACCATCAAACTTGGCTCCCAGACTATGTGCTGGTAGCATCTGACCCCAATCAAGCCAACCTCTACAACATGGCACCAATCATTGGCTTTTGCACTCCCTCGTACCTCTGCATGGGCAAGGGAGGTACCCTATCCCACATCCGTAGCTGGTCCTTGGCCTGTATTCAACCAATCACACACATTATTAAAACTTGATTTTACCCAACATTGACCTTCAACACCTCCCTTCTTCCTGGCCCCTCACCCACTATCTATTTTACACTCTTTACCCTAACCACTTTCCCCTTACCCTTCCTAGACCTCTATCCCTTTCACCTTAACTGGCACCGGTAACTCTTGACCATCACCGGTCCATTCTAACTGGCACCACTGGTTCCCTCATACCTAACCAATGTCAGTGTACAAAGACTGATGTCATGGCCATACCTTGACCAGCGTCGGTCACTGTTACTGTGCCCAAACCTGAAACCCCAATTTCCTTTTCCTAATTTCTTTACCATTTTTCCCTATGAACCTACCCACACCTCACCTAAGTCCCTCCCCAACCCTCTTCCCCCTACCTCTGACCTTTCCCACCCCCTCTTTCATTCATTTCACCACAAATTTCAATTTTTTTAACCTCCCTACCTCTACCCCTCTACATTTCCTTATTCATATCTCAATTAACAATGAAAGGATTAGATCTTACCTCATCTTGACGTCACCTCCATGGTGGCACATTTGGTCGCTGTGCTAGTGGTCCACTCACACCCTCTCATGCCTCCACCATGTCCAAATAAACCTCCCACCTCTCTACCAATCACCTCCCTCTCCTTGATCTCGTGGACCCGTCTACATGGCTCTCCTCTCTAACTGGATCTCTCCACCTCAGCTCGGTACAACCCCATGTACTTTCCTCTCAACAATACACAAAATTCGTGCTATCATCATTTTCACAAAAGACAAAACGTATAAATGAATATGTATTATACATATTTTTCCTTTTTATATACCCACATCGACCTGACTGACGTCAGTTATACCTAGACTGACATTGGTCTTGTGCCATAGCACACTGTGGTTGGTTATACCTAAACCAAATTTTTTTGCATGCCTTAGCAAACTGTGGTCGGTTTAAGTAGACCATCACCATTTTCATATGACCAGCATCGGCTACCTGTCCTACTCCTATCAATACCCTTTCCCCATTTCTGACCAAAATTTACCCTTCCCCAACACCATTAGACCTTACCCACCCTTATCGAAACCTACGTCCAAGCCTACATTACTTATGCTTGTCCTTAATTGGGTTTAGGGACTTGTTATTTTACCCGTACCTCGGCCCTACCTATGCTGTGACCTAACTACCTGGACCCAAAACATTGTTAGTGACCTGTGAACTCATGTGCTCGTTATACCTTACAACACTGTTACCTGTGTTGTTTGACCTAATGACATTACCTTTCCTATTGTCCATGTTGTTTATCCTGACCCAACCTTTGGTGTACTGAGAACATACCTAAATTTTCCTGCACCTAACCTACGTTGTGTTTTTGAACCATATCCTATGCCTTAGATACTTGAATCACTTCAACCTTGTTGGGATAAACCTATCAATCTTGGATTATGTAGAGTTTGCAATCTCTTCAACCTGGAGCCATGTCGCTAGTTTATAATGTGTGTGTGCATTTGATTGCCATTACCTTTGAATCTAGCCCATTTACCTATTTGCCTATTTTTGACGTCTACCCTTTCCCACAATTGCCCACATCTACGCTCCTTTTCACCACATCCACATTTTATCAAACTACTCACCACTTCCTTCTTCCACCTCATCGATTTCTAGTTTGAGGGGGTTCACCTTCACCCACACATGGGGCACCCACTTCTTATTTTTGTCAGCATCAGATACAAGCTATGTGACAAAAAGGGGAAAATGTAGACACCTAAATTTGGTTACATTCCCCTTAGCCTCTGATCAGATAACCAACTTAAACATGGGCACCTAACCATGGCCCCCTTTCACCCCATATTAATAATTAATTTAATTAAATTAAATACCCATACTCATAATATCCATTATTTTATTACCTTAATTGACCTAATTTCCACCTCACCTAGACACCTCATCCAACCACCCCACCCTAGACCTATTCTTGGCATGTTTCCATAATTAACAATAACTAAGTCTTACTTACCTTAATGAGATAAGATTTTTTCTAACCCTAAAATCATTACCTAAGATTTCTCTAACCACATTCCCACTCATTAGAAGGGAAGCTTCCGCACCAACAAACTAACTTGGCCCAAGAAATTAGAAAGATCTACCCATTTTAATAAAACCTAGGGAATCCTTCCTTAACCGAAGTTGATCAGACCTAAACTAACATTGATCAAGATGGAACCATCGTTGATTACTATTTATTCACCTTACCAGCCTTTTTTGAGAGGTTGACACATTTTGAGATCAAGGAAGAGAAAGAAGAGCTACATGCAGGCGGAACCAAGGTCTTTTCATGCATCCAGAACCATCATCTAGATAGATCTAGAAGCATTGCACCCACAGTAGCATTCCGGGAAGCACTGCCACAATGCCAAAAACCATTCCTCTGATCAACCATCACCTCCATCCAGCCATCGAACCTATATCATAGTATCTTGTTAACCAACATTCTTCTTTTTTCATTCTAGTAGGCTCTGCTATCTCTTTTATTAGTTTCTACTTGAACTCTCACTTCCCCACCATTTATCTCCATAAAAGTTTTATCATTCCTTCACCCACACCATAAAATCACCCATACCTGACTGTTAGACATCTCTGAGTATTTCCAACACCTCTCCAGACCTACACCCACTCCTCACCATCTTCGGGCCAGTCTCAGACAAATCCCTAAATCATGAACTATTGAGTTATTTAAAACCCACAGTAACCGTCCTCGATTATCATTAAACCTTTGTCGGTCATACAAGGCCGATGTTAGTCTCTGTGTTTCATACCCCGCCCAAGAATAGAGCAAAATAACCTCCTACCAATTGACCTAAAACAAACTAGAATCTGACCTTGACCAGTCCTAGTACCTTGATAGTCACTTCATCCTTTAGATCCAACTATAGCCTAACATGTTGTGATTGGATTTGCTTATTGTACTTAGATGAGATACCTAAATCACATCAACTACAGTAGGACTTTGCTTATTTCTCACATTGATTTGTTTTAAATAGTGGATTGACAGGCATCCAGGAAGTATCACACTTCCCAGAACTAGCATACATTAGGTAGTCCATTGCCATATATCATTTAACTTCTCTTTTGTGGTCTTGTTTTCTATTACACGTAGTTCCTCCTAGCCAAAAGGAATCTCTCACAATCAGTATTGGGTCAAGAAGTGAGAATGCATGCATTAACCTCCAACCAACCCATTTAACAGGTATCCCTCCTAACCCATAACCCTATCTGTTTCATCATTTAAAAATTTAAAGAAAATAGTGAAACAATCGTACCCATGGTAGCCCTAGTGGCATCATCACTGTTATGTGCTCGTATGCCAAATAATGGAGTAGTAACCCTATATCCAATATTTTCCTCCTCTTCAGTGTGTACATCGACAACTCATGATAAATATGTGCTAGTAATGTTGTAGTAAATGAAAAGGTTATCATGTGATCAATAATATCAGAAACCACACCTACCAGTGTCCATGGGAACATAACACCCCTTGAATCTAGTAGTGCATAAATCAAAAATTTCCATCATCACTAGACAAAATAATCGGATCCTAGCTACACCCCGCTCATACTGGGTCTCAATGTGGAATGCCCCATATGAAAAGGTAATCTGTAGAGCATCATCTCCAAATAGTCATATCAGGACCCCTAATATTTTATCCACTATTATAGGATGTATCTATTCAACTTGTATAGGCATCCTCAGGATGTGGTATACATCATGTAGTGTAACGGTCATCTCACTCGTCTTGACCCAAAATGTGTCTGTACGCACATCCCATCTGTCCACCAATGTAATCATAATTCCCACATCTCGTGGAATCTACTGGTAGTGCTAGAATCAACCTAATCCAACTGTCACCAAGTGGTCCCACTCAACATCTATCACATCTCCTCAGATCTGATCAAACAGGGCAGGTACTCTGTCTCTCAGATATAAGGTCTCTCAGGATGACAAAACCAATCAAATAGACAAGCATTAACACCTCATCATTACACAGAATCATAAAGTCTACCATCCTACCACTGGTTGACACCAAACTAATTCAGGGAGATGCCTCCAAGGTTGGGTCGATGCCCTTTTTAGCAAGGTTGTTGGAGAACACCCCTTGTGCCGACCCCAAAATTTGAAAAAATGAAAAGAGTCAAACAAAAACAACTAAAAAGCTTAAAAACGAGCTAGGGTTTATGCACTTACCATCCTGCGGGTCCTATGGAGCTTCCTCACTACTCCTAGGTCTCCTTTTCTCTCAAAATATCACTTTCTTTCTTCATCACAGAGCTCTCAATCATGACTTAGCACAGTGAAAATGAGCTCTGTCAGCTAACCTGAGCTTATATAGTCCACCGTCCCCGGTTGCTACCGCTTTATCCTAGTCGCCGCCAATCACCTCCAATCATCGTCAACCTGACTCTATCCTTTTAATACATGTCACTCTTTGTATTCTTTGATCAATCCTTCCTTTTAAATTATATTTTATTCTACTTTTTCCTTGAGTGGTATTCATATCACATCCTTATCTGTCCCGCATGGGCTTCATTATCATCTCATCTTTTATTTTGTATCATCCTCACCTTTGTGGCCATCCTCGTGATCCTCTTGGGGCACCATTATCTTATCCTTGATCATCTCGCCATTTTTGAAATTTTTGTGTTCCCTCTTAGGGCACCATTATTTTATCCATCTTTTTCGTCCCACCTCAGATGTATATTTTCTTAGCAGGATATCACATTCACTTTTTTCCCACCCCTATACTTTTTTTCATCGCAACCTCTTATCTCAACCATTTTCACATTTTTTTACGCATATTTGATGTCTTTCTTTGACCCATTGGTCCCATGGATTCCCTCCATCATGTAGTGTTTTTTGCTGACTCAATGTTCCCTATGACATTTCCATCATCTCCATTGTGTCTGTACTTTGTTCCCTACCAAAGTGATGTTATAAATATATTGTGTAATATTATTAATAAATTGTAATATTATTAATAACGAGTTAATACAACTCATATTAATAATATAGTTAATAGTTGTGTGTGAGTGAAGTTGTTGAATAAACAACTCACATAGCTATTTTGGTTTGAGAGATATTAGGAGATAGGTTTGAAAGATTCATGGAGAGTGATATGAGGGATTGAAGATGAAGTTTGAATCCATATTTGTAGGAGATAAAACATTATAAAATTTAACCTCTATCATTTGAATTGATATCCCGAATGAATTCTTAATTTCTATATATTATTATTTGGTGTTTATTTCTCATATTATTGTACATATTTTATCAAGTGACTCCGAAATCACTGTCATATTTTTATTTACTTATTAGTTTTTATTTTTCCTCGTCTAGGATATCTTATCTCCTCATCTTATTTTCTTATCCTTTCTTCATCCATCTCTTTCAAACTTGTGATCAAATTCCCTTTATGTTGTCGATCCCTAATTTGAGGGGGAGCACCTCATCAATCATATTTTTTCATCTCTTCTCGTTTTTATCTCATGGATTTCCCAACAAAAACCACTCAACAAAAAGGGGCAAATGTAGAAACCAAATTTTGGTATCACTACCCCTCACCCCATGTTTGCTTTCCGTCATCTTTTCTACATATATACCTCTCTTACCTTTTGAATCCCCTTTCCCTCCTAAATTCAATTTATCCCATTCATCGTTATTTCCCACCATTTAATCAATCTTCCCTAATAATTCCTAATCACCCTTAATTAGCCCAAAATCCTCATTTAATTTTTTTATCCTTCATAAATCCTTAATTTTATCCTTTCTAGGCCACATTTTAATGATTTCACCTCTCCATGGCCTTCATTTAATATTTTCCACCATCTACCTACCCATTTACTCATCCTATGTAACCTTAATCCACCCTAATCCTTCCAAATCTTAATCCCACTTCTTATGGCCTTATCTCTCGAGATCATCATCTTCCCACCACTCAAATGGAGGTATTCCCATGATCAACAATGACTCATCCAGGTCATTTTCAACCTTATAAAGCTGACCCTACCCCTCCTTTTCTTAGGATGCAATTTTGGAGTCTTCAATATTTCTTGTGATCTTTTGTTCATTTTTCATTTTCTTTGTATCCTAGAGTTCTCTTAGAGATATTGTGACCATTTTTGGGAGATTTGAAGCCTACTTTTATAATTACATGTTTGGGACCTCTTTTGCAACTATCATCATCAAGTCTTATACAAGTTCAACTTTCATAAGGAGTTCTCTGCCTCAGTCATCCCTAGGCCTTCATTTCTTATTTGCGGGTATTCTTTTCAGCCTATCCATTTTCATCCAAGTCTATATCATTCTTAATCGCCTTCGACCTTATTTGGTCGCCATCGACCCAACCTCCATTTGTGTTTCCTTTTTTTTCATTCAGATCCCCAACCATCATCTTTTTTTTTTCATAGTTATCCACCTCTCAAATCGTATCATTCTAGCCCTCTATTATCTTAGATTTATCCTGCCATCCTCTAATCATTGCCGATCCACCCTAGTCTCCATCAACCCAATATATCTTCATACCATTTACTATCAATTTTCATATTTTTCTTACATCCTTTCTATTAGATCATGTTTCAAATCTTCTGTAGGTTCCTGTCTGTAATCTCAGTGCATCGAAACTCCAAATCTACCATCAGAGCATTTGGATATGAATTTTCCATCACTTTTCTAGTTGATCTACCCCATTTTCCATTGATTGGCCCTCTGCAGTCTCAGGTCGCTGTCGACCCACCCAGGTTTGATTTACTTTGCATCTATTTAGATTAGATATTTATTTTCCATCTTCTATATATCATTTCAGTTTTAGTTTTACTTCAGATTCTACTACATCTAATTTATCAATATCTGATTTTATCCTATATTTTATCAAAATGAGGGTTGACACCCATCTTAGGAAGTTTTCACTTCTCATGACTGACATTGTCAAGAAACCATCCCATCTATCTACTAATCCATCCTTTGTTAAGTTTATCTTGTTGGAAGGTCATCTAGCTCACTGCGGAGAAGAATCTCTTGTTTGCACCCGTTCATATCTTCATCCCATCTCAAGGTACCCTAAACCATTACATATTTGGAGTTACTTGTTTCCTTTATTACTATTTCACTAATCTAAAATAGGAATGGGGAAATACTTTCAACATGTACACCTAAAAACGAGCCTTTGAATGCCTTGCACTTGTGTCCTTTATACTATTAACACATCAAATGTCATGACAGTAGTCACATCAAAGATCTTATTCCACCACCAAAGTATTCATTTCATCACTATAATGATTCAAAAGCATGTGGTTTTCCGGCACTATCCTAAAAAACCTTAAAGATGAGCACCAAAGATATGTTCATTCTAGCTTTCACATGTTAAAGTTCCTCCTTAGCAAGATCCCCGCTATCATTACATCCATCCACCTTCTCTACCAAATAAATACATGTTATGGGAAACACATGTGTAGCATGTGCACACATTTCTCCCCTCCTTAAAATGGTCTATTAGGGCTACCCTCAACGTAAAATAAATTAAAACTATCCATGGATGTATCTTATCGAAAATAGGTTAATCACTTGAAGGAAAATTATCAAGTATCAAAATCATATTGTCAAAAAGAAAGAAGACTTCTCCCTTGAAGGACAAATTCCTGTCAAGACCATAGACTGACCCGTCGAAGGACGACTTTCACAAAGTAAAAGTAAAAAGTCAAAAATTGTAAACCAGTCCCTCGAAAGATGGCTACCAATGTAAAAAGGCTTCCCGCATCGATCAGTTTGTGTTAAAATAAAAAGCATAGTTGGGGCATCTCCCTATGAAATAATTGAAAGGAGAACCCACTCTCCCGCATAGCTTACATATGTCAACCTTTCCCATGTCCTAGAAAGGTATATATTCCACCTTCGTCTATATCCAAGATCTTACATGTAATTACCTATTGTTAGGCATATGTTAGCACATGCTACAAGGACAAAAAGTGCAAAAGCCTTCACTCTGTTGTTTCCCATCACATATGTATCTAATCCATTATAAAAGCAATCACTTCACATTTTATTATTAGCCATGATTAAGACACATTTTGATATACATTAAAGTCACTTTAAAATCAAATATTAATCACATCATAAACATAACATCAACATCTATACAACATATCAATAATACATCACATCAAAAACATAACATCAACATCTATCAATATCCATACAATCATGATTACATCTCAATATCGCATTGTCACATCCAAAAACATCACATTAAATTAAAGTCAACACATAGATCATAAAAAAAAATCATAAATCATATCAATGTGTCTCTATACATCATTTGGAGTCTCAAAATCTATGTATATAAAAAACATACATCAAAATAGGCTTCACAAAGAGCCGTATACATCAAACAAATCACATCTACTCAGTAAAATTGACATTCATCAAGCGAATGGCTCCTTGAGCACTACTCCCTTGATCACCACCATCTAGTCCTCTATCAGGACCTTTTTTCCATTTCCATTAATTCATGTCTATAGTGTTAGGAAATTAAATATTAGTGCTCCATTATTATGCATTACACTATAGTAATTTATTGGTTAGTAATTTTTTATAATTTGTTTTATATAAAACAACTATAACAAATATATTTGTTGGCTAAGTTTCAACAACTCACATAAATAGTTTAAGGGAGTTTTGAAGTTGCAGTTACTTCCTAAAATATAGGAAGTCCATTTCCTATATATTTGTAAGATTCATATTCTGATTTATGATTGAGCATATTGAATATCATTCATGTAGTTGTTGACATCCTCTAAATGTCTTGGAAAATTGACATCTCTAATTTTGAGTCACTGTCTAAGGCATTTGGTTCTAATCGGTGAAGATTAATTATGAGTTAATGGAGATGACATTGATCTAATAAAATGCAAGACCGTCTATAGAGTGGATGATGGAAAATACTAGCGGGTGTTGATCTTGAGGGAGTGTAAGCCAAGTTAAGTTTAATGTAACTCATCAAGGCGAGTTTTGAATGGAGCTCTTCTTCTTTAAATTTTTTTATATCAAATAATGTCATGAAGCGTATAGTTTAATAAATAACAATAACTATAGTTAGATTTATAGGGAAGTATTTAAAATCTTTATTAAGTAGTCTCTACACAAGTCTAAGTGCGTTTCCATCAATAAATTGTTTGTGTGTAAGTGTATAAATTTGGTATTTTTATTGTCCTTTTATATTGTTGTCTTTAACAATATTGATAGATCCATAGATCTAGATCTATCAATATTCACATTGATATTCTAGATATAAGATCTATAGCCCCCTCAGAGGGGATATAGAGGGTAAGGGGCATTTTCTAAACTAAATAAAATAATTTATTTTCCAGTCGTATCACGCACGTCTCCATCCAGCCA
The DNA here is from genome assembly GCA_019776745.2 of Taxus chinensis. Lineage (NCBI taxonomy): Eukaryota > Viridiplantae > Streptophyta > Pinopsida > Cupressales > Taxaceae > Taxus > Taxus chinensis. The sequence goes on from CM034150.1 coordinate 41,781,821, forward strand.
TCAGTTATCATACATGATAACAATTTTTTTATATAGTCTAAAGTTTTATTTGGTCATTATTAAAGTAGTGTTTATCATCAAAAGAGTCAAATTTTTCATTTGTATCGTCAATAGAGTCAGTGTTATTATAAAAATAATTGTGTCGTCAAAATCAAGTATCGTTTTGCTTAAAGTATAGTTGTTTTGTGAGTTGTCAAAAGTTAAAAAAAAATCTTTATGAATGCATTTTCGGTGGAATCCGACATTTGGGTAAGGTATGTAATTATTGAGCCTCAAAGCCAAATTTGCTGAGCTAGCAGCATGACATTAGAGGATAGAGTCACATGAGGATGGAGGACATGCAACGTCCTCTTGTTAGTAACCAACGATGAGGCCACATAACAGATGTGGTGGCATTTGTATAGTGTGAGTATATGCTTTTATATGTATTTCAGTTGTGTGTGGTGTGTTGTAGTTTGCAGTGTTCTTGTTTTTAGGAAGTGAAAATTTCACATTGAGGGGGGGAACATGATCCAATGTTCCATTTCTAGTTTTCAGTTTGTGTGTACGAGCAACAAATTTCAACAAATTTCCTATGTTATTCCATGCAGTGAGATGTGATGAGGGCTGAAAATAGTACTTGATACATCATGATGTGGTTATATGTAAACCACTTGAAAACCTTCATTTTTGGTTTGTGGTACTCCAATTGAAAACCACCATTTTTGATTCGTGGTTAACTGATTGAAAACCTTACAACGGGTTTGTGATCATCCCGTGGTAAAAATCACCTAATCATGAAAGTAGGTGCAAGTACAAAGATAGTTTTTCACCATGTTTTCACTAAAGGGGGGGGGATGTTAGGAAATTAAATATTAGTGCTCCATTATTGCATTACCATATGGTAATTTATTGGTTAGTAATTTTTTATAAGTTGTTTTATATAAAACAACTATAACAAATATTTTGTTGGCTGAGTTTCAACAACTCACGTAAATAGTTTAAGGGACCTAGAGGAGTTGCAGCTACTTCCTAAAATATAGGAATTTCATTTCCTATTTATTTGTAAGATTCATAATCTTCTTTATGATCAAGCATATTTAATATCATTCACCAGTATTTGGTTTGTGTAGCTCTGATCATTCTATCTGCTAATACTTTTCATCGACACAAACCCACTAGTTCCCCTATCATTTGACTTATCATATGCGTAATCCAACCTTTGTGGAAACATATATTTTGGTCCCTTGACATCGTCAAACCACCATCTTGCATCCTACAAGTCATATGTCTATAAGTCATAAACCCATTGGTTCCCTTATCACTTAAATTCCTGTCTTTGTAATCCTACCTTTGTGGCAACGTCAATTTTGGTCCCTTGACCTCATCAAACCATCACCTTGCATCCTACAAGTCATGTCTATAAGAAACGAACCCATTGGTTCCCCTATCACTTGAATTCCTAGTCTCGTAAGCCCACCCCTGTGGCAACATCAATGTTTGGTCCTTTGACCTCATCAAACTGTTAATTTCATCTCCCCTTTTTGTCGTTAAGTCACACATCTATAGGACGAGAACCCTTTGGTTCCCCTATCACTTGAATTCCTAAATTTCTAATCCCACATTTGTGGCAACATCAATTTTCGGTCCCTTAACCTCATCAAACTATCATACTCATCCAAGTGACACATTTTTCCAGCATGTGCCTCATTTTGAGGGTCCTGACTCCCTCGTAATGCCAATTAACTAACCTATCAACAACTACCTCAATTACGTAGCCCAAGCCAATGAAAATCTAATCTCTACCAATAATCCATCATAGACTTGTTTTGAAACCTCAATACTGGTAAGCCATATGTCTATAGGACATAAGCCCCTTGGCTCCCATATCACTTAGTTCCTTGGTCTCAAGAAGCTCATCTTCGTGGCCACATTTTCTTCCAACGAATCATACGTCTATAGGACACGATCCCCTTGGAACCCCTATCACTTGGTTCCATGATGGCACCCATCTTCTTTCTATACCTCATCTTGGGGTAAATTAAAATGAAACACACACGTCAAAACTATCTAATCAACTCAATCAAAATAGTAATCATTACAATTTATCGCATTCATCCCCAGTTTGAGGGGGTGTCACCCATCCAAAAACAAAGAAAACCATCTCAAACTATTTTTTAGTAGTTTGTCTATCACAAACCATTTGACAAAAAGGGGCAAATGTAGACACTAGGTTTTCATTACCCACATACTCCCTACATATGCACATTACTTTATCAAAACATATCATTATAAAAATTACCTAAGTTATTCCTCTCACCACATAAAATAAATTTTTACCCCCTTGTAAACCACATTAAACTCATCTAAATTTACCTTATCCCCCTGAAACCACCTAACCATTTCCAAACTATCCTTAACCCATTTTATCCTAAACTCTTAACCTCCCCAACTTGTATAACCTCTTCCCAACCATTTTCCTTCATCCCCATACACAAAAATCCCATTTAGGAAGTGGTTTCAACCACTTATAAATGTTTTCCCTAAGTTTTCTGCATCGCTGACGATTCCAAAAAAATTACCAGTGATTATAAACATGAGTTTCAACTCCTATTTCAGGGATCTTCAGAAACATTTCATATGTTTGTGTATCTCTTATTTCGATCCAAGTAGTAAAACTCTACCACTACGGTAATCTTCAAGTCCAACAACAACATCAAGCCTCCTCAAGGACCTGTAACACATCAACCTTTGCAGTTTTGTCTTCAACAATCTCCCCAGGTGATCAAAAATCAACAACATCAACTTCATTCATAATTTCATTTTTTTGTATCTTGTCTACACTCCAAGGTACCCCTTTTTATTTTATCATTGCTTTTACCACATTAACATTTGCAAAATCATCCATTTAAAGACATGTTTCTATCAAATGGTCATTTTTTAAGAAAAAATAATATTTTACAGCAATCGTCAATTATTCCTTTGAATTTCTCATGATTCCCTCAAATCACCTGTGATTCCCTTTGAATCACCTAAAATTTCTATCTCTCAGTGCCTTTTTTAATTAATCATAACATTTTATCAACTTTTATGTATATCTCTAGATTTAACTTGTCTTTTGCAAGTATGTCTTTGCTATAGATGATTGTTCTAGGCCAATCACATCCTATCACAAGAATTTATGACCTCTCGATTGTCCAAAAAAACCTCGTGTGGGATAAATTTGACATCTTCCATGAGCTTACAATGTGCACCATTAGATTCACACTTGATATCGAGGATATCAAGAACCACCTCGAGTTCCTCCACGAGATCCAATAAGAAACTACAGACTACTGATATGATTACTTTGAAGCTATCCAGATAGTTTCCACCTAGCCTTGGCCACATACAAATTAGAATAAGATTTTACTTTCAACCTTGAGTTTTATCTCTATCCTTACCATTATCGTTGTCTATTTTATCATTTTTTGGATAAGGGTAAAGTGGGGGTTTTGGTAGGACCCACATCCTTTAATAAGGGCCCCAATGGCTATATATAACAATGAAGCAGAAAAGTGAAGAAGCCCAAATAAAAAGTGAGAAAAGGGCCAAGAAGGCTCGAAATAAGGAAGAAAAGAAGAAAAGGAAAATGAGAAGATAACAAGAGGAACAACTGCTGACCACTTGAAACAACAAACTGCATCCACAAAGAAGTAGAAGAAACACCAACAAAACATCTACCACTAGTAGCAGCAACATGAAGAAAAAGGAGAAGAGGGGGATGTAGCCTGGAAAAGCTAGGAGACCAAAATAGAAGAGGAAAAACATGACAACAATGAGAAAAGGAAAGAGAGAGTGGTTAATGCCTACCCTTCTTTCCCTTCTTTGACTACACTAAGTGTCATTTCTCCTGTGTAAGCATCTCTAAGATAAGAGGATTTTACTTCGTCAAGTCCAAGGGAGAAGATCCCTCAAGAGGATGGGTAATATCCTTGTCTAAGTCAGAGTGATTGGAGAAGGCCCTTCCAATGAGGGAGTAATAACCATTAACTGCCCACCCTCTTTAGGAGGGGCCGAATTAGGAGGAGTTGTAGCTGAAGGGACATAAGATGCAACAGTTGGAACAATGACTATAAGTGAAGGAGTTGTTTCAATAATTATTTGAGTTTCAGTGTAAGCATCATCTTCTTAATCTAGATCTAGTGGGCTCCAATGCTTGGGAATGGATCTTTTTTTCCAAGGAGCCTGTGTTCTCTTATGAGGGAAAACAACATGGAGGTGACCCGGTGCCCAACAATTTATACACCTGAAAGCTATATTTTTACAGTACATAATATGAGAATAGCTTGTATCTCCCATCTTGAGGGTCATTTGATCTGGAAAACCCTTGCTGAGATCAACTTCTACACAAATCCTAACATAAGTTAGAAGACCGCTCTGCAGCCGTTGTCTGTTTTCTTTGATGAATTGCCCTAGTAGATTTCCAATTTCCTCCACTGCAAAGGAAAATTGAAGGGGAAGATTGGGAATTTACACCCAAAATGGGACCCTCATGATGGAGAAGGTATTTGGGTTGAAATCTTGAAACCATGGGGTAGTGAAGAGTCTCGCTGACCCTAGAACCAAGGGCCCTCTTCAATAGATTTTATGGTAATCCTTGAGGTCATTGAAAAGGAGTATGAAGAAGTCTCATACACAAAGGAAAATTTTATAATTTCATGTCCATGAGGTATGAATCCAATGTATTACTATGTTAGACGATGGTTAGGCATCGTTAAAACTACATATCAAGGCCTATGATTTTATTTCTTACAGCAGATCTAAATATTCTTCATCTTGTATTTCTAGGGTCAGGACTTCAGAGGATTGCTTAACAATGTAAGCGGGGGTAGGAGGAGCTGTTAGAGGTTTCGAGGAAGAGGATTTTTTAAAGAGTTCCTCCTTGAAAGGGGCAGAGCTTCGATCCTTGGCTCCTCCTAAAAGAATGATAGTCATATTAATCACATAAATTTTGGATGGTAAACGATTTTACTATAACAAAGTTATGAACTGGAGTGGTCCAGAGGAGCACTATATCTAAGTTGGACATGGGGGTGGGCTTGGGTCCTTAATGTCTACCGAGTGATGCACATTCAGTTCACATCAATATGTTCCACTTAGTATCCTTATTGAGAAGTTTGACCCCTACCTCAAAGTGTCCCCATCGCAACTTATTGAAAGCATCCAATGGATTCAATGGGAATGGACCTTGGGTTGATGATTACAAACTAATTGTAACTCACCAATATCCCAAGACCTTAATTTATTTTGTCTATTTTTTCATTAGTAGCAAAGAATTTAACTGTTTAAAAATGAGTTATCATCCTCCAATGAAGTCTCTTTGGATTCCTAGAATTGGCCTTTGCCGAGTAACGTGTCATCCAATTTTGTCTAATACTTTTTTTTTAGTTGTCTTTGATCGTAGGGATCTTTGTTCTATGAAAGGAGAACTTATCCATTATGACATCCAACCATCCTAACATTGCGACTATCAATGCATGTACCATTAAACCATTAATTGTTTTGAGTTTTAGGTACTTTTTGCACTTAATAACATAGACATGGAATTTACCTACTACAATACCAAATAATAGATTTACTACTATGATCGGTGGACTACCACGAAATATCAATGTAGAAACATAACTTGTATAAAATTATTTTCCTTTAAATACTTGTCTCAAAATATATAATAGGCATTTATTCTATATTAAAGGAGTTTTTAATAGCTACACTCCCTTATTATAATCTTAGCATTTATCATAGTGAAAAGACTTGTAATGTAGACCATTCATTTAAGCATAAGCTATCCACTTTATTCAAGGGGTCATATGGGATATATACATTGATTAGGAAAACAATGTGGGCATTGATTTCCTTGAAATAAAAAAAAAAACAAATTTCATTAGAAACTTAGGGCGAAGGTCCTTGGCTTCTTTCTTTATACTTTATAACTTAACTAATTAGGAGTTGAACCTAAGACCATAACATTTATAATGAGTTTTCAACCTTTATATGTTGATACCCTTATGTAATTTCCAACCAAACTCTTTGAACTAGTATAATTGCTTGTGCTTCATTATTAGTTCATAGAAGAATAAAAACTAGTACATATATCTTCAATACACATATATGTGAAAAATGTCGAGAGAATTATTACAAGGTGCTTATCTTGGATTTTTCTCATACCACATTAATTAATAACATGATTATGTTCTTCATAAATTTCCCATTCATTGGTAAAAAACTAGCTTCAATCTAACTGCATCATTGTGTTGGGATCATAATATTTTTGGAAAAGGGTTTTCAAACTCCATCATATATCTAAGATATAACATGTTTTCAATTGACCTCTTGAACCAAAAAGGAAGAAATTCCAAGTAACAATTAAATAGATGTCAAATTTAAGATTGAAATTTCTCTATGATGACCAATTGGATATCAAATTTAAGGATGGCCATTAATTGTTAACGACCCAAAGACATTACAGTCCGCTACCATATCTTTCTTCCATTTTAGGATTCCCATTGATGTAATAAATAAAACAACCAAAATGATATTGTTATGATCTTAAAGAGTACACCCTACCTCACCCAATATAGGGGTTTCCTTTTAAGACACCATCTAAGTTGAGATTAATAATGCCACTACAAGTAGTCCATTTGGCTATACTATGAATGAATTTTTTATTTCTTAACCCTCTAACTTATATAATCTTGTTATTTTACATTTGTGATGTAGGAACATCCGAGTTTATGAGAAATCATGTGTCACCCCAAAAACATTTAGAGTCAGAAACTAAAGACTTGCGTAATTCTGTGCCAATCCTAAGTAAGTTGCTCAAAGAACCTTTTCCTTAGTCAAATTATGTAGAATCAACAAAATCCTATCTAAGCTACACAAATATTCACGACCCATGCAAAACACTAAGTCGTGTAACATTGCCAAAGCTGCACAAGGCTTCTTATGTGGTGCAATATTTTCCTTTCTTGTGAAAATCTAGACTTAATTGTGTATCAATTCCATAAGTTGTGCATAACCCCATATGTTGCACAATATATGTGCATAATACTTCAAGGTGCAAAACACTACACTTGTGCATACCTTGCACATATTGTTTATGCTTACCCAATGCCACGATATATTGTGAAAGTCATCAAACCGTATCAAATCCGTAGAATACCTCATTCTTGTGGAATCAATTTAATTTATTTTAATGATGAGGTATGTGCTTGAAAAAATCTCTTGTCATCTTTGATATAATTAATAACGAATACATGTGGTTCAAGATCCATCTATTCAGCCATGGATTAATAAGATTATCGGATTTAGCTCAATCCAATAGAGGAAAACTTCTAGAGTTGATCAATGGACCTAAAGAGGCGACCTAAGGAATATTCCATTAGAGAACCTTTCTTTGTTGAAGGCATCTTGTTCTCCTATTAGAGCCTTTGTGAGTTCTATAAATAAAAAGGAGTTGTGAACATTTAAGATAATTAGAACAAATAGGGAGACCAACCTCCAAATTAGGCAATCAAGTGATTATCCTTGAGAGTGTGAACCAAGTGTCATTTTGTAGAATATTTTCAGAGTTTGCAAGATTATGATAGGTCTAAGATTATAAGTCCTAGAGGAATTATTACAGGGTCTTGTCATAAGATAGTGATTAGAGTGTTGAGTCATTGTGCTTGAGTATGTAATCTTTCCTTACATTAATTGAGAAATTTATTATTTTCTTATTAATAACTACACCTGAGATCTTACTTTGCTAGTGGTTGTGTGGTGTAAAATATCCCTTTATTGGGAGCCCTGACTACAACTACATCTATTTGGTATTAGCACAAGGATTTAAAAGTTCTGCTTAAGAGATTGGTATAGACATAAATCTAACTTGTGTGAGTGATCTTGATATTTGTTTATTTCCATATTAGGCATGTGGGTAGAAATAAATTGTATACATCTATGGCACACAAAGTAGAGTTATTTGATAGAGAATATATAGTGCTAAAACTTCTGGAATTTGTTGATGTGATCAGACGAATGTAAGGACATTTGGAAGCCATAGAGATCATATGATGTAGAAATTTTTTTGTTGATGAAGATGAAAGTGATGATGAACAAGAAATGAGATCTCAACAACAAGATTATGTGACCTCCCACCTTCTACCTAACAACACAACATGCTATAGATGTCAACAATTACTTTCTACCCATAAAGTAGAGTTGTTTTCTATAGAAAATAATGCGTCAATACTTGAGGAATCAGATGATGTGATTAGAGGAATGCAAGCCCGTTTGGAATTCATAGATACCATCCAACATAGAGGAGTTTTCATTGATGAAGATTAAAGTGATGATTAATGAGAAATGAGAGAACCTACAAATTAGAAGGTTAGTGAAGAGCATGCATATGATCAAGAGGATTAATTCTTGTGTGTAATCACGAGGATTACAAATAAGCCATAAAAAGTTCATGTTACTTTGGAAACATAGATCCAAAATATCTTATTGATTGGATTGTTAAAATGGAGTACTTTGAGTATGAAGGTATAGAATATAAGAACAAGTTGAAAATTGTGAGTACTAAGTTAAAGGAACATATATCCTTGTGATGGGATAAACAATTAGTCACCCCTAAATCTAATATATTCAAGGAATTAAAGGAAAATGAGTTATAAAACCAATTTACATCATTTTATTGTGTATTAATGTGTAAAATAATTAAGACACTAAATGTTTAAGGTTTCCACTAATTTAATATATGCAATATTTCAAAAAAATTATGTTTTCAAACAAAATATGAAAACATTCATAGCTCATGGCTTATTTATTATGAGTCATGTCTAGGATGAGAGAATTTAAAGATTCAAAGCTAAGCTTAAGAAGTTGGATCAAATGTTGATAAATGTGAAGGCTAAGTTCATACCTATATATCATGAACCCCATTTATTCAAGCAATTACATAATTCACATCAAAAGGAATTGAGTGTGAATTACACTGAGAAGTTATATTGGCTTAACATAAAATATGTAAATGTGGAGGATGATGTTGAAAATATATCAAGGCATATTAATGGATTAATATATTAGTATGGTCAGATTAATATATGTTGAGGAATACCGTCAATTTACACTACAGGAGAAGGAGACATTGTCTCGAAGGAAATAAAAAAAGTCACGGGGAAAAAGAAAATTCCCATGCGGAGGTGAAATTTTGTGTAGTTATGTACAAAATCATGTGCACGAGGGATGAACTATCATTTTACATGAGTAGATTCATGTGCATGGAGATGGAGATAAGTATTCATCTAGAGGAAGTGGACATAAATGATGAAAAGGAGTTATCAGAAATTGTTTCCATTATGGAGAGGTTGGGCATCATGCATTTGAATTTCCTCAAGTTGTTTAGAATAGTGAAAGTAGGAGGAATAATGCTAGAAATCAAATTACTCGTCAAGAAGATCCATAAATCCATGCATCAACTAGTGAAACATAAGAACCAAAACATGGAGAAGTGCTCATAATGAAAAGGATGTTGTTGAATTCTAAAAAGGACGAGAATGTGCCCACATCGAGGAATATTTTGTTAAAAACCATTTTCAAACATGTAGGTAAGTATTCTTGAATTTTTAAGTCACCTTGCCCATTTGCATGACTATTACTTGGAAAATACTTGTTTCTTAAAGTTTTGATGCAAGACCATTTTTGTGAAAATCTCGAAAAATGCTTAGGTATTTAAAATGCATATTTTAGTGCATTTTGGGTTTCGGGTTCCAAATTGCATATTGTAGTGCATTTTGGGTTTCGGATTCCAATTTGTATATTTCAGTGCATTTTAGAGTTCGGGTTCCAATTTACATATTTTAGTGCATTTTGGGTTTTGGGTTCTAATTTACATATTTTAGTGCATTTTGGGTTTCGGGTTCCAATTTGCATATTTTAGTGCATTTCAAGTTTTGGGTTCCAATTTGCATATTTTAGTGTATTTTGGGTTTTAATTTATAATTTACATGTAAAATTGCAAATGAAACCCCAAACCCAAAATACAAAGGACTCAATGCATTTTGGGTTTCGGGTTTCAATTTGTAATTAACATGTAAAATTGTAAATGAAACCCCAAAACTGAAATTACAAAGAAAGTCCCAACTTCCCATAAAGAAGTCAACAGTTGAAAAATAGGTCCCAACTTCCCCCAGTGAATTCAACAATTAAAAATTAGGTCCCAACTTCCCCCCAGGGAAGTTCACAGTTGAAAAATAGGTCCCAAATTCCCACAGTGAAGTCAGTAGTTGCAAAGCAGGTGCCAAATTCCCCCAGGGAAGTCATAAGTTGAAAAGCAGGTCCCAACTTCCCTCAGGGAAGTTAAGAGTTGAAAAACAAGTGCCAACTTCCCCCAGGGAAGTCAACAATTGAAAAGTGGGTCCCAACTTCCCCCAGGGAAGTCATCATTTGAAAAGCAAGTCCCAAATTTCCCCAGGGAAATCAGTAGTTGAAAAGTAGGTGCCAACTTCCCCCACGGAAGTCAACAATTGAAAAGCAGGTGCCAACTTCCCCCAGTGAATTTAAAATTTGTAAAGAAAGTGCCAAATTCCCCTAGGGAAGTTGGCAGTTGAAAAGTAGGTTCCAAATTCCCCCATGAAGTCAGTAATTGAAAAGTAGGTGCCAACTTCCCCCAGGGAAGTCAACAGTTGAAAATCAGGTTTGATTGGTCAAAGTTGCACAACTGTCTGTCTATTTTAGAGGAGGAATCTTTCATAGATATAAATGCATCCTATTTTTAGAATCTAATTAGTTAAGAAGAGTAACTAATATTTTTCAACCTTCTTAGCTATATATAGGAGGATGCATTATGTACTTAGGGACTTTTTGATCTCTTGTATAAGGAGGCTTTGTCATTTTGAGCACTTGTGTACATGCTTAAGCCTTAATATTATTTATGCAGAATTGATATCTAGCCTTCTTCCACTTATATGTGTTATGTATATTGATGGTGAGTGTTATACTTGTGAAAATTTATTTCCTAGTGCTTTCATAATCCATTTTACCTTCATATGAAGTTAATTCTTCTCTTAGCAACAAATCTTATATGTGATAGTTGTGGAATCATATATGAATCCCTTATGTTATTGTTTAAGTTTCTAAACCTTCATACAAATTATTTATGTAAAGAGGTAAATATAGGAAGTAATGTATATTTTTATCCTTCTGTTAAATGTTTTGTGCTTGCATAAGCTGATCATTATGTTCCTTAACTATTGGTGCATCGCCACTTTCTTTATTTCAATTATCCTTCTTCCTTTTCTCAGAAAATATTTGAATAAGTTGTAATTATTTCCAGTATCATAGGTTTTGCAGCCTGTTCTTTTATCAAATGCACATAGTTTAGTAGGAAGTCAGCCTTCTCCAGAGGTTCACCCCAAGGAGCCAAGGTCCCACACCTTGCGGATGTTCCCATGTTGCACTGGATCATCTAAAAATTTTACCGGTGCAAGATCCAAGTGAAAAAAAGTAATTTAAGGTCATTTTCCATATTGGTAGCATTGATAATATTATTTCCAGTGAGATGGTTAGATAAGAAAAATTGGATCAATTCTTGACAAATGTGCCTTCAGTCAATATAATTGGAATTTTTACATTGGCATTTCATAATCAACATGATTGTCGTGAGTTGAGACATTTGTTACAAGATATGGATATCAAAATTAATCAAATAATTCCTTAAGGAGGATCTATTAGAAAATCTTAAAAATTTACCAAAAGCTTTTCAGCTCACTATGGACCACTCTCATCTGGTTGGCATAGAAATAGAAATCAAATAGGAACCCATATATATAGATAGGGTCAAAGAAACTTGTTCTAAAGATAATTTTTTACCCAAACCCATAAAAAGTATTGTGGTTATTGAAATAGCATCAATTTATTTTAAATGAGAAATGCAAATTGATATTAATATTGGCACATACAAAGTTGAAGTCTTGTGTGATGCAATTACCATGGATGCATGTTATGTGTTGTTGGGAAGACATTGGTAGTATGATAGAAAAGTGATTCATGATGAATTTAAAAATATATACACATTGGTGAAAGATGGATGTAAGTTCACTCTTAATCCCTGGAGGGAATAATGTGTAGAGGATGAGAGAAGTCCCCAAATATGGTTGGTTCCAAGAAAAGAGTTCTTGAGTATTGTAAAATAGGACAATGACTATTTTTTTTTCATTCCAGGTTCACTAAAAAAATAGAGGAAGGCCAAGACAAAAATAAAGGAGATCTTGTAAAAGGTGAAATGGATGCTAGGTGCATACACATATATTGTGACAATTAATATTCCATATTATTTACCACTTACATGTAGTATCAACCATCATATGGACTTTATACCCTGGGATAATTTACGGAAAAATGTCACATATATGTTAAGGCCTATGGAGAATGATTATATGAGGAAAAAAGTGCATGATTTTCTTGACAAATGGTTGATAAGAGAATATATAAGCATGCCCATAATACTTATAGTATTGGCACTAAAGAAAGGAGGATAGTGGGTAATGTGCACTGAATTCATAGCCATCAACAAGATTACTGTCAAGTATGTATTTCATTTATGATACATGGATGATTTGATGAATTTTTTTGAGAGGAGAGAGGTACTTAAAAAAAATTATCTAAAGAGTGGGTATCACCATATAAAAATTAGGGAAGGATATGAGTGGAAGATTAATTTCAAAACATGGTATAAATTGTATGAGTGGTTAGGCATGCCATTTTTCTTAATCAATGCACTGAGCACGTTCATGAAATAAAGCAATGCAGTGCTGATGCATTTTATAGGTAATTTTTTCATTGTTTATTTGGAAAAAAATATTTTTTTCAATAAGACACAAGAAGATAACTTGATCCTTTTGTGGAGAGTGTTAGAGTATTTGAGAGAATATATGATGCATGTGAATCTAAAGAAATGTAACTTTATGTGGAATGATTTTTAATACTTGGCATTCATAATATCTCAAGAGGGGTTAAAGATGGATCCTAAGAAGTTACAATATAGTGTGGATTGGACCTCATCCAAGAATTTCACAAAGGCCCAAAACTTTCATGGACTTGCAATACTTTGCAAGAAATTCATAAGAAGTTTTAGTGAACTTTTTGCACTGATCATAGTGGTGACGTAGAAGGAAAAGAAATATTTTTTGGACCATGAATGTAGAGTATAATTTGAAGGAGGTCACAAAGCAACTAGTGTAGACCTTTCCTAAATTCAATAAAATATTTCAAGTTGATTGCGATGCTAGTGGAGTAGCCATTGGAGCCATGATGAGTTAGTTAAGCATATTCATTTCTTATTTTAGTGAGAAAATTAATGATGAAAAAATAATATATTTAGTTTATGACCAATTGTTTTGTGTCATTGTGCAAGTGATGAAAAAGTGGAGGTATTATTTGTTTCCTATGAATTTTTTGTTGTATATAGACCACAAAGCATTGAAATTCATCAAGAGATAAGGGAAACATAATTAGAGACACATGAAATGGTTTGAATTCTTAAAACATTACTCAGGTGTCTTACAGAAAATAAATGGGAATTGAAATAAATTTTAAGTTTCATTAAGCAAGAGACGCGTCTTATTGAATTAGATGCAATTAACTATAGTAGGGTTTTAAACAATGAAGGATATCTATATAGAATATTTATATTTTGTGGAAGCATGGAAGACATGCACAAAACCAATGAGTGTTGAATGAATTCCATGGTTAGACTATTTCCTAAAATAAGGATTTATTTTTAGAGGCACATAGTTGTTCTTACTGCAAGGATATATGAGATAAAACTTGATTTGGGAGAAGCATTGTATAGGAATTTCATGTCACTTTGGAATAGGTAAAACCTTGAAAAAGTTAGGAAATATATTTATAGTTGTATATGGCTATAACTATGCAAAGATATGCACAAAGATGCAATGTATGTCAATTTGTGAAAGGGAAGAGTCATAACACATGATTATATTGGTAACTTCTAGTACCTAAGAAACCTTGGGAGCATATAATTATGAATTTTGTTTTGGTATTACCCATAACACAAAGGGGTCATGATTCTATCTTTGTAGTTTTAGATGGATTCAAAAAATTAGCTCATTTTATTGCTTGTAAGAAGACGAATGATGTTACACATATTGCTAGCTTATTTTTTAAGGGAATTTGTGAGATTACATGAATTACTGCACATAATTATATTTGATAGAGATACCTAATTTATGGGCCAATTTTGGAAAAAATTGTGGAATAAATTTAACACAAGTTTTCATTTTAGTTTTGTGTATCACCCACATAAGGGTGACCAAACCAAAAATTTCAACATGAGCTTTGGATATTTTCTAATAATTTTGGTATGAGATAATGTGATAACATGGATTCTATTCTTGTGCATGCGGAGTTCAAATACAAAAAAAAATTCAATAGAAACATTCGGGAAGTCACCTTTCTAGATTGTCCATGAAATGATTCCTTCCATGAGAAATTGTAGAGTTGTGAGAGCTTTCGAAAGAAGAAGGGATAAGTTAGGTAGAAGAAGTCTTCATGTAGTAAATGAAGGAGGTATATGAACAAGTGCTTAGACAATTGGAAAAGAGAAACAAGTGATACATGTAATACAAATATTTCGGGAGGAGAAATTTGGAGTTTAAGGTTAGAGATTTAGTTCTTACACACGTGTACAAATAAAGGTTCCAATGAGGAACATATGATAAAATTAAGTGGAATAATATTGGAATGTGAATATTCCTAAGGAAAATTGTGGAGAATACATATGAGTTGAAACTTCCAAAAGGTATAACATATCACCTTTATTTAGCATAGTGTAATTATACCCACATTTTTAGTGGCAGATAAGTGGAGAAGAATATCACATATAATTATGTTGGAGGCACCTAATACTAGAGCAGAGCAACATAAAATTAAATACATTCTAGATGAATACCTAGTTAAAATAACATATAGAAAGGGTTATAAGGAATATTTGGTGAAATGGAAAGGTTAAGGAGTCAAATAATCCTCTTAGATTTTTGAATTATAATTTTTTACACTTGGTCATTCCATTTCAAACCTTGAGTAGGAGCTCAATATTTTTCTTACTTGGGGTGTTTGATGTAGGAGCATCCATTTCATGAGAAATCTTGTGCCACCCAAAAATATTTAGTGTTAGTGAATATAGACTTGCACAATGCCATGAAATTCCTAAGGAGGACATGTAAATATCCTTTACCTTAGTCATTATAAGGAAGTCAAAAAATCCTCTCCAAGCCACACAAAACTTCATTGCCTCCACAAAATTCGAAACAATGTATCATTTATAAATCCATGCAAGCCCACCTATGCTGCAATTTTTTTTTCTTATTTGCACAAAACTAGATTTATCTGCAATCACTATGCTTAGCTATGCATAAAATCACACACCATACAATATGTATGTGCAATACTTCAAGCTAAAAAATAGTGAACTTGTATAGAACATTTACGTATGTCTTGTGTCGATCACTAATAGTTACCAAATAATGTGTAATATAATATGAAAGATGCCAAACACTATCAACACTGCAGAAATTTAATTTCTTTGAGACCACTCCCATTCATTTCAATAATGTCATATATGTTTGACATAATCATATGTCAACATCGATACAATTAACACCAAATACATGTGGATCTTGATGCATATATTTCATGTATGGACCAATAAAATGATTCAATTGAGAATAAACCAATGGAGGGAAACTTATAGTGTTGGTTAATGGACCTAATAGAAGACTTGAGGGATGTTGCATAAGATTATCTTTTCTTACTAAAGGCATATTGTTATCCCACTAGAGCCTTTGAGTTTTATAGGTAGAAGGGAGCTACAAACATGTAATATAAATGAGAATAAAGAGGGGGATCAATCTCCACATTAAAGAAACAAGCGAATGTACTTGAGAGTGTGAACCTAGTGTGGGTATGTAGAAGATCCATATGTTTTGCAACCTTATGATATGTTTAGGATTATAAATATTAAAAAAATTATTGTAGATTCTTGTCATAAGATTGTGATTGGAGTGTTGAGTCATTGTTCCCAAGTCTGTAATATTTCCTCATATTAACAAAGAAATTTGTTAGTTTTCTTGTTTTTAGTCACACTTTAGATCTTAATTTATTGATATCTAACTTTGATATTGGATGCGTGGTGTAAAGAATCCATTTATTGGGAACCATGATCATAACTTCATCAATTAGCAAAAAACACATCCTTGGAATTCAAATTTTAAGGCTCTCCCTTCACATGGGTAGAGTGTAAGGATGAAAGATTTTCCTTAACATTAACCAAAAATATATCCCATGGTTGATAGTCCTCTTGGAATATCTTTTAATTTATTTTTATCCATATAAATTGGATGATCATTGATAAAGTCCCTTTCCTTATAGAAGCTAATTTTCTTTAGGAAAGGCCATAAAAGAAGGAAAATATAACCAAAGGAGGAGTCATGCATTTCCATCTCAAGTTTTTAATGATACCTCCTTAGATTAGACAATCATAAGGGAAATGATAGTGAAAAATATCCATTATACCATATATTGTTTATGAGGAACACATCTTGAAGGTCCTTGGAGACTAATTCTTAATATCCTATACTTGGTAAGAATCTTGTTTTGGATAATCGACCTAGAAAATTACATAGCTTTGTGATACAATAAAGGATAAGGGGTTAATTGAAATAATACCTTGTCCTTGTAGCACTTAAACACACACTATTAATGTTTTTGGCTATTCTATGTAGACACTGTGGAGACCTTAAGACATACACCCACATACATACAGTATTGTAAATCAACAACTTAAATTAAAATGTTAAACATATTTTGATCATACCTAACATGACAATATCTATAGTTTAAAAGATTTGGGTTAAATTCATTAATATAACAATAAATATCTTCTATAATTATACCTTAACTACTAGCTCTCTATGATATTATATAGATAAGGAAAAGGCTAGGGTTATGGTTTGGAGAGTAGTCAACTTGGAACATGTCTAATTGAGATAAAATTATACTATTAATAGTAGAATTAAATCAATTGAATCACTTGATTTATATTCTTCTCTTTAAATACATGTGGGTATGTATTAAAAATACATCTTAAAACCATATAATAGTGTACAAGTAATTAAATACAATAACATGTAATGAAGGTAAGGAAGGAGGAATCACTAAACTATCCTTTTTGATGAAACCTTCCTTCATTCATAAAATTTTCCTGATATGAATAAAGCATGCCTTGATCAAGCAATTTGTGAATATGTTTTATAAATTGATCATCTGTTCAAAAAAACTTAAGATAAACAACCTTATCCTGTATCAATTTCCAAATAAAATGCATGTGATTATCAATTTTATTTAGGTGTTTCTTCTCTATTGGATTGTACGAGCGGTGCACGGGTGGTGTATACAAAGAAAATCTGAAATAAGGGAAGAAAACAAATAATAAGAAAACATGATCCTTCCTTTGTACCTCCTTGTAACCTTATATGAGATTGGTTAAATCTTGTAATGAAGCACCAATATTGTTGAATCTATACGATCAATTGGATGTGGATGCTCTAATAAATGTTCTGAATGGAAGTAGACTTCAACTATGAGCTATGCAAATGATTGATGATTGAATTGATTGATAGATTTGTGATCAAATGGAAAACATAACGATGTGTAAAATTGAATAGAAATTCAACACAATAATGATGCAAATCCTTAAGCTTACAAAGATGAAAAATGGAGAGGAATGAGTGTTTATTTATAGCTGAAGGAAGAGAATCCTAGAGCCTTGATTTTTGTGATTGATTTTTTGATCTGAGGCTAACTGAAACATGATTGGAATGATTTTTTTGAGTTTCCAATTTTATTAGCAAGATAAGCTGTCGATTTGAGCTTGATTGGGTGAGTTGTTATTGAGTTTGAAAAAATGTGGCATATCTTTTGAATAATTCAAAATTTGATTTGAATTACTATTTCATGTATTTTGTTTTATTCACCCAAAAAGTGACGTGAGTTTTATCTTGGAGAGAGTTTTACTTTAATATGGAAATCCATGATTCAAAGGATATGTTTTAATTAACTCAAATCTATGATTTAATTTAACTTAAACTTGTCATCTTGAATACAATAAATGATTTTTAGCCTTATTCATGATTAGATTTTCTTTATTCAACTTGAGATGTCAACTAGTGAGGTGGAAATGGATAGGTGGAGAATTTATTAATTATTATGATATTAAATTAGATAATAGAATAGAAGATGAATAATAATGGTGATAGGATTAATTAATTAATCCTAAAAGTGAGGTGCAAGTGTAATAGGGATTACAGTACAAATTTATAATAATTCGAGACCATGTGTGAGTGATAGGGATGATAGAAATTTATTCGAGACAATGTCGTAGAATGTCATTAAGGGTCGTAAAATAGTGAAATATATCAAAAGTGGTCATAATAGGTCAGAAATGATCGTAATTTGTTGTGAAGTAATTACAGGATGATTTTGGATATTTAAAATGTGGAATAGGATATTTAGGGTGTCTACATTTTCCCCTCTTTGAAGTAATAACACTTTAAAGATAGTAGATGCATGTGGATTGCTGAAAAAATGATGAAGTGTGGTGAATGCCCTAGTGGTTTTGGATTATGCTAAGGGAGTGCCCCCTCAAATGGACGGTAGATGTGATAAAATAGTGGACAACCACTTGATAAGATGAATAAGAGACTATGTAGGAGATACATACAGAACAATCAAGCATAAAATGAGAGATAAAGAATTAGAGGCTAAAATCAGGGTTTTTGGACTTGAATTATGGTTTGGCATAAGGGTTAAATAGAGGGTTTGGTGGGAGAAAAAACCATTTCCCATTTTTGTTACTAAAATTTTCTTATTATACATTGATTTTTTCCTCTAATATTGTGATAGACATGCCACAATATCCTGCATATAGTCACTATGTAGACCAGGTTCAAGAGTACAGGTGAGATCCTAATGACGATGGTCCAGTGAGTACACAAATGTTTTATGAGTGCCGCGTATTTATTAAATATTAGAGCTAGAATAAAATTGTAAAGAAATACTAGTGCAATAATATACCTACGCTAGCGTAGGCTGTGATATGAACTAACGTAGGATTTGCTACGTTAGCGTTAATGTAGATGCATTAGTGTTGAAAGAAGTGCACTAGTGTAATGGTTGTGCTAGTGTGATGTTGAGTGCGTTAGCATAATAACAAGTGTGTTATCATGAGAATAAGTGTGCTAGCGTAAGATTAAGTGGATTAACAAGAGTTAGTGGACTAGGTAAGGTATAAAAGTGATAAAAAGGTGAAAAATAGTTGGGAAGGAACTAATGAATGATTAGGAATATGTATAGGAGAGACTATATGCATTGGACATATGATAGAGAGATTCACGATTGCAAGCATTCAAGATATGGATGATGTATGGCTAGCGGAAATCACTGTGGGAAGTATTGAAGATGATATGTTTTGCGCATATAACACAGATGTCAGAGATTAGACTGGATCACTCCTTGTTGACTACATTAGTGGAGAGATGGCATAACAAGTCTCAAACATTCATATAGCTGATGGTGAATATGTCTGTGTCATTAGAGGATGTGTACCACATACTAACAATGCTTATGTAGGGTCAATTGATTTAGTGGAAGAGGATATATTCACACATACGAGCATAGATATAAAAATGTTTGGAGTAGAGGATATTTACAGAGAGAGTATGGTGGTAAACCTTGTAGAGTGTATAAAGGATGACAAGATAGATTTCCTTCCTATTTAATTTATGGATCTTATCAATAGCTAATTGCTTCTTGATAAGATGGGGAGGAACTTTTAGCTGGGGTTGATTGGTGTGGTTTCAAATTTGTTGGATGCGGTGGTGTTTTCATGGGGACCATGTATACTAGCACATTTATATAGATATATGCATATAGTTGTATACAAGATTCATAAGAGTTTGGGCCCAACAACTCTACTATATATTTGGGTGTGGGACCACATTGCATTAAGTCGGTCGAAGGGGATTTTGAGATACAGGAAACCTGAAGAGCCATCAATGTTTGGATGGGATTTAGTTCATGGTGGGAAGAGAGGTCATCAAGGATATCTAACATTTAATAGATGAGCTATAAATTATTTATAGTTGCACCATATAACATGGAGGCCATACAAGTCCTATAAGTGGTCAACATATGTAGAAGAGATAGGGATAGTGGAAGTGGATCATTACATGTTTGGGAGATGATCATACATCATTGAGCATTATAGAATGGATAGGGTCATGTGATAGCTCGGAGGTAGAAAAAATATACATGATGGAGAGTAATGGTATGCACATGTAGCACAAGAGACTATAACATTTGGGCCATGCACTAGGCCTAACATAGCGAGGACTAGTTTTGTAGGAGTATTAACACAGAAAAGGGATACATGAGAAGATATCGTTGATTTAGGTGTATCGGTAGGTTATGTTACATGGTACATTGTAATAATACCAGTTTGTTTGACCATTCCTTGGGTAGTGATGGTAGAAGAGATAGTAGTAGTAGTGAGGATAATGTTGTGGGTGAGAGGGAGAGGCTGAAAGGGTTGTGGAGGAAGAAGTGGAAAGGGACACACACAAGTGTAGGTATAGGTACAAGTACATGGACATGTACAAGGTACACATGCACATGAACATGTATAAGGTACACATGCATAGGTTCAGGTGCAAGTACATATACTAATACATGAAAATGGTGGACATGTTATACATGTATATGGTTTACAATTACCAGTTTATCCACATAGGTCACCGAGTCTAGGAGGAGGAGGAGGAGCAGATGGGGATGATGGACGAGGAGATAGCGATGGTGATGGGGACAATGTCTAGGTAGATATTGGAGAGTTTGTTGTGTGGAGTTATATACCATTAGTAGTGTCTAGGTCCATCAATAGCATAGCTACACATGGTCCATGCATAGAGACATCATAGTGCAACAGTGAGATATCTCTCATATTGTAACTCATACGTTTCAAAAAAAATTAGATTCTATGAGGGTTCATGCACAATAGATGATTTCCAAGAGAGATTAGTTAGTCCTATAACTATAGTAGGTTATAACTAAGAGATATATGGATCATCGTGTGACCAAGGTGAGTGGGATGGGAGATGTATTATATGAGCTATTGAAAGCTACTCACGATGTGGGTTATTACAGAATATTTTACGAGGAAGTCGTCCTAGAGATCTAAAGAGTGCCATGATATAATCAGAGGATAGGGACAAGGTCAAGGAGATTGGGTAGATCACATGGGAAATCTAGATTAACTAGATCAATCCAGATGCCACCATTGAGACGAGATGGTGGACTAGGTAGTCTAGGGGTGGGCAATATCCATGGTTGACATTGTATGATATACATATATTTATTTTTTATATTCTTGATGATGAGGGAACATTTATTGTATAGTTTCCCATTATGGCATGATGATGTATATATGTATTTGACATTTTTGAGACATTTGAAATTGTATATGATGATGTATATAGATGATGATTTGGGTAGTTTAATAGATGACATGTTATTATTATATATATGTGAATTTGGAAATGTTAGTGACTAATGAATTATTATTTTTAATTAATTTTTGAATGAGATGTATGAATAAATGAAATGATGATATGACTACCATTACTCATAGCTTGAGCTTCCATTCAAAGTTTTTATTTTAGAGAAACCTACTTTGTTGTTGAACAAAAACGTTAGCACATAGATTATAAAAGAACCATGATGATCAACCCATTATGTTTGTAAACACACATACACACAACACACAAAAAGGTAAAAGTAAATCCAATATACACAATTAATGTTTGCACCATGACTATATATGAACCAAGATGGTAAATAAGAAAATTGTAATTGGTAAAAAAAACTAATTAAGAAAGGTTAAAAAAACCAATATACACATTATATGGTCACACCATGGCTATTAATTGACGGAAATGACAAATAATAAACTTGTAATTAGTTAAAAAATAAAAAAAGTAACAATGCAACACAACTATTATAAAGACGCTTACCTTTTTCCCTATTGCATTCCATAGTGAATATTTCTTTATCTGATTTTCCCTTAGAAAGGATGTATGCAAGGGGTAAGATGATTTACGATTTATTAGGTCATTACCCCCATGTAATGATATATGCAAGGGAGTATAGGAAAGGCGATATTTTCCGAATGAAGTATACATGCAAGGGATTTAGATTAGTTTGTTTTGATTGATTGATATTTGGAACTGGCACCAGGATACGAGTCAATGTGTCGAGCTTTGAGATTTTTGTTTGTTGCAAATGTTTTGGAATTTTGGACTTTTTTTTTGAGTATATTTTTTGACTAATTTATATGTTTTGGTAGTTTTGGAAAAATTTTGTAATTTTTTTTATGATTTTGCGATACTACTAAAATTTCGGAGACATATTTGGATGTATATGGATTTATGAGGTTTTTAAATGTTTAACATTTATGGGGTTTCTAATATTTTTAATGTTTATGGGAGCCAATGAGAAAATCCAAGTGATCCTCGACCCATCTAAGCATTCATAAGAATGTATGAACTCTATGAAACCAAGGGATTAATGATAATGGATATGAGTGAATATGGATAGTATAACAAATGATAAATGTCCTAACTACAAGGAGAAAGTGACATAAAGTGGTTTGGGGTGATATGGTAAGAGGAATATGATGAAGGAGTGATATAGGAGGTTGTGCCAAAATGTCCCCAACACACAGAGTACTCATGGATGATTCAAGAATAGAATATTTTCAGATGAACCATATTCATGGGATATTTAATCTCTTGGCCATATTCAGTGGATATCATGTCTGTATTTGTATTAATTGATAAAATATTTGAGGGATATATAGAGTGATAAGATCTCAGCCTCTATGGGTAATATAGATTCAAATCCATATATAAGTGAAAAAGGTGTGGCTCTTGTTAAAGTACAATAAGATATATGATAGGCCTAAAGGGCATGATAGACTTATGTATGCCAATTGCAACCATGTTTGTCAACAATATTTTCCAAGATTGATTTGAGTGTTTTATTAGATGCTTCATCTTAGTCATTACATTGTGGATAGTATGGAGTGGACCAAAAAAGGTGGATATGTAAGCGTTTGGCTAGATATTTAATGATTTTACTTTAAAATACATACTATTATCAACAACAATGGAGGACAGGATTCCAAAATGATGTATGAGATGGTTAAATATGAACTTGGAAATATTAGCACTTATTACATAAGTGAGAGGCATGGCCTCTACCCATTTGGTAAATTATTTGGTTACAGTGAAAATGAATATATGGCCATCAGAAGATGTGGGCTTGATTTTTCCTATAAGTTCAAGAACCCATTAGGAGAAAGGACAAGGTGTGGTGATTGGTTTAATTTCACCAATTGCGAGATGAAATGTATGATAGATTGGATTTTTTCTTAAAGATCTATTAAATGTCTGAGATTGTGTGGTTGAGGCATGTTCAAAATAGTTTTGAAAATTTTGGGGTCACATTTGATATCTCTTCATGAGAAAATGAACCCCAAGAGCTTTCCCAAAGCTACTCCAAACACACATTTCTTTGGATTGAGTCTGAACTTGTATTCATGCAACATTTCAAAGATGTAACTTAGTAGTAATTTCTCTCTAATAAGTGGAACCTACGTTTTTAAGGCCAAAAGGGATGACCTTATAAAAACGTGCCCCATGGGGCATTAAATGCTATTTTGGGATGATCTTCTTCATTAATCTATATTTGATTATAACTAGAAAAACAATCCATTAGGGAAATCATTTCATGGCTTTCCATAGAGTCAACAATCATATCAACATTTGGTAGTGGAATGTCATCTTATAACACTTAGCAGAAGGCATACAGAAGATTCACGTGGAAAAGTAGAGCACATTCAAAGGTGTGGGAAGATCAGGAAGGAATCATGCGTGGAGGATAGAGACGGGTTCAGGACTTAGCCATTTTCATGATTGTGATCTATTTTTGGAAGATGGCATGTGGAGCACATCAAACAGGAAAATAATTGTGTGACATGCATCGGCTATTTTTGGAAGAGCGGCTATGGAGTACTTTGCATGGATGCAGGCTAAAGATAGAATTTTTACTGACAGTTAACTAGGAGAGATCTATTATTAGCATTCTTGCATGTTAGCTTATTATTGTAAAGGCGCATGGCTATTCTTAACATGCGACCTATTTTGGGAATAAATAAGTAGTAAAGGGAAAGTCCCCACCCTTTTAAATATGTAGTGAAATACGTAGTATATAGTAGATATAGTATGTGAGAACTGAATTACTGTGAGGTTATGCTGCCAAATCTGATGCGCACATAAACTATGGTATTATCTGTTGTAATGAGCTTCTGTGTATTTATCATGTTTAATATAATGGAGTGTATTGGTTGAATCAGAGTATTAATCATGAGTATGATTGGCTTTTGCATGTGTTGATTTCATCATGGTTATCATTTAGTATGTTATTCTTTAGATATAGATTTGTACATGCACTGTAAAATGATGTATTAATTATGGATCTGAATGCATTAAGTCTTCATCATGTAAACATCCTACAATAGCAACCCTAAAGAGGGGCCTGGTACCTTTGCATGCTTTGGGTGAGTGCTCAGTCTAGGCTGAGTGATGTGCCTAGTGTGCCTGGGCTTTTACTGGTAAATTCTAGGCTACATCATTGGTTCCATTGTTGGGACCTCTTTTTTAGTTGTTTTCAGGATGGTTCGTGATGAAGACATACCGGTTGACCTTAACAAGTGTTGAGGAGTGGATACATGACCTAGAAGAAGAATACGCACAGAGGTTCAACACTGGATCTGAGTTTGACACACACATGTGGGTGGAGCAGAATCTATATGACTGTTTGTATGAGAGCTTCTTCACTATATTTCTGGTAGAATTGTATGAGTGGCTGGTTTCTTATGCATCTAAATGGAATTAGAGGTATCGCACACTTGTCTAGATGTAGGAAGAATTTCATACCCTTTATGATGTTGATCTGATTTGGACTCATGCTGTGGATACGTGGTTCCATGGTGTTTTGAACAACTATATCTTGGAGTACTCAATTTCCACTTATTTGTGCCCAGAGGTAGCTGAATTCCAATTTTTACGATATCCCAGGGGAACTTACCTGCAAGGCATTCCACTGGCGATCAAAATTTTGATGGTAACCCTAAACTTGGAGAGAAAACCGATGGCTAACTAAACCCCACCACGTGTGGGGGCAGGAGTAGGTTTGGTGAAAGATGGTAGACCTAGCGGTAGTGAGGCAGAGAGAAGAAAGGTGGCTTAAGTACAATGAGGCATGGGAGAGGGAGATAGAGAAGCAGTGTGACATTATGGAGTGGATGGCATTGAGGAGAGAGATGGCTTCGAGAAGGATTTGAAGTTCACGCAGAAGATGTGGAACCCAAGCATCAGGAACTCCCCCATTTGGGAAAGCATGACAGGGAACCCCCCTTGGCCTCACGTAGAAGCGTGCTAGTAGAGATGACCTGGGCTACGCACATGCATCTAAATCTACCTGGAAACCTTTCCCTTGTGCTTGGTCTTCCAGTATCTAGTACGAAAAATAGTCAGCAAGCTAATTTAGGCAGTGGGAGAGTAGGAGTAAGTCATATAAGAAGCACATCGATGGCAGCACAAACTTCTTTGTTATTGTTCAGAGGTACCTTTTCAGGTGTATCTTCTACATAGAATTCAGGCGCGCAGAATTTTGGACTCTCTTTAGGGAATAGTAACACTTCACAAACTGTAGAGGTGTAGTTTAGTACTACTATTGGGACATAGGGGAGTACATCTTCTGGTCTAACTCCAGCTATAGGTTCAGGATCAAGAGGTATAGGTGGTTCTAGTTCTGGTGGATCTAGTGGTTCTAGAGGCAGAGGAAACACTGGAGGTTCTGGACTAGGTGGGAAAGGTCCGCACCAACCCCTAGAATATTTACATGGAGATGTCTCTTTGTCTTCTAGAGTATAGGGGCATAGAAGATGTTGTTGAACATGTGCACATGTGTGAAATATTATGGCGCCTAAAGGAATCACAGCTTCTGAGCATAGGGAAAGTCAATTCACTACTACACTACAAGGGCACACACATAGTTGGTACAGAAATTTTGACCCTAATCAAACTTGCCTAGACTATGTATCTTTAAAAGATGCTTTCTTTAAAGAGTTTTACATCCCTGAGTTTGAGTAGAAGAGTATAAGCATGCTCAAGGATATTAAGCAAGGCACTATTGAGAGTGTCAGAGAGTATGATGCTCATTTCAAAACACTTTTATCTAAGCTTTCTTATGATATTCATGCGAGCCAACATGTGCAATGGTTTTTTGGAGGTCTGATTACCCATTTTAGGAGGGCACTATCACATAAGACATATATTGATCCGCATAAAGCACTTGAAGTATCCTTATATGTTGAGGAATTTGGAAGTATAGACATTAGGGTGAGCCCATTTTTAGAAGCACAGATTGTGACTATGGAAAATAAGTTGGAAAAGCTATCAGAAAATTCAACACATGAGATGCACATGGGAATTTGGTGCACAAATTGTGAAGTAGAAGGTCACACAAAGGATAGTTTTTTCCACAGATCAGTACGTTCATTACTGTTGGACTATGAGATATGTCATTTAAACCATGATGCTAGCCACTACCCATTATTACAACACACAATAAGGAAGAACGTCTCTTGTTACTGTAAAATTTGTAGGTCCACAACTCATGACATGGAAGACTATCAGCTGATTGGTCAGATCCATGATGCTATAGATATTGGTGTACGAACAGACAGGAGTTTCAGATAACTCTAAAGGCAAGAATGAGCATCAGGATCGAGATCACAATCAGGTGTGTTATGATCGGAGTGAAGGGAATTTTGAAGGTGGTCGTGGCAGAGGTCAAGGATACCATGGTGGATTCGGAGGATGAGGCCGTGGTAGTGGATGAGGTGAGTTCCCTTGTGGAACATGTTATACATGCAGATCTCCTGACCACTACAGGCGTGAATGTCCTCAGAATATTACATGTTCTTTCTGTGGGAAGAATCATAGTTATGAGGAATGCCAGACTTGTATGAGCATATTAGTAAGCATCATAAACAAGAAAACAAAGGCACGAGGATGGTTAGGATACAACACGTTGTGGAAAACCACTGGATGCCCAAGTTGGAACTAGAATGTGAGGCATTGCAAGTAAGGATCACTACCCACACTGAAGCAGTGCATGCCAAATAAGCATTACAGTAGAAGCCTACCATCACTAAGGAGGAGGTTCTACATGCACGGTACCTAGATCCTATCCATCAAAAGAAGGTCTATCAGGAAACCATGGAGGTACTTAGAAATATTCAGGGTGAAATACAATATTTAAAGGAGCAATCATGAAATATGGAGCAAAAGAAAACATCATAGATGATCAAATCTGATATGGATGACTTGAAATAAGTGTGCAAGAGGTTGCGCCAAGAGAATATCATTCCACTATTAGGGAATTGGTTAAAGGGAAACACTTTGCGTACAAGTATTGAGACTGGACTACAGATCCTACATGAAAATCTTCCCCCTCATAGCCTAGATTATGATAAGGAGATCACTCTGAATGTTGTTGTGGATGGGTGGCTTTTGAGTAATATAGTGATTGATATAGGCACGGAAGTCAATGTTCTTACTTTAGATGCATGGGTACAAATTGGGAGATCCCCATTGCAGCCATGCTCTAATTTTTTGTTCATGGCTAATTGAACTAAGGCCACTCCCATCAGAGTTTTAAAAGATGCATCCATTACCATACAAGGAGCCAAGTTCACTGGAGATTTTGAGGTCTTAGCACTGGCAGAGGCAGATAGCTTCCTAGCTCTACTAGGGCATCCTTGGTGCTATGTAAATAATGTTGATCTTTGGTTCAACAAGGGCTATATAAGCTTTGAAAACAAGGAGGAAAGGGTTATTATCCCATTAACAGATGGAAAATATGCACCCTATGTTGAGCCCTTGAGTGAGGAAGACCTGAATAGGATTTATGTACGTGTCGTTCAGGACCCAGAGGCACATGAGCCATCTAAAGAAGGAATCCTTCAGTGGGAGGATGCATAGTCTATTAGTGATACTACAAGTGTTGCTTGTGATAATTGGGCTCATAGCACTTATGAGTTGGTAGGGTGCGAAGTAAAGAACATATCTACTAGGGACAACAGACCGCATTATATCAGGAGAATAGGTAACAACTCGGTACCTCATTACACTGGAGAAGGAGACCCTATGGTGTTCCTGTGCACGCCATGGAGGAATAGTGGATAGACCAGTTGGAGAGATGGAATATGCTAGCATATACCCTACGCGGGAAAACAACATGCTGGTGGGTGTTTCACAAGGATAATCTTGTAGGATGGAATGAAATTAGGATTGCTCTTGCCACTAGGTTCTTCAGGAGTAATACACCTACTCAAATTTGCACTTATCATGGTAATCAACTTGTTCAACACCACATTCAGCAGTGTGAGAGACTCTAGACAGAGGGGCAGGAAGCTTTACCACCTTCACTCTGGGTGCATAAATTTTATTCCACTTTATAAGGTTGCGCATGTGTTCTTGGTATGTAAATGCAAAACTCCATAGAGAGACTAGAAATTCACAGGATTTAATTACAGGAATGGCCCAAACATTTGACTTCTTCTCTAATAAACCTCTGGTGGAGGAAACATTAAAGGTTATAAATCTCTTAAGTATGGGGGATAGTGCCAAGGCAGAGGAACTAATTCAAGATTTATTTGATGAAGGAGATTCAAGAGCACATTTTGCTAAAGAAACAGAGGCCGATGCCACACTACTTCAGTGTGCTTGCCTTGAGAAAGAAAAAGGAAAAATGGTTTACTTAGTGGATGATGAAGAAGTATAAAATTAGATGTAGACCATTCAACATGTAGGGGTGAGGTGTTGGATAGTGTAGATAAGACCACACATGCCTATCATGAACCTATGAAAACAAATAAAGTAAATATTGGATTAGATGTTGAGCCTAAGGAGGCCATAATTGGAGACTATTGGTCAGACTCTGAAGTGGAAAAAATCATTGAGTTACTATGGGATTATCAGGACTTATTCCCTCAGGGGTACCATGAACTTAAAGGCATGCATAAATCATTAGGAGAGATGAAGATAAAGCTTAAGGAAGGTGTGTGCCCAGTTAGAAAGAGACCCTACATGATGAACCCCAACTTGTGTGAAAAGGTCAAAGAAGAGATTGAAAAAATGTTGAAGTCTAGAATCATCAAGCCCCTAGATGAGTTCAGAATGGGTTATTCCAATGGTGATTAGTATCAAGAAGGATGGTCAGATTAGGATCTGTGTGGACTACAGGGAGCTGAATGTTGCATGTGTGACTGATCCCTTTCCTATGCCATTCACTAAGGAAATACTAGAAGGTGTTGCAGGGCGCATGAAATCTATTCATTTACAGATGGGTTCTCTGGGTATCACCAGGTTAGGATTTCCCAGGAGGATCAGGAAAAAACTACTTTTACTACTGAATGGGGCAGCTTCACCTATATTGTGATGCCTTTTGGTCTGAAAAAATGTGCCTACTGTATTTTCGTGCATAGTTGTTCAAGCGTTCAAAGATTTTATTCACAACTTCTTGCAGGTTTATTTAGATGATTGGATGGATGTATGGACTTGTTAAGGATCATTGTGACAATCTGCACTTAATGTTTGAAAGATGTAGACAGTTGAGTATCTCTTTGAACATCAAGAAGTGCATATTTGCTACACCATTTGGAATACTATTAGGACACATAATCTGTAAGGAAGGTTTGTTGGTTGATCTAGCTAAGGTTGCAGTCATTATCGGCCTAAAAGAACCTACCAGTCAAAGTGAGGTGCATGGATTCTTGGGTCACATGGGGTATTATAGAAAATTCATAAAGGGATATGCCAAGGTTGCCGCACCTTTGGAGGAGTTACTGAAAGGAAAAGGTACATTCTACTGCGGAGATCCACAGCAGTGCACATTCAAGACATTGAAGGAGAAACTTACTACCGCGCCTATTTTGTGCTTTCCTTCATGGGACCAACCATTTCATGTACATGTGGATGCCTCTGACATGGCCATTGGTGTGGTGTTGGCTCATCGTAGAGAAGGTATTATAGATCATCCTATCTATTTTGCTATTAGAAAGTTAGCTCCCGTAGAGCAGAATTACATAACTACATAATGCAAAGCTTTTTCAATGATCTATGCATTACATAAATTCAGACAGTACCTGCTAGCTACACCATTTGTATTTTATACAGATCACATGGCATTGAAGTATTTGGTAAACAAGCCCATTTTACAGGGGCACATATGCAGATGGGTACTCTTATTTCAAGAATTTGATTTTACAGTTGTGGTAAAACCAAGGAAAAGTAATTCTGGACCAGACCATTTATCCATAATACAGTCAGGAGAAGAGGCACAGGCAATTGAAGATACCATGCCTGATGCACAGTTATACAGGTTACAATGCACACC
The DNA here is from genome assembly GCA_019776745.2 of Taxus chinensis. Lineage (NCBI taxonomy): Eukaryota > Viridiplantae > Streptophyta > Pinopsida > Cupressales > Taxaceae > Taxus > Taxus chinensis. Next base: position 41,812,481 of record CM034150.1, read on the forward strand.
ATCAGAATTAGAAGACATTGTTGTCTTTCTACGAACATGTATGACACCAGAAGGAATGAAATCCTTAGAGAAGAAAAAACTTGCTATATGTGTGGCACCCTATATGTTGATTAGCGGTGACCTGTACAAGTTAGGCCAGGATGAAGTATTATGTCGTTGTGTACTGGAACATGAGCACATAGATATTATGGAAGAAGCTCATGGTGGTATTGCAGGTGGCCACTATGTAGGTGATGCCACTACACACAAGATTTTACTCGTTGGATTATGGTGGGAAACCCTGTATAAAGATTGTAAGGCATATTGCAAGGCTTGTGATCACTGTCAATGCCTTGGGAAACTAGGTCAATGAGATGAAATGCCTCTAAGACCTATTACTAGTGCAAAACCATTTGAAAAATGGGCTATAGATTTTGTTGGTCCTATTTCACCAGCCATGCATAGGACTAGATCGTGACTATATCATAACTTGCACATACTATCTGACAAGGTGGGTAGAAGTAGTGCCTACAAAGGATTGTACAACAACTACAACAACCAGGTTTCTATGGGAAAATATTATTACAAGGTATGGATGCCCTTTAAGTTTGACCAGTGATAGGGGCACACATTTTCTGAATGAGACAATCAGAATTTTATTGGATGAATTCATGATTGCACACCATAAGACTACACCATATCATCCTCAGGAAAATGGGACTGTTGAGGCTTTCAACAAGATTTTGAGCCAGACATTGAAAAAAAATTGTGATGTTGGAAGAAAGGATTGGGATGATAAAGTGTTTGCAGTACTTTGGGCATATCGAACAATGTATAAAAGTTTGAACAAAACCACACAATTTTAGTTAGTGTTTGGCGCGGAAGCAGTTCTTCCTATGGAATTCATTCTACCTTCTTTACATATTGCATGTACTTGAGGTCTAGCTTATGAACAAGCATTAGAAGAAGGGATTGAAAATTTAATCAAGCTGGATGAGCGAAGAGCAATAACACGATGGAGTCAAAAACAAGAAAAGGCCAGACAGAAAGCACACCATGATAGGCACATTAGGGATAAAATTTCACTATTAGATAGATGGTGCTCCTTTATGATTCTAAGTTTTTGCGCCATCCAAGAAAACTCAAGGTACATTGGTTGGGGTCATATGTTATAACTCACATACTTGAATTAGACGCTTGTCAATTAGACACACTTGATGGAACACTGCTACCCAGGTACTTCAATGGGAGTAGGCTAAAGCCCTACTATAAATAAGTCTTCTTGGTGTTTGTAATAAGTTAGTGTTTCCATTTAGATTAGGTTTTCAATTTATGTATTTCCTTAATGTATTTCCTTCTTCATCACTATGCTTTGTCAATTTAGTTGGTGTTTTTGTGTAATAAGCATGTTTGCATGCCAGAAGCTAATTATTATTTGAAGAAATTTTTTATACGCAGAGGATTGCACATACCATTAGTGTGGGGTGGATACTGATATCCAGGTACATGACTGTTGAAAATAAGTGCACATGAAAAAAATGCTATGGGTGTTATTCAAGTTGGATAATTGTTAAAACAGAGATTACCTCTGGAAACAAGGACCATATGTGGAGATGAATGAAGAAATAAGTATAACACGAGGTAAGAAGGTGCCATGGGAACTACCAAAGGAAGGCGTAGTGGCGAGGTACTCGGGGGCGCATGGAGGCGTGCTAAAGAGAAGTCTGCGGCTAGAAGATAGGGAGGAACACTAGAAGGTTATAGCTTGGGCATGAAGGCATACCATGCAAAAAGAATGAAAATGGTTGATTAATGAGAGGATTGTTGGTAGGTGAAGGAGTAATAAATGCACTAACTTTTTGAAAATCTTTATAAGGACAAGATGCGAGTTCATTCTTACCATTGAAACTACGAGAATTTAAAAATGACTAAGTGTAGACGAGCCAAGTGAATCGTGCTGAGGTGCGAAGAGTGTGAAACTAGATGTGGAGAGAATATTTAGGCACAGGAGAAGCTTGCATCCCCATAGGTGAAGGGTTTGAGTGAAGCAGATGCGTTACAGAAGAGCTAGGGCATGAAGATTCGAGCTAGGGTTTTAACTTGCTCATTATAGAGGGTAGAAAGGAGAGATTTACAAATGGTGCCAAAGAAAACACCTGCAACATGAGTGAAAGGGAAGAAGAAAGTCGAAGTGGAAGAAGAAATTTCTCCCGAGAGTAATTTCTTAGAAATGCAGTACTCTGAGAGCATGATCATGGGACAAGAATGGGATTCCCACATCCGTAAATGTAAGATCAATGATTACAACCATCACACACTAGATAATAAGAAGGAACTAGATGCATTGTTGAGCAAGAAAATAAACAAGCACACAACAGAAGGAATGTTAGTGTACTATGACGTTGGAGATAAGTTACTAACGCAAATTGCAGTCTACCAGTTGTATAAGCTATCATATTTTGGAACATATGAACCATTGTATCAATGGTTCATGAGCAGATTCCATGAGGACTTCTTCTACTTCGTCGGACGAAGGGTTAGAATCATGTCCACCTTGATTTCAATGGTGACAGGACTAAGAGCCTCGGGAGTGGATCTAGAGAGTGACTTAATAGATAAAGCAGTGATCTTGGAGATAAGGAAGGAGCTAGGATATACCAAGGGTCCACGTGGCATGGATATTGATAAATTGAAGAAGTACCAAGTGGTACAGGCAGCTGCCCATCTTGTAAAAAAGTTGAATGACCAAGAAATGTGGTCGTAGGTGAATACAATGTGGTTGCACACTGCAAAAAAAATGTCTCAACAAGTGGTCTACAATATCATGGATCACATAGCAAAGACAATCATTAAAGAAGCACATACAGGTGACAGCATTAGTTTTGGTGCTATTTTATTTTCTTTGGTGTTTATGGAGATTGGAGTTCCCGATGGGCCAAAGGAAAATATTTGGGAATACCCCACCAGGGTTCATTTTAAGAGACCTCTTGGAAATCGGAGGTGGAGAATACCTGGCGAATATCCTCGGAACTGGTTTCGCGGGAAGGCAAATTTTTTGGGGGTTGTATGAAAAAAATTTGCCTGATTTTCAAGTGTTGCAACAGAAGGCTGCAGACGCGCGATGGGAGACTTTGTTGTCGCGCGTCAAAAAAAATGCATTAACGCGCATCAACAAACCTCAGTGATGCGTGTCAACAACCGTAATGACATGCATCACTAAGGTCTGTTGACGTGTGTCAATGCATTTTTTTGGCGCGCGACAGCAAAATCTCCTGTCACGCGTCTGCAACCTCCGACCTCTGCTTTCTCATCAAAAAATCTCCATGTCGCGCATCAACAAACTCTTTGTTATGCGTCTGCTATGTGTCAATATCTATTGAACCTCCTTGTCGCGCGTCAACTATCTGTCAAGGTCACACGTCAAAAAAATGCATTGACGCGTGTCAACAGACCTCAGTGACGCACGTCATTACGGTTGTTGACGCGCGTCACTGAGGTCTGTTGACGCACGTCCCAATGCATTTTTTTTTATGCGCGAAATGCAAAGTATCTTATCGCACATGATTGTGGGACTAACCTCTGAATTCCCACATCCATAAATGTAATCTCCATGTAGCGCATCAAAAAACTCTTTGTCGTGCACCAAAACAAATAAGCAACATGCGTCAACCTATCTGTTGTACCTCCTAGTACGTGCGTCAACTATCCGTCAAGGTCGCACATCAACCAATAACCCTCATTGACGTGCGTCAATGAGACCTATTTGTATGCATCAACAAGGTTGTTGACGTGAGTCAATGAGGTCTGTCTACGCGCGTCAATGAGGATTAGAATTGACGCGCGACAACTATCCTTCATTTGTAGCCTCATGCCCTCTTCTTGCTCATTGAGAAAATTTTCCATGTGACTAATAGATCAACAAACTCTTTGTCAGCATCGAAGGACTAGGATATACCAATCTGTAGGCTGGATATCTGATAAATTGAAGAAGTACGTCAATAAATTACCCCCTTGTCGGAAGTCTATAATACGAGATATAACAATTGTTGAAAAATGACCAAGTAAAGTGTTTTACCTGGCGAATACAATCTGGTTGCATATTGCAAGAAATATTTTCAAGGGTAGGTGAAGCCTACCCCTAAATCAAGATCAATAGCAAAGTGTAATTTTTAGAACAGGTACACTGACCTGTGCCAAAATTAGTTTTTACCTTTTCAAAATTTCTCAAAAATGGAATAGTGCCATATGGGCCAATATTCGACTAAAATTTAGGAGTACCCCACAGAAAATAAATCTCTAGCAAAAAGATTTGATAAATACTTATGTGAAGGGACCATGAGTGGGCTATTTAAGCAGAGGGTGGAGATTTGGTATGATAGGCTCCACACAACGTTTGAAGAGGAGTGGCACATACCCAAGGAGTTACCTTCGGTGGTGGGTAAGGAAGTACAGTTTGCAATCTACCAACATTTTTGCATCACATGATTTGCTATGAAGGACAAAGCTTGGATCCCTTGGTGCAAACTACCATATGCCTTCACAACACGCTGCTTCCAGGCATCAGTTTCATTAGTTCATAGATGTGTGCTACCTAAGCTTCATCGCAGATAAGGTAGATTGTGATTATCACACTCTGAGAAAAACATATGTATATCTAGGATGGACTGCCTACATTGAGAGGATTATCTCAGATGTAATAAATATGAAGCTGGTAAGCTTAGTAGTTGGATACGTTAGAGAAGTGCTTATGTATCTTAAAGTTAAGCCCAAGCTAGAGAAAAAAAATATGTGGAAAATGAGTTCATGCTTCCAGGGTCTACATAAGGGTAAGCATACAATAGAGAATGTGCCAACTCCACAGCCTGTAGAGACCATATTAGTGGATGAAGAGGAAGAGGAATGAGAAGATAGTGGTGGCCTTGAGCATAGAGGAAGAAGACAACCTACAGACAAGGTAGGAATTGAGTGTGTGACTACACCACCTCAGGTTCAAGAAGGAGATGATGAGGACCTAGATGTAGTACAAGGAGAGCACCACTTCAAAAGGGTATTCAAAATAACTAGAACCCAAGGTGCTACACCACAATCAGTGTGCAGATCACCATGAATCTCCCACAAAAGGAGACAATTGAGAAAAGAAGAAGAAAGTTGAAGCTGACCAAGGAGGTGGAAGATTCTGAGGAGAGCACGCCTAAATATCCAACACAACCAAAGGACATGGAAGAGACAAAGGACAAAAAAATGAAGGATGGAGAAGGAGTAAAGGAGGTAGATGAGAAAACACAAGGGACTACTTAGGGCATAACATAACAAGCTCCAAATCTTAGCACTCAAGTTCCTAAGGGGCCAAGATCGAAGAGGACAAGTGGGGAGTATACTGCACCGGTCATGGGCTACTCTGAGGACACAAGTAAAATTATCCATGCCTATTTCCAAAGCACAGTGGGCCTTAAAGAATTGTATGGATGGGAGTTGATGGATGAGGACATGACCACCGTGCGCACAAGGAAACAACTATCTTGGTCAATGCAGACACATATGGATGAACCAGACTTTGACGTATGTGAAGAGTCCTGTGTATCTAGAAGATTGAAGAAGACATCTCAGGCTAGACACATAACGGTAAAGCCTACTGTTATAGTAGATGAAAAATTAAGTAATGCCTTAGTAAAGGTATCTACAAAGGTGACAAGGGGGAATGTGGATAAAGCTGCAACTCTTAGGGTGTTGAAAGAAGAAATCAAAGCCAAAGATGCAGAGATAACACACCTACAACAAGAGAAGGACTTAGAGCAGAAGAAGAAAAATAATTTCATTAGCATGGCAGAGGAAATTGGAGACCATTTCCTAAAAGAAAGACCATATTTGGAGTCCAAGGTACCAGAAAAATTTCCTTCGGAAATGCATTATGTACGTACCTTGGTAGATTTGGTGCTTGAGGATGGACCTACATGCATGCCATCCCCAAGAGATCCTAAGCAGGAAGCAGAGTGAGAAAAGGCTTCAGTGATGAGGAAGATTGCATCTTATGAGGCATTGCTCCAAAGCTTGCAGGAGGAGCTGAGAAAAGTAGACCAGGCATTGAACATTTGCACAGCTCCGGAGGCGGTCATCAGGATAAGGACCATGGTAGAGGAAAATGAAGTCCTAAAAGTGATGAAGGATGAGTACAATGGGTCATGCAGAGAGGTTGGAATTGGTAAAACAAAAGAACAAGGCCCTTATAACAACATAAGAACCCCATCAGGAAAGGTTAGATGAGTTGGGGAAGGTTATAACAAACAAGATGGATCTACTAGAGGGAAGAATGTTTGCAATGTCCAACATTGTTCTAGTTTTGTATAATGAAAAGGGGGACATTTCCCAAGATGAGCTGGAGTCTATTGCGGTAGATATTCCAGAAAAAGTAGAAGCCACACTAAGTGAATGGCAAACATTAGAGGCCAAAATAAAGGAAGAATATCCATAACTCATTCTTCCAGTTGAAGCAAAGGATACTACTGAGTAAATAATTCTTTTGTATAGAAAATTCTTTACTATCTTCCATTTATATTCTTTCTCATTCTTTGAGCATTCAAGAGGTAACCATTACCATGGTGGAAATGGAGTTAGTGTGGGGTAATATTGAGTAGATAATGTATAACACTTAGCATAAGGCATACAAAAGATTTGCATCGAATAACATAACACATTTACAGGTGCGGAAGGATCAAAAAGGAATCACGTGCAGAAGAGAGATAGATTTGGGACTTAGCCATTTTCACGATTATGATCTATTTTTGGAAGATGGTGTGTGGAGCACATCAAACAGGAAAAGACTTGTGTGACACACATCAGCTATTTTTCGGAAGAGCACCTATGGAGCACTTTGCATGGATGTGGGCTAAAGATAGAATTGCGACTGATATTTAACTAAGAGAGATCTATTATTATCATTCTTGCATGTTAGCTTATTATTGTAAAGGCACATGGCTATTCTTAACATGCGACCTATTTTGGGAATAGATAAGCGGTGAAGGGAAATTCTCCACCTTTATAAATATGTAGTGAACTAAGTAGTAAGAGAGAGATATAGATGTGAGAACTGAATTATTGTGAGGTTATGCTGTCAAATCTAATGCGCGCATAAACTATGGTATTATCTGTTGTAATGAGCTTCTTTGTATTTATCACATTTAATATAATGGAGTGTATTGGATGAATTAGAGTATTAATCTCGAGTATGATTGGCTCTTGCATGTGTTGATTTCATCATGGTTATCATTTAAGTTTGTTATTCTTTATATATAGATTTGTACATGCATTGTAGAATGATGTATTAATTATGGATCTGAATGCATTAATTCTTCATCATGCAAACGTTTGCAACAACAACCCTAAAGAGGGGCTTGGTACCTTTGCGTGCTTCAAGTGAGCTCTCACTCTAGGCTGAGTGTTATGTCAGTGCGCCTGGGCTTTTACTAGTAAATTCTAGGCTGCATCATATACCAAAAGTGAAGGATCCAATCCTAGCATATCCGCATATGTCCATATAAAGATATCTTGGAAATTAACAAGAAGTGTTGTAAATTCTTCTATTTCCACTTCTACTAGACTTGCAGGTGTCAATTTGTAAGAGTTTGGGGTTCTCACTTGTACCAATATTGATGTTCATGACATCCTCTACTAGAATTTTTGACGTGTCTTTTTCTTGAAAAGATGTTGTAGGATGATGTAGATCATTTGTATGGTTTGAAGGATATTCCTCTCTCTAGTGCTAGGATATATGTCCTTTTTCTTTTTATTATTTTTCTCTTTTTTCATTTTTTGTTTCTCGGATAGCGCCTCAGTGAGATTTTCACTATGGGAGATTTTTTTTTTTTTCATTTTTCTTGTTTAAGTGGACTAGGGTACTTGAGTCTTCACCAAAATATTTTTTTCATTTAGTTCAATATCAAATCCCTTCTTGTGATTTGAAAATTGTATAGGGTCTCAAGTCCCAAGGAACTCTTTGATGACCTCATCTTTTTGAAAGAGATCCATAGATATGAGATTAAGTTGATCTTGAATTATAAGACTAGGATGTATAAGGTCAAGGTCAATGGTGTGGATGGAAAGGTATTAAAATATGATAGTTTTGGCTAAGTCATCAACAAGGCTATGTGTGGAACCTGTATCAATGTCTGAATCAACATCCTCATCGCTAGTTAATACATCAAGTAATATTGGAATTTTTAAAAATGTTTTAAATACTAGACCATAACGATAGAGATTTTTTGTATACATGATAGGATCAAGGTGACCTTGTTCATTTTTTCTAAGTCCTTTACCTTTCTAGTACATGTTCTTCACCATTTTATTTTCTTTACTATAGTCAGGATATTCGTAGCATGTAGCTCGCCTATCATCATACAAAAAAAATCCCATATAACCCTGAATGTCTCCATGCTCTAGATATCTGAATCATTTCCAATGACCAACGAGTTACACCAAGATTGTAAATGAGATCCTCTATGACCATAACTAAGTGGAGATAAAGGTAAATTCCCAATATGAAAAGAAATACGCTCAAGTGGAGAAGTGGATGTAGAATGTTGAATTTTCAAAAGGATTTCCAAATTAATGCGGTTTCCATCTGTGAAGGGAATGATACAAGGATCTAAAGGTATATATGTAGAAGGGAAATAATTTGTGAGCGTAGATCTCCCCTCTAGGATCTTACAATATTCAGATGGTATAGTATCAACAAGTAGGGTAAACTCTTTACCTTCATAAGGGAACATAATGCACTAATGGAAGGTGGAAGGTATAATTTGCATAACATGAATATATAAATGAACAAGGAGAATGTTATATGAGGTTTTAACGTTTGCAACATGAAAAATGGTGTCCAATGTTTGAGGTCCAACCTTTATGGATAATGTGATCGTACTCGGGGATTATCTTTAACTATTATCATAACCACGAATAGTGATGATGTTAGTTCCTAGACTTACCTCATTATGACCAAGGAATATTAATAATTTCATGCGAAAAATATTCAACGCAAATCCATTGTCTATAGACACTCTTTTTATTTTATGATGAGTTATGAATGCTTTGATATATAATGAATTATTGTTTTGAATATTTGGATTCAAAAGGTCATGAGGAACAAATGAAAGGATTGGACTACTAGGTGATAGTTTTGCAATTAAGGCATGGAATTGTTGATTATTAATATCCTTAGGAACACATACATCATGAATTATATGAGTAAATATGTCTTGAAGTGCATATGATGACTTAATTAAGTTCATGAGGGATATTTATGCAATCGTATTCTCTAATTATTTTATAATATTATAATAATCTAAGGAAGATTTAGCAATTGATGTTTTTGGATCAGTAGTAGGTTGGGGATTAGGCATTTGAGGTAAAGTTGATATGGATGGATGCTTTGCAGAAGGTACCCAAACCTTTTTATGTTGCATTGTCACCACATAATTAGGAGTAATGATTTTTACGGTGGCCACAAATTTAGGTGTATGTCTTATAAGTGAAATGATGGAATTGAATTCAAAATTATTTGAGGACTGACCCTTGTCTTGGTATTTGTTGTTCGTATCATGTTTTGGAAAGAGATCATTGAACATATTTATTTTTTCATTTGGTGTTTTTGTATTAGATGTGTTTTCAATTTCAATATCTCTATGGTCAATTAAATCCTGAATGTAATGGAAAATTTTCATATAATGATCTACATGGTGAACATTGATATGATGGTACTCACAATATTCATTTTATTTGTACCATGTTAGTTTTAGTTTCCCTTATTTGAATGGTCTTGATATGGGATAAATGATCATATATACACTTACTAAGTGACAAAACACACTAGAAAGAATGTCTCCGAGAAATGTGAATTGTATTCGTTTGAGTTCACGTGGAGTATTTTCTTTACTAGGGATTATAATTGGTTGGTTATTCAATTTGTTTGGTTTTGATTGATGATTTTACATGTTTTGAACGTGGTGAGTATCAATGATCTTGAAAGGTACAACGTTTTAGTTTTGATTAAAGAATTTTTGTTTATCTTGATTTTGATAATTGTCCTTATGAGATTTATATTTTGAAGGATATTTGATTAAGAACTTAACAATGAGAGTCATTTTTATTTGTGCTCATTTTTCGATTACTTCCTCGAAGTTTATTAGGAAATGCATTTACATTTGGAATGATAATTCCGGATTGATATTTGGGATGAAGATTCTTAACAATTGTTTTTTAGGTATGGAACAAGGGAATAAACTTGCAATTCCTCTACATTTTTGAAGAAATGATATGTGAATGTTTAATTATTCCTTTGCTTGGTGTTACAAAGGTCCATCATAGTGACTTCAAAATCTAGGTTAAAGGAGAAGTGTTTAACAAAGTTTTCCGATAAGTCAAAAAAAAGAGTGATTGAGCCTTTCAGAAGGTGTAAAAACCAATATAAGGCTTGTCATCCTTTTTTTTTTTTTGAGAAAAGATGAAAGAGGTAGATGTCGTTGTAGGATACTTATTGGCATGCCATGAAGAATTATTTAACAAGCTCTCTTGGGTCATGTTTGGATTTATACTTGTTGAATTTAGGGGTATTGAATGATTGAGGAAATGGTATGCGCAATATTTATTTTTCAAATGGATATGGAGAAATTTATTGAATGTTAAATTATTTTTTTCACTTTTACATTAAAATTATCGTTTATTTTACGTTCTTCTATTCTTGTGTGAATGGAGAATCTGTTTGAGGGATGTCCATTATTATTTTAGTTTCTTGATGAGTTTGCACTTTTTCTTCATTGTTTTGGAAACCTTAGAAGCCATATGAGAAAATTCACTTGTCATCTCACGAAATTTTACTAATAAGGATTCATTTTATTTATTTGTTAAATTGCTATATATTTTTTGCTAGATTCGAGTTTATCTAGAAGATGTCTCAAATTCTCATCCCATATGAAGGTAGTTTAGCTCCCATTTCTAGGAGAAGAAGAACATACTAATGTTTGTTTTGTATTAGAATTTCATCAACTTGCTCTTTTTCTTTTTCTTTTTCTTTGATTTTAGGTTGTATGACTTTTTTACTCTTTCTCATAACTATATTTTCCAAGAGTGTTATCAAAATGGTTATAAATATTATATAGATTTTGTTACAAGTAACTACCATTTTGTACTAAAGGGTAGGAACCTAAAGTGAGGAGTTGTTTATGATTTTGAAAAAAGTTGGATTTATTTGATTGGATTGTTTGGATTTTTATTTGATTTATTTGCTTAAATTTGGATGCGGGTATCCAAAGTGTAAGATTGTGATTCGATTGAATTTTTTTAGATTTGGATGTGCATATCTAAATTATAAGACTTCAATTTGATTGCATTTTCTTAGACTTGGAAGTTTGTATCAATAATCTAAGAATTTGATGTGAGATTTGATAAGTTGGATGCTGATTTTGACTCTAATTTTGATTGGGTAGAACACAAGTTATGATTTGATTCTGATTTGGCTTCGGTTCCAATTTGGATTGGATTGGTTACCAAGTGATAAGGTTTTGATTTAAATTTGATAGATTTGGATTCTGATTGGATTGACTATAAAGGATAAGACTTTGTTTGACTATGATTGTGTTGTAGAAATAAAATTCTAATTAAAGGATAGTATTTGCAATACAAGTTTGTTTATTTGATATATAAAAATGAACATTTTCAAACAAGAAGACAAAAATTATTTTTTTGATTTATTTTGGATTGATAGGAAAAATACCATCAGGATATGAATTTTTTTTATGATAATGCAACAAGTCGTGAAATGGGTGGATGAAAGGATCTTATCACTCATAAAAGATACGACTTTTGCTATATCCCATAATTGATATACTAAATCTGTATGGGGATAGAAGTGGTACGGGGAACCCTTGGAATAATGAAAGAGACTCACCTAATCATTACTATCCCTCTTAGAGGAGTGAATCACCACTACAATGATGGCTTTTATGATTAGGTGGTAGGGTAATGAGGGAATGATTTGTGTATGGTTTCCTTATTTATCATCAAAGAATTTACATAGACGATGCCACATACTTTGTTGTTATAGATATTTTAGGAATATACTCACAGTAATCCTAATCATGACATCTTTACCTGTAAGTGGGGGACAGAGCCAAGAAAAGTGCCAAATGTTGTTTGAGACTAGGTCTCAAGTAAAATGCAATGCAGTATGAGTGGTGCATGATAGTGAAGTCCATGCCATCGATATAACTAAGTGGTGATGAAATCCATGTTGCTACATGTAAATAAAAATATGAAATGATTACAAAAAAGTTCTTTCTAACTTTGATGAAAATAAATATGAAAATGACAAGAAAAGAAAATGTTATACCTAAATTTTTTTAGAAAATTTTAATCAAGTGCATGAAAAATATTAGTAGTTTGTTTTTTTTATTTTCTTGTTTTGATAAGGATTTTCTAAATGAAGTGGTCTTGCATGTAAACAATTAATAGGTTTCCTACAAGAAAAATTTAGGATAAAGTTTGAAATAAAATATCTTGGTCATTTCAGATTCTCAAGATCATCTAAGGATGCAAGAGAAGAGCATACATGAATTTTGATCATGGAATAAAAAAAGATGATTAGTAAACTAACTAATAAAGGAATCGTATTTGCTTTTGTTTCTCAAGATCACCTGAAGGTGCCAGAGAATAACATACACAACTTTGATTTTAATTGATAAATGATCAAATGATAATAAATGAAAGCAAAAAAAAAAGATAAATGATTGAAATTATTTAGAAAGAATGATGAAAACTAAGTGGTAGAGTATGTTATTTGTATAAACTTGTAGAAAATAGTATAAAAACAACACACACAAAAATAAGTGAATGTTGGAAAACTGTAAGAAAATACAATTTTGACATAAAGCGCTAGCACATGTGGAATGAACGTAAATACATATAGAATTAATATAAATACGCATGAAATGCATGCAAATTCATATTTAACAGAACACATACACACTTAATATAACGGTAATGCTCTCAGTAAGATGGAAACACAACTTTTGTGAATGAAATGTGGGTCTGATGCTATCAACATAAAACACACTAAACACCAAATTAACATGTTAGCACGACTATTTAAATGCTAACAAAATAAATGACACGAAAATGAAAATCTAAAAAATAGTAAAAACAAATAAAACATAGATGCAATTTAAATTGACAAATACACAAGAAAATACATGCTAGTGCATGATGTGTGACATAAACATAGATCTGGTGATGCTAGTGTAAATCACTTGTTACACTAGCACAAATGATGTCATAGAAGCGCAAATCACCTATACCTACATAAAAATATTAGATCATGAACAAAATGTCTATTTTTTTGGATATGATCTCAAATATTCTTATGGAATGACCTTCAAACTCATCAATAGCTTCTAAATAGTAGAAACAACACAAGAAATATGTTAGACTCAATAAAAATGATCAAAATTTTCATGGGATGTCTCATCGGGTGTGCCATAAATGTATATAGATAAAATTCAAAATAAGGGAAGAAAACAAACAATAAGAAAAACTAATCCTTCCTCTGTACCCCCTTGTAACCTCATATGAGATTGGATGAAGCACTGAGATTTTTGAATCTCTATGATCAATTGGATGTGGATGCTCCAAGAAATGTTCTGAACAGAAGTAGACTTCAACTATGGGAAAGAAAAAATGATTGATGATTGAATTGATTGATAGATTTGTGATCAAATGGACATCATAATAACGTGTTCAATTGAAAGGAAATTCGACACAATAAAGATGCAAATTCTTAGGCTTCCAAAGATGAAAAATGGAGAGGAATGAGTGTTTATTTATAATTGAAGGAAGATAATCCCATAGCCTTGATTTGTGTGATTAATTTTCTAGTTTGATGTTGAATGAAGCATGATTGGAATGATTTGTCTAAGTTTCTAATTTGATTGGCAAGATAAGTTGTTGATTTGAGCTTGACTGAGTGAGTTATCATTGAGTTTGGAAAAAAGTGACATATTTTTTGAATAATTCAAAAATTTGCTTTGAATTAATATTTCATTTGTTTTGTTTTATTCATCCAAAAAGTGATGTGAGTTTTAGTTTGGAGAGAGTTTTTCTTTAATTTAGAAAGTTATGATTCAAGGGATATGTTTTAGTTAACTCAAATCTATTATTTGATTTAATTTAAACTTGCCACCTTGAATAATATTAATGATTTTTATCCTTAGTCATGATTAGATTTTCTTTATTCAACTCGAGATGTCAGCTAGTGAGGTGTAAATGGATAAATGGGGGATTTATTAATTATTTTGATATTAAATTAGCTAATAGGGTAGGAGATGAATAATAAGGGTGATAAGAATAATTAATTAATCCTAGGAGTGAGGTACAAGTGAAATAGGGTTTAGAGTATGAATATTTAACAATTCGAGACCATGTGTGAGCGATAGAGATGATAAAAATTAATTTGGGACAATGTCGTGGAATGTCCTTAAGGGTCATAAAATAGCGGAATACATCAGAAGTGGTCATAATAGGCCAGAAATGATAAAAATGTGTGGTGATGTAATTACAAGATGATTTCAGAGATTTAGAATGCGTAATAGGATATTTAGGGTTTCTACATGTGGGTCATACCTAGAAGATCCTAACCATTTGTAGAGTCTACACAATGAATGAAATTCAAAAGTTTATTCTATTGCTCAATGACCTTTATGCCATCTATATGGACATGCTCTTCTCCGGAGCTATAAAATATCTCATTTAGAGATTTCAAAGACTCTGGTGCTTCTCCTAAGGACCTAACACATACTAGTTTTCTTCCTTTACTTAGCTTTAATGACCTACAATGAATTAGCCGCTCTTATTTTGTATCTTTTGATTTATCATGCACATTCAACAACCTAGGATTTGTCTTACTTAAATGTCCATGCTAACCCCAAAATGGTGAAATTGTTTTTTGTTTATTGCTACACATTCCTTCTTCTCTCTCCTTGTTTGAAATATCGTTTAGGAAGTATAGTCCCTTCTAAATGCTTCATAATATTCCTACTCAGATTCAAATTTGAATTTATTTCCCTTTAAATGATCTTAGATACCTCCATATAGATGTTACCTTCTTGTTCCACACCGATATGGTCATTGGAGTCAACTAACCATTGATTCCATGACAACTTCCTTTGTTAGATACCTTTTGATGCTTTTCTTGAATTATCCACCAACTACCAACTCCTCTTCACACCCCTTTATGGTGTAATCTTTCTCCACAACTTTTCTATGTTCTTCCATACAATATTATGTTTCAGCTACATCTTCACCTTCTTTTTGGGCATTGTCTCTAGGATTATGGGCCTTCTCTAAAACATATGTGTAACTTCTTCACATCGTGCTATTGTGAAACCCTCCTTTCATTATTTCCTACCTTTTGTGCAATATTTTACATTTCAAATATATCCTTCACAATCTTTACATGCCTCCGGTAACTAGGTTGTGCCAAAATCCCACTGCACTACTAAACCTTATATGCAAAATCATTGTGCATTGCTCTTTTGTGTCGTGCTTCCTTCACCCCAAAACCTTATACACTCTACTCTACTCCATGCTTAATCAAAAGTTTTTGCACTATTATGTGCCCTCTTTTAGTGCACATTCCATGCAACCTACTATTTTTTGTTAACTATTGTACAAATCCCTCATGCACTTCCACACAATCACCATTTCATTCTACAACGCCTCCTCTCTTCGCTTTATGTGATTTTCATTCTCGTGTGCACCCACACTTGGCCAAAATTATACAAGATTACTTTGGATCTTGGATGCTCCTATATCAAATACATGATGTAATAAAAACTTGATTTCCACCTCAAGTAGACTGAGTGAGTGGTAGAACCACCTTTCAGATTATTATGACAAATAATCCTAGCTTCTTCATCTAATAAGTCTTGCTCTAGACACGATGTTTCTTTCAGTGTCTCTTCTAGTCCTTCATCACCTCCCTTTGACTCATCCATGTTACTGTACAAAAACTTGTGATCCCCTTCCCGGAATAAATACCATCTCATCCTAATTAATTACTCTATCTCACCCTCATTTTTGAATATTTTCCCACCTCAAACTATCCACCTGTGCATTAAATTTTGTGAATGTTTGCTTGCCTCTATCTATCCACCTTCACCTAAAGTCATTATGAATTATCTTATTCCCTTCCCATATCATCCCTGGACCTTTATACTATGCACATTCCTCTTTTCCACACCTTCTTTTCTATGTACTTTCTACCTTTGCACCCTTTTTCTCTCTACAAGATTCCTTTGTACATCCTCTCCTCTTCTTCTTTTATCTTCTTGTCACCTTTCTTCCATGACATATCCTCTCCTTTTTATGATTATCTCCATGCACTTACCTTTTATTCCTTCTATTTCACATCTTTCTTGTACACTATCTACTATGATGTGTTCATTTACACCTCTATACTTTATGTATTCATATCTCCATGCACTTGTGGGATTGGAACCAAACTCTATCTTGCTCCTCTTCTTCATTTCTTATATCTTTCCTTGCTTTAGGCATTCCTTCATTGTGTGTATGGTTTCCCATGTGATATACCTTAAATATTTATTCCATGAACTCTTCCCCTTTATGTACGATATTCATTTATGGGATTCTATCTTACTTCTCCTTCTCTTGACCCTTCCTGGGACACATATCAACCACCTCCCCCAAACATGGATATTTTTCACTCCACATGACCTATGCATCGATATGACATTGCATGCTCACATACATAATCCTAGTCTACTCTTCTTCATCATGGTTCCTCCACCATATTCTATCCTCTAGTGTACTCTCATATTTATGCACTCTTCTCTTTTCCTTCTCCTTTAGATACACTCTTGATTATTCATTGTAAAATCTTTATTTGTGGCTACGAGCCACCTTTCCTCTTCATATATATGGGGAATATCCTCTTGGATTCTCAACTTATCCTTGGAAAAATTTTCCGTGTGACCCTCTTTGATATATGTCTAGATATCATTGTTATCAACTTCTTTCTTTGTTCTCTTTGTATTAGGTAAAAGATCTGGAGCCTTCTCCACTTGCTGATCATCTTCTTCTTCTTTTACCTATAAGGCAACGTCAATTTTTTTCAAAAATGATCCTCTACTATTGCTACACCCTCTAATGTTTTTTATTCCTCATTGTGTGTGCCTCATTCTTTGTGCACTCCCAAAATATCTTCCTTAGAATTCTGCTCCTTGGTTTCCTTCGGGGAAACTTCTTCTCCTCTACGAAGTTATTCTTCTTTGTTATACTCTTATTTTATTATATTCTCTTCCACACCATCCTCCTTCAAACCATTATCGATATTATTTGTCACTAGCGTGCTCTGTTTCACACACACTTTCACAACTTCCTTCACCAACTACTCTAATTTTTTTCCTTCAGGTAAATTTCTTCCTTTCTCCTCTTCTTTTCTTCTTCCAACATGGTTCTCCAATTATCACACACACCTCCATATGTGTACTCCTAAACTCTTTTCCTAGGATGTTCTTCTCGTGTAATCATCTATAAACTATTTTTCTCCACTAGGGTCTCCTCTTTCATGTACTCATTTATGATCCCCTCTTTTCCTCTTGCTATGACATCTTCCTCCATGCAATCCATTTCACACTATGGTTCTTTGGCTAGGAATCCACACAATTCTCACCATTCCTTCTCGATGTCCTCTAGCTATGAAATCAAGTTATCCTCCATGTGATCATGACCTCCCATGAACATCTCTTCCTCAACTACCTCTCTCTCATCTTGTGAAATATCTATGCACACTTCCATTAGGATGAAATGCAGTTGCTTGTATTTACCTTATTTCATTATCCTTTTTTATTCACTCCCAAGTGTCTCAATCTTCTATCTTAACCTTTTTCTCCATGCATGAACTATCCTTCTTCACGTTCTTCCACACACCACCTAATTGTTATCCTACACATGTTTCAGATTCATCTCCTCGGTGCACCACCATGTGGTTTTTTTGCTATGAACATTCATCTCTCAATGGTGACAGAGGAAACATCTTCCCATCATTTTACACCTCCACTCTACTTGATCTCCCATCATAGAGAATCTCTATGTAATTTTTCCACAACCTCCCCAACATGATATGACATGCATAGATTAGTAGGATGTCACAAAGCAATCAATCTTTGAACATCCCAATCTTAATCTCCACTTCAAATTCCTCACACATAATTCCCTCCCAAATTTACACTAATGAGGTCACTCTATATGGGTTAGGTGCCTCCTGTATGATAACCACAAATTCAACACCATATCCTCTATAAATAGATTTTTAGTGCTCTTGTTATCGACCACTACCATAAATAGTTTTCCTTTGGTCTTACACTATGTGTAAAATATATATCCCCTATCTCTTCGGGACTTGACCTTGGCTATTTTCAAAACCTTGCCTTCTCTATGATGCTCTTCACATTTATATCCCTTTATTTTATCCCTCTATGTGTTCTTCTTGCACTTTCTTCCACCTCACTAGATATCTCCTCATAGCACCTTGGGACATTTAAATAATCGATGTCTTATCTCTTCACACACATAACAACATCCATTCAGTATTGTGCACCAATCTCTTCTCATCAATAGAATTTTACTTCAACCTTATTTCTCTTTAGTACTGTTTGTGAAATCTTTTTGCAATTATGTTTGTTGTGATGTCAACTCTCCACCAATTCTTTCCTCCTATCAAGAAAATATTACAAATTGTATGCATGTATCACATTCTCATGCCCTTGAATCCTCATCAATACCTCAATGGACTCATTGTTCATCATATTTACATGTTAATTATTCTCCCTCACCATTTATTTAAACATTATGAACTTAAAAACCTCTTCAATGGTCTTCCTCTAGTATGGTCCTTACAACCTTCATCTCTTCAATGATTTCCTCCAACATTCTCATCAATGTTGTGTCTGATTCACCTTCTTTGGTTGACATCTTACTTTAACACACAATAAAATTCAATCTCCTTCAACTATTGTACACCAAGATTCACTCACATTATCTACCCACCTTCTCTTCACAGTGGATAACACAACTCTTCCTCTGGTTTCCTCATGTTTAGTGATATGCCAAATTATATTTTCTCTCAATTTATAGAAAGTATCCTATTCTAATAATACTTGGAGCATGGGTGGGTCAGTCCTAGAAGATCCTTCCCATTTATAGAGTTAACACATTGGTATGAAATTCAAAGGTTTCCTCTATTAGTCAATGGCCTTTATAAAAACCAACAAATACATGCTCCTATATGGAGCTATAAGATATCTCTTTGGAGATTTTATAGATACGGTGTTTCTCTAAGGACCTAACCTAGACACATTTTCTTCCTTGAATTAGATCTAATAAACTACAATGACTTAACAACTCTCAGCTGGCCTATTGTTCTTTATCATGCAAATTCAACAAACTTGTATCTTTCTTACTTAGATGACCATGCTAACTCATAAATGGTGATCTTATCCTCTATTTATAGCCACATGATCCCACTTTTGTATCCTCATTTAAAATATCATTTAGGAGGTTTGGTCCCTTTTATATGCTTCTTAATATTCCCTTTTAGATTTAGATTTGAATTTACTTCACTTTAATGTTATAAGCTACCTCCATGTAGGAAGAACCTACTTGTGACATGTTTATATGGTCACTGGAATTAAATAGCCATTGATTATATGCTAACTTACTTTTTCAAACACCTTCTGATTTTTTTTTGACTTGTCTGCCAACAAAAAAAATCTCTATGAAATCCTTTATCATGCACTAATTCTCCATACCTATTCTCTATTCTGCCACATAATCTTTTGTTTGAGATACACCTTTAATTATTTTTATGCACTATCTTTGAGATTCTAGGAATTCTCCAAAATATTTATGCACCCTTTTTTCAGTACAAGATATTGAAAAATCCTCCTTTCATGCTTTCATGCCTTCTGCATACTATTTTTCTTTACGCATAACTCCTTCACAATTATTACATGCCTCTATTCACTAGGATAGGCCAAAATCCTATTACACTACCAAAAATCCTAAGTAATATCACTGTGAATTATTATTCAAAGCCTCACTTCCTTCCTTCACTATAAAACTTGTGTTCTCTGCTCTATTTCACACTTTGCTAAACGTATACGCACTATTGTGTACCCTCTTCTACTATGAACTCTATGCACTTGACTCTTTTTTGGTAGCTATTACATAAATTCCTCTCACACTTCCACATAATAACCCTTTGATTTTGTTATGATTGCTCTCTTCATTCCACATGCTCTCCATCCCTGCACACACCCATACTTAGGAAAAAGTCTGTAGGATTACTTTGGACTTATATGTTCCTACATAAATGAGATGTGGATAACACTCTAGTTGGTGTATCAACGGATTGTAAGACACACCCATACTTAGGAAAAAGTCTGTAGGATTCAAACTTTGGCAAACATACATCATATGTTCCTACACTCACTTGAGGCTTGTACTGATAACTCCACTCTAGTATGGTAGCTATCTATAGTGGTGACTTAGTCTAGGGTACTTCTCTAATTACCCAAACTTTGACATTTTAATATTACCGGGTCTATAAAATTCAAACTTAGCAAACATACATCACATCCACACTCACTTGAGGCTTGTACTGTTAACTCCACTATATTAGCTTCTATAGTGGTGACTTAGTCTAGGATAGGCTAGGGTAGTCAAGGTGTATATGAATCTACATTTTAGCTCTATAATGACACATATCAAATATGGATCAGTAAAATGTAGGATAGTCATACTACCAACTAGGTTTGGATTTGTTGGAACAAATGTAGGTTGGACATAATAGGGAGAGGATTGTGTGATAGGTCTACCAAAACAATTAAATAAAAGTTCAACCATAAATCTCAAGTCATTCACATGCTCGATTTAGAATGGGTTTTTTCTAAATACAAAAAAAATAGGTACGTAAAATATGAGAATATTGGATAAGGTTAAATTAGGTGGAAATTGATAAGGTGATAAAAAATTGCAAGCCATTCATACATGTGATTGGGCCTGGAAAAAATATGGGTGGAAAATAGTCTGCAAGAAAGTTGACAAAATAATGGTGGATAAGATGCTAATTGTGCAAGTGACATAGAAGACAAACAAAAATTATGTAGTAGATGATTGAAGACATGATGAGTGAGATGAGTGACCTAGATAGGGTTGGATATGGTTGAATGTAGTCGAAGAAATATGGAAAATATATTATTTTTGGGTTTCTATAGTTTATAGAATTTTTGTGTCTTTTTATATTTAACAAATATAAGAGAATACAAGGGGAAAATAAGAATCCTATTATTAGTTCTAAGGGTGTATAATCACTTAACATACCATCGATATACATTGACGATACATGGGTAACTTAGGGAACACTATTTTCCCGTCACCATAAAATGAAACACAAAAAAGTAGGATTCTAATTCTAGGCTATAAATTTGGCTCCTAAGGGGGTCCTCTATAAACCTCGAGATATGTGAATCCTAATTCAGTGTTAGAGGAATATTATTTATGGTGTGGATATTGAACAATCAAACCCCCTCATTTTTATCCATCTATTTCAGTGGAGCTTCAATAATAACAAAAATTCCAACCTTGAATTTATATATCCCACTAGTATACATGATCTAAACTATGGACTCTCTATGATAAAATCCAAGTATCTCCTTAAAAGATTAAGATAATTTCTTATTCCTATGATCACATTTTGTTGCGAGGGAAGAGCATACATATTCTTAGCCAGGTTTAAAAGAAAATGAATCGCAAGACATACGCATGAACAAAACAAAATAAAAACAAAAAATTTCTTTTTATGATAGTAAAATTGTATGATAGTCACACGCATGACTATTATATAACCATTTTTTTGTTAGATTTAAAAAATATGGAGGGAACACAAGGAAAAAATCAATATCCTAATATTAGTCCTAAAAGTGTATGCCCGCTTCTAAGTAGCCTACTGATATACCTTGAAGCTATGAGTGGGTATCTTAGGGAATGCTATTTTCCTAGCACTATGAAGTGAAACACATAAAAAGTAGGATTTTAATACTAGACTAGAAAATTGGATCCTAAAGGGCATCACATATGAGAGCTAATACGATTGAAAAATGCAAATAAATAAATGAGCCACCCTACGATAGTGTGAGAGATATAAATAAAAATCATTTTATGAATAAAGATGGGCTTATGCTGTCATGTATGTAGTGGACATCATATAAGATTCTTCATGAATAAAGAAAGATAACTCTTAAATCTGAAATTGCAATCATAAACTAGGGAAAATTTAGTATGTTTTTTGGCTAGGCGACCTACTTTGGTCAAATCCATCACCTTCTCAACATTGATAAAAAAATGAAAAAAATACATGTAGTGATTTAAATGAATAACTAAAATAGTATACTTGTTTGAGGTTCGAGGGGGCCAATCTATGGTGTAGGTTTTATTGATGGTAGATTAATACTTGTTGAATTTTTGGAAATCCCGTGCTAGTCACAAGCTATTCATATGCATGAATACAAAAAAATCGAAAAGCAGTCTCATGTATGACTACAAAAAAATTACAAAGCAATCACAAGATAGTCACAAATACAACTATAAAAAATTGTGAAACAAGACCATATGTGTGTTGAAAATATAAAATTTGACTCTGTTGTGAGCTTTTCTGGTCCATTGTGTCTCCTCCTCCTCTTTTATAAAATATGCCAAAAAACATACATTAGCAAGGGCCAAAATTGTGTCAACAATACAAGAAGTCTAGGTGGATGAAAGGGGCGGGCACCTACTTATATATATTTATGTAAGGGAGAGATGGGTATGATATATCGGTGCTTGGTGCATTAGATATGCAAATGACAAAATGGGGGTGACTGTATTTTATTAAATATTTGTGTTGTGTTCTTAGAGTGTTGTGACATGATTTAATGTGGGTGGGTGAGGTTAAAATATGGATGCAACATGTTTAATCAGCCTTGTTTTATATTTTAAACTTTATTTTGTGGGATTTATTTAGTTTTAGTGATTATTGTAATTTATATTGTTTTTTTTATTTCGTAAGTATTGTGATCTTAGGTAAAGTGTGTTTTCTACCATTTACATTTTGTATGTTTTTGGGCTATGTGTTATAGCACGTTGGATGTAGCACAAAATTGAAGACGATATGGGGTTAACTTGACCCTATGATAAGGGTTTCCAAACACATGAGATTAGGGCATGATATATAGACAATACCTTATGAATGTTGATCGATGGGCTACTTCAATAGGAGTTTGTGAAGGGATCGATAAGATGATTTTGCAAGGAAAACACTATTTGGTCAGTGGGACTGAATGATAGGTAGAATGATTTTCATAAATTTGGGTATAGGACCCCCATTGAGTGACACTTTTTGTACCCTAGGCTTCCCCAACATGGCGGGGACGAAAAGTGGCAATTGAGAAATGCTAGAAAATTGGCCTTTGTGAAAAAGAATGTTGATGTGATGGAAAGGGGGCAGTTTTATGCTAGTGAAATAGGAGGAAGGACAAGGAAAGAAGGGTGTGTGTGAGGGTAGAGTGGAGTGTACAAGAGGCATTGAGTGCATGTGATGAGGCAAAAAAAAAAAACAAAAATTATAATATGCAAGATGAAATTCCCAAATAAAAAATGTAATTCTCCTTATTTCCTTTTTAAATTACCTAAGAGGTTATTTTATTCAAAGTGGATTAGAATTCAAACTAAAATTGACTTCTAATATGAACTTGAATAGACTTAATATTTTTACTAATGGCTATTTTTAGTAAGTTTCTAATTCTATCTTTCCTGATCCTACAAAATTGCATGCATTATCCACATGCCTAACTTAATTTTTTACGTTAGTTTCAACTCGAGTTGAATCATGGTTAGTACAAAGATATGGTTTTTTTTTTTTAAATTTTAAAAATACTTCAAACCAAAAATTTGGGCCCTAGATTAGTGATTTTGGCCTCCGAAAATTGTCAAAAATTTCCCTAAGTGGCTAGTGCTACTTATAAAAACATAGATGTTTTTGTAAAAAAATGAGTCATTTCAGTTCCTAGATCAAAATTTATGGCCTCCATAAGGTATCCCATTAAACTCGCATAAATATGGGGTCTATCTATTGATATGAAAGAAGATGGCTTGAAGTATGTGTATTAATGTGTTTTGGTATGTGTAGATTTAACGTATGGTGGTAATGTTATTTAGGTAAGCACAAAACCGAGTGGGGATTAAATGCGGGTCCAAACTATGTGCAATGAACACGAACCAAGGCCTAGTACAACTAGTGACCAATCATAGTGCTTAAAACATGATCCTAGAACTAACAAGGGATGTGATTGAGGGTCTGGTCATGCTAGTAATTGGCCTTAGATTTTAGTGATTATTTGTTAGGCCATGAAAAGGTTTAAGTCTAGGTCGCTGGCATGAGCAACCCTAAATATGTTGGGTTAATGGTTTAAATAGAGGGCAGGCCTTAGATTAGGTTCAAGGCAAGATGGATTGATATAAGAGTAGGTTGAGGATATTTGCCACATGAGGTGCTGCTATAGCGATATAGTAGTTGGGTGAAGGGTGTTAGGATGGGGCTAGGTTGTGCCAATTTTATGCCTTAGAAGGATTAAGGTGGGGTTCATTCATGAGCATAACCAACCTATTAAACATAAAACAAAGAAAGGCCCCAAGGAATTACATGGGTATGGTCGGGGCAATGGCATGGTGAGATCGACAAAGGCATGTTGTGGGGAGACAAAAAATCTTGGAGAAGAGTACTGTTGATTTAGGGACCACGTGACACTAGTAATTGGACCTAAGGGTGCTTAGTATATTTTTTGGGAGATAGGTAGGGGTCTTAAAGAATGGATTAAGTGTTAATAAATTTAAGCAAGGTGGCTAACACTTGAAGGCCATGGACAAGAGTAGGACAAGAGGGTATTAGGACCATTTATGATAACGCCTAGTCCAAGGGTGATGGCTTGGACCATCACAACCGATCCAAGGAATAAGTCCTATAATGGGGTTAGAATCGATTGCATTAGTGAACAACCCTTGTGACAGGGTCTATTAAGAGGGCCTTGGACCCAGTCAATTTAACGATTGGCCCAAGTGTGATGCCCTAGGTGCCTGGTATTAGGGTAAAGGTGAAGTATCTTGACTGACCTAAGGATGGAATTAATAGTAAGGGGTTGGGCCTAAGACTGGCTTAGGTCTAGGTTTGGTGTCCGACCATGTGATTGATTGACTCAGGATGTTGGTCTAGAGTTGGGGGCTTATATCCAGTTATAATATCCAGTAACCCAAGGGTTTGTTGTTGAGACAAGCTAGAGAGACAAGGCCAAAACATGTCAAGGGCTTAGAACAGGAATTAAATGGATGGAGAAGTATAAGGTGGGTGTGTGGATAATGATAGAAGATTGACCTTGGCATAAGGAAGGTTAGTGGGATAAGAAATAGGTGAGGTTTCCATTGGGTTCCCCAAGGTAGAAAGAGATGATGGATAATGAGAACGAAAATGTATTTAGGTAACTGCACAGTGAAAATGAATGCAGATAAATATAGAAAGGAATGCAAGTTGATTGATGTTATATCAACCTGAAGAAATGCAAGGGAATAAGTGAAATAGTTACGACGATGAAAGAGAAGTGACTGTCAAGTGAATATGGTATTGAAACAAGATGGTTAGTGCATATAGTGATGAGCCAGAAGGCATGTTTAATGAAGCAAGAGATAAACTAGAATAATATTTTGAACTATAACAACACAATGACACCAAACTCAAGTATTCACCCTTGGAATTCTTATATTGTTGACACACATTTGGAATTTAATTGGGTACATTTTTTGGCATATTTTCTAAATCTAAAGAAGGAGACACAACAAACCGGTGAAGCTCATGACATAGTTAGATTTTAGATTTTCAGCATAGGTTTAAATCATGCATGCAACTACTTTTTTTTTTCTATAGTTGTGCATGTGACTATATTGCTAATTCTTTGGGATTTTTCTATAGTCATGTGTGCGAATGACGTGCGATTTCTAGTTAGATAGATTTTTAAATGAATACAATAAAATCATGTATACAAGGACATCTTCAAAGGGACTTCCCATGATGGTCACCAAAATGTATACAAAGGAATGCAACCACCTTGCTATAGCATTAGGGGTATAAATCAAAATCAAGCTTAAATCATGCTATAAAGATGGGCTTATGTTGCCAATATACGTATGTAGGGGACATCATGTAAGGTTATTCATGAATGAAGTAGAATAACTCTTTAATTTGAATTTATAATAATAAAAATAGGAAAAAAAATTAGTATGTTTTTGTAGCTAAAGGACCTACCTCAGTCAGATTCCTAGCCATTTTTAAGGTTGATAAAAGAATATGAAATACATGCAATAAATGAAATAGTATACCTATTTGGGAACTTGAGGGGATCAAACCATGGTATAGAGTTTATTGATAGTAGAAAATGATCATTGATGGTGTGTTAACTTCCTAAAAATAAACATTGGTTTCAAATCCATTTGCATGCAAGACCACAAAAGAATTGTAAATCATTTGTATGCTAGTCACATGCTCTACTATAGAAAAATAACAAAGTAATCGCATGTGCAACAGACAAAAAAAATTGCAAGCTAGTCGCATGCATGACTAACACCTATGTTGAAAACCTAAAAGCTAATTGGAACTTGATCAATAATTGTCTTTTGTGTTTGCTCCTTATCTTTTAGAGAAACTAGAAAATAAAGCATACACGAGAAAGGACAAAATTATGTCAACAATCCAAAGAGATAAAAGTAGGTAGGCATTTCCTTATATAGATTTATGTGAGGGAGAGATGAGTATGATTTATAGGTGCTTAGTGCATTGGAGATGTCAATGATTAAATGGGGGTGGTTGGATTTTATTAAATGTTGTGATGTTTTCATAGAGTGTTTTGACATGATTTAATGTGAGTGGGCGAGGATATTTAAATGGCTGCAATGTCTTTAATCAAACTTATTCTATATATTTTTAGTTCTTTTAGCGACATTTATTATTTTTTAGTGATTATTGTGCTTATATTGTATTTTTATTTTGTAAATGGTGCGACCTTAGGTAAGGTACATTTTTTAGTGTCTACACTATGATAGAAGAAAAGGAAGCAGGAGAGTATTATTAAGTATAATAGTAGAACAAAATGCCTCATATAAAATGTCCTTGTAAAGAGGTTCCTTCTTAAGAAATTCTAAGATAAATATCTCGGTTGGCGTATTATTAAATTTATATAGTATATCATAGCCTTTAAATGGGGCATTGGGCTTAGAAGTAGAAACAATGGATGGTGGAGGAATAAATGGATTTCCCCCAACAGTTCGTTTTCCATGCCTTATATTTGTGGTTTTCTTTCAACGTCTTGTATTAATATCATGAACCTCATATTAGACATACTTAATGTAAGTAGGATGTGATTGAGGATAAGTATAACAACATGTAGGATAAAAAAAATGGGACCATTATCTCAATTCAAGCATGACATGTACATGGTCAAAGGGAGAGTAACCCTTACTAGCATGAGGGAGTGGAACCTTAGGCTTTAAGTGATGATCATAAAAGACTTGTGGCGAGCCATGAAAACAAAAATGAAAGGAAGTCAAGATCTAACAGAAGGATCATGCGCCAAAAAAGAAGGATAAGTCCTAGAGACACTAAAGATTGAGCACATAACGGGTTCACCAAATGAATCAACCCCAAATAAATGTTGTTGGTTTAATGTGTTCTTATTTATCTAAGGGTTAAGGATTAAAAAACAAATAGTATACTTAGATTAATCAATGAACATAAATGCATACATCATAATATAATTTCATTTTATATCTATGAGATAGAATATGAAAGTGATTGCTAAAACACAAGAAATGAGTGCACTTAGTTGATTAAAAATGCACGAAGTTGAATTATCAATGTTGTGTGACTATACAGGCTAGAAATGATCTGGCAGTGATTCGTATGTGGATTTAGAGTAAAAAATGAACAGGTATGGAACCAAATAGTATATATGAAAGCATTGGTTGGTTAATTACTTGTTATAGAATTTTGTACAATGATGCATTGACACTCTGTAACTTTATGTGTCTCCACGATTGATTTAGATGTATTTCACTATGAAACCCTAAGTTTTACACATATGGGAAACCCTATGTATGACGTGAAATAACCTCAAACCCTAAACACATATAGGAGACCAAAAACAAGCTTTATGGTTGGATTGAAGTGTAATCTCTACACCTCCTATATTGTAAATACTTCAATGAGGCCTCAAGCCAATATTAGTTCTCCCACCTATCATGTGATATTTATATAGATGCAACTAGTTTGGTTACTTGACCACTTAGAAATGAGGGAAAAAAGCCTTGGCATGCTCATCTTGATTTGGCTTTGAAGGCATTTAGAATTTAGAAGCATGAAACTTGAACCTAGTTGGGAGTGCTTCAAACCCATGTGGGAGTTGCTTCTAGATTGTGCTACTACTTTAAAGGGATTTAGGGGAGTTTGGAGTACTTTTGAAATGTGTTTCACAAGTATACTCTTAAAAGTGTCATGTGAGGGAAATAAGGGAGTTAGAATTTCTTTTGTAGGCTTTCGTAGGTTAAGTTTTGGATTAAATTCGACCCATGGGATATGAACCAAACCATAAAAGAAATCAAATTGAAAAAGTGACCGTTGAGTGGTTGGGGATGAAAATATCATCCATAGACCAAATCATTGGATGTTTGGTCCTAATCAAACATTCTTTTATATGTAAGAGAGATTAGGATATGTCACGCAAGGTTGGAGTGTATGCAGAAGTCATACTTTAGGTGTAAAATCAATGTTTCATTACCAAATTTAAGTATTTACAAATAAGTGGTTTGATAGTCACAATAATATAGAATGTAATTAAACGTTATAACGAATATTACCAACAATATAGACCTAGAATATATAAGTATGAGAGCCTATCCTTTATTTATAGTTCAGAGAAGAAGTATAATGAATAACAATTAATTGTTGTGAAAGCCATAAATAATTAGAGAAATAGGCACAATTATGTGTTTTTCTATGAAACAAAAGATTTGAGTATGCATACAAAAATTTATATTTAGAAGCTCCAATGGTTGGAATTTATTTACTAATGGATATCTCTGAATGGTAGTCGCCCGAGTCTGTCAGTACAGCTACATGTATGTGTAGGAAATCCATTTTTCAATACCAAGGCATGGTTGTATGTTTAAAAAATCATGAATTTCAGTTTTGATTTTTTTTTTTTCTATGAAATTCCATTTTATAGAACAGGTCAAGAGATTCCTGTAGACGGTGGAGATTGCACGAATCATTGGGAGACGGTTACCATTAGTTTGGTCATGTGGTACTCAGATTAAAACCCTGTTTGAAATAGAATTCGTGATACTTTTCCATTCCCATAATTTTGTTATTTCGTGGAGGCATATATTAATAGTTTGTTATGTGGGCAATCATAAACACATAAGGGCTGCGGTATTTTTTATGTTTATTTTTTGTGAAGAGATTTCTAAGTGTTTTCCTTGTGTGGTGCCAAGTCCAACGGTGTCATTTTGAAATGGAGTAGAGAATTGCCTCTAAAATGGCATTTGTTTGTAGAATTTTGAATCACATCAACGTGAACATTGACAACAACAAAAGCAACTATGGGGCAAATAATAAATTTAAAACTACAATATTTGCAAGCAAAACTCTAGGAGAAATATACATGCCTTCTAAGTCCTTTGCAATCTTGTTCAACTTTTAAAACCCTATCAAAATCCTACAACTAACACAAAAACAAAAAATGACATCAATAACTTTGGGCAACATGTACTTCCCATCATTTTGAGTGAGGGCTCATTGCAATAGATCAAATGTTGTCATTAAAAAAACATATCCAAGAAAGTATTGGATGAATTTGACTGAATGGTACTTCAATCTAAGCCATGGTGCTTTGTTCTCGCTCACAAAAAATATATCCAAGAAAGTATTGGATGAATGTATAATGGACATTGAGGATGTTTGGATGGGAGAGCTCCATTAGAGTCTGGGCTTTTTGATTGACTTTGAAAGTGATATAGCTGTAATATTCCTAATTATTTTTTGTCAGATAACCTTTTGAATGATTAAACCTTGATGTAAAGAGAAAAGAAGAAAGTGATTAAGGAAATAAAAAAATAAATTAACAATCTAGAAGAATGTTGTTTCTTGAAGCTTCCTCTCATGCCCTTCTCTAAATATGTTCCAAAAATATATTATGAAGTCTAGATTTTTTTCACAATAACATTAAAAAGGGAAAGATTTAAAAGAATATTCAGAAATAAGACTTAAAAAAATATTCCACTATTTTATTAATGTTAAATTTTGGAATTGATAAATATATAAAAAAATATTAACATGCGATATGTTATAAAGTTAAACTTATTGCTTCCCGCAAAAGCTATATACTTACCTTTGGCATGACTAATACACCATTCAATAAAAATCATTAAAAATAAAACAAACTAAATGTTTGTTACACAACTATCCAAACATCCATGATCAAGAAAGTTAACTTCATATTAACCTATTAGTCAACATATATTTATAAGTACAACTTTTGTAAAGGTTACATTATAGTGTTGATTTATTTGCGCAAGTATATAATTCAAATGTTTAGAAATAAGTGACGATAGGGCTTATATAGTATTTGGTTTATAGAAATTAAAAGTTTTTTAATTGGTAAATAAGGGTTGATGGGTCCCTTTCTTTATGTATCGTTTTTTTTAATTATCTAAGTGATAACTGGTTTGGGACATAATTGGGGGCCTCATATCCCCAAGTTGTATCCTACAAATTGCAAACCTGTAATGTCCCCTTTCCTACGCCATAGGCCTAGGGGGCCAACTCGAGTCCAGGCCTTTGGTCATACCCAAGGGGTTATGGACGCCGTGAGCTATTGGGTATGAATATCTAGTCCAGTTGTTATAATTTTCCGTTGGCAGGGAATATAAAGTGCTTTCAAAGGGACTAGATGTTATGTTTTATCGTTGGAAGGGGCCACTTAACTCTTAATGTTCTAATTTTGCATTGGGGTCACCTTTTTGGACCATGGCGACTTGAAAAGCAAAAAGTAACTTTAAGTTACTTTATTATTTTGGTCTTCCCTAGGGGAAAATGCAACTTGGGCTTTTAGGGTTCCTTGGCATGGGAAAAGTTATAAAAGGAGAAGAGGGGTGAAAGGAAGGCATTCATGCATACACTTATATTTTCTTTCATGTGCAACTGTTGTTTGCAAATATCCAACTTGTGGGGTAAGATCCCACAGGAACCCTAGCTTCGGTGGTGAGGGATCCATCCTTAGCTAGTAGGAGCACTCTTTGGTGGTGAAAGATCTACCATAGTTTTTCATTTTTGGAGCTGAAATCAGGGTTGTTCTTCAAAGATATTTTCAGAGGGTTTCAGTGAAGGGTTTTGGAAGATTTAGAAAAATCAAGGGTTTTCAGATTTGATTTGCTATTGTGGAGTTTATTCAGATTGGGTTGTCAGATTCAGAGTTTCAGAGGCTTGTTGATCCAGTTTCAAGTCCAAAAAGAGAAGACAACCATATTCAGTAAGAGAGATCATTTATTTTATCAGTGGAACTTCTTGTCATTGCATGTTGATGCATGTTATTGCCACGCTGATGCATGTTACTTGCATGTTGCATGTCATTGCATGCTGATGTATGTTATTTGCATGTTGTTGGATGTTAGTTTAGTTGCAATAAAAAATGAAGATATTGGTTATTTTCTGATTTTATACCTTGTTGCCTTAACTGCACTTTGTTGTCATATTTTTCTATATACTGTTGTCATAAAATCATATTTTTATTTGTGAAAATTTTGGTCTGGGAAATCTTGAATATAAAATAAATCTGGAAATGGGGATATTTCAAAACTGCACCAACCTTCGAGTATTACCACAATTGAAATTGCCTCTTCCTTCACGTGATTCACCCACACCTTCCATAGAATCCATCATTGAATACTCACGGTCACAACCGGCCTCCAATGCCTCAGCGGGAATCAAACCTTGGCGGGCTTGGAAACATCCAAATGACCCAACCACTCACCATCACTTGGAAAAACTTTAGATGGTAAACACTTTTATTATATCAGAGCTATGAATTGGAATGGTGGGGGACTTTCTTTAAGTGGGACATGGAGGTGGGCTTGGGTTCTTAATGTTCGCCAAGCAATCTACATTCGGAGCGTCCCGTTATGTTTCGTTTGGCTTACATGGAGAAGTTCGACCCCTACCTCAAGGTGTCCCTATAACTACTTATTAAAAGTGTCCAATGGACTCAATGGAAATGGAACTAGGGTTGATGATTACAAACTATTTGTAAATCACCAATAACCCAAGACCTTGAGTCTACAAAAATTAAATAGTTATTATAATATATATAATTTGATATTGGTAACTTGTTGAGGGGACTATATGGGTAAAAGTTAAGGTTGTAAAAACTCAAAAATTGAGTTTAGCTATATTCGTATGGCCCCAAGGATATATAACCGTCATCAAGGATCTTATCTTAGAATTTTTACATATTATATTGATTAATAATTTCATGATATTTTCTATCAATTTTTAATTGAATGGTGACAAATGGCATTAATGTAACTACTCATTGTAATGGATTTGATCTCGGGTCAATTAACTTGTAAATGTAAGTCCACACCAAAACACCAAACCGGGGTGCTTGGTAAGGCACTTACAAATTTTCATGACATACTTATGATAGCCTCTCTCAAGCGGAGGTTTTAGACTTGCGTGGCATAGACATGCCAATAACGGGATTTGATCTCGGGTCAATTAACTTGTAAATGTAAGTCCACACCAAAACACCAAACCGGGGTGCTTGGTAAGGCACTTACAAATTTTGACATACTTATGATAGCCTCTCTCAAGCGGAGGTTTTAGACTTGCGTGGCATAGACATGCCAATAACGGGATTTGATCTCGGGTCAATTAACTTGTAAATGTAAGTCCACACCAAAACACCAAACCGGGGTGCTTGGTAAGGCACTTACAAATTTTCATGACACACTTATGATAGCCTCTCTCAAGCGGAGGTTTTAGACTTGCGTGGCATAGACATGCCAATAACGGGATTTGATCTCGGGTCAATTAACTTGTAAATGTAAGTCCACACCAAAACACCAAACCGGGGTGCTTGGTAAGGCACTTACAAATTTTGATGACATACTTATGATAGCCTCTCTCAAGCGGAGGTTTTAGACTTGCGTGGCATAGACATGCCAATAACGGGATTTGATCTCGGGTCAATTAACTTGTAAATGTAAGTCCACACCAAAACACCAAACCGGGGTGCTTGGTAAGGCACTTACAAATTTTCATGACATACTTATGATAGCCTCTCTCAAGCGGAGGTTTTAGACTTGCGTGGCATAGACATGCCAATAACGGGATTTGATCTCGGGTCAATTAACTTGTAAATGTAAGTCCACACCAAAACACCAAACCGGGGTGCTTGGTAAGGCACTTACAAATTTTGATGACATACTTATGATAGCCTCTCTCAAGCGGAGGTTTTAGACTTGCGTGGCATAGACATGCCAATAACGGGATTTGATCTCGGGTCAATTAACTTGTAAATGTAAGTCCACACCAAAACACCAAACCGGGGTGCTTGGTAAGGCACTTACAAATTTTCATGACATACTTATGATAGCCTCTCTCAAGCGGAGGTTTTAGACTTGCGTGGCATAGACATGCCAATAACGGGATTTGATCAATCGGGTCAACTAACTTATTATAATGTAAGTCCACACCAAAACAACAAACCGGGGTGATTGAAACCAATTATTTGTAGAATGGAATCTTTTTCACATATTATATTGATTAATAACTTCATTTCATTCTCCACCAATTTACAATGGAATAATAACAAATGGTATCAATCTAACTACTTCTTATAATTTGTTAAGAAAAAACAAACCCTACAAACCAAAAAAGAAAAAGAAAAAAGAGTATTGTACAAACCAAAAAAATATAAAATAGTCAAATTATTGATTTTATATATGTCAAATCAGTATTGTCTCCAATTTAAAAACATATATATGGCATTACTTAGACATTGACGTAGGCATAGGAAAATCTAAATTTTACAAATTATTAAATTATAGACTCAAACAACCAATGAATATGGTAATTTTTCTTTTATATACATTTGATACTATTCAAAATAAAAAATTAAGAATAAAATATTGGAATGGACAAGGGTTGCATACTTAAAATGAAAGATATATGCATAAATAATATAGTATAAAGAATCAAGCAAATAGATATTGATATATCTTGTCTAAGCGTCCACAAACTGCAGGGGATTCGTAACTCCTCCGGCATTTTGTAAGAAGGGTAAAAATGCAAGTGCAGCTGTT
This sequence comes from Taxus chinensis, assembly GCA_019776745.2. Lineage (NCBI taxonomy): Eukaryota > Viridiplantae > Streptophyta > Pinopsida > Cupressales > Taxaceae > Taxus > Taxus chinensis. Next base: position 41,847,011 of record CM034150.1, read on the forward strand.
AAAGCATTTTTAGCAGCCAAAGAACTGAACACAGACCAAATATTTCCCACACCACCTCCAGCCAAATCAGATAAACCCCTGAACACAATCACTGGCACATTGCTTGACAAGCAGACCTGCAAGTAAACAAAAATTTCCATCTGTTTATATTTTTACAGTTCATAGGACTGAGATCTGATTTCTGGATAAAATTATGTCAAGAAAATGCCTCCTGATTCAAGATTTTTTACACAAGATCTTTGCATTATATTAGTAAAATCCTTATCTACCCAATTATTGCATATGCTAAATTTTGTTGACCCAACTTTGTGGGTATTGATGCAGAGAGAGGAAAAAATATAGTATACTTACCATAGCTATGGCTGCACTCTCTTCATCCACAGTGGCCACTTGAAAGTGGTTGAACAAAAAATCTCTATATGCAGCATTGTCCACAAAGATATCTGCAGTGGAAGCTTTCAATCCCATCACTACTTCTGGGGGTTCAGAAAGGCAGAATGTACCATTCACACATCTCTCCAGCTTCAGGCCCTGCAGTTGAGGATCAATATATTTTCGAAATAAATAGCACTGCTAACAAGCAGTTATTTAAGCTTTTAGGGATTGAAAAGGGAAAAACCCAGAAAAGAATCTGGCTCAGAATGGATAAATAGAAAATTAAATCAGGGCAGAAGGCTTAGCCATGGAAAAACCTCGAGTTTCCTGGCAATATGGAGCCATGTTTGGGTTGCTTCCAGCCAAAATATTTCCTGCATTTCACTGTTTTCAGAGAAAAAATCTTCAGGCCGAAAAACTACGCTGCTGAGCAAATTTGTTCTGTTTCCCAAGGGGACATCATAATCTCCAAAATGCAGATGCTCAAACTGATTTACTCCCTCGGCACCAAATTTCTGGCCATAAAAACCAATAAAAAAAGACTCACCCCTCAATATAACATAAACATATGTTAGTTAATGGGTAGGAATATGTAAATCTGGCCCTAAACAACTCCATTTTTTACCAGATTTGCACCAACCTGGTCATATTCAGTTGCAGGATTCACATATACATTCAAGTCTTGCAGTTTATTCATGATCCATATTCTAAAGAGCAATCAAAACTGGATAAAAACAAATGGGTTAAGTTATGTATTTATACCATCCACTTCCATGATCCTGTGTAGGCAAAATACTTGGGAATGCTGACATCTCCAACAGAAAGAGAATTATTTGCATTGCCTGCTGTTCCATAGTGCACAATACCAGCTATATCGAAAATGTCTATAAGCATTTGAGTGGTTACACCTGCATTCAACTGAGCCAAACCAAAGAAATAAAAAAGAACCCAATTTTTTTTCAGCCAAACTGGAATGATATGCACAATACCCACAAATCTTGGTGTCAATAATTGTAGAGAACGATAAATAGTTAATTACCCTGCGCTCTCCACATCTGACATAAATAATTTTCTGGCCATTGATGCTTCCGATGTTGAATCTCCGACCTGGGGACAAGAATAGCATTAATTTTTACTGTATATGAGTCCAAATTTTAGTGTGTTCTTGGAAAGTATGGAAGCAAATTTAAAAGGGATCTGGTGTAGTGGAGCAACCAGAGAAATAGAGCCATGGGTTCTTAGAGAAAGGCATAAATACGTTGGCAGCAAGAAGAGCATTTTCTTCGGTCTGATCGGCCATGATAAGGCCTATGTAAGGACCCTGCTCATTTATTTCCCGGGCAGCGATTTTGTTAACATTAACAGGAACCTCCAAAGAGAGGTCTGGTAAGAGCAGTATGAGCATCACTGTAAGCACAGCGTTGAAGAAGAATTCCATGACAAGGAAAATGGTGGGGAAAGCTTGGTGCCCAGGAGTGGAGATTTCTGGTTTTCTACCCGATTTCATGGCTCCTAACCTTCCGCAGTAATTGAATGAAAATTGATGCAGTCATAGACTGTTGAGAATGGTCGTTCACCTCAGATGGTGAGTACGAAATGACTGGTCTTGAAAATCGTCGACATTTAAAACGTTTAAAACGGATCGATAGAATCACACCCCAAAAGAAGGGCCAGTACGCGAACACCCTAAGTTCGCAGGTCCATGGAACCAATTCCTTGCCACGTAGGATCGTCAATTTGACAGCTAGTTATAAATAAACATTTTTTTATCCTATATCTTTAATTTCGAATCATATTTTAATATTATTTGTTTCCATATGATCGATCAAAAAAAATATCTCAAAAAAAACTCATTTACTATCAGGACTGTAGTTGAGCATTAAATTCTAAATAAAAGAGGGAAATGCAATCTGTCCTCGTGGATTTTGACGCGCCTAATAGATAAGATAGTGATTAATGCTCAACCACCAATGCCCAACACTTGTTCCATACTGTTTCCTTTGGACGTGTTCCATTCCAACAACTGTCCAGCGTCCATACCAACTACTGAAAGCCCCGCCGAATAATACACCTGCATTCTCAACAAAGAACCTCCAGGCTCGGCATTGCAACCTCTTCTCGAATGCATATTCATATTACTCTGGATTTTACAAGTTAGGGCATAAAAACCAGCGAAAATAGGCTTCTAAACGAAAGACTTTCGAGTTCAAAGACTCGAACTTGGGACCTACGTGCCTCACGCTATTTGGCAAGAGACAAAAATGAGCAGAACAAGCCAAATAATAGTTCAGAAATGGCAGAGGAAAATTTGATATGTACTGTTTTGAAAAGGGCTTAATGCTAGAAAAACGTGGTCGGATCAAGGTGCTTGGCAATTTCACTCGAACCTCCGCATTTTCACTCGAACATTGGCAACGACCAAACCCACTGCGACCGAACATTGTGTGCAACATGAAGCTATATAAAGAGTAGGAATCTTATTGTTTTTTTTTTAACTGTTTAGGTTTTGATATTTTACTTAATTTCAAGAAACCCTTCAACATTTCAGGATTTCATTGAATCTTATTGTTTTTTTTTTAACTGTTAAATTGTTTCTTTGCTTATAAGGGGCATTTCATTGTTCTGTTTGCATTTCCCCATGCCCAGTTCTTTATATTCGTCCAAACATTGTTACCACATTCTTTCTAATGCAAATGCTGGTTGTTTATGAGTGGGCTTACAGCCTGTGGGAAGTTTGCTTTAAGGGGTCTTTCTCAGTGCCTTGCTCGAGAATATCAACCACAAGGCATTCATATTGCCCATATCATTATAGATGGAACAATAGGATCTTCCAAGTATGCACCGAAAACATCCGCATTTGTTTCTTTCATTTTCTCTTACCACAGTGGCATTTTCTATCCTTTCCGGGTCTAGCTTTCTGCATTATAAATATATTAAAACCTGAAAGGGGGTATAGATCTAAAACCTGAAGAGGGATTTAGAAATTAGATTGAAAAGTCGTTAAGGAAAAGGAAATGTTAGTCAAAAACCAAAAATTTAAAACTGCCTATCTGTGGAAATTTGAAAATCTTAAAACTTTCTATCTGCACGGTAAGTTGAAAATACTAACATCGCCCTTTTGTTAGAATTGGCATAGTGTGGAAAATCTCCATTGTGTCTCATTTGAGTTCAGGGTCTTGGTGGTTTCTTTCTATGGGAATTGTCATGAATATCAGGGCAAAGAAGGCCATGGAATCATGGTGATGGTGGTTTCTTTTAATGGGAATTGTCATGTATTCAGGTCAAAGGAGCCCAAGGAATTCCAGGGGGAGCATGTGTTGGACCCAGATGCCATAGCTTAGACGTACTGGTAGCTGCACATCCAGGACCGAAGTGCTTGGACCCAAGAGCTGAATCTCAGACCCTTTTCAGAGAGGTTTTGAGCCAGATTTTCTAAGCCATTCTACATGTGCTATGGCTGCATTTATTTGATCCTTATGCTATGAACATTCTCTGTCTTCAAACAAATTCATTTTTTTAATAAATGAAAAAACATGCATGTGCAGGTTGGATGGAAAACTTTGGAATGGCAGTTTTATGCATCAAGATCATTTGAAGCAGGGTGGAAACAGTGTGTATTCACACTAATAATACTCAAGGAAAATGTTACCTACAATTCTATGTTTTTAAGCCATCTAGAGGTGAGGTTTCTACCTCACCAAGATTCAAATAAATCCTTGTCTTTTAGTTTTTATTTAACGGTATTCATTTTAAGCTGTAACAATTTAACGTATTTTTTTAACAAATTCTGAGTTGATTTGGTTTCCACATCTGAAACAATGATTACATTTCGAGCAAAATGTATTAACATGTATTGCATGTCTTTATATTTCTTACATTTGGAGCAAAACATATAAACTTATACTGTATGTGTCCATATTCATTACATTCGGAGCAAAATATACCAACTATAAACTATAATCGTGAATGCAATAATGCATTCTCAATTGATTTCGATACATATTTTTTTGCAACACAAAAATAAATACTCCTCGAATGCTACCATAATTTTGGGATCAGTTTGTTAGTCAATTTCCATGTCACACCTTCAAAAGGCCCTGAGTTTGGACTATTAGGAATGATTGTATCATTGACAGATGTTGTTGGAGTCATTAAGAGGTTCACTGGATGAACCCATGGTGGAATAGGAAAACCAGATATGGTATGAAAGGCTGTATGTGAAGTAGGAGGTTGTGGGATAATGGGGTGTGTAGTTGGAGTTGAAGTAATTTGCATTATGTTGGTATCAAGGAAGTAAGGGTGGTAATCTGGGATAGGAACTTTCAACATAACTTGTAACATGGAGTTCTGTATGGGCATGGAATGATGCATGGGAAACAAAACCTGTAGATTGTTGAACTTGTTATCTCTTTCTTGTTTCTCTTTCTCCCTTTGATGGCGAGTGGCTTCCTTCTGTTGTGATTCCAATTCCTTTTTTTGGTGAGCTACTTCCTGTTGTTTTTCACACTCCTGTCTTTCAACAAACTTTTGTAGATCCCTTTCTTGCCTCTCTTTAATGCGTTGCAATCTCTCTTCTTCTTTTTGCTCCTTTGCTACTAACCTTTCTTGCTTTTTTGCCTCAATATGCTCCTTTTTACGTTGTTTCCCTTCAATTTTTTTTTTTTTTTTTTTTTTTGTGTATCTTTTAACATCTGAACATAAGCATCAGATGTTAGCAATTGTGAAGCACAACTTATCCAAAGTGCAGCATCACTCTTACCTTTGGAAGGATCCCGTACAAATTGTGTTGGTAACCTTAAAAATTTACCCAATTTCTTCTCATTTGCAACAACACCATCATTTGATATACCACTTTCAACATCATGGCCAGTTGTCTCTTCCTCATTTTTATCTTTATCAATGACCTCAATTTCCTCTGTGTCAGCATAATAATGAGTAAAGTTTGCTGGTTCAAAGTCTGTTGGCTCAAGGTTGGTTGGCATCGAAGGTAAAGATATACTTTCATCCTCAATGTTTCCAATCTGATCAAGTCCCAACTCTGCAATATGCTCTTGCAGCCAAGTAGGTTGTTGTGGTGCACTTGGCAATGAGAGATCATCCTCTCCTATTCCCTGGGCCTCAGTGTTGCAGCTGGATGTGCCATTGTCATGAGTATTCACAATATGGTTCATTTCATAATCTTTGGTCTGCATTATACTTTTTCTTTCTCCCTGTACACTTGGTTCCTCCATCTCTGTATTAGCAACAACCATTGTTTCTATGGTTGGATGGAATTTTTTTGTTGTCATCAGATTCTCAACCGATTCCATTAAGTAATCTTCTCCTATATTGTCACCAAGTGGCGGAGCTACATCTCTTAACAAACTTAGGATGTTTTCAGCAACATCAACATCTATTATGTTTTCAGTACAATCAACATTCATAATATTTTTAGTAGTATCATCATCTGTGACATTTTCAGCATCATCTTCATTAGCATCTTCTTCAATGATATATAGTTTACTACATTCCATGTCATTCTGTAATGCATTTGGATCAAGTGGCCATATACATGTGCTTCTAAAACCAGCACGAATATTTGCAGGTGTTATGGCCTTGGCTAGAGCTCTACTACCTATTTCTGCCAAGTCTGAACATTTGACTTCTTGGTACTTATTATTACACATCCACTGCATCCTCTCAGATCTGAAATATGCTTTAAAAGGACCAAAGACACCAACATCCAGTGGTTGCAACCTATGTGTATTATGTGCTGGCAATGTCAATAAATCAATCCCCAATCGCCTAGCCTCTTCTATAGTTGATAATGCCACATGGATTCCATGACCATCAAATATAAGTAAATGCCTATTTTCAGGGCACACTCCTTCAGGTACAGACTTACTGAAATGATACAACCAGCTTATAAAGAGCTCTCTAGTCATCCAAGCACTTGGATGAGAAGCCATGCAAGCACCTAGTTCACATCCCTTGATGTAATTTTGTGAAACTTTCTGACCTTTAAATAAGTAAAAGTTAGGGATACATTGCCCTACAACATTTACACAACATAGAATTGTCATCCATTCTCTACTATGAGGAATGATTTTGGGAACATTCCTACAACCCTTGGTGGCAAGCACCCTCATGCCACAATTTCTCCTTGCTTGGATTCTTGTCTCATCACAATTCCATATTTTTCCTCCACCATAGGAATTGATATAAATGTTAGCTAGTTTTTCATAAAACTTTCTAACCACCTTTGGATGTAAACCTATTGCACGATCTCTTTCTAGACCTTCAGTAGTCCGTAGGACTATGTCTAGGTGTCTTTTTCTAAATCGTTCACACCAAGATTTTCCAGGTAATCCTTTTCGAAATGGAGTCTCTCTAGTTTCACAAATTTGTGCAACACATGCCCTCAGTTGCATAAATCCCACTCCATGCCCTAAATCTGTCATTTGCTTACACCATTCAACTATCTCTTTCTCCTCTCCTTCACTCAAAACAGGTGCAGGGCCCTTCCTTTTTGTATGGGTCAGACCATTCAACCAATAATGAACAGATGTAGGAGGTAAATTATATTTCAGTGCAACAACTCTAATTGAATAATTTTTGAATTCAATATCATCTATGGCCTTTAACATATCTTCTTTTGACCAACTAGACAAAATTCTAACCTTCTTGGTCGAAGTGTTGCCTCTAACAACCACAGTTTCCTCTATTTCATGCCTATTTACTTGACATCCAGCAGGTTTTGGCTGATGATCATCAGTTTTGTTTGTATCTCCTTGATTTGTTGTTGCACCATCCTCTTCACTTATTATTTTAGCATCTTGTTGATCTATTTCATGGTTAGATGTTTCAATTTCAAATTGTACACCTTGTTTTTGGGGCATACGTTGTCCTCGCTTAAAATTCCTCTTTCTCTTCATCTTCTCTAAATGCTGCAGTATTAAACAATATAAAATTAGTAATATATCAATAAGATCATCTACAATGGGAAAATTTTAGTAAGCTTATGATACATGACAGTATGAATTATAAACTTGTAGGTAAACTTGTGATTACCCCATTGGGCACCATTAACGATGATCGAATACATGTTTTATTAATTTCATATTATTTGATAAAGACAAAATTTATAAGCTGGGTTGTTGATTATATATATAAACTTCAATAATCAAAATTTTGGTTTTTATTCCATCAAGTATTGGATATTTTAAATGCAAAATAGTGTTCAAGTGAAATATCATGTCACGGATGACATGATATTTCAGTGCAGCAGCTCTAATTGAATAATGCGAGAAACTCAATATCGTCTATGGCCTTTAACATATCTTCTTTTGACCAACTAGACAAAATTCTAACCTTCTTGGTCAAAGTGTTGCCTCTAACAACCACAGTTTCCTCTATTTCATGCCTATTTACTTGACATCTAGCAGGTTTTGATTGATGATCATCACTTGTGTTTGTATCTCCTTGATTTGTTGTTGCACCATCCTCTTCACTTATTATTGTAGCATCTTGTTGATCTGTTTCATGGTTAGATGTTTCAATTTCAAATTATACACCTTGTTTTTGGGGCATATGTTGTCCTCACTTCAAAATCCTCTTTCTCTTCATCTTCTCTAAATGCTGCAGTATTAAACAATATAAAATTAGTAATATATCAATAAGATCATCTACAATGGGAAAATTTTAGCAAGCTTATGATACATGACAGTATGAATTATAAACTTGTAGGTAAACTTGTGATTACCCCATTGGGCACCATTAACGATGATCGAATACATGTTTTATTAATTTCATATTATTTGATAAAGACAAAATTTATAAGCTGGGTTGTTGATTATATCTATAAACTTCAATAATCAAAATTTTGGTTTTTATTCCATCAAGTATTGGATATTTTAAATGCAAAATAGTGTTCAAGTGAAATATCATGTCATGGATGACATGATATTTCAGTGCAGCAACTCTAATTGAATAATGCGAGAAACTCAATATCGTCTATGGCCTTTAACATATCTTCTTTTGACCAACTAGACAAAATTCTAACCTTCTTGGTCAAAGTGTTGCCTCTAACAACCACAGTTTCCTCTATTTCATGCCTATTTACTTGACATCCAGCAGGTTCTGACTGATGATCATCACTTGTGTTTGTATCTCCTTGATTTGTTGTTGCACCATCCTCTTCACTTATTATTGTAGCATCTTGTTGATCTGTTTCATGGTTAGATGTTTCAATTTCAAATTGTACACCTCGTTTTTTGGGCATATGTTGTCCTCGCTTTAAAATCCTCTTTCTCTTCATCTTCTCGAAATGCTGCAGTATTAGACAATATAAAATTAGTAACATATGTATTAATATATCAATAAGATCATCTATAAACATTTCTAAAGATGAGGTGTTATCAAATAACACTACATTCATCAGCTTGTTTGTAATTGATCAATATAAATTACAATGTTTCACTCAAATATGCAGTCACCCCTTTGGACATTGTAATTGATATTGATCAATTGATGCATGTCTTGTTAATGTAAGGTTTTATGACATCAAATCATCTTCAGAAGTGAATGCATGTAAGAATCGTAATTGTAATAGCTTGACTACATATGTTGTTATGGTGGCAGAAAATCTGTTGTAATACTGGAATACTTTCAATGACAATCATTGACTACTGTCAATGATATTCACATGACTTTACAAAGTGGGTTAGCGGGCAAGAATTTCAGTGCCTCAAAGTTGTAATCATAGCATTTTTAAAATAGGATAACTGGGAGTAGTGCCCTTATGTGAACTACTCCCAGATATCCTATTTTGAAAATAGGATAGCATTTTGAAAATAGGATATCCGCCATTTCTGAACTGTTATTTGGCTTGTTCTGCTCATTTTTGTCTCTTGCCAAATAGCGTGAGGCACGCAAGTCCCAGGTTCGAGTCTTCAAACTCGAAAGTATTTCGTTTAGAAGCCTATTTTCGATGGTTTTTATGCCCTAACTTGTAAAATCTAGAGTAATATATGCATTCGAGAAGAAGTTGCAGTGTCGGGGCTGGAGGTTCTTTGTTGAGAATGCCGGTGTATTATTTGGCGGGGCTTTTAGTAGTTGGTATGGACGCTAGACAACTGTTGGTATGGAACGTGTCCAAAGGAAACATTATGGAACAAGTGTTGAGCCATTGGTGGGTGAGCATTAATCACTGTCTTATCTATTAGGCACGTCAAAATCCACGAGGACAGATTGCATTTCCCTCTTTTATTTAGAATTTAATGCTCAACTACTGTCCTGTTGCGTGAACCACTTCGGGTCTCCACCAATAAATGAGTTTTTTTGAGATATTTTTTTTATCGATCATATGGAAGCAAATAATATTAAAATATGATTTGAAATTAAAGATATAGGATAAAAAATGTTTATTTATACATAGCTGGCATACTGTGAATCCTATGTGGTAAGGATTTGGTTCACTGGACCTGTAAATTTAGGGTGTTCGCATACTGGCCCTTCTCCCCTAAACTCTTCTAAAGATGAGGTTTTATCAAATAACACTACATTCATCAGCTTGTTTGTAATTGATCGATATCAATTACAATGTTTCACTCGAACATGCAATCACCCCTTTGGACATTGTAATTGATATTGATCAATTGATGCAGGTCTTGTTAATGTAATGTACATCAAATCCTCTTCAGAAGTGAATGCATGTAAGAATCGTAATTGTAATAGCTTGACTACATATGTTGTTATGGTGGCAGCAAATCTGTTGTAATACCGGAATACTTTCAATGACAATCATTGATTACTGTCAATAATATATTGCATTCTTGGCAACTACTTTGTGCTTGATTTTAAGTAGGGAGAAGAATAAATATTTCATTCAGGCCATTTTTTTATGTTTGTTGAATGCCTCTACAAAGTGGGTTAGAGGGCAAGAATTTCAGTGCCTTAAAGTTGTAAGGTATAAATAAACATTTTTTTTCCTATATCTTTAATTTCTGGGAGTAGTGCCATTATGTCAACACCCTAAGTTCACAGGTCCATCAAGCCAATTCCTTGTCATGTAGGGTTGTCAATTTTACAGCTAGCTATAAATAAACATTTCTTTATCTTATCTCTTTAGTTTGGAAACTCTTTATCTTATCTCTTTAGTATTGGGCAGTGTTCACATACTGGCTCTTCTCCCCTACGTTTAAATTGATAGAAGTCTTGGAACATTCACGAAACAAAACTGAGTGGCACACGCAAACAAGTATAATGGGCCTGGGAAGATACCATTCATTTGAAACGTGTTTTGCTCTCTCGACTGAAGCTCTGCCCAGTTTTCTGTTTTGTATTAAATGGTACGGATTTTATATCTTATAGAGTTCAATTCAATTATTATTTTTTGCCATTGATTTTCAGATGAAAATAAAAATCCCTTTCAAATACCAGATAAATGCTAAGATGATTACAGTCGTGAATATTCATATCTTTGGTGAAATTTGTTACTTTTAATTAAAATAGTGGATTTTTTAAAATGAATCTTGTGTGCAACAGGAAGCTATATAAAGAGTAGGAATCTTATTGTTTTTTTTTTCACTGTTTAGGTTTTGATATTTTACTTAAAATTTCAAGAAACCCTTCAACATTTCAGGATTGCAAAACAGGGTTTGCATTTCTATTGTTCCATACTTCTGTCCTTTTTCTCCCTCCAATTTTTACTTACTGCGAGTCTGACTTTTATTTAATTTTTATCTGAATTTCTACTCTAGGCTCTCTATCGAGATACATTCATGATTTTTTTGGTTCGGATATTGAGAACAAACTCACGTTTTGTTCCCTGTGACAATTTACAGGGAGTAGTATTGTGTCAGTCTTCTCGACTCAATTGAGTAGGTAATATTGGGTCCAACATTTCATGTTTCTCTACAGGACCCATTATCAAGGTAAAGATAGAAGCCAATGAGCCAGTAGGGTAAAATTTTGTATGTAAGTGGTTGTAAATGGCTGCAACAATAAATAATTTGTCAAATAAGAAAAATGTAAAAATGAAATTCATATGATACATAGGGTTTGAGATAGAGGTTTATGGTAATAATAAATTCACTGTAATAGAGATGTACAAAAAATAGCATCCTGAAGTACTAAGGGGGATTCACATGAAAAAAAAGGTCAGCTACAGTGTTAATTTCTTTGGACAACAAGAAGGGAGGTTGGGTTAGTGGTGATCCTATCCCTAATTGCTCTTAGAATGCCATTCCTTATCTATTTTTATTCTTTACTATTAAGTCGAGCAAGTTTCATCTTTTTTTCTGCAAATGTAATAAAAGCAAGCTAGAAGTAGAAGAAAGAAAAATGTGCTCACACGTAATCAAAGTTATAGAAAAAAAACCAATCTACTTATGTTTATATCAGCTAGTCTGATTTCACAATGTCCAAAACCTGTTTTAAACCTGTGTTTTTAGCTCTCTTTACATCTATGTCTTTATTTACTTTACCACCAATCTTGACTACTCATCAAACATAACTTCAGGTAGTATCCTTCAGCTGAGAAATTATAAGCAGTAGGTATGAAAACTAACCTGCAATTTTTGCTTTGTTGGACCTTTCCTTTCAAAACTTGATAGAAGTAATCTCTTGTTATAAAATCCACTATAATCAGGCACCCTACAGAAGTAAATCAGCAGTAAACAAGACTAGGAAAGTGAATATATAATACCAACATAGGGGAGAGAGTATCCAATCAAAATGTAAGACATGGATCAAGGTGGAGGGTCTTTTTAATCAAAGGTTGAAATTGATTTTGAGATGATCTTATGGCTGAAATTATTTGATTTGATATTCATATTTACTTTTTACCTTCAAGTGTACAATTTTATTGGTGTTTTTAATGGATGAATTTGAATCTTGAGAAGAAGGTTCCCTCTTTTTTTGTAGGTATGTATTAAAGTCTGGATATGAAAGATCTAATGATTGAACATACATTCTTGGAATATGGAAAGGGATGAATTGGAAAGAGAAATAATCAACCCATTAAATATATATGATGGGTTTGTCAATTGATATGTTGTACTTATACTTTGAACAAATGAGTCTTTTATTGTAGAAAATGAAAGTACCAATTAATATTTATTGTGTACTAAATAATACTGAGATGTTGACCTTATTCACATATGGTTTATAAAAAAATAATTTTTTGAACTTCAATAATCAAATTTTTTGTTTTTATTCCATCAAGTGTTGGATATTTTAAATGTAAAATAGTGTTCAAGTATTGGGCAGTGTTCACATACTGACTCTTCTCCCCTAGTACTTAATCCCACCCGAAATGTGAGAGAAGTTAAAACTTGAGGGAGAGGGGGAATAGGCTCAATGAAGAAGGGATTTGAGGGAGGAGAAATAAACAAGAGGGGAATATGTTGGGGGAACACTTCTATGAAACTTTTCTTTCTTACAACCATGCACACATAAACCACATACCCTTTTTATTAGTTGTTTGAAAGAGAAAGGGAGTGTGGTTTGTAGGTTATTAAGGCAACATACTTCGGAGATATATCAGAAAGAAGGCATGGCCAATGAAAACTTTTAAGGGAAATTTGCATATGTTTGAATCCTAAATTCTACATATGTTAGATATAAAAACTATGTTTAGGGTTCATTATTTCATCAATTTCATCCACATTTGTGATTAGGGTTTCTCTTTAATGATTAGGGTCTCCCCTCATCAATAATCTTGATGACACTGTGCATCAATGACCATTAACAAAAAACCTTGACTTTCCATTTTCCCTTATGCGTGTTAGGGATAGCCACCGAGACCCCCATTTGGAAATGCCTATAAACATAATTAATGTTTAAGGTAATTTCAAAAGAGAAAAAATATTTTTTTGCATGTGTGTCGAGGTCCTCATTTGATCCTCTAGTTCATCTAAGGTAATAAATATAAAACATTTCAGTTTGAAAATTATATTTTGGTTGATTGGTTGTGAGAATTTGCACGCATCGGTCTACCTCATAAAAATGACTATAAATGTAATTACTTACTAACATTACAAATTTGACAACCAGTGTCATGCAATATTGATTAAGATAAATGTGAATTTTATGCCTAATCTAATTGTTATTGCAGCAGTAAATGAATCAACAATTAAGTACATAAATTAAGCCAAGCAAACTAAGCAAGAAAGTATGAAACCCTAAGTGCAAAGAAGAGGTAATATAACTTAGTTATTTCGCAATTGTTCCTAGACTGTGTTGAAGTGCTAACTAGATGAAAATAGAGGGAGGAGCTTCACACATAGCCTTAGAAAAGTGTGTGATCTGATGATCTGCCTAGACTAGGGCGCGTGGAGAGGGATAGGGGCGCCCGTGGGCACCCTAGGCCTGTTTCTGGGTGCTTGCATTTGCCAAAATAGTTAGAAAACCTACTTTGGGTGGTCGTTAAGTGTTCATTGTTGTTCTCCTTTGGCCGCTATGTGGTCACACAATGATCGCTAAAGTCGCTGGAAACCTGCAATGAAACAATGACCTGCAAAACCCTTAAATAAACATCAAATCCTAAAAAAGAAAGATGCAAAATGAGGGGTGGGACTGTCCTCAACAGTCACAATGGTGATCTTACGACTGAGTGTTGCACTACATCTCAAACCCAATGTAGTTCTGTGTGTGTGTGCGGAATTGTGCCCTAGGTGGCTCTTGTGCATTTTGTACTTGATAACGAGCAAATAAGCTAGATGTAAATAATTGTCATTTATGTGTACAAGTTGGCTCTGCTAGGGTTTCTTGCTCTCAATCTTGTCATTCTGTGACCTTCTTGGGATCTGTGGGATATTAATACCTTATTTTTTAGGGTTTCCTGGGTGCCCCTATATAATGACCTCTCCCTCTTCAAGCCTGGTTGTTACAACCGTGGCTGGAGATAGTGGAGCTTTGAACAATGATGCCGCCTGCAAAACGTCCTCGAAAGTTTGTCCTGAAAGTCTTTCATGATGTAATTTTTCTCCTCCTGATGTGGTTTTGCATGTTCTTGATTCTAATGTTGCTTGTAATTAGTTGGAACAATTCTGTCTCATTGGGTATTTTTTGGGTCACATACCCTCTGAAAGCATGCTCAAATCCTGGTTTAATATAGTCTGGGCTCCTCATGGAGTCAGGCTTGATAGTGTCCAAAACATGACCAAAGGTTTTTTCCTTTTTTGCTTTTCTGACCCCGCCAATGCCCCCAACATTTTAGCCCGACAAGCCACCTGGTATGTTTGCAATTCCTTACTGGTCCTGTCTCCATGGACCAAGGAATTTGTGGTTTCTGAGTATGTTGCACTCAAAGTGCCAGTTTGGGTAGAGTTTCCTGGCCTACCCTTGCCTTGTATGCATTTCTTGCATCAGATCGCTTCGTCCATAGGGCGGGTGGTTTGCCTCAAACCAGAGCGGTTTTACCACGCTTGTCCACAGAAGCATGTTTTCATTGAGGTAGACCTCTCTCGAGATTTGAAGGAATTTTTGGAAATCAAGATGGGAGACAAGCATTACTCCCAGTGTATTATGTACATCAATTTGCCTAACACTTGCTTCCGTTACCAAGCCTTTGATCATAAGATCAAGGACTACCCTCTGTATGTTCCTTGCAATTTCCCATCTACCAAAGTAGCTTCTGAACCAACCAAACCCTTGCAAGAGGAAGGTTGAAAAATAGTCAGGGCCCAGAAAAATAAGAATAAAAATCAACAATCCAAGGACTTTGGTTCTAATGGTCAGCGTGAGCCAGCTATTAAGGAACAACCTTGTAGCATGTAAGCTAAGGAGCCAACTATTGCTGCTAAGGAACCAACTGTTGCTATCAACTTGTCTTTCCAATTTCCAAAGTACACCAGCACACCCCATGCAGCCTTGGTTCTCATGGATCAAACAAATTTCATTTTTAATGTCACCATGCCGCAACCTTCACCGTTATTTTTAACCAATAGCTCACATGGCCCAACCAAAAGGCCAAAAAGTCCTTCTCACATCTCTCAGGACCATAGCCCGGAGCGCAGTGTGGACTCAACAAAGGAGCATAATATTTCTTATGCTGAGTGGAAGAAAATTGACTTGTAAGATTTTTTGCAGCATAATACTTCTCAATTCTTGCAAAATCGATATGACGCCCTGGAAGGCTTGGATGATGACGGCATGTCTCTTGATCAATGTCTTCCATGAATTGTATATGTTGGAATGTTTGGGGTTTAACACACTCTTGTCGCAAGTATGTTATTAATGAAACTTGGAAAAGATTTGTCAATTTAGATGTTTTGTTTTTGCAGGAGGTGAAAATTACAGGTTTTCAGTTACAGGTGGTTTGTAAATTCATCTGGCCTAACAGCCTAGCCTTCTACAGTAATCATGAAGTGGGGCGTGGGAGTTTAACTTCACTTTTTTCCCCAAAATGGCAATCCCTATTGATTGATCATGGAATCGAACCCACCAACCGTGCCATATGGGTCCTATTTAATGTTGAGGGCCACCCTTTTGGTGTCATTAATATATACGCCTCTAATGATACGACCGAAAGGGTGGATCTTTGGTGGTGGATAGCTTGCAACATTCTTGATGGTTATTAGGTCATAAGTGGTGATTTTAATATGGTTGAGTCACCCACTGAAAAATGTGGCCATCTGTTGATGAGATGGAAAACTAACGAAAGGGAGGCGTGGTTTCACATGCATAATAAATTTGGGTTTTATGACCCTAACGCTTCTTACACTCCCACTTTTGAAGCTTGGTATACTTGATCCAATATCCGAGGAGGATAAGATCGAGTTCTTAAATGACTCGATAGAGCCATGTTGTCTTCTCAAGATTTCTTCGATTTTGACAACATTTATTCCATGTCTGTGGAGGTCATGCCTGATTTTGTACTATCTGATCATTCTCCTATACACTTTCATATCACTTGGCATAATAGGCACACTTTTTTGTCATAAAGGCCAATTCTTTCTTAATACTGCCTTGATGCATCATGGACCCATGCTCAATCATATTAAGCGTGTGTGGAACTTTGCTCCACATCCAAGTCATTGCCAACAATTTCATCCACCTATGCATGCCAACTGGACTCAATAGTGGGAGGACACTATGAGTCAAGCTACTAGATTCCTCTGAATCTATGGCAGACAACTAGCCAAAATCTAATGTCACTTATACTCTGCTAACACCTCCGCTCTTAGGAGGTTAGTGGTGGTGCTTCAGGGAAACCCCTTCTCTGAAACTCTGTAACTTCAAGTTGCAACGCTTCATCAGCAAATCCAAATTGTTGATAATTACAACACATGGGGAGCTCAAATTTGTGCACACATGCATTTGATCAAAATTGGCTCTGGGTCTTAAAATAATTCATTCTTTCTCTTAAAGCCAAAAATCCTTCTCAAAGAATTTGTGCCATTTTTTTATCACGGAGTTAGGGTCACTGACCCTCAACACATGCTGCAAAATTTTGTGTGTCATTATAAGTTGGTCTTTCAGGCTCAACAACCCTCTGCTGACAGACAGTCAGCCCTTAAACAATGTTTGGTTGTTGTGTTGTGCAAGATTTCTCAAGCTCAACAGGTGGTCTATGATCGAATGCTCACCATTGATGAGCTTCACAATGCATTTATGCAAATGGCCAATGATAATGCCCCAAGATGTGATGGCTACCCCTGCGAATTCTACAAATATTTATGGGAATTTATCGAGCAAGACCTTCTTCAAGTCTATCTCAAAGGATTTCAGAATAAATCATTGGGGTTAGGTATTAATAAGGGAAATATTAAATTACTCCCAAAGCAAGGGGATCCAGAGTAAATTACCTGATGGTGGTATATCACTTTGTTGATTGTCTCATACAAAATAATTTCCAAAGCTCTGACTATGCGGTTAAGTATTATTCTCCCCGTTGTGATTCAACCAAAACAAACTAGGTTCATTCAGGGGTGCTACATCCTAGACAACATCATCCCAATTTGGGAAGGCATGGAATGGGCTCACAGATCCAATCAATCTACCATGTTCATCAAAATTGACTTTGAGAAGGCCTATGATTGGATCAAATGGGAATTTATTCTTGTTGTGCTTCATGCCCTTGGTTTCGGCCCCATTTTATCCAATTAGTCAGAATTCTTTTCGTCGATGCCTTTTCCCAGCTTACTATTAATGGCCTCAACTTTGAACCCTTTGATTTTTTTCATTCCATTTGGCAAGGGTTCCCATTAGCATCTACAATCTATGTGATTACAACTGAAGATTTTTGGTATCTGCTAGCTCATGCCAAAACACAAGGGCTTGTTAGGGGGATATCACTGCCTTCTGCGAACAATTCTCAATTGCTTAATGGTCACTTTGTAGATGATTCCTTTCTCATGCTCATTGAGGAAGAATCCAATATCCACAATGCCATGCACTACCTTGATATTTTATGTCTAGCATCTAGCTCCTCCATTCAATGGAAGAAAATGTAGTTTTATCGGTAGTCTTTCCTCCCAGAGCCTGCTTGGCTAGCCTCCTTTGAATGGAAGACCCTTGCACACGATGAAATGTTTAAATTTCTAGGCATTCCCTTTTCCTTCCAAGCTTCACTAACCGAGCTATGGCAGTATGTTATTCAACAGGTGGCCAAAAAGTTAGAGTATTAGATTACCAGACTGATATCTCTGGCAGGTAAATTCTAGATATGTTCCAAAGTTCTGACAACCACTCACGTCTACTACTCTTCATGTTGGGTACCCTCCAATGCCTCTATTCAGAAACTGGAAAATCCCCTCAAAGATTTTCTCTGGGCCAACACCTCCACTAGCAAAGGTTTTCATCAGGTTTCTTGGGAGGTTTGTTGCCTTCCCGCAATTATGGGGGCTTAGGCCTTATTGATATACAACACCAAGGGCAGGAACTCTATGCCAAATGGATTGTTTGATGTATAACTATCCAAGAAGCATGGACATTGCTTTTGCACCATGGCATTAAAGAAGGATCGCCTTATGACCACCCTACATAGAAAGATTTGGGGTTTGTTAATCTCCTTATTGCTCCAATACATGTTAAAGTGGTTAGCACATTTGTGCTCAAAATAATTTGGAAGGCTTGGGAATGCATCAAGCCATGGATTCAATGGAAAAGTGACGAATTTCATAATGGGATTTCCATTAACCATCATTCTCTTTGGTGGTTGCCGATATTTCAGGCTCAGGATAAGTGTTTCACAGATATCTAAGGAATTCTTGTGCTCAAAATCTTCAAACGAGGAATATGCACTATCCAAGACTTGTTCTGTAAACACTCTCAATCCTAGATTTCTTGGCCTGAGCTTAAAGCTCAATTTTGGCAAACCAACTAGGATCAAGCTAGTATCAATGAAGTGCTCAATTTAGTTTTAGACCAAATGATGTAAAAAATCTTAGTGTGTTCCTCTCACCCCTGGTGGATGGACTGAAATTGGTATGTTGATACCCCATTTGGGGTATCCTCTACTCAGATTTGGAATGTTTTTAGAGGGGAAATATTGTTTTGGATCTGGAAAGAAAGAAATGCTTTTTTATTTGTTAATTCTGAATTTGATCAGAAAATTTCAGTGTATAACAAATCTATGGTTTTCTCTAATGTGCTTCTACAGATTCAAGTCCAGGATAACAAAGTTAAGTTGGAAGTGGACCACCTTCAGACCTTGCTATGGCACTGAGGTGATGCCCCATGTAACGTCACTTGGGAACTTCCATCACAATCTCGGTGCTCTTCAACACATGGTCGTGGTGGTTGCTGTAGCTGCTCCCAATGATGTTCCTTTAACTGGGCTCGTCACTCGCCAGTATCAGAGGAGTCACTTGCCACCAGCTCACTAGCAGGGCTGGGGGTACCTTGTTCACTAACTCGGGTGGGGCTTGCCTACATGTGAACTCAGGTGTGGCTCACCTATCTACCTCGAGACGCACATGATAGATGGTTGGAATATGCCTCCACTATTGCCACCGCCCTATGATAAATTTCCCTTCCTTTCTCTTTCCATCCCCACTCGAGAGGAAGCCAAAAAATAAGAAGAAACCCCCCTGGTTGGGACATTCCAGATGCCGAAAAGGACCACCCAAGCTCAGGTTTTCCATATGATCATGATCCCCCTTCTTTAGGAATGTTTTCTGCTGCTTCTTAGTTTTGTGTTTTGATGGACTCCTAGGCATTGCCTATTTTGTTTTCTTTTGTCCTAGGCTTGGCCCAGTTTCCTTAGGGTTTTGGGGCATGCTATCAGACCACCCACTTTTTGTTGAAATCTCTCTTGTATCTTATTACATTGATATAATATAAGATATCTTTTCATCAAAAAAATATGTGTGCATGAAATGGAATGAACTTCCCTCGTATGAAGTGTGTATGCAAATAACCAAGCATTGTGTCCCTTGGATGGTGCTAGATGGATGCAATGGAGCTCTTAGATGCTTGATGGATGTAACCTTAGGTGGTGATAGCTAGTGTTTAATGCTTGGTCTCTTATTATGATCACATAGTTTTATATTTATATGATTTCCTTACTTGAATTTCATAATTAACCCTGGAAAGGTCAAATACCAAAAATATAAGATGATCAAACAGCTAGAAAGGACCCAAAAGATGTGAAAAAATTATATTGAGATCAGGGGTGCCCAGAGGGGACAAGGGTGCTTGACGTTGGCAACCTGGCTGGGCATTGGTTTCCAGGATGATAAATTCTGAAGTATAAAAAGGTAGATTGAGCAAGTAAGGGTGCAAGACCAAAAGTGGAAATAGAAAGCAAATAAAGGTGGCAAAAGACATGGGCTAACTGGTACTTTTATTACATAGGAATCATATGAATAGTAATATGTAACCAGGACTAGATAATAACCCAAAGTGCGTGATTTTGTGTCTACATTTCCCCCCACTTTATGTTGGTGAGTGGAAATCTTGGTAACATAAAGTAGATAAAGATGTGTACCTGATAACCATGTAGATTGATATAGAAAGAGCTTGCCGAGGGACAAGACAAAGCATGGAGTGATAAAAGTGTGAAGCGTGGATGCTAAGGAGGAAAAGGTGTAAAAATGATGATGAAAATGACCCTAGTTGGGAATGCATGTGTAGATGTCGCGATGTACCTGTTGTTGATGTTGATGTTTGTTGTGTGTTGAATGATGTTGACTACCGCTTCCCATACGGACGTACCTACAAAAGAGAAGAACAAACAAGTAGTCAAATACACATGTATATGATCAAAATGTGTGTAAGGAAAGTATGTAAAATATGAAAATGTGAAAAAGGAACATGTGCACATGATCCGTGATAAGAAAAGAGTGTAGAAATGATCCTAAAGATGTTGTAGTTGTTATCACTCTCAAAATTCCCCTGTTTTGAAGTCAAGTTTCGAAAATTTTGAGTGGGTACCTTGGAGTATTGGATTGCATCGAGCCTGGTATTGTTTGCATTTTTTCATTCTATGGAGAATAGTTTGAAAGTTGGGTGTAATGGTGGAGTTTTTCCCCTTCTTTTTTATTTTTTACCGCAGTCGAGAATGACGGGCGTATCTTCTCGATTAATTTTTGTCCCAGTATCCACAGGTAGTACATGGACATCCCTGATTGGATGTAGCATGGATGTGTTTTAGGCAACAACGGAAGCCTCCACGCGTCCAAATGACATAACTTCAACGGTAGGGCCTAAGTGATAGTCCTCAAATAAGCGTAGGCTTTCCATGTGTCCTAGGTCCAAAATTAAGATAGAAAAAGCCCAGATCAGCTAAGTATGGAAGCTTCAATAGACGGTGCCATGTGCCTCATCAACGTAACTTCAAGAGTCGAAGCCAGGGGTCATTCTCAAACTTGCACTAATCCTCCACGTGTCCCAGGTCCAAAAAGGGACAAAGTTGATTATTTACATTGATTAAGTATGAGCGGGGTGAAAGAAGCCTCCACATGCCTCAACGACGCGATTTCAGAAGTGAAACCAAAAGTCCAGTTTCCAAATGAGCGCCAAATCACCACGTGGTCAGAGTCAATGGAGAGACAGAGTTGGCCGTTGAAAGGTCCAGGACTGGTAGAAGAAGCCATGTGTCCATTTAACATAATTTCAGGAGGCGTTTCCAAAGCAGAAACTCAAATGAGCGCCAGCTCTCCATGTGTCTAGGGGTCAATAGAAGTCAAGCAGGAAATAGGCCCAATTCAGCTAAGTATAAAAGAAATGGCCAACTCTCCATGTGTCTAAGGGTCAACATAAGTCAAGCAGGAAATAGGCCCAAATCAGCTAAGTATAAAAGAACTGGCCAGCTCTCCTCATGTTAGCCTGACGCAACTTTAAAGGTAAAAAATGCAAAAGGCATCCGCATGGCTACTTCAGTTTAAATCTCTCCCACGTGGACAACCCAAATTTAAAGTTATAAAATCAGATTGAATGGCCCATATTTAACTGGAAAAATAATGTAACGGTCGTATATTGGAAAACCTGGTTTTTCTGCCATTAACGTTTCTTTGCGAATCAAGAATTCAAAACGGCGTGAATGATTGGAATGATTTGTAACTATTTCTTGCTTTCTCAAGGAAGTTGTAACCGTCTCTTGCGAGCTATTTCATAGGCTTTCAAAGACATTGTAAAGGGTGGGAATTTTGAGATTCTAGAACTGTAATTTTGAATATGAAGAAATCAATACAAGGGTTTTCCTCTTTTTCCTCTATTTTCTCTTTCCTTCTTTCTCTGATCTGTGAATCATTTAATCCTTGCATGCTTAGAAACTTTTTGTTCTATTTTATACAATCTCAAGAACTTTGAGTCTGTGGATTGTGCCCATTATAAACCTGAATGGTTCTACTCTATATCTCATTTTTCTCAATACATATAAGGGTTTTCTCTACCATCTCTTTTCCCTGAAAGTATTGTCTTCTTCTACCTCCCTCATCTCTTCAAGTCTTCTATCCTCATACATTGATAACTTTTCAGGCATTAAACACATTTCAATATATTGGTAAACCATCATTAAATGAAATATTGTGTATTTGTAAATAAGTTTTTCCCTTACTTTCAATAAGGTAACCTCTCCCATTAAAGAGGAGGGACTTGCTTGTCCCCTGACTGTGGTTTCATTCCAAGTGCAAATCTAAAACCCAAAATTTTTTGGCGACTCCGTTGGGGATTTTTTCAACAAATTTCCTTTCTAAAAAGAACAACTAATTTGAACATTTCTTTGATCTGGCGACTCTAAGATACACTCGTGGTAGAAGGGCTCTTGGAATTAAAGATCTCTAATTTCAACTCCTAGATCAACAAGGTTTTCAACTTCCTCCAACAAGAAGAAATAGAAGAGCTTGTTCCACAAGCACACCTCCTGTTGAAGACAGTGCTTCTAGTAGTAGCATTCGTCAAGCACAACTTAGCCCTAATCTTTGTGCCCTAATTCTTGTTGGTGTCTCAGTTCCACTTCAAGAAATGTTTCCAAGGATGGTAGCACCTCTGCCTTGGGGACAAATATTTGGGCCTCTGGCTCTTCCTCAACCATTGCATGATTTGCCTAGGAGTAATAGGAAGAATTTTCCCAAATTTAGAGGTGATGGAAAAGTGCACCCTGATGAACACATTGCAACCTTTATTTTTGCATGTGGGGTCCTTGGAGTTGAGAATGATGATGTCTCTATTAGGCTATTTGTGGAGACCTTACAATACCATGCTGCAGATTGGTTTTACCATCTTCCTGCTGGGACCATCACCGATTGGACTACTACGAGGATTGCATTTGAGCAACGTTTCAAACCTGCTAAAGATGTGCATGCTTTGCTAGCTCAGATTTCTCAAATCAAGAAGGAGCCACATGATCCTATGAGAGAATTTGTGGCCAAGTTCAACAAGTTGATTAATAAGATTCCACAAAATACTAGGCATGTTGATCAGATTCAGAAGTGTTTCTTCTTGAATGCTCAATTTCTGGAAGTAAGATTTGCCATGAGGAGAGAAAATCTCACAAATTTGGATGTTGATCAGAGATTGGCTATCAGTGTGGAAGATGACTTCATCATGTTTGGCAAGCTGAAAAGGGAGCCTTTCAAATCCAAAGCATCTTCTTCTTCCTCTTCTCCTGGAGGTCATGTAGACCAGTTGGTGTAAAATTTGGCTAATGACCTTATTGCCATCAAGAAAAAATTCGCTCAACATGCTCCATATCAAGATGCTCCAAGGAAGAAATTTAATCCTAGGAACCGCTTTCCCTCTTCTCAAACTAGGTTGGCCATTGAAGGTCCACCCCTTAAGGTGCCTGTTAATGCTACTTGTGAAGTTCTTGAGCCTGATGATGAGGAAGAGAATGGGCTCTATGATGAATAAGAAGAGGACACTGATAAAGAACTGGAGGAGCCTAGTGGTTCTCAAGTTCATTTCCTCACCACTGAAGGTGTGGATGATGAAGATGACTATGATGATGTAGTGGCTGAGATGAACAGTGAGTCATATGTTGTTATGACCTGGGAGCACAACAAAAAGGAAAAAGTGGTTCAACCTACAAAAATATCCAAGGAGTACCCGGTCACCATCCTAGTGATTGCAAGAAGAGGAGCTCCTATTCCTACTACTTCCACCCAAAAGGTAAGCTCTGTTAGTCCTTCTCCCTCTACTTCTACTTCTGAGAATTTTTTTCCAACAAATGATAAAGTTGATAGATCAAAATCTCCTCATACTCTTAGTAGTGATTCCACATCCACATCTGGATATTTTGACATTATAGACCATCTTAAAAAGACCAAGATTCAAATTTCTAAGGCAGAGTTCTATCAAAGCCATCCTAAAGCCTTTGCCAAAATGGTTAACTTTGTAAATTATAAATCTAAAACCTCAACCCATTCTTCTAAAGGAATTTTTCCCACTCCTTCTCCAACTCAACCCACCCTTGTGGTTGTAGTCACTTCACTCAATGAGAATATCAAGACCTTCTATGTGACTCTCCTCATAGCTGGCCACAAGCTTAGTAATTGTGTCATTGATTTTGGTGCATCTGATAATGTAATTCCTACAAAATTGGCTCATGTTTTGGGTCTAACCCTAACCTGCACTTATGGCTCTTATTATTCCATGGAAAGTAGAAAAGTAGCTTTTGCTGCTTTACTAGAGAAGAAGGTCTTGGCTACCATATTGGTTGTTGATATCCCTCCTTCCTATGGCATGTTGTTAAGTAGGAACTTTTGCAAAGATGTTAGAGGTGAGATCCAAATGGATTGGTCACATGCCTTGATCCCTGTCAATGGGAAGATGAAGAAGTTACTACCTGAGAAACAAACAAAGTATATTGTGCAAAAGACAAATGATCCTAAAGCACAAATACTGTATGAAGACATCGGGCATGGGAACTACATGATCTTGTCACAAGAGGAGACAAGTCTAGCAAAGGGAGTGTTGCTTGATCCTAATGGTGTGTGGACTTTGGAGTTTGATGGAAGCTACTCTTTAGCTGGTTCTAGAGCTAGTGTAGTTCTCATTTCTCCTGGGGGTAAGTTTCATCCTTTCTCCTTCAATTCCAGTTTGAAACCTTTTTTATCGAATACGGGGAGATTCCGTTAAAGTTCAAACTAAGTGTCATTCACCCTAAAATTTGTGAAGAATTAATTTTTCTTAGTTCTTCACTCACCATAAGGCGGGGCAAAAATTTGCCAAAGTGAAGCCAAAAAATTTTCAACCTCACTTGATCTACATCCCTTTCTTTCTTTTGACACTTTTTTTTATCAAAAGAGGAGCAACCATACGTGTGTTATCAATCGATCATGTCCACCACTTTTGTATCTGTTTACATTCATCCTTGCTTGAAAATGGATGGTAAATGTTGAAAGTGTGTTGGTACATTTTCATATCTTCATAGCAATTTGATCTTGATACCCAATTCAAGATCGTCATTGTAGTTAGGCTTGATTATTCAATCAAATTTCCTTTTAATTGTAGTGTTTCTTGTATCATATCACCACAATTTTGATACTTACGTCTTGTTTCTTGAAAACATGGCCTAAGTGTCTAGACTATAAGATTACGCAATGAACACCTTAACAATTCCTTAGTATACTTTAGCCTTGGTTTGCATTCAAAAATTACCTTGATTTTGAAAGGTGTTGTTGTTACCTTGTGTGTGCCGTAGTAATATTATTTTGATACTACTACCTTACTTTTCCGAAACGTTTGGTTAACGTATCTTAGTGGTATTGTTACATTGTTCATATTTGTAAACCCCAATTTTTGAGATTTAGGTCTTTCTTGGACTTAAACTCACTCTAAGTATACTTTGGTTGGAAATCATATCAACCTCTTGTTATTACTTACACCTTGTTCATTTTTAAACTTGACATAAGTAATGATATTTCATTGATCATATTAAAATGTCATGTTGGCGAGAAAATTTGTCGGGTGGACGAATTTGTGGGTTTCTTGCCAATGCTATGGGAATCGAAGTCCCTCTACTTAAATGGTGTATCTTTCATTTTTTCATAGATGTGAAAAGGTGGATTTATATGGTGGCCTTTCGATGAGGGATCTAACAGGGTCACTCCACTGACCCTGCGGAAAAGTTAGTAATTTTTTGCGAGAGAGGACATTGTCTATAGAACAGGAAAGGGGAGTGAGAAATGAGATAGAAGAACTAATGTTGTAGGTAGAAAATCAAATTCCTGCACACACTAGTTAGAAATTTCAAAACATGTATTTATGAGAAGAAACAACTCTTTAAATAGGAACAAGACCAATTAGATTTTATGATCACAAAGTATCAATAAATCCCTCAGTAAATAAAGGCTAGAAACTACTTCTTGTATTGATGCTCAAGCAAAAATTTTACATAGTGTGTGAATGGAGGAAAAATAGTGAGGGGGAAATGGAAGAAAATGGCTATCTCCTTTGTTATTTCTAAGTATAATTCACTCTTGAGTTTATAAAATCGATCACCAACCCTTTGAAATGGGAATGGCTTTATAATTTATATGAAGAGAAAATGACTCTTCATATACCCCCCAATGACTCTTTGTATGCGTCGACGTGACTTATAACTCTTCACCTTCTTAGGAAAACATTAAGTCCCTTTTTATAACATAAAGGTGACTTATTACATTCAAAACCTTAAGACATATGGAAAAGTGCAACCAAAACGTGAAATTAGAACATTGAGCAGAGAGAGAAAGTCGAGGGAGGAGAGAGAGAGAATAAGGAAGGAGAAGGAAGAATGATGTTGACGATGAAAGATTTCGTCTCTGATAAATCCCACTGGTTCTTCCAAGGAGATGGAAATATGAATCTCTAAATCTTTTGCTTCCTAAAAATCTCCTTAATGCTAGCACTCGATGCTGAATTGTTATTTTCCCCTTGAATTCTTTGTTGCAAATGATTTACTCATGTTGTGGACAAGTTATTGCTGATGAGAAACTAACTTTTGATGACCTACAGACACCACAACCTAAGTGTTTAGAAACAATGTTGAGTTATTCCAATAGTGATCATGGGCGTTGCTCATGGAGATCCACTTTAAAAAACCTGAGGATGGAAACTGCTTCCCGTGATGACCCTTTGCAACAATGTCGTATTATTTCGACATAGGTCCTATGGAATGATAGATTTTTCCATACATGTGCTAGGTATTGGTGAACATTATGAACCATGGAATGAAACCAATACTTTGCAACTGATTACATCTGTGGGAGGAGACTTTGGGATAACCTATGAATTTGAACCTCATAGTTCTTCAACACTTGTTATTCTTGAATGGAGTGACTTACTATTTCTAGAAAGTGTGAAAATTCTTCTCTGAACTTCAGCTCCAGCTACCAATTTGAATTTTTAACTCTCATAATGCTCTTTTTGTGAAATCTGTCCTCTAGAATGATTTACTATTTTTAGTAAGTGCCTCCGATGCAACTTACTATTTTTAGTAAGTATGAAAATTTGACTCTTTCGAACTTCTAATGAATGTGGCAACTCAAGTTTTTTCTTCTCCATGTGTTCCCTCACCTTCTAGAATAGTTTGCTATTTTTAGCAAGTGCTCATGATATCACTTACTATGTTTAGTAAGTGTCAATTCTAGACCAAGATGATCATTTTAATGATTTTTCCATGCGATGTCTCTTTTTTGTTCACCGCTTCCTTTGTATCTTCTTCAGTTGGTGACTTACCTGAAATAGCAGTCTCTCATGTAGAAGTCCTGCTAGTTTTAGTAAGTGTGCTTTCGGTGGTCGGATCATTGTGGAACGAAGTTTTTTGATATGGGGTTTTTGCCCAATATCACCACCCTAAAATTTTAGGCTTACCCGATCACTGGTTTGGGAGATTTTAAAATTTTAAATTTTAAACCTGACAGCGACAGATGCGACAACCATTAATGGAGCTTCTAAATTGCAAGTTTCATTTTTTTCCTCGGACTAAGATAAAAATTATGTTTTTGATGTGGTTTTTTCTTCCTTGTTCCATGGGTGAATTTACTCTCCAAACTGACTTCCAGTTTGACGGGAAATCTTATTTTTGTCTTCGTTGTGCCAAGAGCGAGATTTCTTCGTTGTGAAAAATCAATGCTAGATAAGGGAGATATGTTACTGAGGTTTTCATGGCCTTTGAAAATTAAGAATGCAGAAAAAAATGGTTCTTCAATTCGTGGACTGGTTTACAAAATATATCAAAATCTCTGTCTCACGACAATGGAGGTTTTAAGATGAATCTCTTCGTTCTTCTTCTCCATTCTTCGTTTCTTTGAATTTTTCAATCAAATATTCCTATAAAACCTTTTTATTTTCAAGTATTGGATGGTTTGGTGGCCATGGTGGAGCTGGTTCGGAGCAGCAATGGTTGTTTAGGTGTTTTCTGCAATTTTCTTCTCGCAATGGAGAAGCGGTAAGAAACAACAAGAAGTAGAAAAGGAGATAGAATTTTTTAAATTTTTAAGTTGGGGTTGGGTACATATTTGTGCCCCCGATGTACCTTAAGAATAAAGGGATGAAAGGGTAAAAAAATTCACACCACGCCAGGAGCTGACACTTGGCGGGCATCCAACGGTTGTGCATTTGGCTCCAACTAGCTCCTGGGGACTTAAAACTTGCATTTTTGAAGGTTGTATTGATGACCTTAGGGATTCAAGGGGCTGGGAGAATTTTCATGTCCCTTTTCCAAAGGGATAGAAGGTACATAATTTTGCACATTATGCCAGGTTGTGCCACTTGTCACGATCTAGAGGACTAAGGGGATAGGCTTCGACAAGCACCCAGAGTCTGAACTGGTGATCCAGAGGGTTCCATGTGTGACCAGAGGGAAAAATAGTGCTGGGAGAATTTCTCTATCCCATTTTCCCCTTTTATTAAGGGAAAAAATGGAAATAAAAATGTATCAGGCTCCAGGAGCTGACACGTGTCCACTTGAGAATTTGGCAAAGTGTTGAACACATTCCTTGAGCCAACTTGTGATGGCAATAACTTAGACTCCCGGATGAGTTCGGAGGAAAATGTTTATATGATATTGACTAAAAAACACTCAATTAATTTAATGGTGATGGTTTAGAGCTCAAATTATGAATAAACAACCTTGAAATTCCCCCTTTTTCTTAGGATTGCCAGTTGTGCACCGAAAGAATGAGTTGCCTAAGAAAGTGTATGATGTTTCAATAGGTCTTGTTTTTTCACTATTTAGGGCATGGGAAATACATTCTATTGGTACATTTTTGGGCTTTTGAATCTTTACAAAGCTCCAAAAATAGTTTCTTTAAGCTCAAGTACTTCTTCACGTTGTATGCTCCTTTACGGCTGAAAACCCACTTTTACTGAATCGACTCCAAAAAGGCTCTGCGAAATTGATCCTGATGCCTTCGAACCCTTTACAACACTTAAATCATCATTTTTTGATGATGTATTTCCATTTTTATCCACTTTATATTTTTAGTATGCCTCTCCATGGATACATGTTATTTTTAGTAAGTGCACTACAGGTGTCATATTTCGACAAAACAAGTCTTGAAATTTTGGGTTTTATTTTGGGGTTCCATGCTCCGAATTTTGGGTAATCTCTTTTTCTGACAAAGTGGGAAAATTATATTTTCATCAGAGGGGGTAGAACAGTGATAAAAAACACAACCCTCCATATCCCTAAAAAATTAGGGACTTCATGGCACGAAAACTAGTTCAAGCGAAACTATATTTTTCAATTATCATTCCCTCCAATTTTTACGTGATTTTGCCCACTGGAACCTTGAGAAGTGAAGAGGTAGTTCACTACCTTTTTCTCCACTGTTCTTCATGGCATCCATTAATGGAATCTTCAATCTTCAGATATCACAGAGGTGGTGATGGAGGAGAATGAAGTTATTTGCAGTTGAGAATGAGAGGGAGGATAGGAAAAAGCATTTAGGAGATGAATTTCGAGTGCATGAGGAACCACAAGGCTCAAGTGGACTGGGGGAATTTTGTGTCCCCTATTTCCCTTTGCTAAAGGGACAAAAGGGACATCAATTTCCACTTCATTCCTCATCGTAACACTTGGTGATCATCCGTGTAGGGAGAGGAAATGCTCCAACTTAGCTCTCGAGGGCTTAACTAACAAAAGGGAGGTCATATTAGTGTTATAGGGGTTCAAAAAGGGTTAGGAAAATTTTATTTTCCCATATGTCCATATTATAAAGGGATGAAAGGGAAATCAAAATGTGTCATGATCTTAGAGCTGACACATGTCCACTTCAAAAAATGACTGAGTATACGAACTTTAGAGAAAACTTGTGAAGCCCTTATCTAAAGTTCCCGATGGAGTTTCAAGGAAAAGTTTTATATGAATTTGATTGAAAATGACATTCTAATTCCAACTGTTAGGGTCTCAGATCTCGATTCCTCTATTTATTCCATTAAAATCTGATTTTTGTTACGACTCCATAGCTAAGGATGGAAAAAAGTAGATATAAACCTATTTCACCAAAGTGTTGTGAAATATATAATTTCACCATATTGTATCGATCTAGATTCCCTTTCCGAAGATGTCTTGTTTAGCTCCTAAATCCATCCAGAGCTCCCATAATCACCTCTTGAAAATCAATAGCTTTTTTGGCCCTTTGCACTTCCTAGACCTGAGAATGATGTTTCTGATGAATGTACCCCAAGACCTCCAAATATTTCCTGAATCTTCAAATATCATTACTTTAATGTTTTATACATTTTATCCATATACATGTTGGATTTTTCTCCTTTATTTTTCTCTAGGGGGTTGCACGATTCCTAGGAAGGCCAATGGTAGCCCCTCCCAACACTACCCAAAATTGGCATTCTTCGAGAACTCCTATAATCACCTAGGGGGATTCACTTGAATTTATTAATTCACCTAGGGGAATAAGTTTACATCCACTAGGGGGTCATTAGAATAATTGAGTAAGGTTGGTGCTGAGGACGGGTATACCTAGGGTGTCTTAGAAAGGTAAAATTTGAAAAAATTGACACAGGGGTATCATTGGCATGCTTAAAAAATTGGGAATTTTTATGTTTCACATTTACATGACAACGACTGGATATAGCTTGGGGGCATGGTATGGATTGAGTGAAGTGAATACATGACATAAAGAATCCCGGAATCTCAATTTATAACATACTGACCAGTGCCTTATCCATTGGGCCTTGTGGAGTCGTGTACAACTTACAAGAGAGAGATAACAAAGAAGGAAACACACACAAAACAAGGAAAGGTAACACACAACACACACAGAGAAAGGGAAATACACACATCACATAAAGGAAATTATATACAATGGGGAGATATCTATAGAGGAGGGGAAAGAATATACACATACCCGACAACGGGTTGATAAAAGTACATGTCATCATGAAATAACGGATTGAAATCCGACCTTTGTAGAACAAAAATAGTTATTTGATGAAACCATGATTTTTTGATGGACTTACATGGCTTGAGAAGAAGAATACTAACCATGATTCCATCCTTGTACTCATACTGCACTAAGAACGTTCCTTCATCCATTGAAAAATTGGTCACCTTTTTAAAAAAGTTACATTTTGAAGATTCCTCTTGATGTCCCACGATCATGAGACACCATTCCTATGTACTTTCAAGTTTGGACGTGTCAACCTTAGCATGGAGAAATTATTTTTACTTGGATTACAGCTTGAAATCATATCTTGTATTAGCAAGGTACTCAAAAGGGAGTGAGGACAAACTGATTTCCTTCCCATTTAAGAACTTATTTGAACATCTCACTTTGTTGTTCAAAGTGATTACTACCCAAAATAGAAGTTGTATCATTAAGAGGGAAGCCCTTATCGATCTCATTGAAATGTTGTAATATGGGAACCTGTTCAAGGCACATCAGAACTTGAAAAATGGTGAGTGAAATATGATTTTGAATTATTTCATAAGAATCATGCATACCCTCACTTTGTGGTCCAGAAAAATTGCTTTCAATATCCAATTGTTTGAATCTCATCTTGATATTGGTCTCGAAATTGTAACCTTCAATTTCTTCATAGAGGAAATCTTTACCCTTGAGTGTATTTTTATACATGAACTCTTGTTTTGTACTTACGGAGCACTCCAAAGTGGTGTGACCAAGTTAATTGAACATACCCCCAATGCTCTTGTGAAATTTCACTTTGTTGTGAACAACTTCCCTCAAGGTGAGTCAGATCAACATTTTCCCTACCATCTTATTCCATGGTGGAGGTGTTTTCTTCAAAAATGGATATGTTCAAAGGATATTCATGAAATTTTCTTCTTTCGCACGCATGAACTTCTATGCACAATGTGGAAGAAAAAGACATGTTTTCATGTTTACTCTCATCAACCAAAGTATTAGGGAAGTCATCAAGCTTATCCAACTGCTCCATATCAACATAAAAAATTGTACCAAAATAGGAAGAACAAATTGATTCATACATGTCTTGCATCTCTATAGCCTAAGTTAGGAGTTCAAGACTGAATCGAGGGTATTCAATTTTTTCTACAACCTTCAGGATGTCTTGCACAAATGATTATTCCAAGTTCACCATAGGCTCATATTCATTTTTATTGAAAGTGTCTTTATGTTGTGCCTCCAAGAGATGGTTGAAAATATGTTCCACATGTTCCCATGATTCATTTGAAACATCCTCGTTCACTCCTTCCATTCTTTCTGTTGCCCAATATTCACTTTCTTGCAAACATGAGAAACCTTGATTCACGAAAAATATTGATAAGGAGAAGGTCTATGCTTTATGGGAATGACACTCCTTTGAGATCAAAATCCATATCATCCTCTTGATGGGAAGCATAGGCCCTTATTGGGGTAGAAGTATGCGAAGAACTCTCGATTCTATTTTGATCATCTATTATTGAATCTTTGTTCTCATATGGAAAATGAAATACTTCATACTCACCATGTCGATCACTTAGCTCCTTAGATTCAGATTTTAAGTGGTCCTTTTCCATTTAATCATCCATGATTGAATTAGGTAGGGGGCTTGATTCTTCAATTGTCTTCATTTCTTTATTTGGCATTTCTTCATCACTTGAAGGATCAAAATAAGAGGGAAAATCCTCCATGACCATCTTGAATTCATCATTTTCAGACAATGATGCCAGGTGGATTTATTTCACTTCTTTGCACATGTCCATTTCATCATTAATTGAAAAATAAAAAATTGAAGGGGGATTATTCATGCTTACTTCAAATTGGTCATCCTCTTCATCATTGGTAGAGTCTTCAGAAAGCATTGAATCATCCATTAATCATGCTTACTTCAAATTGGTCATCCTCTTCATCATTGGTAGAGTCTTCGGAAAGCATTGAATCATCCATTAGAATGTATTACTTTCTGAAGGGATTGTTCCTTGAGCCAAAAAGAGTTGATGAATGGTGGTTCCACCTCCATGTCTCTTTCATCATCATCTTCCTTGATGTTGCTTTGGCACTCATCGAAAGTATCAATGATGGAATATTCTTCAGGAGCATCCAAGAATATCGCAGGGACGAACACCTCATAATGTGGAAAATCATCAATATCTTCTTGAGATTCTTCACTGTGGAAAACATGAAGTGATTTGAGATATTCATACCTTATTTGTAAAGCTCGAGTGTACCTTGAAATCTCTTGATAGGCTTCGCGATCAGAATTTCCTTCTATTATGCTCTGAAGCCTTTCCATATATTCTCTTTTTAAGATGTTCTTTTCTCCATCACCATATGTAATGAATTCATCGAGAGAGTGGCAGAAAAATGATAGTGTTCTCAAATTTATAGTGAGTTGTGTGAGATTACAAAAAATATTCTTTGGTGGATCTTGCATTGCCCCGTCTTTCATCATCTTCTTGAATGCTTATTTGATCTTCATCAGAAGGCTTGAGGATAGGATTTTCTTCAACAAAATTTAAGAACCTTTTGGGGATGAAAACCCTGTGGTATGAATGATCTTCAAGATCTTCCTCTATAGGACAAATATCCTCTTCTTCTTCCTCAATATGGGCCGTTTCAAGTTGCTCTTACATATCTTGCATGCATTTGGCATATTATCGATCTTCACACCTTATCTTATATCTCCTTTGAGTGATTTCTAACAACTCCCTACTTTCTTCTACATCCACAACAAGTTATTTATTATTTCCTTTGTCTAGATGAAAATTATTGCTTGAAGTAGGAGTCTCTTTTACCATCTTTGAAATTTCTCTTTTGTAAATACTAGTTCGGAACCACAGTTGATAGACGATATTGCTTTCTTGGTCAAGATATTCTTCAACTTCTTCATCACTCTCACTCACTGGTACTTCTCTCCAATCTGAAAATTTCTTCATGGTGTGGAAAAAAATGTGACAGGTGTTTGTTCCTTGAAGGAGTCTCCTTCAAAACTAATTTTATGCTAAAATATGGTGTGTGTGTGTGTGTGTGTGTGTGTGTGTGTAATTTTAATATTTGATTTTTTTTGGATTTTCAAACATTACGGTTGTATTTTATGTTTATATGATATCAAGCATTCCCCATGGTGGGATCCAATAATTGTTGGCGAGAAATGTTTTCGGGTGGACGAATCTATGGGTTTATTGCAAACGTTATGGGAATCGAAGTCCCTCTAGTTAAACGATGCAACTTCCATATGTACATGCACGTGAAAAGGTGGATTTCTATGGTGGCCTTTCAACTAGGGATCCAACAGGGGCATTCCATTGAACCTGTGCCAAAGCTAGCAATTTTTTACTAGAGAGGAATTTGTTTGTAGAACGGGAAAGAGGAGTGAGAAATGAGATAGGAGAACTAATGTTGCAAGTAGGAAATAAGATTCTAGCACACACTAGTAATAAATTTCAACTCAATGCATTTATGATAAGAAACAACTTAATGGATTTATGATAAGAGGCCATCAATTCAGCCCAAGAGGAGACTCAGGATAAATACCTATTCTCAAATCCATACTGTGGCTAGAAGAATCAAAAGGGTCCCCTAGAAAATCCAAATCAATAGCAGAAAAATCAAAAGTCAAAGAGGTGGTGTCACATTTTGTAAAACCAACACTCGCAATACTCATCACTACTAGTACAATGGTTTGAAACAAGGTTCTTTGAGTCAAACAAACACATCAAGGTGCGAATATTTTCAAAATCCAAATGAATTCCTCTATGAAGAAAGTAGAAGGGACATCTTGCAGCCCAACATGATGATAAATTTGATGAGGATTCATCAGAAGGAGCCCATTGTGGTAAGAACCTTGTACTAGTCTCTAAAAATTATCAGCCTACAAAGAAATTATGGTTGATAGACTTCGGTGCATGTAAGCATATGTCAGGAGACAAGAAACTATTTGATTCACTGAACGAACAACCCACTGGAGATCGGGTTTGGATAAAAGATGATAAAGAGTACATTGCAGAAGGAATAGGCAAAGTCACCATTCCTTTGGGACCACAAAAATGTACACTTACAAAGGTACTATATGTTCCTGGCTTGACTAGAAACCTCTTGTCAGTGAATCAGCTCTTGAATCATCACCTAAAGGTATAATTTCTTGTCCAAAATGGCATCAAATCATGTTTGATCTCCAAAAAAGGTACGGTTATTGCTAGAGAATTTCTAAAAGATAAGTTATTTTCTTTAGATACTATTTCATCTTCTACAATAGCTTTATCTGCCTCAACACTACAATCTACAACCCTCTAGCATTGTAGATATGGTCACTTGTCAATTAGTTCATTGTATCAAATGAGTTCAAAAGAAATGGTCCATGGACTACTCAAATTTAAAAGGAACGATAACCAGATCGTGCCAAGCCAAGAACATAGATGCTAATCAAACATCACAATCAATAAGATGAAAGCAATTCACCAGAATAACTTTACATAAACCTTTGCAAACAAATGAGCAACAATATCATATATTATTATGGAACTCAATGAAATACAATGAGAATGGACCTTGCTTATATAGGAAAGGAATAAAAATCTAAGAACCAATCAAGGTCATAGATCAAGCCATAAATCATGGAAAGAACTAGTCATCAAAGAACTAGTCAAGTCCATAGATTTATGAGAGAACTAGACATCAAGGATCTAATCAATACCATAGATCTAGGAAAGAACTAGTCAATACCATAAATCAAGGAAAGAACTATACCTAACAACTAGATAATATCTCCTAATATCTAAATAAATAAAAAGAAATATCCACACACATAAGTGGGTGAGGATAAATACAATAAAGGTAAATAATGTACCCAGGTGAACGTGAGCTAAGGTAAATACCTACTCTAACACCCCCCTCAAGTGAAGCTAGGGGCCAAAATAGAAGTGGTATGTCCACAGTATGAGTCCCGACAACTAGGCCTGATGAGGTACTCATGTACAATATATCCATGAAGAAATCTCGAACAAAAAGAAGGAAAGAGAAAGAAGAAGAAGAAGGAAGATGTTCTCACAAACACCCCCCAAGAACAACTTCTGAAACCCCAAGCATTCCATGTAACTCAAGGTAGCGAGGTGATGCAAAAGGCTTCATAAAGATGTCTGCAACCTGCTGCTAAGTTGGAAGGTACTCCAAGCAAAGAACTCCATCCTGAATGTGCTGCCAAATGAAGTGGATGTGTATCTCGATATGCTTGGTCTGTTGGTGCTCAACTGGGTTATGAGAAATGTGAATTACACTTTGGTTGTCACACCAAAGTATAGTCGGTGAATCCTATAGAAATCCAAACTCTGTCAATAACTGGTGAAGCCAAAGAATCTGTTGACTCACTGTAACCACTGCCCTGTACTCTACCTCTAAAGATGAAAGTGGAATAGCATGTTGCTTTTTGCATGCCCAAGCAACTCGAGAAGAACCAAGACAGAAAATATATCCAGAAGTGGAACACCTGTCATCAATAGAACCTTCCCAATCTGTATCTGTATACTCAACCAACTGAGTAGAGCCCCTAGTGTAGTGTAGGCCAAAGTGGGAAGTGCCATGTAAATAGTGCAAAATCCTTTTAGCAGCCTGCTAGTGACTACTATGAGGAGAATGTGCAAACTAAGATACAAGCCCTAATGTAACAGAAATATCAGGGCGAGTATGGGTCAAGTACATGAGACTCCCAACCAACTGCCTATACAATTTAGGATCACAAATTGGTGTGGTAAATGTGGATGTAAGAGTAACTCCAAATTGAAAAGGAGATGGACTTGGCTTACAATTAGCCATATCAAAGTGCCTAAGAAGATCATGGGTGTACTTTTGCTGACTCAAATGAATCCCATAATCTATCTAAGAAATTTGCAAACCAAGGAAATAATGCAATAGCCCAAGATCTGTCATGTCAAACTGTGTAGAAATATCCCTCTGAATACTCTAAATGTGGGAAGAAGAGCTGCCAGTAAGTAACAGATCATCAACATACAAGACAAGTATCACAATATCCTCACTGACATGTTGGAGATACACTGTATGATCAGAGTGGCAATGAACAAAACCAGTAAATAGAAGAAAAGAATCCATCTTCTCATACCAAGCCCGAGGGGCTTGTTTGAGACCGTAGAGAGACCTTCGGAGCCGACAAACAAGAGAAGAATCCTGAACAAATCTAGCCGGCTACTCCATATATATTTCCTCTTGTATATCTCCATGCAAGAAGGCACTCTTCACGTCCATCTGGTATACGGGCCACCCCTGTGATGCAGCAATAATAAGTACAAGGCATACAAAATCCATCTTAGCAACAGGTGCAAAAGTCTCAGAGTAATCAATACCTTCGACTTGTGAAAAACCCTTTGTAACAAGACGAGCCTTATACTTTTCAATGGACCCATCAACTGCGTATTTGGTTTGGTATACCCACTTACACCTAACCATCTTTCTTCCTTTAGGAAGAGATACCAAATCCCAAGTATGATTCTTCATCAAACAAGAATACTCAGCTGCCATCGCATCATCCCACTCCAGTATCCCATGAGCCTTTGAAAAAGACTATGGATCCTCAGAAACTGCCTGACACAAAAGTCAAAAACCTATAGAATGTGCATGATGATACCTAGTGGGTGGAAGATCCTCTATGAAAGGTGCTGCCTCAGAAACGGTAGTATGAGCCCACTTAGGCATAGTGAAAACATCACTGGGAATAAGATCCTCAATGAAATCTATAACCACCTCATCAATCTCCTTAAATAAAGGATCCTCAAGATGAGATGAATAAGAAGAAGGAATGGAAGAAGATCTAGAATCATGAGGAGTGAAAATCTCATGAAACTGAACATGTGTTCGAAAAAGAACATCATGTGTATCAGGATCTAAAAAATGATAAGCTCTCATGTCCTCACAATACCCTACAAAGATCAAGGGTTTACTCTTCTTATCCAAATATTTCATTTTCTTCTTTGGTACAAAGGCCCAAGCATGGCTCCCAAAGACTCGAAAAAATAAGACATCTGGCTTAGTGTTGGACCAAGCTTCCTTTGGAGTCAAATGCTCAAGTTCTTTGTGTGGTGTGTGATTTTGAATATAGTTAGCACAATTAACTACTTCTGCCCAATAGATAAGAGGTATATCTCTAGAATGCATCATACAGTTATCCATTTCCTTCAAAGTTCTATTATTCCTTTCTGCTAATCCATTCTGTTGTGGAGTATGAGGAACAAAATGTTGGTGAATAATGCCTTGAGTTGCCAAAAATTCATAAAACTCATGGCTGAAGTACTCCCCCCCATTATTAGTGCGAAGGTTCTTTATGCTACTAGAAGATTTTTTCTCAACCAAAGCCTTGAAGACTTTGAAGTGTGAAAAAGTATCACTTTTGTACTTGAGAAAATAAACCCAAGTACGGCTCGATAAATTATCAATAAATGTAAGTACATACTTAGTTCCATTGAAAGATGGGGTAGGAAAAACCATCAAGTCACTATGCACAAGCTCAAGTGGTGAAGAAGCTCTCTTACACAAATTCTTAGGAAAAGGATCTTGGTGTTGTTTCCGTAATGCACAACCATGACAAACTCCCTCAAGACAAGAAACTCTAGGAAGACCATCTACCATACCATGAGTGCTCAACTCCTTCAAATATCTGTAATTGAGATGTCCAAATCTTTCATGCCAAAGCTTACTCTCTGAATCTGAATGAGAAACTAATCATGTCCCTATAGAATAAGTGTCATCAAAACCCTCAAAGTGATATAGTCTAGAACTATGATCAACAATACCCTAAGCAACAAGTGAATAAGGCTCCAAAAAAGTTCTTACTTTTTCTACATGTGGTTTAAAAGCCACTGTTTTCCCTTGACCAGAATGACAAATTTGATATATAGAAAGTAAATTTGTAGTGATGTTAGGAACATATAGTGCATCTTGGATATTTCCACCATCAAGTTGTATATCACCTTTTCCCTCAAAAGAAAGAAAGGAAGAATCTCCAACCTCAATTTTGGAAGTAGAACTCAAACCTAGAGAAACAAAAGACTCATTGGAAGAAGTCATGTGATGAGAAGCACCAGAATCTATAACCCAATTTTCTTCAAGTGGTGACTGAGATTCTCTAACAACATTAAGTGCTTTTCCATGTTGATTAGAAGGAGGTGGAGTGGAGATAGAAATTTTGTGTTTCTTGACTGCATCCTCTAAGGCTTGCATTCACTTATAACACCTATTTTCTTCATGATTACTATCCCCACAAAAAGAGCATGAACGACTAGACTTATTCTTGGATTTAGAAGATTCATTGCATTTTGAGTTGTTTTCTTTGGGTTTAGGAGCATTTTGAGATGGAGAAGGTGTGGATTTGGTTTAACTATTTGGTTTTCCCTTGCTCTTAGGATTAGATGCAACTAATACCTTTTGAGAGGTGGAAGACTCAAGGTGAGATAATTTGGATTCTTCCCTAGTAAGTCTTTCACAAAATGTTTCTAAGTTAGGCATTTTGAAGGTGTCACCTAAGGCATCCATGCTAGAGAAAAAGGTAGAAGAAAAAATTTGGAATGGTCCTCTCAACTTGGATAGAATCAAGTAAACACACTCTTCATCTTTATTATCTCTTCCACTCCCCTTCAACTGTGTCAAAAAATGCTTGAACTTGGTAAGATAGTTTATAATTGTTGGAAAATCTTCAGGATTAAGAGAGGTGATCTCAATTTCAAGTTGCATGGCTCTCATATGATCCACCTTACCAAATAAATCCTCTAATTTCTCCCATATTTTGAAAGGAGAGTTACACTTTTCCAAATGAAATAAAATACTGCCACTGACATAAGTTACTACACTCATCAAATTTGCACTGGTACTGAAATTTCTCATATTCTCTAGTGAACACTAGTTGTTCTTTAGAAGTTAAAGCCCAGAATCCTTTTCGCTTAATTATTGTTTCCATTCTTGGTTTCCATGTGTGGTAATTATGTGTTGTTAATGACTCGAAATGATCTAATGTAGAAGTAGATAAAAATGCCATCCTCAAAAAATCACCAAAAGAAATGCAAGAACCAAGCAATGCAACAAGACCCCCAAACAATGCAACAAGAGCCCCCCATATTTTGACACCACTTTATAATGAGTGCGTGTTACAATATGTTACTTTATAATTATAGTGCAATTCTCAAAATAAATATTTCTAATGGAAAGAGCATAAAAAAGAATGCACTTTTGTAAAAAAAGGCACTCAAAACCGAGTTACCGATCAAAAGATACAAGTTTTTCAATATTATGCTTTACTATTTATTTTAGCTACCACTAAAAAAGACCTCCTGTGCGTAAACCAAAAATGCTAAGCCGCAACAAAAAAATACCCAAATTGGATCTCAAGAAACCCAGCAAAACCCATAATTATTTTTCTATATTTCCTTTTTCGTATGGCACGAATCCTGAGGCCAATCCAATATGTTTCTCTGCACAACAAAAAAACAAAAAAAAACCGATTGACGCAAAAAATGATCAAGTTTACAGTTGATCTTAGGGTTTTCCCACCTTTTGGATCCAATGGTCACCTTTATTTTGCATAAATTACACACAACAACACAATACAGACAAATCCCAAATATATGAATATTTTAAAAAAATGCTTTCAAAATAAAACTTACAAACGGATGTCAATAGAAATATCCTGATCTGATACCATGCAGTTAAGCACGCTACCCCCAAAGTAGTTCTGGGATGGGTGACCTCCTGGGAAATTCCTAGTGTCACTTCCTCCTAATGTTGTTGGGCCTGATTGGGTGTATACCCGGCTCCATCGTGTGGGAGGGTATTGACGTAGCAGCTAATTAACACGATGAGATCCCTCTCCACCATTAGTTCGAGCTTTTGGTGTGACGACAAGTCATGTAGCTCTGATACCAGGAAATTAAGCGCACCGCCCCCAAAGTAGTTCTGGGATGGGTGACCTCCCGGAAAATTCCCGGTGTCGCTTCCCCTAATGCTATTAGAATTGATTGGGTGTATACCCGACTCCATCGTGCGGGAGGGTATTGGCGTAACAAATGATTAACATGATGAGATCCCTCTCCACCATTAGTTTGAGATTTTGGTGTGACGACAAGTTGTGTAGCTCTGATACCAGGTAGTTAAGCACGTCACCCCCCAGAGTAGTTCTGGGATGGGTGACCTCCCGGAAAATTTCCGGTGTCACTTCCTCCTAATGTTGTTGGGCCTGATTGGGTGTATACCCGGCTCCATCGTGTGGGAGGGTATTCACGTAGCAACTGATTAACACGATGAGATCTCTCTCCACCATTAGTTCAAGCTTTTGGTGTGATGGCAAGTCGTGTAGCTCTGATACCAAGCAGTTAAGTGCGCCACTCCCAGAGTAGTTCTAGGACATGGGTGACCTCCTGAGAAATTTCCGGTGCCACTTCCTCCTAATGTTGTTGGGCCTGATTGGGTGTATACCCAACTCCATCATGTGGGAGGGTATTGGTGTAGCAGCACACGATGAGATCCCTCTCCACCATTAGTTTAAGATTTTAGTGTGACGGC
Source organism: Taxus chinensis (assembly GCA_019776745.2). NCBI lineage: Eukaryota > Viridiplantae > Streptophyta > Pinopsida > Cupressales > Taxaceae > Taxus > Taxus chinensis. The sequence continues at coordinate 41,888,719 of CM034150.1, forward strand.
AAGTCGTGCAACTCTGATACCATAAAATGAACGATAACCAGATCATGCCAAGCCAAGAACATATATGCTAATCAAACATCACAATCAATAAGATGAAATCAATTAGCCAGAATAACTTTACATAAACCTTTGCAAACAAATGAGCAACAATATCATATATTATTATGGAAACTCAATGAAATACAATGAGAATGGACCTTGCTTATATAGGCAAGGAATAACAATCTAAGAACCAATCAAGGTCATAGATCAAGCCATAAATCATGGAAAGAACTAGTCATCAAAGAACTAGTCAAGTCCATAGATTTATGAGAGAACTAGACATCAAGGAATCGTATCAATACCATAGATGTAGTAATTAGAACTAGATCAGTTACCATAGATCAAGGAAAGAACTATACCTAACAACTAGATAATATCTCCTAATATCTAAATAAATAAAAATAAATATCCACACACATAAGTGGGTGAGGATAAATACAATAAAGGTAAATAATGTACCTAGGTGAACATGAGCTAAGGTAAATACCTACTCTAACAAAATTTTCCAGTTCCTTACCTATTTTCCCTAGTTGTCTTGCAGGAAAACAACACAGGATCTATTTCAGGTGAGCACCTTCCATGCCAAGAAGCCTCTGGAGGTAGTTTTATCCAATTTTCTCCCCAAGAGAAATTGAATGAACACAACCTTGTATGCTGTGAAAATGGAGTTGTTTAAATGGTGAAAGGCTTGAATTTTGAAGTTGGGTGAATAAATTTAAAAAAAGTAAAGAAAATTATAGGGAAGCTCAGGAGCTCACGCTGTTTTGGAGAATCAAGAAGTCTGAAGTCCAAAATTTCAAACTTTGGAGGTAGAACTTTTTGAATATCTTGGTGAACAAAAATGTCTGAAACTCTGAAAGTTTGAAATTTCAGACTTTTGGGTTTTGGGGTTTCAGAGATCTCGAGGCATGAAGTTGGAAAAATGGAGGAAAAGTTCCAAAACTCAAAACTCTGAAAGTCTGAAATTTCAAACTTTCAGGTTTCATGGTTTCAGGGATCTCTCAGTGAAAGAAAAAAGCCGGAAATCTGAAACTCCGAAAGTCTGAAATTTTGGACTTTCGGGTTTCAAAGTTTCAGAACTCTTGAAGCAAAAAATGGAAAAATGGCCACAAAATGTCCAAAATTTAGAATTCTGAAAGTCTGAAATTTCAGACTTTTGGACTTTTGGGGTTTTAGAATTCGAAGTTTCAGAAATCTTAAGCCTCAAAACATGAAAATCGCACGAAAATGTCTGAAATTATGAATTCTGAAAGTTTAAAATTTCAGACTTTCGGGTTTCAGACTTTCAGAACTCTCAAGTAAATTTAGCGATGAACAGTGTTTCGACTTCCGAAATAAAAATGTCTAAAAATATAAATTTTAGGATTTCGGAGGTTGCATGCTTTTTGGACTCCGAAGCAGGAAGATCAACAATTGTAGAATGACACCTCAACCTTCAGATGGCCATAAATTTTGACTGGGAGCTTGGATTTGAGTAAGAGAGCACATCATTAACAATATTTGTGAGTATAACTTCTGAAGCATTAGGGGTTTCTTGACTCTTTCCCTTAAGGGAAGTTTTCTTGAATTTTCTTGCCATGATTAAGTCATACTCAATTTCTATGGGCAAGGATTGAGCAAGTTCCAATGTAGCAACTCTATCCCTTATTAGCTGATAGCACACTTATGGTTGTTGTGCATTAATAAAGAAACATTTTTGTCCATCAAGGTTTAGACGAATCCTGGCAGGAACTTTGTTCACCATTTTATTGAACTTAGCCACGAAATTCCTCGTGGGTTTTGTTGGATCTTTCTCATCTGAGATAGTTGGGCAAGAAGAGCATGTTCATCTTCTTCCGTCTTGAATCAATATTCAAACTTAGTTTTCATATCATTCCAATTTGTAATGCATCCATTTGGAAGATGATGAAACCAATCTACATCAACATCATGCAATGTTTCGATGAAGAGGCAAATAACAACATCTTCATATTCTATAGACAAAAAAACATGCAGCGAAGAAGGTAGAAATATGGTCATTTGGTGACGTATTCCCATCTTCGTTGAACTTGGGAAGAATCTTCTTCAATCCTCTTCAGAGGTCATGTCGAGCTGGTAAGGCCAATGAGATTGTGGAATTTCCCCATGGTAGGTTGACTGCCATTTTGGGAAAGGTGGTACGTGAAAGAAAAACAACATGAGAAACAATTGTATAATGACACCTCGACCTTCAGATGGCCATAACTTTCGACTGGGAGCTTGGATTTGAGCAAGAGAGCACATCATTAGCAATATTTGTGAGTATAGCTTCTGAAACATTGGGGGTTTCTTGACTCTTTCCCTTGAGGGAAGTTTTCTTGAATTTTCTTGCCATGATTAAGTCATACTCAATTTCTATGGGCAAGGATTGAGAAAGTTCCAATGTAGCCACTTTATCCCTTCTTAGCTGATAGCACACTTATGGTTGTTGTGTGTTAATAAATAAACATTTTTCTCCATCAAGGTTTAGACGAATCCTAGCAGGAACTTTGTTCACCATTTTATTGAACTTAGCCATGAAATTCCTCATGGGTTTTGTTGGATATTTCTCATCTGAGATAGTTGGGCAAGAAGAGCATGTTCATCTTCTTCTGTCTTGAATCGATATTCAAACTTAGTTTTCATATCATTCCAATTTGTAATGCATCCATTTGGAAGATGATGAAACCAATCTACATCAACATCATGCAATGTTTTGATGAAGAGGTGAATAACAACATCTTCATATTCTATAGACAAAACAACACATGCATTGAAGAAGGTAGAAATATGGTCATTTGGTGATGTCTTCCCATCTCCATCGAACTTGGGAAGAATCTTCCTCAATCCTCTTAGGAGGTCATGTCGAGTTGGTAAGGCAAATGGGACTATGGCATTTCCCCATGGTACATTGACTGCCATTTTGGGAAAGGTGGTATCCGAAAGAAAAACAACGTGAGCAAGGAAAAGTGCTTGATTGAGAGTGATTCCTTCCTTTCTTGATCTTTCAGGACTTGATGCAATTCTTACAGATCTACGAGGTGTGTTCTTCTTTGGAGGAGATAACTTGAAACCAAACTTTCCTTGAAATTCAAAAATGGGATCATATCAACCTTTAGCTTTTTCTCCTCGCATAAACCTCTTTTCTGCAAGTTTGAAATATTTACTGTGAAGGGATCACTAGCATGTTCTGATCAACTCTATCCTTTCCTCTTCACTTTCTTTCTTGAGCTATTTGCACCTAAATAACTCTAGCAACTCTCGTGGCTTGATCTTCTTTGTTATCTAGTACTGATCCAATGAGATGAAAATGATAATTACTCATGCACTTTTCCCAAATAGTTTGCCTCAAATCTGATGATATTTCTTCTTGAGTATTTGCAAAAAGAAGATTTTGTTGTAAGATAGGTGGGTTACCTATACTATTCATATAGATTCTTACCTTGGTGGAAGAGGACCGCGTCGATGAACAATGATCAACATGTGTCTAGGAGGTCTTCTGGCCACAAGTGTGGGTGCTCTTCTTCTAAGGTCTTTAATGTAGATTTCTCTGTCAATGGCTCTATCAACATCCACAAATTTCTGCAAACTTTTCTGAAGCTACTATTTGAAGGTTGGCAACAATGTCTCCTTTAAAATCTTCATTGGGCACAAGGTTCAGTTAAAGAACTGGAGCTTGTGTAGAGGGGATGGTCATAAAGATTTAACCAAGCACTAGTTAACGATTCCTAAATCTCCAGTAGAGTTGCCAAAAAACTGTTAGCATATGGATTTGCACACATGAAAATGAAATGAAAAAGTGTGGGAATGAATTCCCTCCTCAATGAAGGTGAGGCTTCCTTTATTGAAAACCAAAATTTTATTTACATCTGTACATTCAAAATTGTATGTGGGGGGGGGGGGTTGTTTTGGAACATCAATGGAAATAAAAGTGAATGAGGGAGATGAAATGAAATTAAGGAAAGGAATGGGAATGAATGAATGGAAGGAACATGCAAGAGTTAGGTAAAAACAAAGCCTAATATTGTATGGAGAAGAACAATAAATAAATAACACAAATAAAATAGAGTTTTCATTAGTTAAAACGAGAATGAGTAAAGGGGACACACATGAGCAAGTAAATAGTAGAGCTTGATCACTGTGAACAAGAACAACAACTTAATAATGTTGATAATAAGATCAAAGACATTATTTGCATGCAAGATTTCAACATCTAACATCTAATGAACATAAGAACATCAAATGTTACAAGAGATAATGAATGAGACACAAAGTTCATATTTCATTAACTCCAAAATGTCCTCGCAAAAGAACACAAAGTTTCTTCCTGAAACAAAGCTTGCACACAAAAGTATTTTCTTCTCCTCTCTCAAAGTCACCCTTTCCAAATGAGCCTCTAACTTCCTTTTATAACCCAAAAGTTGGTTACAAAGTAGTTAGGGTTTTACATGAACATTAAATAAGGAACTTAAGCGACCTTTGACTTTTTCAACCAACTTTATTAAAATCAACTAAAAATAGAAATCACTTAAGTTCTCCATAGTTTTTTAAAAGCATCCTAAATAACAACATTCATTTCTTAAAATATCATTTTTAAAAACAAACAATAATACCCAGTGCCTTATCCATTGAAATGGGGTCCGTGTATCTCAAACGTATGAGAAATGGACTCTCCCACTTCGTTAGATACCAAGAAAACTATCTCCTTGAACCGTAAGGGAAATTAGGATTTGTCACTTTCGCCAATTGAAAGGATCTAAAACTTCCCAATATTTCAAACATATTTTATTCTTCTGGAGGTTCATTTGGTCAAAGAATAGCCTCACAAAATACCTGTAATTCCATAATCCTACTTGGCATATCATTAAAATTAACCATCTTTGATTGAGCATTCTCAAACAAGTTCTTTAATTTTATGCAACGCTCCATTGAGACTGACGAGAAATTATTGGTGGGAGTGTACATGTCCTTAAATAGTTGTGAAAATTGCTCTTCCACATGTTCCAATGAACACCTTTGATTATGCTCATTTATGAGATTGCAAGGGATCTCAACTATGAATTCTTAGATCAAGGCAAGTGAAGTGAAGGCTTCATTGCATATGCTCTCATAAAGGATCATAGAATCCTAGAGAAGTGACTTCCTTGATTTGAGATGTAGACACCAAAGAAAACGTGTCCCTCGAAGTTCAAATTTGAGAATTCCATCAATGGCTAAAACTGAGGATTCCATACTCGTCATCTCCTGTAAACTAGGAAATATTTCATTCAAATTTGATATGTTAGAAACAAAAGTTTCATTGAAAGAAAGAATTGGATCAAGATACACACTGACATCTTCATGGAACTTAACCGTTGTTTTGATCGTCTCTTGGCCTAAAACAAGAATCTCTGAAAGCCAAGTTTTAGTGACATGGCCCAATGTGTTTATTTATTTTCATAAATTGAGAATTTCTTCATCAAGGGCAGCCACTGCATCCGGTACTAGGAAATGAGATGATATGGGATTTATTAGATGCTGAACATATTCCACCAATTGATTCTTTTCAGCCTTGAGATGAGAGTTTTGAGACTTATATTTCTCAAGTATTTTAAGCACAATATCAATTGAATATTGAGCAATCGCCATGTTACTTTCTAATGTGGACCTCCCAAGTCCAAGTCTGGAAACTTCATAATCAGTAGATGTCATGGCATCACGCTCCTTGTCAACTTGTGGGATGAAAAGATCCACAAATTTGTTTCCGTCACTATCCCCCATTATTTGAGAAATAACTTTAGGATTCTTAGGAATGAAGTCATTAGATAGTTTGAAAAGGGCATCAAAATCAATGTCAATTGCCTTGACAACCCTCTTCATTTTCCTGACCTCACAATCAACCCAGAAAGGAGTATCATTCACTATTTCTGCATACAAAATCCTGGAGCTCGAAGAAACATTCTCATTGTTCTCGACATCATGATATTCTGCAAGAATCATTTCCACGACCTCCATTTTCAGGAGAAATAACCTCGATATCCAACTCTTGCTCATTTGGGAGATTTTGGGAAATATCTTCATGAACTGTAGGCTCTGAAGTGTTCGATATTTGGACTACCTGCACTTGAGTGGACGTTTGTGCAAGGTATGGCTGAGGATCATTTGTCACTAGCTTTTGAGAGCTATTAACAATGTGAGTAGAATAATCTCTACTTGAATTAGAAAATCCTGATACACTCTCTCTTCCTTCATTGGGGCTAGGATCCTTAGGTTTTTATCCTCATGACACCTTATTCGGTGAAGGGGATTTTGGCAACCACTCCTTTCTTGCTGATTGTGTATGATTGGATGGCACAAGGTTTGATTGAGAAGGGGATTTGGTCAAATGAAGACCTCCTCGAGTTGGTAATTTTTGTGATCCTGAAGTATGATCTTGAATTGACTATAACTTGGAAAGTTCTCTTTAGTACAAAGATATGCTTCTTTCAAGGATCAGTTGATTCTTGTTATCAAGGGAAATTCATCTCTTTTGGTCTAGTCAATTCGGGGCAACGGGGTAAAAGCAATTGCATCATATGAAGGATCAATAACATCTTCATCATCATTTATGAATGAATTTGGAGGTCTCTTGATGCGAAAATTCCTTTATCTGAGCAAGGGTTAGGTGAGAAAACTCTCATCTTCTTACTTCATGCTCGTCTGAATAGGCAGCCCTAAAATCTTCCATGGTAGGATTATGTTGATACTTTGCTCCAAGAATATTCTACATATATACATTGATATCAAACTGGGCTCTCTTCACATATGGATGAATCATGATGAGGGAAAACTCTTTTTCCATGAGTTGTGCACTGAAGAGATTTGGACATTGGTATTCCCCGATTTGGATTGGGTAATGAATTCCTGAATGATGCTTGTAACTGAGAAGACAATGAACTTGGAATACTTTTCGCATAAGCTCCATTAATTCCCATTTGTCACTGATGTACTTAGGATGTTTCCATGGAGTACCCGCAAAGCCGTTTACGTGAATTTAGGAAAAAGATGAAAATTGAATAAACCATGTTCCCCATGGGGAAATGATATTCATGGCTTCCTTGGAAAATATTTCCTCTATATTCCTATTCAGGTTTTGAATCACGAGGAAGATAAATGCATCGTTGATCCTTCTGAAATGGTGAGAGATATTTTTGAAACTTAGTTGCAGGTAACAATGGAAAACACTATTTGATGGACCCATGACTCCTCTTGTTTTGAGTCTAGAAAATAGCTTTCTTCTTGCCACTACATAAGTCAGATATGATGTCATGTAGAAACATCCAGTCATCTTTACTTCAATAAATTGTTTGTGAAGGGTATCGCTGACGATGGTGGACCAATCCAAAAACTCTCTCTTGGCAAGGATGATACAGATAAACTGATACATCCATTGGTGGAAAATCCTGGTAGAGGGTACACCGAAAACTTGACTTAGGAGAGTAATCATGTCCCTGATTTCTTCCATGAACTCAATGCGGTATAGTTCTTTAGGAATCCAGTCAATTCGAGGCCTCTTGGTCACTAACCAATTTTTATTAACCATCTTGCTCCACCTGAGGGGTTCTTCATCCCAAAATTCTTGTGCTGACTATTGAGTGATATCCGCATTCTCAGGGAAGTCAGGTATGCTGAGAAAATATTCAATGTGCTCTGGTGTGATTAAGAGAAAAGACTCATGATTATCTTTAAAAATTCCTCATCTCTCGGGATCATAATGCTCTGCACAAGCAATAGCCAACTCTGGAAACTGCACCGAGATAGGAAATTTTACTGCTTGGGGTAGACCACTATGGTAAAGTCTATCTAAGAATATGGTTTTGCTTTCAATTTTCACCCATTCATAGAACTGTTGCACATTGATGTGACCTAGATTCATATCAGTGATATTGTCATATGTCGACTTAATGGAAAAAGGAGTATCACATTTTTGTCTCCAAGATAAAGTACTCCAAGAAACTTCTAGAAAAGTACAGAATGTCAGACTGTAAACCTATATCCACTCCCATGGAGAAAGGCTTGCAACTTTCAAGATTCGGGGACTCACCTAAAGTAGATGCTACTGTCTACAAGTAATTTATTGGAGGGATCATCTATTTGACATATACCAGACCCGATCTATGCTATGTTGTCAGCTATCTCTCTAGGTTCATGCAGGAGCCAAAGAAATGTCATTGGACTGTAACAAATCTGGATTTGACATATGTCTGACGAACAACTGATTATGGTCTTGAATATAAGAAGAATGATCAATTATTCTTACAGGGATATGTCGACTTGGACCACACTGGATCTATTGATGACAGGAAGTCAACCATAGGTTACATTTTTCATATTGGATCTGGACCTATCTTGTGGATAAGTAAGAAGCATAATATTGTTTCTATCTCATCCACCAAGGCTTAATATCATGCCGCATGGGGAGCTGTGTGCAAAGCAATATGGTTACGTCACATTTTGGATGACCTGGGAAAATCCTAAAAAATAATCACTTATTCTCTATTGTGACAATTAGAGTGTGTTGAAGCTCGTGCAGAATCCTATTTTCTCATGAATGAAAAAATCATATTGAGATTTATTGTCATTTCATTAGAGAGAACGTCTTGAACCATAACATTTAGCTTCTAGTACTGTCCTACAAAATCACAAGTTGCCGATATTCTCACAAAATCTCTTGGAAAAGTGAAATTTGAATTTTTTAGGGGTCACATTTGCAAGAATAATGTAATAAGGGGGAAATTTTAGCATAAGGATACATAACAATTTTGTTTTATATAATTAGGAGAGTTCGTTATATCTTATTCCATTATTCTCTCCTAGTTTACAATCTCTCCTTTCATTGTGGAGAGTATTGTTACTTCTCCTCCTTATAAATAATGGATCTGCTTCTGAATAAAATAGAGGAAGAGATATTCAATCTCTATTAATTCTCCTTATAGTCCACACGCTCAAAGTTTTTGGTGCTAGATTCACTCCCTTTTTTATCATTATCATCCTGAGTATTTTGATTGGAAGATTGCCTTCTTTGGATATTATGCTAACTAGCGTACTTACATAGCTTTAATTTGGAATTTTTTCCATTTTTTTATTCTCTTTCAACTTTGAAAGGCTAGGAATAATACTTTTTTCAGAAATGTGAGCCCACTTTGGATATTTTTGTTAACGAAAAGGTGGTGATTATTTCTTGTGTGTGTATGTAAATCCAGGCCTAGGATTAAAAAGCGGCTCTAGAATTTTCTCACCTGCAATAGTTTCTCGACCATTGGAGTAATACGAGTTACACCATGAGTCATGTCCCTCCAGATGATTATCTGCATCCCCCTCCTCCTGCTCCACCTCCCTGACATCACAACCAAACTCACAACCTCTATCAGAGTGCTCAGTATTCTCCTCCACAGGCTCACCCTAGCTCCTCCTCTTCCCAACCCGAATGGATTCCTCCTGCACAAGGAAATTCCACCGTCATCTCTTCAAATTGGGATTCTCTACCTTGTAGAGTGCCTATATTTTGAGGGTTACCTCTACCTGCTTGGGGGATTATGGTTTCACTCAATATTCAGATGCCAAATCAGGACAGTTTGATGGTTGACCCCTTGCTGATGAGCCTAGTACACTTGGCCTCATTCCACCACCACCTTCAAGTGTTGATGTTGCGTGTGCCTAACTATGTCGTAATGAATTTTCTTTTTTATTGGTTTTGTGTTTCCCTCGTGGCCGATCTTTATTTCCCTTGTGGCCACTTTTTTAGCCGTCGTGGCCTTTTTTGTGTGGCCCTTTTTTAGCCCTCGTGGCCCCATTATTATCACAAAAATTTTGTTTAGGATCATGTTGAGCCTCTCTAAAACCATCTAAGATTATTCTCAACCACATATCTTATCTACAAGAATATATAAGAGCCATATATTCATCTTCAGTAGTGGATAAAGTATAGCTTGCATATTTTATGCCCATGAAACCAAATCACTTCCCAATATGAAGCATTGGAAAAAAGTATATTTATTTTCATCAAGAGAAACTCCCACATTTGAATACGTGTGTCCAATTAGACATAATTAACTTGTTTTTTTCAAATGAATTTCATGATTAAAATTACCTCTCACATATCTGAAAAACTATTTGCAAATGCTTGAGTAATAGATTTCCTATAAATCTAAAAATGAGTGAAACCCCATTACAGTTATCATGTCTTTTCAATGAGATACATAAAACCTCTTACCATGTATCTAAAATTCTCTTCATCAATTGAAATGAATTTCATCCTCCCTCATAGTATTTTATCCAAGCGCAATTGGAGTGTTTACAAGTTTACGATCTTGTATATTGTACTTTTATAACATGTCTTTAACATACTTGACAAATGAATACTTATTATTTTTTATGATGGAATTCCATGCCAAAATTACTTCATAAGACCAAGATTAGTCATCTCAAATTATAATTGCATAATTTCCTTTAAGCTTTGTGAAAACTCCATAGAGTTGTTTGTAAATAACAAGTCATTTATATAGAAACAAACATATAATACATTAGTACTAAATTCATATATGTAAAGAGTTGGTTTATTTTGACTTCTTACAAAACCTTGATTTCATAACCAAGTGTTGATTCTTGAGCATCAAGCTCTTGGAGCTTGCTTCAACCCATAAAAAACCTTCTTCAACTTGTATACGTGTAATTATTTACCCTTTACCTCAAAACCTTGTGGCTGCCCAACATTACTTATTTTCTATCACTCCATTGAGGAATGCACTTTTGAAATCCATTTGAAGGATTTTCCATCCTTTATGAGTAGTGAAAAAAAAAATCTTATAGTATCTTGATGATCCACAAGTGTATAATTTTCCTCATAAACAACCTCATATGTTTGTACAAACCCTTTTGCAACTAATCTAGTTTTTAGCTTGTCAATTGTACCATCAATTTTTACTTTGGTCTTGTAGACCCATTTTGTTCCAATGACATCTTTATCAATTGGAGGGTGAATAATATTCTATGCATCATTTCTCTAAATTGAATTCATCTCAATTTTTATAGTACCAACTCACTCTTTCATTTGACTAGCTTTTACATAACTTCTAGGTTCACTAGTCATAGACGACAATGCAAAAATAATAGTTTCTTTACAAACATCTAAAATAATATATTTTGAGATTAAACTTGTGATATCATAATTTTAATCCAAAAATTTAATTTCTATATGTGTATTCAAAAATCGTTTGTGTTTACATGGTGTTGGATGTATATGGATGACTAGTCTCTTTAAAAGAGATGATATTATTTTTTATTGAACTAAAAACTTGTGTAAATTTTTGTAAGTCCTCATAATATTATTTAAGACATTACCACATTATCTCATGACCCTTTTAGAAATATGATCATGATCAACATGTATCTTATTCTCAAAATAATTACAATCCATGGGTCAAAGAACATAAGTACCTCTAAACACATGAATTTTTGACATCACTGAAATTATAGATGAAATTTCCAAAAAACTACATAGAATTAGAGAATGTTATAAATTAATGGAATGTTTTATTTTGAATCTATAATGTATATGGATCTTTTGTTTTGAAAAAAATGGTATTTTAGTTATTTATTTCAAATGTTATTTCTTATTTTATATTAGAGGTACATTGTGCCAACATCTTTTAATGTAGTCAAAACATATTTGTTTTCTACGAAATTTTACATATATATTCTAGACTTAATTATCTATTAAATGAATATTGTTTTTGTATTTTTAGATATATTTAAATTTTTAGTGAATATATTGTTCGATTTAGATATGCATAGATGTTTACATGGTGATATATGTCTGCATTTATTTCAAAATTGATTTTTTTTTAGGAGCATAATGATAAAATTTAAATTTAGTAAAATATATTTCTTCATTTTTTTGGGAAATGATTTACTATTTTTCATAGTGTCTCAAATAGGACATACCAAATTTCCTAAGATACCATATTTTAGAAATAATTTTACAAAAATAAAAAAAACCCATTTAAAAAATTCAAAAATTATATTAATGGAAAGAACATTAAAAATGAATTTATGTGTAAATTTTCATAATTTAATTCACTATTTAGACCTAAACGCATGGCATATGAAGTGGCATCTTCTGGTCCATAATTTCCCTCTAAATGCATTAAGGGAAAAACAAGCCAGATAGGTGTCATCTAGGCTCCACATAAGAGGTTTGCCCGAAGGGGGGTTTGCCCAAACCCCTGTCAGCCTAATTCCATCAATTTGCTCTTCGAAAATTGTGGAAAGTAAAATATGCCAAAGGGGGTTTTCCTAAACCCCTTCGGATGAAGGGTGGTTCAATTGAACCCTTTTTTTTATGACATGACACATTGATAAAAGGGGGTCCATGCGAAGGGGATGTTCGCTCAAACACCCCTCAAATTGTTGATGTGAAATTTCATGGGTAGTGTAATTGTCCCACGAAGTGGTACAAACTATTTTGCATTTACCTCTTGGATAGAAATAGATATAGATTTACTATTAGTATTATAAAACTTGTATATTGTTTTCCTTTCATCACTACACCCTGTGAAGATGTGAGCCACACTTTTTGGATATAATTTAATTATTTTTGTTTCAACCTTACCTTGACTTGACTTGACTTGAGTTTCATGTTTCCCTTTATCTTTTTGCACCCAATTGTACTTGGATTTTTAAAGAATCATCTTGTTAGAAATTCATTATTCTAGTGCTCACATTATAGTTATGGAGTGTTAAATGTAATTTATCAGTGTGATGTAACTATGTGGGTGAGTCTTTAATAACCCACGTAAATAGGATTGAGTGAGATATAACAACTCACATATATAATTGTTTGTTTATGAGTTGTTTCAACAACTTATAAATATTTAGGTGAGTTGTTTTTAGGAACATTTATAGTGATCATATTAGTTAGGAAAGTAAAGTACTATATATTCGTATGTTTTCCATGAAAGAAAAGTATATACAATTATTATGTAAATTCTTATCAAACTCTATATTTGGTATCAGATAACTATAATCTAAGCCTGTGATGAAGAAAAAAAAAGGGGGGGGGGAAATGTTGTACTTAATTTTTTTCCCCAGTGCCTGGAGTTTTGTTGATGAGAAGAGATCTTATGGTACTATGTTATCCTTTGATATAATATTAGAAGTTATTAAAATATGTTATTATGTTTTTTTATTACTTTTTGCAACTAGACTATGAATATGAAAACTGCGCAATCTCATGTACATTATATTCTCTAGGTGCATCACCATTCTTCTTAGAGCTAATATTTCAGTGGAGATTATTTTATAAATCTATTTCTTATAGTGTTTTCATGGGTGTAAAATCCAAGTTAAGACATTTGACTTTCTAACAAGTGAGTTAGAAGGAAAGGCACAAAATTTTAATATCTTTTTGAGTTGTGAATTGATTTGCACACTTGATCCAAATAGCAATTTTAATGTTTTTTATTTTGACCACGAATTAAAAATCTCACAAGATTTTACGTGCCTCCTCTATCTTTCCATTACATCAATTTTGCATGTCCATACTACATATTTTTATGCATCACATTGATAGTTTTCCTGCATAATTCCATTTCAAATCATTGGTGCATTGAGATGTGATTGACGACTAGAAGATATCCATTGAGTAAATGTGTAGCAATCACATATGCATTGGACTCTACTGTAGATACCAAAATTGGGTCACACTCCCCTTGGTCCCTTGTCAAATAACTAGCTCAAGCATACTCATGTAACCATGGCCCCTTCCACCCCACATTAATATTAATTTAATTAACTTAATTAAATTAATACCCATCCTCACAATATTCATTACTTAATTATTTTAATTAAGCTAATTTCCACCTCACCTAGACACCTCACCCAGCCACCTCACCCTAGACCTATTCTTGGCATGTTTCCATAACTAACAATAACTAAGTCTTACTTGCCTTAATGAGCTAAGATTTGGTCTAACCCTAAAATCAATCCCTAAAATATCTCTAACCACATTCCCACTCATTAGAAGGGAAGTTTCTATTCTAATCCGTGAGAATAAAACTAACTGGGCCCAAGAAATTAGAAAGATCTGCCCATTTTAGTAAACCTAGGGAATACCACCTTAACTGACACCGGTCACCACTAAACCAATGCCGATCAACCTGGAACCATCATCAGTTAGCATTTATTCACCCAAAAAACCTTGTTTTTGGGTTGGCACATTCTAAGAGCAAGAAAGGAGATCAGAGTTGCGTGCAAGAAAAACAAGCATCCTTTTACGCATCCAGACATCCAGAACCATCACCAGGATCAATCACAGAGCCATTGCATTCACGGGATCACTTTGGGAAATCACCGCTACAGTACCATACACGTATTCTCCAATCAACCACCTCCACCACTCAGCCATCAAATCCTTAACACAGTAAGTATGGCCCTAACTAGTAGGGTTTATTTCAGTTAGTAATCTTTATTACTCCTGTTATTAATCTATTCTTTACATGCTTATTGCTTCATCACCCACTTTCCTGTGAACTCAAATATCCCTTCACCCATATCACCAAATCACCTATCCTCACCTGATGTATACTTTTGAGCATACCTAAGACCTCTACAGACCTTCCCATTCACTCTCCCAAACTTTATTTGACCTCAGATCACCCCTGTCATTTAATCTATTTGATTTTCTTTTATCTTGACCATACCGATGCCGGTTATCCACAACCGCCATCGATTCTACCTAAACCGGCATCGGTCACACTCAGCCAATGTCAATCTCTGTGTTTTACACCTTGACCAAGAACAGACCCAACAATCACCCTACCAGTTGACCTAAATAACCCAGAATCAGACCCTGATCAGTCCCAGTACCTTGACAGACACCTCACCTCTCAGATCCAACTATAGCCTAGCCTGTTGTGATTGGATTTGCTTATTGTACTTGAATGAGATACCTAAATCATATCAACTATGAGTAGGAATTTGTTTATTTCTCAGCATTAACTTGTTTTAAACAGTGGATTGATAGCCATCTAGGAAGTATCACACTTCCCGGAACTAGCATACGCTAGGCAGTCCACTATCATATATCATTTAACTATCTTTTTGTGGTCTTGTTTTCTATTACAGGTAGTTCCTCCTAGCCAAAAGGAAGCTCTCACATTTAGCTGTGGATCAAGAAGTCAGAACGTGCACGCAACAACCATCAACCGACCAGCATTTAATAGGTATTCCTCCTTGGCCCTTACCCTTATCTGTTTCGTCATTTTGAAAAGGTAAAGAAAATGGTGAAACATTTTGGCACGCCCGGTGGGACCCATCAAGGGTTCTTTTGCATTTATTCATTCCTAGGTGAAAGTTGTGTGTTTTTTCCCTTCTAAAAGCTTCCAAATTAATTTTCTCTTTTGGAAATCATTCTCCTTATTTCTATTGTCTAAAAATGATCGTATTTTTGGTGCTTTAAAAAGAACACATCTTCCTTTCTTTAAAATTGCATTAGTGAAAGAACATCCCTCTTCCTGTTCATCTCTTGCTACATCAAATATTACAATTTGATTTGGGTTTAAAACACTTGCATTGCATTCTGATTTGTTGCATTATTAGCTCACATTAAAACTGAGGGCAACCTATATGCTGGAAGTCATGCCCAGCTGATGATTGACACAAAGAATCGTAGAAAGCACATTTTTCTCTCTCTCTCTCTGTGTCTTACCAAACTTGCACAAAATCAAAATATACACATATTTCTTAAACAACATCTTACCCGGGAACATCTGTCAGTGATCACATGATCCGGTTGGCAGGTACTCCCTACCTCATTGCCTCTGTCGAATCATCATCTCAGAGGATAGCCCACCCCCACCATAACATACCTGAAACCTCTCCCTTTAGATATCCTTCTTAATAGGATGCCTTCCTAACCAAAAATTCTGTTCTAAATACACACAGTCAGTTCTAAATAGCATAAGCTAAACAAACATAAGAAAATCACTATTAGGATCAGTGCTTTTTCTTAGCTGTTCTTCTTAGCTTGTGTTTTGAGGTGTGAGACTACAAATCTCCATTTTTCTTCTTCCTTTTACACTCCACCATCGTAGTTGGAGTATTCTGACTTTGTCTGAGTGTGTCAAGGGCCCCATCTCCTCATTCTCAGGTTTCTGAGTTTGATTCTTCACTTAATTTAATTCACAAAACCAATTTTATTCATTCCTTTCTAATTTCACAGTCACCAATGTCAGTCCAGCGACCATCACCCGATTCACATCTGACCATCATTGGTTAAACCATAACCTGTGTTGGCTTTTGGCTTTCTAGTTACTTTACCTAGAATAGCTTTCATCATTGTTTCTATTCTATTTCTGGCCCTTAGGGCATCATCATATTTCTCCCTTGTTGATACTTACTGTCATACACATTTTTCACAAGTACACATCCAACATTCTTGTTTCATTCTTTGAGACTAGTTTCTTCCACAGTGACCAGTTTTAGTATCGGTTTCTTAAAAACCATCATCAGTTTTCCCCAACTGTCACTAGTCAGCCTGATCATCATCAGTTTTCCCTCAACCATCATCGGTCAACCTAACCATCGTTGGTTTCTTATGTTTATTTTCAAAATCTAGACATTGACCAGATTCACCTCTCAGACCCCATTATTCTCTATTTTCTACTATTTTTTGTGTCATCTACATAATACAGTCTTACTAGGTCAGCACTTATTCACATGGTGCTGACTCGTAGCTAGACTAATGCCCTCATATTCCATGCTAGTCTTCAACCACTCCCACCTAGTCCCTCACCACCTTCCATCCTGTCACCCATGGATCCAACCTTACCTACCACCATTGTTGTAGGTGACGAAGAGTTTACACGACTCCTTGATCAGAATCTTGCAGCCTTATAGTTCTACCTTTCCCATTCTTCCACCCGAGACTCCTTAGGTCAGTTGATATATGACATGCCTGTGTCCATCTCTCCTACCCTTATTCCTGTTGTTGCATCATCCCCTAATAATGCAGTGTTACCCTCACCTGCTTCACCCCCAGTAGTTTTGCAACTAGGACCCATACCTGCCATGACCACTACATCTATATTTTCACTCGCGCATGTCGTATCTGTTGTCCCCTCATCGACCACCCAGACCATAGCACAGTCTGCACCCATTGTCTCACAAATACCCATTGTAACACAACCACCCATGGTGTTGGTGACCCCTACTCCATTCTAGAATCTCATCCTCTCCATCCCACAAACACTGCCCCCAATCGCTACTAGAGTCACGATGACCATCCCACCTACATACACCTACTATCAACAACCCCCTATCTTGTCTGTCACCCATTCTAGATATGCACCTTCTATGTCAGTTCCTTATTCTCAACCTCCCTATCAGGTTCAGTATCCACCTCCTTATGCCACATGAGGTGTCCCTCCATCACAACCTACCAATGACATCATCAATTTGATGATGGAAAATACGTAGACACTAGAAGCATCAATTTTTGGCTCATGCAATTCCCTCACCTATGATGAAATTTTTAATGAGCCTATTCACCCGTCCATTCCCATTCGACCATACCCCATACATTGGGAAATGCCAAAATTCAACTGCTTCAATAGAAAAGAAGATCCACAACAACATTTGCGGTCCTTTAAACATGGGTGTTACCTGATTTCCCATGATGACGCTTTACTTTTGAGGACTTTCCCAATGTCCCTGACTGGACCTGTATTAGACTGGTACAGTGGACTACCAAGACACTCCATTTACTCATTTAATCAAGTATCCCAAGCCTTCCTAGATCACTTCTCCATCAACATTGTCAAGAAGGTTACCATGATGGATCTTTATTCCACACGATAGTATGACGATGAGTCTATCGCTGACTTCATCACTCGCTGGCGCAGCCTCATTAACCAGCTCACATTCCAATTACCTCAAACTAAGCTTATAGAACTATTTACTTGGGCATGTGCTAGACACATCTCACCAACCCTACAGGTGCAAAATTTTTGCACTTTTGATGAGGCATTCACCATGGCACAAAAATTGGAAATTCATGCTATCGAAGAAAAGAAGATTCAACTTCATAACAAGAACATTGCGTTCAAATCAAATGATACTTCTTCATTCTTTGAAACCCCAAAATAACTATTCAAAGCCCAAAGGGTCTGCTAATGCCATAATTATTAAATATGGTCCCCCTCATCAATCAAACCCAGCCAAAACCCCCTTCTAATCTCTCTCCTATCCAAGCTTTCCAGTTTAGACGAGAACAATGAAAGTACACTTCCCTAGGAGAATCTTATTCTTCCATTTTGGAAAAGCTTGTTAAGGCTGGTGCCATTACCCTTCCACCTATAAAACCACATACTAGTTTTGACCCTGAGTGACCCATGCCTGCATGGTATAAGGAACATGAATTTTGTAACTATCATCGTGTCAAAGGTCACAATGACAATAACTGCATCACCTTCAAGAATATCATTCAAGAAATGATAGACAACGGAGATCTAGTCTTGGATAGCCGAATGCACCCACTAACCAAAACCTACATATCTTCAAGAAGCCATTCCCTAATCATGCCCCATCTTCCAACCAAGTGGGTGATACCTCAAACAATGATAACACTATCCGCGAGGTTCACGCTATTTTCAATGACACACCAGTTGCTTCCCAATTGCCTCATGTTCCTTCCATAGATGAAATCTTAGCTTGCACTCCCCTACCTACACCAGAATCTATTTCATCTACTCCTCTACCCATAGAGGAACCCCCTTCATGTTCCCTTTCACCCATGGAAGAGCCTATAATCAGCACGCCACCTTTGACCCCTCAAAATTCCAAGCAGTTGTCAGTGGCACCTCTCCTACTCATAGAAGATGCAGGTCCATCGCCTATGCCAACACAAGGAAAGCCCACTTCCATTGGCCCATCCTCTCCTCTACCCATGGAGGATACTCTAGAAGTATCCACCACCTGAAGATGACCATTCACCATCATACCTTCAAGATATCGTTGATCTGCTTTCGTCTATCTTACCCACAGAGTCTGAGGCTAGCCATTTCCCTGTATCTCAAACACATTTTACGGGGATTTCCACTCGATCCACGTTGGCCCCGCTTACAACAGTACCATTCTCACGCTTGGTCGATCACCTAGACTATGTCGATAGAGCCTTACTTTGGGGGCATCTTCTACTTCCTGTTTCAACACAAATGCAGTTGTCACTCGCTGACACCTCCACTATCTATCCAAAAGTGTTTTGAGCAACCAAACCAAACATAACCACAACTATTGCAATACCTTCCACATCACCACCCATGGCCTAACTCACACCTCTTCCCATAGCCCAACATGCATCTACACCCAAACCCATGCCTATATCATCTCCCTTACCTAAACCTATCACTACCTTAGGGGTCATACCAACAGCTAGCCTTACTCACCCACCCATCAAATTAGATTTAGCTACATCTTCCAAAACTAACACCAAACTTAACCTGGCCCCTAAAAAGAAGATCTAATCTCCTAGATCTCATACCCCAACCTCGCCAACCATGCCCTTATCACCTTCACCCCTTCCGTCCATCCTAGGACCTCACCCCTCGACCTTGGCCAAGAAACCCCCATCCACCGGTAAACCAAGAACACAACAACCCATTTCCCCATCACAGGCCTCTAATATACCCAAGTGACCCACACAACCTCCACCCTCACCTGTAACCTTCTTACCACCCATACCTCCAATACCCTCAATAACTTCTTCACTACCCACGACGCTTCATTCTCTTTCACTCAAGCCTCCTACCAAACCCACACCACCTACCTCCACAGCACCTCGGTACCCCCATGGGTAACCCGCCCTCTTCCACCATCTACTTTTCCCTCCACATCTCATGCATCTATATCACCTTTACCCAAAAAGATGCAACCTAAAGCTAAAAATCCTGCTACCCTCCAATAAGGTAGTTAAACCAACCACACCTTCCATTTCCAGTTCATCTACCATGCCCCTACCCAAGCAGATATGACCAACACCTAAGACCATACCACACACCAAACTAGTAGCCCAACCTACTCCCCCTCTTGTAAAGACTCTTCCTCCACAGTCAGCCGCACCTGTACCCAAACCCACATTCACCTCCCATTGTGATCCATTAGCAGGATCCTATGCCAAGATCTTAATAAACCTCCTCAAAAATTTTGTCATCACATTACTACCTCTTAGACCTTATGACCCACTCAAACCAAACCAAAAGGGTTTGATGAAACCAAAATTTGTGCCTACCATCATGTGTCAGGACATGATGTAGAGAACTATAAGGCTTTGAAAAACCACTCTTGTCCAATTGTGTCCTCCTGAAGAAAACTTTGACGATGATGATCTTCTTGATGAGGACCCCATTTCACCTTCACCAATTTCCACAGATCTTCCCTCATTTCCTACTCAGTGACCAAAATCTCCACCCCCAAAACTCTTAGATCCATCCCCGAGATTCAAAATTAACATGGTTCGCATAAGAGAGTTGGCCAAACCACCACCCAAATGCCAATGCACCCTACTCATCTCACAAGGCTCGTATCCACCACTAGGGTTTTTCCCTCTTACCGCTATACCTTCCATGACACACCCTCTTCATCCACCTCCCCTCAAATTAACATGATCAACATTGCCACCCATTCTCAGAAAGACAAGGGCAAGGAGAAAGCAAGTGGCCCATCAACCAACCCTGTACCCAATATACCATCCGCACCCACACCCAAAGTCATCATTCGAGGTCCTGCATATCCCATTTCCGACGGGGTCACACATCGCACAATGCTAAAACAACTACACCAATCCCCCCTTAAAATGTCTTTATATGACCTCGTCCAGACCTCAGAGTCACATCATCAAGCCCTCATGGAGGTCCTTCAATCTATCGAAGTCTTACCAAATGACCCCACACCTGTAGCCTCCATCATTACCCCTCACCACGTAGCCTCTCTCACTAGGTCTTCACCTTCCTCTACACCTCCACCCACTCGCCAAGTGGCCACCCTCAACTTTGTAGATGAAGAGATCGCTCCCTTCCAGTCTGATGACCCTGACCCCGCTCTTTTCATCTCCATCTTTATTGATAATATATGCATACAACACGTTATGATCAATGGTGGTGCTAGCATTAACATCATCTCCTCCCATGCGTATGACCAAATGCAAATACCTACCCATTACATGCATGGTAACCCCATTATGTTGCGTTCCTTCAATGATGCCATGACCTCTACACTGGGTACCATTGTTCTCCATGTCCGTGTAGGTCCCCGTACACCATCCCAGAAATTTTCTATGTCCTAGAAGGGGAGTTCCAGTATAACTTGCTGCTTGGCCAACCTTGGATCCGTGCTATGGGTTGTGTCCCTTCGATGTTACATCGATGCCTCAAATTTGAACATGAGGGACATAATTACACCATCCCTACCGACCCCTCACCTTTCAAGACCTATAACATGCTATATCGACCCAATGATGTGCTTATACCGGTCAAGGTAACCACCACCACAACCACTTCACCTTCACCCATGAGTCCATCCACCAAAATTACCACTACTTCTTCTGCGTCTAACCTCGCTATCCCTACTGCAGTTGTAGCCTCTACCATGCTAGCACCCATGTTTCCCCTTCATCTAGTGAGCCATCTATACCCACTACCCACATACCAACTACTAATCCCTTAGAAGGTGTTTTCCAATGCCTCACTCTGGGGGGAATACCACCTATACAATATCGATACCTTCCTCACCCCACAAGAGTACGGGAATCTACGTCAACACCCCAGTTATGACATTCACATTGGTGACATTTTCCCTTATGGCCCTCCCCACCTTCGCACCAACCTAACGTATGGGGGACTTGATATGGCCACCTATAAACATGAACCTCCATCCCAAACCCAACCATTTTCATCCAACCTACACTCCCTCACTAACCACCATTTCACTCACACTTTCCTCCACTGGTGCACGTGGAAAGGATTTGGCTTCAGTTTTTATGAACAAGGCCACCACACTGTCATCTCTTGTACCTCTAGTAAACAAAATGACTGTAGTGGCATTGGTTTTAACACTACATATTCTAAGAAGGTTCGCATCGACCTTATCCAGGACAAGAAATCTTCCCCCTCTCATTCACCCACATTACCATCCTCACCCACGGAGTCCATAGATCCTGAATCTATACCTCCTAACTTTTTTTTTCATAAACACCATTTCCCTAGGACCGCTGACCTATCAATGTGATGGAAAGGCTCCCTCTTCTCTCCCATTTCTGTATCCTGACATGATCGATGATGATACACCTTCAATTAACGTCATTCAATGTTAGGATGATGAGTCCATCCTCACCTACCTTGGTGCAGAAGACTCTTATATTCACCGGTCATTACCCTCTGAGACACAAACCATGTTGAATGAATCAACCATCAAAATCAACATTAATACTCAGGATGACCCACACATTCTAAAGATTGGCCAATCCTTAGACGCTACTAAATAGGAAGCCTTCACCTCTTTCCTTCGGGACCATAGCAATGCATTTTCTTGGTCCTATGCCGATATGCCCGGTATCGACCCAAAAATTGTGGTTCACAATATCATAACCATTCCTGATGCCAAACCCATCAAACAAAAGTTGTGGAAAATGCATCCTTGCATTGCTCTTCTGGTCAAAGAAGAGCTTCAACGCCTTCTCTCGGTTTCCTTCATTCTACCCATTGATTATCCCCAATGGATTTCTAACATCATTCCTGTCATGAAAGTGACAGGGGACTCTACATTTGCATGGATTTCTGTGACCTCAACCTTGCCTGTCCCAAAGATGATTTCCCACTACCAGGCATTGACCAACTAGTTGATCTCACCGCTGGCCATGAAATGTTATCACTCATGGATGGTTTCTCAGGCTACAATCAAATATTACTAGCTCCTGAGGATCAACACAAGACTGCCTTCATCACCCCTTGGGGGACTTTCTACTATCGAGTCATGCCCTTTGGTCTCAAAAACACTGGTGCTACATATCAGCGAGCCATGACTTACATCTTCCATGACATCATGCATTGCATATTGGAGGATTACGTAGATGATCTACTTGCCAAATCCAAGCATCGAACTGAACACCTACCCATTCTTAAAGTCATCTTTGACCACCTCATCAAATATTGTGTTCGTCTTCAACCAAAAAAGTGTGTCTTTGCGGTACTTTCCAGAAACTCCTAGGTTTCATCATTTCTTTGTGTGGCATAGAATTTGATCCTGCTAAAGTCAAGGCTATCCTTGAAATTCCACCACCCACTAATCTCCGTCAACTTTGCAGCCTACAAGGAAAGTTGTAATCAATTCGTCATTTTATCTCCCAGCTTTTCGACCGCTGTCAACCATTCCATCATCTTCTCAAGAAAGATGTTTCATTCAAATGGGATGATGAATGCCATAAAGCCTTCGAAGCCTTGAAATAATACCTCCTTCAACCACCAGTGCTCATTCCTCCTAAGGATGACCAACCCTTCTACCTATATATTTCCGCCACTGACCATTCTCTAGGTGTCATGCTCGCTCATCGCGATGACCAACACTGAGAGCAATTGGTTTATTACATAAGTCATACCCTTCTTGACTACAAAAATAGATATACCCACACTGAAATTTTTTTTCCTAGCCTTAGTTTTTGTCACCACCAAACTCCACCATTACCTACTCAACCACAAAACCTTCGTCATTACTAATACTGACCCATTACACTACATGTATGCCAAACCTTATCAAAATCAACGTGCCACATGCTGGCTTATGCTTCTGGCCAACCTCAACCTCGAATTCATCCATCAAAAGTCCATCAAGGGCCAAACTATCACCGACCAATTGGCTGACACACCTATTTCTGGGGATCAACCCTCTAACTTTGACTTTCCAGATGAGTCTATTGCTACCCTTTCCCTGGACGAACCCGCTTACCAAATGACACTCTTCTTCGATGGCTCCAAGTGTCAGCATGGGGGTGGGGCTGGTGTTATCCTCATTCTACTTGATGGTGAACCTATGCCTTTGTCTTTCAAACTCGATTTTTATTGTACAAACAATATTGCTAAATATGAAGCACTTGTATTGGGTCTTCAGGTTGCTTATGCCTTAGATGTTAAGTCAATCAACATCTTTGGTGATTCTCAGTTGGTCATAAACCAAGTCAATGGTATATACCAGTGTCGTAATGAGATACTTCAAAATTATAAGCATCATGTGGACATACTTTTGACCACCTTCGACTGTTACGCACTTCAAACCACCCCACGTTCTACCAATAAATTTGTAGATACCATGGCCTGCTTGGCTTCTCAGATACCTGCTTCGCTTGCTGACTCTAAAATCTTTGTCACCATACAAAGACTATAATCACCCTCTTATTCACCTCATGAAGTCTACTCTATCAAAAACCTGCTCCTGACCCAAGTGACCTTTGGTATAAGCAATATACAGACTATCTTTCCCTTTCCATTTTACCTGCCGATCTCACTCGTAATGGACAACGTGCCTTTCTTAAAAGTGTCTCCCGTTATGTCATCATGGGTGGTCTTCTTTACAAATGTGGTTTTGACAGCATTCTCTTATGATGCCTTACAAGTTCTGAAAGTCCTTACACCATTAAGGAAGTCCACGATGGAATTTGTGGAGGCCACTTTAGTGGTCTCACTGTCGCAAAACATATTCTTCACCTAGGCTATTACTAGCCAACCCTAAACCGTGACTATTGCGATTATGTCAAATGCTGCATTAAATGCCAACAACATGCTAATCTCCATCACACCCCTAGTCATGCCTTACAGGTCATGTAATACCTTTGGCCTTTCTCTCAATGGGGTTTGGATCTTGTCGGTGAGATCAACCCCCATTCTTCACAATGCCACCAATGGATCATAACCACTACTGAATATTACACTAAATGGGTAGAAGCCATTCCCCTCATTTCCACCAAAGTAGAGAAAATATGTGAATTCATCAACCATCACATCATTTGTCACTTTGGCATCCCTCACCGCATTATCACGGATAATGGAAAATAATTCAAAAACAAAACCCTACGCAAACTATGTGATGCTTTTGGCATCCAACTCAGTTTCTCATCACCTTATTACCCGCAAACCAACGGTCAAGTGGAATCAACCAATAAAACCTTGAACAAAATTCTTATGAAGGTAGTCAATGATACTGGGAAGGATTGGCATACACACATTCCTTTCACCTTGTGGGCTTATCACACTAGTATTTGCACTTCGACTGCTGCCACCCCCCTTTTCTCTGGTCTACGGTACTGAGGTTGTATTACCTCTCGAAGTCCAGATTCCATATCCCTCTGCATCTCACTACAAGACATGCTCAACGACGATGACTTTCGCCAGGATCATTTGGTGCAACTTGAATTATTAGATGAATGTCATCTCAACGCTCTTGACCATCTCCAAATCTACCAAAAACGTATCAAATGTGCCTATGAAAAATGTGTTCACGAATGAACCTTTCAAGTCGGTGACCTCGTCCTGAAGGAAAATCAACATGTAACCAAAGAGGAGAAAAGTAAACGGGGAAAATTTTCTCCTAATTGGCTTGGACCCTATATCGTCACCCATGCCTATGGATCAGGTGCTTATTGTTTGTCTTCACTCAAAGGTAAACCCGAAACCTGAGCCCCTTAATGCCTTGCATCTTCGACCATTTTATTGTTGATATCAAGTCCTATATCACTTTCTGTCAATTGATCACTTGTCCCTTGAGCATTGTTCACCTTCCATAATTACCCATTTTGAGGATCCATGACTAAACAAGAATCATGTGATTACCCGTCACCTTTTAGCCTTGTCTTCAATATGAGTACCACGGCTCTGCTCATAGCATGATTCTCATGGATACTTTTCATCTTCTTCAAGATGGAATCCCATGGTTGTTCATCACTCGAAACCACCTCTTTCATAGTTAATCTTTGTGCACTACGATCTTGTCTTCTAAAACAAGAACCTAATCATCCTCTATAGTCTTGTCCATGACTTAAACATCTAAAAACAAAAAGGGATACAACTCCTTGAGTCAAAATTCCAGCAAAATATGACTCCCTCAAAAGGGACATCTCTTCTTTATATTCTACCACTATCAATAGACTGCTCCCTAGAAGGAAAACTATATAGGGTCATTACAAAAATATAATAACTATTCAGAAGCTTCCCGCATCGATCAACTTCACGAAGACCTCAAGGAGATAATATACCCATCCCATATAGACTTCCCGCATCGATCAGTCTATTATAAAAAAAATAGAGAGATGAAGTTTTCATCATGGACTTGCCTATTTTGGGATTTTGGGTTTCTTGTCCCGAAATACACATCGTCATACACTAAGTTATGCTAAACCTCCCATTCTCACCTCCTTTCCTCTTTCACCTAAATTCCTCATTACTCAAGGGACTTGCCACAAACATGACATTTCGTGATCATGTGACTTTTCTTCACCCTTAAAACATTCCATTATGCAAGGCCTGTAGGGTCTTACGTTCATAAGCCCATCTAGGGTATGGTAGAATCATTAGGGTTCTTATCAATTAAGCAGCTCTTTTACCACCTCTTACCATTCGCCTTCCTCATTACTTATTGATTATCCTATATAGGACCAGATCCTCGACACCTGTATTTAAAAATCACTCAACCATGCCTACCACCTAAACTCAATCATGCATATGACCTACATCACCCATGCCTAACACCTATCAACCCATTCTGCTATTTCACCCTAATCTTCCCTAGCTTATGGGAGAACTACATCGGCCTGAGGTCCCTTTTTTCTGGGACTATGTAGGCAACACTCTGAGGGCATGGGGCCCTTGGAGGATAGATCAGCCACTCTCTCCCCTAACCAATTCCCTCTACCCCTTTCCTAGTCACATTCTACCCTAGTTAGTTTCCTTTTTATATCAATAATTGGAAATTAAACCAAACAAACAACAATTGCTTCACATCTTTACCATCATCACTCATACATTCATTTCATCTTGTCTACCATTTCTTTACCATTATCATACATTTTCCTACAAAACATCTTAACATGATCCACATCATCATTAATTACACAAATTAATGAATTGGAAACTCAACCATGCCTAAACCAACCTAAACTCAACCATACCTAAGTCAACCTGACTCAATCCATGCCTAAGTGACCTAACTCCATCCATGCCTAAGTCAAGATCACTCAATCCATGCCTATGACATAGCTCAATCTATGCCATGACCTGACTCGATTGATGCCTAACAACATGCTCAATCCATGCCTATGACCTAACTCCATGACCCTCGACCTGACTCCACCATGCCTCATACCTAACTCCATCATACCTAATTCACCTAGTTTCCATCACGTACACAAATAATAATGGAAATTAAAACAAGTACACCATCCATGGTATAAATATCATCATCTATAAATCATGACGTTTGTGTATACATACATATGTACACAGATACAAATGAATAAAAAAATCTCAAAAACCCTCATGTACATCCTTACCATCTTTGGCACACAGGCCGGTATATCATCAAAAAAATATACAAAACTCTCATGTACATCCTCACTATCTTCAACATGTAGGCTGGTCTATATATCAACAAAAGCTATATACAGCCCATCTCCGGTGACTAATCATCACCCCACCTAATATTTGTCTTGCCTGTCTCCTCCTCCTCCTCCACCTCCATGCCTGTGTGGCATCCTGCTAGCATCTCACCACCCACCATGGGCCTCGGCCTACCCTTGGCTGGTACCACACCTGGAGCTAGCCTCCGTACACTGGTAGCCTCACCCTGACCCTGTCTTGGGGCTCGACGACCCCCTGTACTCTCTACACTGTGCGTACAAGACCTGGTCCTCTCACTCGAAGCCTGTTGTGCTCTGTACTCTACGTAGGATGGGATGTCTATCCCTGAGGCCATCAAATGATCCTGATAATATCGTGCCTCTCCTAAGGCATCTCTGAACTGGGCCATAGGTACCGTCTGTGGTGGAGCCATTGGTCTCACCCCCTGTACCTGCCTCTCGAGACCCTGTCCCACTGGTACCTGTAATGAGGGACCCTGTCCCTGTACCTGTGCCTATCTTGAGGGACCCTGTCCCGCACCTACCTATATCTGGGCCTGAAGGGCCACAACCTGCACCTGTGCAGTGGCCAACTGGCCCTGCAAACCTGCTATCTGTGCCTGTAAAGTAGCTACCTATGCCTGTAAAGCGATCACTTGTGCCTCGGACCCTGTCAACTATCCCTGCACTACCCCCAACTATGTAACTAGGGTCACCACCTACCCCTGGAGGGTGTCTCTCTGCACTGTAATGGTGGCCAAGTCTGGCTGCCCTAGCCTCAGTGGTATGGATTGTAGCTATGGTTCCCACCACTGTTTATACCCATATGTAACTCTAACATCATCAATTCATCAGTTGACCACCTGCTCCTCCTGCCCTATAAAAATTGTCGGCTATGATAGAGGCATAGGCCTCTCCACATCATCTCTCTCGTACTTTGGGAATGGTGGAGGTACATCCTTGGTAACCCAAACTACATCTAACCTTGTCTACGAGTATCATCTCGTGCTCTCCTACACGGTGCCCCTATATGCATCGGAGCAACTGTATCTTATCTAACTCCGCAACCATCTGCTTGTACGATGGGAAGTCCACATATGGCCTCCAAATGATGTCTACCCCAGACAACCCCTCTAGTATCTTCCTGTAGTGAGCTACATCATGTGTAGCCCTAGTCCCCCGCCGCACCCCACCAACTGGAACCCATCACCTGTACCCAACCCAGACCATACCTGGCTCAAAGGCATCTAGTCGGGGTAACTTGATTGGATGAACACACACAATGTGCTCGTATGCCCAACAATGAAGCAAAAACGTACAACATAAGTTGAACCTCTGTAATCTCCCATAGGCCCATAGCTCTCAGTATAGTTGTACCAAATATGTAGGTGCCTAGGAAAAGAAAGTCCTCTCCTCCATCATATCATGTAGGACTCCCATCAGTGCTCGTGGGAATCTCCCACCCTCTACATCTGGCAGTGTGAAACAACACACTGCCTCCATAATCAAAACTACTAGCCTCATCTCCTCAGGATGGGCCACGTACATCTCTCCATAGCTCAAGCTGGCACTATGAAACCTCATCTTCGCCATCCCCTCCCCGAATACTGTCAGCATCAACTCCTCTGCTACCTCTGATGAAATTGAATACACCTACGCCCCTACTATCGGAAGCCACAGAATCCTGTAAATGTCCTCCAAGGTGATGGTCATCTCCCCTGTCGGCAAATGGAACGTGTTGGTCATGGAATCCCATCTATCGATGAGAGCAACCATCAGACTCGGATCACGAACTATGCACCTATAACGCTGAATTCCAATCAAACCCACCTCATTCACATGCCTCCACTCCTCAATAGTCACATCTTCCCAGACATCTAGCAATAAAGGTGGTACCCTATCCCATATCCATAGCTGATCCCTCACCTGCATCCAACACAAAAAAACTATTCTTAGAACCCCCACATACCAACCACACTTCCTACCTAATAAACCTCATTTCCAACCCTCATTACTTATTCCACCCACCCTACAGATTACCCATTGCTAAACCAATCTATTCATGTCATTTATACTTATTACCCTACTTTCCTCTCATGAAACCTATCTTTACATCGCCCGACATATCCTCACTTCTTACCTTTTCTCTCTATTGCTCTATGTTCCCCAAAATTTGACCGCCACCGGTCAGCCTCGACTGTCATCAGTCACGTGTAACCGACATCAGTCACCTACTTCTAGACTGATGCCAGCCAAAATACCACCTACGTCGGCCAACACTTGACCGACGTTGGTCACTTTCGCAAAGCCAAACACGCAAAACCCCTCCCCTCTTTTCCAAAATTCTTCAAATCCAACCTATACACCTACTCTACCCTACCCAAAGCTAACCTAACCCCTTCCCATCCCTATCTACCCTACCTAGAACCTCCCCCTCCCTCATTGCATCAATTTTCACCACCAACTTCATTATCTTTTCCTACCCATGAAACCCATACCCACATCACATTTTTCTACTTTAAAAAGGAAGGATCGGGATAGACTCCTACCTCGTCTCGGTGTCACCGACGTGGTGGTATGACTGGCCACTGAACTGGTGGCCCACCTGAACCTTCTCCTACCTTGACCATGTCCAAATCACCAACACAAATACTCCTAACCTCCAATCAAATCCTCCACACCGATCTTGTGGACCCAACTACCTGGCCCATCTAACCAACCTGATCTCTCCACCTCAGTTGGGTATTGTACCTCGTACTTTCCTCTCACAAAGGCATGAAAGGTTCTGTGCTCTTTAATTTTCCCAAAAGTCAAAATGCACAAATGAATCCCCTTTTTACAGATTTCTCTTTTTAAATACCCAACCCGACCCGACCGACATCAGTCAGATCGTGCCCTAGTAAACCGATGATGGTTAAACCTAAACTGACGTCGGTTACCTATCATTTCACTTATAACTCTTTTTTAAACCTATTTTTTCCCACAAATTACCCAACCCCTCCACCGTTTGACCTTAACCATTTTTATCACAACCTACCTCCAAGCCTACATTACCTATACCTATCCTTCATTGCATTTAGGGACTTGTTATTTTACCCATACCTCGGCCTTACCCATGTTGTGACCTAGCTACCTAGACCCAAACATTGTTAAGTGACTTTGAACTCATGTGCTCGCTATACCCTTGGACACTGTTACCCGTGTTGTTTGACCTAATGACCTTACCTTGCCTATTGTCATGACCATTTATCCTAACCCAACCTTTGGTGTACCGGAATATACCTAAACATTCCTGCACCTGACCTACGTTGTGTTTCCGCACCATATCCTATACCTTGGATACCGGAATCACTTCAACCTTGTTTGGATAAACCTATCGACCTTAGATGATGTAGAGTTTGCATGCTCTTCAACTTGGTATAGTGCCACAGTTTATCCGTGTGTGTGTGTTTGACTGTTACTACCTTTGACCCTGGCCCATTACCTGGATTACCTGATTGGACCTTTACCCAATTACCCCCAGTTTCCACCTTCCTCTTCATCACATCCACCTTTTATCAAACCACTCACCGATTCTGTCTTCTACCACATCAGTTCCTAGTTTGAGGGGGATCACCTTCACCCACACATGGGGCAACCACATCTTATTTTTGTCAGCGTCGCTTACCAATACAAGCTACACAACAAAAAGGGGAAAAATGTAGACACCAAAATTGGGTCACACTCCCCTTGGTCCCTTGTCAAATAACTAGCTCAAGCATACTCATCTAACCATGGCCCCTTCCACCCCACATTAATATTAATTTAATTAACTTAATTAAATTAATACCCATCCTCACAATATTCATTACTTAATTATTTTAATTAAGCTAATTTTCCACCTCACCTAGACACCTCACCCAGCCACCTCACCCTAGAACTATTCTTGGCATGTTTCCATAACTAACAATAACTAAGTCTTACTTGCCTTAATGAGCTAAGATTTGGTCTAACCCTAAAATCAATCCCTAAAATATCTCTAACCACATTCCTTCTCATTAGAAGGGAAGTTTCCATTCTAATCCACAAGAATAAAACTAACTAGGCCCAAGAAATTAGAATTATCTGCCCATTTTAGTAAACCTAGGGAATCCCACCTTAACCGATGCCGATCACCCCTAAACCAATGCCGATCAAACCGGAACCTTCGTCGGTTACCATTTATTCACCCAAACAACCTTGTTTTTGGGTTGGCACATTCTAAGAGCAAGAAAGGAGATCAGATCTACATGCAAGTGAAACAAGCATCCTTTTACGCATCCAGACATCCAGAACCATCACCAGGATCAATCATAGAGCCATTGCATTCATGGGAGCACTCCAGGAAATCACCGCTATAGTACCATACATGTATTCTCTGATCAACCACCTCCACCACTCAGCCATCAGATCCTTAACATAGTAAGTATGGCCCTAACTAGTAGGGTTTATTTCAGTTAGTAATCTTTATTACTCCTGTTATTAATCTATTCTTTGCATGCTTATTGCTTCATCACCCACTTTCCTGTGAACTCAAATATCCCTTCACCCATATCACCAAATCACCTATCCTCACCTATTGTATACTTCTGAGCATACCTAAGACCTCTACATACCTTCCCATTCACTCTCCCAAACTTTATTTGACCTCAGATCACCCCTTCCATTTAATCTATTTGAGTTTCTTTTACCTCGACCATACCGATGCCGGTTATCCACAACCGACGTCGGTTCTACCTAAACCAGCATTGGTCACACTCAACCGACGTCGGTCTCTGTGTTTTACACCTTGACCAAGAACAGACCCAACAATCACCCTACCAGTTGACCTAAATAACCCAGAATTAGACCTTGATCAGTCCCAGTACCTTGACAGACACCTCACCTCTCAGATCCAACTATAGCCTAGCCTGTTGTGATTGGATTTGCTTATTGTACTTGAATGAAATACCTAAATCATATCAACTACAGTAGGAATTTGTTTATTTCTCGCATTAACTTGTTTTAAACAGTGGATTGATAGCCATCTAGGAAGTATCACACTTCCCAGAACTAGCATATGCTAGGTAGTCCACTGTCATATATCATTTAACTATCTTTTTGTGGTCTTGTTTTCTATTATAGGTAGTTCCTCCTAGCCAAAAGGAAGCTCTCACATTCAGCTGTGGATCAAGAAGTCAGAATGCATGCAACAACCATCAACTGACCAACATTTAACAGGTATTCCTCCTTGGCCCTTACCCTTATCTGTTTCATCATTTCGAAAAGGTAAAGAAAACGATGAAACATCTACATATAATTCAACATCGTCTCATTGAATTCTAAGCTCTAGGTGTAAAAATATTTGTCTGCAATTAACAAGCCAAGGATATGAACAATCTACCATTTTATCTAAGACACATTTAGGTATATCATCATCGATGCTTCCCTGCTCGCACAATTTTGGGGGTTTATCAACATTATGGAGTTTCACCATTTTATTGTTATGCATTACTCTAGGAACATTTTGTCTTGGGAGGCATGCATTATCAATCATTGCACTATGCACACGTTGTTGCCCTACCTCCATGGGCTTGTTCCTAAGTCTGATGAGCATCTACTAAAGGATTAGTGGTTTAACCACAATGATGGGGTCTCTAGCCTTCTCGGTCTTACTATTTCTCGAATATGTATCGATGGTTAGACAACGATGAACTTAATGTACTAAGAGTCGACAAAATATCGATTTGCAATGGATGGGTACATCCAGTTATTCATATCTAGTCATTTTCCCCTGTCGTACATGTGCACGGGTTTATTGGTTTTCAACAAAACTTTTACCCACAAAATTTGGAGCAACAGGGCGTTAGTCAGGTCCATGAATGGAAATGGAATGAGGTGGCTATTGTAGGAAAATGCATATTATCCTGGCTTAAAATGGTATGAGTTTCACAACCCTTTTGGACCCAAGAAGAATATTTTTCTATGACACCTTTGAAAATGACACCAACTATATTTTCATTTTTCTCACCTAGTGCGCTAAAAAAGGTGTTGATGGAAGATATTAATGTGTATTTAGGTCTTCTTCCTATCCCTCTTTTCATTCACCCACAAAAAAATCTCATGAGGTGTTATAAATTAAGGTGGGGGATTAATGTGGTGATAATGTCCACTCAAAGGTAAGTATCACTAGTCCTAAACTCTTTCCTTTATGTTGAATTGATCAATTTTTTTTATGTACCATGTATTAGACTAGGATAATGTCACATATCTATGTATTAGACTAGGATGGATACCACCTAGTGGGTTGCAACCCTTCCGTAGTTTATGATTAACTCTTGCTTATTACAATAGATCTTACTTACAACCCTTGAGATTTTAGTTATACTCATATCCTTGATATAGGCTTTGGAACCTTATATTTGATATTGAGTGTTGATTACTCTCTTATAGATCTATTTAAAACCATTGTGTGCGTATCCCTTTTGTTATATCTTATTTGTGTGTTGGCTCTAATATGGTCTCCTACTTATATCCTATATTATAGAGAGGGTCATTACATTCATCATCTTATTTTATGAACTTTCTAGTAAACCCTTTGTGAATCATGATCCACCATTAATTTAGTGTTACAAATTTTCTAAAATTACTTTCCTTGTCAAATATATTTCTCTTTTAACTCTTAATATTTATTATTAGTTATTATCATGTCACCCCTTAGATTTTCATTATCATTACTTATTATCAAGTCACCCCTTAGGTTTTTATAATAATCCTCAACCCATTTAGATTTTATATGAGATATTCTTTTATCATGATGCACTTTTTCCATATGTTTACTAGATTTACTCTTATGAAATAAAATGTAAATATATTGAATGGACTTTCAAATTTAATATATGATGAAAATACCATATAAAATATATGAATGAAAGATTTTACTGTTGTCCACAAGACCAAACAGTCTATAAAACCAAGAAGGGTGGGTGAGTGTGTTCGAATCTCACCAGCCCTTCAAATTTGACTTCAAATTTGAGCCGTGGACGGGATATCGGATTAATACAATTTTAATGTACTTCAGCAAAAGACAACACGGCCCTTCTGCAACCTTCTTCTTATATTAAATTAGATGACGTGCGGGGATGCGTGGATATCACATTAATACAGTTTTAATGTGCTTCTGATACCTTCTCCCTATATTAAATTAGATGTGGATGACCCAGGTTTCTATAATTTGTTTTCCTTCTACTAATTTAAAAAATTATTGTGCCATTATTTAAAATCGTTAGTAGTTCTTTTGGTTTGTGTTTCGGATGAAAATGAGGAAATCCGGTAAGAAAATTCGAGTTGCAGTCGTTCTGTTGGTGGTAAGCTTGTTTTCAGTGGGTAATACAATATACTTTCCAAAGGAAGCGCTGCCAACAGAATCAGGGTACCTGAACATCGTTGAGAAGCCCGGTGCAATGATGTTTTATGCATACTACGAAGCCATCAACTCCACTCAACATATTTCAAACACCCCGATATTGTTGTGGCTTCATGGCGGCCAGGGCTGCTCCGCCATGATAGGCAACTTCTACGAAATAGGCCCCTGGTTAGTCGATGAAGACCTCGTCCTGCACAGAAACTCCGCTTCATGGAACCGTATTTTTGGCCTGCTATTTATAGACAATCCCCTTGGAAGCGGCTTCAGCATAGCCCCCTCCAACCTATCCATACCGCTAACCGAGGAAGAGGTTGCCGAGGATTTATACAGTGCCCTCCAGGAATTCTTCGCCCTCAATCCCCTCTTCCGCTTCCGCCCCTTGTATCTCACCGGCGAGAGCTACGGCGGTAAATACGTTTCCTCGCTGGCGTATCACATGGTGAAACGGCTGGACAACGGCGAACCCAACGCATTGAGAGTCGACGGCATCTCGATCGGCGATGGATGGGTAGATCCAGTCATTCAAATCCGGTCATATGCCGTTTCCGCGCACACACAGGGGCTTATTGATTTTCAGCAAAAGTTTTACGTGGAAATGTTGCAGCAACAGGCCGTTAGTCTGGTCCTTGAAGGGGAGTGGAACGAGGCAAGCGTTGCAGGAAAACGCATAGAAGGCTGGCTTATGGATGCTACGGGTGTCGCAACCCTTCATGACCCGAGGAGGACATATTCCTACGAACTCTCTGAAAATGGCACCGATTTCCTGTCCATTTTTGTCAACCAGCGCGCCGTAAAAGAGGCGTTGAGAGCAGATGTTAAGATAAATTGGAAGCGCTGCAACGACGCCGTGGAAAACAGAATGAGCGCGGATTACATGAAGAGCACGAAATGGGAGGTGGAAATGCTTGTAAAGCGGATGCCGGTTTTGGTATATCAAGGGCAGTTTGATCTGGGGTTCGCTGTTTCGGTGGAAGAATGGTTGCGGAGTGTGGATTGGAGTGGAATGAGTGAATTTTGGCGTTCAGAGAGAAAGGTGTGGAGGGTAGGGCCTGTTGTGGCTGGGTACATTAGATCCCATTCAAATCTGACAAATGTGGTCGTGGCGAGAGCAGGGCATGAGGCCGCTGTCGATCAGAGGGGTTCATGCCAGGCGATGATTGAATCCTGGGTTAAAAACCATGGTGCTGCCAATACAGATCACGTTTTCAGGCCAATATAACGGTAATACGACCGACCAAAACAATATTGTTAGGGATGAATGGAACTCATTAAATAATTATGTATGTGGACTTCCAAGTGCCTTTTGTCATTTAAGTTTGGTTGATTGTTATTTGCGTCGGATCGAATTTTTAGAAAATATTCTCTATTCTTTTATTTAGGAATATTTTATTATTTTCTCTTTTAAACTATAGTTTTGAGCAAATAAATTTAATTTTCTCTCTTGTCATTAATGGATTTTTCTATACTCTACATTTATTCTTGATTAGGTTCAGCGAGTTATTTTCGCAGTGAATGCTTAGCCTTGCCGTACGCCGCCATTACGTCACACCACCGATCTGCAGATCCAGGCGGGATTATCTGCATTAATTTTGTATTGATCGCCAGTCTACCCTTTGGGTGGTGGCTTATAAAATGACCACCTCCTCGGGGCCATGCATCTATTGATGCTGGTCTTATCGCAGGAGCTTTGGACAATGGTGCCGAAACAAGCGAGGAAATTCTTCCTGAAAGTATTCGATGAGGTAAGGATACTGATACTCCTTCCCTGGATATTGTTCTTGATTTACCAGCTTTTGACAAAGCTTGCAATTGGTTTGAATCTTTTTCTCTTGTTGCTTATTTTGTGGGACGAGTTCCCCCTGAAGGTATCCTCCGCCAATGGATTCATAATCATTGGCAACCCCATGGAGTCAAGGTCGAGGGAGTCCAAAACATGACCAAGGGTTTTTTCCTGTTTGCTTTACCAATGCCGAACACTGCAAAGCCCATTGTTAACCACGGTCCCTGGTTTATTCGCAATACCCTTGTGGTTTTCTCCCACTGGACTCGAGATTTTCAAGTCTCTGAGCAAGCCAAGCTCAAAATTCATGTTTGGGTCAAATTTCTAGGCCTCCCTTTACCTCTGTGGGGTTTCATTGACCAGCTTATCAAACCATTGGGACACCTCATATGCCATGAGAAAAGTAAGTTTTACTCGGCTCAACCCCAAAAATGGATTTGTGTAGAAATTGATCTCTCAAAAGACCTCAAAGATACCCTTGATATCCAGGTTGGAGACACGTGCTTTTAGTAGAAAGTTCTATACATCAATCTACCCCAACACTTGTTTCCGGTGCCAATCTGCTGACCATATGATCAAGGATTGTCCTCTTATGAACCCAAGCCCACTGCTAGTTTTGGAGAAAGCCCCGATCGACCCTAAATCCAACACTCCCTCCTCTGATGGATGGACTACTGTCAAACCTTCTACCTCGACACGAAATAAGCACCAACAGGCTACTTACAAACTGGTGGCCGCCCCTGCTTCTGCTCCTTTGAAGTTGTCTACTGTGATGCCTCCCAAGCCCATGCCTACCATTTCTCGGTCTCTGCAAGCTGCTGTTGTCATTAACCCTCACCCCTTAGCTCTTTCACATCCCTCATTGTCTAAGACTGCAAGCTTTCTAGATCTCATGGCCGGTGGTTTGGCTTCGCAGATAGATAGAAAGGTTGCCTTACGCCATTCCTGAAGTCCTTCCCCTCCTTCCGAGGGAGATTTCTCACAGAGACCCCATTGGCAGTTCTAACTCGGCGATTTTATTCATGGGAATGTGCAACAAGTCGCTTTCTCTAACCACTTTGGAGTGTTAGCCGGCCTCGAGGAGGAAACCATGCACCTTGATCGTTCTCCATGTTAGTATTCTCATGGAATGTCATGGGGCTTACTAATCTAGCTCGTAGATGTCTTGTCAGAGACAGTTGCAAGCATTTTGTAAAATTTCAGGTATTGTGTCTGCAAGAAGTCAAAATCTTTGGCTTCCATCTTTCTACTGTTATGCGTACCATTTGGCCTGGCTCTCTCTGTCATATGTCATCTCACGATAATGGTCGAGGGGGTTTTGTCACTCTTTTAAGCCCCGAACTTAGTTCCAATAATATATTTTGGTGCTCTGACCCAACTCATCGAGTGGTGTGGACCCTTTTTTATTTTGACGGCCACATTCTTGGGTTGGCCAATATTTATGCTTCTAATGATGCCTCTAAATGATATTCTTTTTGGCGGTGGCTGGCTGATCATCTACCCTATACTACCTAGATTCTTTGTGGAGATTTTAACATGGTTGAATCCCCTAATGACAAGTTAGGCTGGCTTTCAATGCAATGATGTACTAGCGAATGCGAAGCCTGGTTCTATTTACACAATAAGCTTTGTCTTTTTTATCCTAACCACCGCAAGCACTCTTCTGTTGCCACTCCTTGGTTCACCTATTCTAATTTTAGAGCTGGCGATGACAGAGTCTTTAAGGCTCTCGGCAGAGCTTTTCTTTCAGAGAAGCATTGGTTTTCCTTTGATTCTTCATATAGCCCCCCGGTTTCAGTGGTGGACAATGCTTTGGTATCTGACCATAAGCCTATTTTATTTGGGATTCAATGGAGCTCCCAGTGCCCCAAGCCCAAGTCCACCCAATTGTATTTAAATACGTCCCACCTTTCTCATCCCAAGACATTGGATTATATAAGATGTATTTGGAATCTTGATCCGAGACCTGGTGATGGGATTGGCTAGATTGACTAGTGGTCTCACGCCATCGCTCGTATCACTTCTTTCCTTCGGATTTATGGGAAACAAGATGCTCTATTTCACATGAATGCTCATGAAGCCTCCCATGTTGAATATTCAAGGGCTATTCAAGAGCTTAATATGTCTCCTTTCAATTCCCACATGTAAGTGCAAGCTGCTCACTGGAAGCATAAGCTTCAAATTGAGGAGCACTATAAGGCTACAGGAGCCCAAGTTCAAGCCCATCTACACTGGCTCTGCATTGGTGACAAAGTTTCTAAGGATTTTTTTGCTTCCCTTAAAACTATCAAAATCTCACCAAAATTAAAGTAATCAAGGATGGTAATCAAAAACTTACTCTCTTACCTGACATTCTACAAGCTTTTGTGCATCACTATCATGTTGTTTTTGCTGCTCAACCTGCTACCCTAGCTCGTGAGGCTACTCTCCTCCAATGCATTGACGTTGTTCCTTGCAAGCTCTCTGAAATTCAGTGCATCGCCTGTGATAGACCTCTCACTCTTGATGAATTGAAGAAAGTTGTTATGTAGATGGCCTTTGATAAAGCCCCCAGTGTTGATGGTTTTCCTTGTGAGTTCTACCAGTCTCTATGGACGACTGTTGGTCCGGATCTACATCAAGTCTATCTAGAAGCAATGTCCTCCAACACCCTGGGTGATCTGATCAACCAAGGCAACATCAAATTCATTCCCAACTCTGGGGATCCTGAGCTTATCACCAGTTGGCGGCCAATAACTCTTATAAATGTCTCATACAAGAGTATTTCCAAATCCCTTGCTATCAGGCTCACTAATCTCCTGCCCCTAATCATCAGAAGTGAGCAAACTAGCTTTATTAAGAACAGATACATTTTGGATAACATTATTGCAGTTTGGGAGGGCATGGAATATGCCCGTCAGACTTCTCAACCAACTCTGTTTGTTAAAATTGATTTTGAAAAAGCCTATGATAGAGTTGAGTGGCCTTTCATACTGGCCATGCTGTAGGCTATTGGTTTTGGACCCAGATTCATTCGCTCTGTCAATATGCTCTTCCAAAATGCAGGTGCTTGTATTACTATCAATGGTCAGCAGTCTGAGAGATTCTCTCTTCATCGTTCTATCTGGCAAGGTTGCCCCTTTGCTCCTTCTCTTTATGTCATTACTGCTGAAGGTCTGAGCTACTTACTTGCTAATGCTGCCAATGCTGGTATTGTTAAAGGTATTCAACTACCCTCCTCTCCCAAGCAGTTGATTAATGGGCACTTTGCTGATGATTCTTTTCTCACTTTGGCTGAAATGGAGGCCTCTGTCACTAATGCCATGAAATGCCTTGATATTTTCTGTCTTGCCTCTAGTTCTGCTATCCAATGGAAGAAAATCCAATGTTACAGACAAGCGATGGGTCCCGAACCTCCTTGGCTAGAGGGATTCCAATGGCTTTGGATTGAACCTGGTGTTCAATTCAAATTTTTAGGCATCCCCTTTGTCTTTATGCATCCCCTGCTGATCTGTGGAATTATGTGATTTAGCGAGTTGAGAAAAAAATCTCTTTTTGGGTTACCAAGCATTTGTCTCTTGCTGGAAAATTCCAAGTCTGCTCCAAGGTTCTGGCTACCACTCATGTCTATTATTCCTCATGCTGGGCACCTTCTAAAGCCGCTTATCATAGGCTGGAGAAAATTCTCCGTGATTTCCTGTGGGCCAACTCCGAAGGGAACCATGGTTTTCACAGAGTTGCTTGGGACATATGTTGTACACCCAAGGATATTGGTGGTCTTGGTCTAATCAACATTCATATGCAAGGGTTTGCTCTCACTGCCAAATGGATTATTCGCAGCCTTGAAGGTGAGGAATCTTGGAAAATTCTTCTCAAAAACTGTATATCTCAAGGGTCTCCACTTAATCGAAGGGCATGGCAGGGTTTGAATTACTACTCCTTACTTCTATGCCCTACTACTGTTAAAATAGGTGGCTCTTTTGTGGCAAAAAGCATATGGAAAGCTTGGGAGCTTCTCAAAACCCATCTGCTCTGGCAGGGTGGTGGTTTTCGGAACGAGCTCTCTCTTAATTCTCTTAGTTTGTGGTGGAATCTGGTGCTTCAATTTCATGACAAACCACTTGCTCTTTCCTTGCAGCTCAAGGGTTTGCATCTTTTCAAAAAAGGGATTCAGTATACTCGGGACCTTTTTTGTCCCATCACCAGGGATTGGCTTCCATGGGATAGCCTAAAAGCTAAATTTGTTCTACATGACAATGACAAACAAGCCATTTCTATCATTCAAGATGTCATACCTAGTGAGTGTTTGCATAAAATTGGTGTTACTGCACAGCGCCCGTGGTGGTTTGATTGGCACTGGCCCTCTGCCACCCCCTTCAAAAATTATAAACCTCGGTTGGGTTACAAGCTTCTCACCTAGAAGCATCTTCCTCTCCAAAAGTTAAATGCTCGATGGAGCCTGCATTCCACCCGTTTTGGGTGGAAGCAACGCTTCAAAGTCATTTGGGCCATTCCTATAGAGCCCAAAGTTGCTCATTTTCTCTAGAGCATTCTTCATCAAGGGCTTCCTGTGGGAAAGCACCTTGTCTTCTAGGAGCTCCCCCATCGCGTTGCCTGTTCTGTAACCATCTTGAGACTCTTCTTCATCTCTTTTAGTTCTGCCCTCATGCACAATCTGCCTGACGCTGGATTCATACCCTTTTTCAACCTTTTTTTCCCACCTTCTTCACGTGGAAAATGGTTCTTCTGGGGGATCCAACTTTTATTCCTGCAAAATTTTACAACATTTGGCATTGTTTCAGAGCGACTATTTTATATCACATCTGGAAATCTAGAAATGTTGTTATTTTTAATAAAGAGACAGTGGATAGATTTTTTTCTATTTCTGACAAGCTTGCTATCATCTCCAATGTTTTGCTTCAGATCCAGGTTCAGGCGGAGAAAGTCCGCATAGAAGTTGAACACCTGCAAATGCTGCTGGACCATTGGGGGAGTGCCCCTTGTGCGGTTAGCCGTGCCCCGCCTGATTCCCCTCGCCGCCGCTCGCTAGGCCACCGCTCATCCCATGGGTAGGCACAACTTCGACCGGGGTCTTGCGCATAGGGCTACGTAGCGGCCTCCCCCCGCCAGTGGGTCTCTCCACCTCCATCTTGGACTCAACTTCTCCAGGGGTGTTTGGTCGGCTGGGTTCTGACAGTGGTGGCTCCGGGAGGCAAGCGCCTAATCAGTCAAAGTTTCCGCGGCTTTCTCTTGCTATCTCGCCTTCCCAACGGGGAAACGAGGAGGAACAACAACAAACTGATGGCTGGGAGCAGCCTGATGAAGCCTTGATACTACTCTTGGTGGTTGGGGTGACTGTCCAAAAAGCCCACCGCCTCCGCCACCTTCCTCCATGTTTGTTGCTACTGCTTAGCTCCATGTTTGGAGTTTTTCTGGTTCTCGGCTTTTCTGTTTTAAGCTTTTTTGATTGAAAATGCGTCTTTTGACATGACACTTTGCTACTCGTAGCCTTTATGGCTACTTTGATCCTGCATACGGGGTGTGATCTTTTCCACCCATTTTTGTATGATTAGCATTGTACTTCATTATTATTAATACATGGTTATTCTTTTCAATAAAAAAACATGTCACATGAAAAATATTTATTCTATCCTTAGGTTTGAAAATTAATTTGATTGAAATGATTGGATTGGGTGTGCAAA
Source organism: Taxus chinensis (assembly GCA_019776745.2). NCBI lineage: Eukaryota > Viridiplantae > Streptophyta > Pinopsida > Cupressales > Taxaceae > Taxus > Taxus chinensis. The sequence continues at coordinate 41,931,309 of CM034150.1, forward strand.
TTTCAAGAAGAGTTTTTAGGGGATGGTTTGCCCATTGGGCAGTTGGAGGTCCCCATAATATTAATATGGTGTTTCTTTAGCTTTTTGTGGCATGATTTACAATTCATGTGGTTGGTGGCATGGTTTTAGAATTTCTGAATTCTATTGCTTTCCACCATTTATAATAGAAGGGTTGTTACCAGAATACTGGCGGATCCACCCTTAGGTACTCCTAGAAGGCCGAGAACATTCATACCCACATATTTCTTTGCCTTGTTTAATGACGACCCAAAGCCTGGTCCAGTCTCATAAAGAAATTGGGGTTTACTCTATCCAAATGGCTCCCAGTTATATCATATAAACATGATTACCAAAATCATGGATTCAAAGTTTAAATCCGTCAAAGTCTAGTAGGCCTTTCCCTCCATGACCAACTCCCTTTCTAATGCTTTTCCATTCATCCAAAAGTATAGCTTCCCCTGCAACATCCCAGAATCCCACACCATACTACTCTGGTGGCCCTTTTCCTCAACCTTTCGTGGGGTTCAATCTACCAAATGCACCATCAAGGTCTCCAATTCCTTCTATCATTCTTTATCCTCATCCATCTCCTTTGCCACTATATTCTTCTCCTTCCCCCTACTACTATAAACTACCCACCACCCTACATGCCTTATCCTCCTAGTAACTCAGCACCTTATATTCCTTCTCTGACCACACCAATTACAACACCACATTATATTCCTTTTCCTACCACACCAGTTACACCACCACCATATCCACCTTATAATCCAACTAATCCTTATGCTCCAAATCCCCCATCGACATCACCAACATATGCTCTTTGGTGTGTAGCAAAACCCATAGTCCCAAATTCAGTCTTACAAAAAGCAATGGACTATGCGTGTGGAGTTGGTGCTCATTGTAAATCTATCATTTCCAATGGAATGTGCTACATGCCTGACACATTGGTTTCTCATCCTTCTTATGATTTCAATAGCTATTGGTTGAAGAAAAAAAGAATCAATGGAACTTGTGATTTTGGAGGAATTGTTATGCTCATCGCTATGGACCCAAGTGAGTATTCACTACACTCAACTTTATCCTCATTTTGTTTTCATTCTTAGTTTCTTTCTCGTCAACATGATCCATACATGGGAGCAGGATAACTGGCCTTCAAACCCCACTGCATTTTCGTATACTTCTAGAAATGAAGTGATACACATTGAATTAATTGTTTGAGCCTTGAATATGAGATCCTTTTTGAACCAGAGGTCTTCAAGATAGTCTCTGCTAGACATTTTGAGAACCTAATATCATATATATCCTTCATGTTCATCACAGGTCTATTTATTTTGTGGTAGAGTGTTTCGAAAATTTCTCAATGTTTTGGGTTCAATTTCTAGCAGCTTACACGGAATTAGGGCTGATATCGCATTCTAATCACCCACAGTTTTCATTGTCCATCTAGTTTACTCTTTAACTCGTGTCTAGTTTTGAAATGTGGTAGGTTATAAGGATGTCACATTGGATTAAATTGAAATGGTACTGTTTTACAGTCTGAAATATAATGAAGGCCAAGTAAGAGTGGAGGGTGTGAATTCATATCAGGAGTAACAAAGTCTGGTTGTAACTGTGCAACCGATGACTCTTTTTTAGATCTTCTGAAGGCATTGGTTTGACTTTGGAATCACTTAAAAGTGATTTATGTATCTTAATTCCTGAACATGGAGTTCGTTTACACTATAATTTGTCCAAATATACATGTTTATATATATAGTTGATTAACCTGGACTTAGTTATCTCTTTTAGATTTGTATAATCATAAATAATGACCTTTACACTATAATCCACTTATGATATAATATATGTATATCTTTCCATCTTTATCTTCCGTAAAACTCTTAACCTCATATTATTTATTTGTTTTTTCCATGTGGGTTTTCCCTTTTATTTATTATAATTCTTTCTATTCCAACTCAAATGCATTTGCTTCGACAGGATTTGCCATTTCATGACCTTGTTTTTTATGTTGTTGCAAATGAGTTTAGTGGTTGTCCCTTCTCTTTATTGGTGGTCTTCTTTTATTTACAAATTGATTTTCCTATGTGAAGGTCTGGTGTATTTCTACTTGTTTGGCTATTCCTTTCCATCAAGGGTGTTGTGAGGAATGCTTATGCTTCTATAATATCCAATAATGGTATGTTCTAAGGGGTTTTCTTTGATGCAAGAGAATCACAGGGCTCAAGTAATCTTACATTGCCAAATATAGAGAAGGGATTTTACAGGTTTTTGGATGAACTTGCAAAGTTGCAATTTCAAATATAGTCATAGAGTTCATAGTGCATTCGGAATTCACAATTCTTTGATGAGTCACATTATGACAGAGCTAATTTAAATCATGAAAAACATCTAAATAACCCTCAAATTTAACCCTTGTTCAGGTGGAACACCCTCAAATTTAACCATGGACGGGAATGAGAGTGGGAAAGAGAGAGAGATAGCGTGGAGGAACCTGAAAATGTAGAGGGGCACAAATCTTGGGTGGAGAGGGTTGTGGGTAAGAAAGAGTGTGGGCTGCCTCTCCCTCCCCTGATTCTGACCTGGAAACAGGAAGATCCGTCCCTTTTCGTTCCTGAGGAAGTGATCTCAAGGGCTAGTAACCGATATGGTCTGTCTCTCTTGGGTCGGTTTGCTGGCCTTAGGCCAAACATGGATTTAGTCAGGGCCTGGGCCAAGAGAAAATGGGTTGTGAGAGGCGGTATCTCTGTTGTGGTCATTTTGAATCAGTCTTTCTTATTCCAGTTTGACAGGGAGGAAGAGTATTCCTTGGCCATTAATGGGGGTCCTTGGTTCTACGGAAAGACCACTCTGCACTTGGAAAAATGGCAACCTGGGCTTGATATGAAAAATTTAACCCCTAATTCTTTCCTTATGTGGGTTCGACTTCCGGATCTGGCCCTGAAATTTTGGGATGTTGAGGTTTTTAAAGGGATTGTTACGGCCATTGGTGATCTGCTGGCCATCGATTCAACCACTATTGCTCGGATAAGAATGACCTCTGCCAGACTTTGTGTGAATGTTCAACCTGGGAAATTTTTACTGTAACGCCTTGATTTTTAGAAGCTATTATGATAACCTCTTTTCATGATGTTGTAACTGTGGAAATGAGGATAATTATGTTAAGATATATCTTTTAATCTTAAAAGGAATTTGTTACTAATCTGGACCCTTGTTTACTTGGGACGGAGGTTATTATAACTTGTGTTTTGCAAGTGTGAGACAACAGACTTGTTTTTATGTTTGATGAACTCTTATTGTTGATTGACAGCACACCTTGAATCAATTCCATTGATCCAAGGTATGTTGTGGCCTTCTTTGAGATCGCTTTTTCGATTTATTTTCTATATGGAATGAAGTCTGAAACCAGACTGAAGGTCGTTATAAATGTTACAGAACCTAGTTACAGGTATAAATATTCGGTACCTTGATGCCAATGGAAAAGGTTCGATTCCTAAACCAAATACAAATTGTAATGCCATACAGCGTAAGACAATAAGAGCCATGATGCAAGCGACCCAGGTATATGTCGAACATAGGATGAAATGTCTTGCATTATGCTAAATGTGAACGTAAGTTGTAAAAATTACTAAGGAACCTATTAACTAAAACACTACGGGGTTAAGCCCTAACCTATGACCTAACAACTATCCTAAGAGGGTTTGATAAATTAAAAGGAATTTAAAATATTGCAAATCCTAATGATTTGTGACCTTGGTGAATACCAAACTATGGACAATGTAACCTAAAACTATTGCTAACCTAAGGAGAGGACCTATAGACCCATGTTGATGAAGCGGATAAAAAGGGAAGGTTAGAAATTTATTAAGGACGGTAAATGATGTCCTTGCAGTTTTCAATGCCAAGTTTGGTGAGAACATGAAAATTTGGAGATATCCAACTAGCTATTTAGCTAAGAAGGAAATAGCATGCAAAACTTTAAAAATGAAACTCACCAAACCCGAGTCGGTGATGGCATGGAAATAAAAAAAAAGCAATGCATTCACTGCATTAATGGTCTTGGTCTTAGCGATCAGCTCACCTTGGAAAGGGGATAGAGGAAATTTTGGTGATTATTGTGTTCATTCAGGTTTTGAGATTTCTCTGCATTTCTTTCACAGTTCTTTCGAACCTACTATTATTCCGGTTATTGTTGCTGTTGTTTGGAGTAGCCACGACTATTTTTGAGCCTGTGGAAGTTAGGAGATTGTTGGGAAAGCTTTGTTGTTGACGCCGTGGAGAAAAATAGCTCTTGTGGGTGTGGGTGTGGTTTTCTTCAAGCCACGAGAAAATTTACAAGCATGTTGAGCCCTTCTCCTTAAACCGTTTTTCTCTTGTTTAAGCGTCTTCATTAAAAGAACTCTGCTCTTATGTTGGGTGTTTTTGTAAAATGGAATTGTTGATTCAATTAATGTGATTTTCGGGTTGAGATGTCTGATGGGGATGAATATGAATTGGGAATTTCTTTGCAAAATGAGTAAATGAAATGAATATGTCCTTGCTGTATGAGTTTTGTTTTGACAGTGATGGGTATTCGTTTCTATTACCCATTATGGGTTTGAGTTGATGAATGTACCAGCTATGTGAGTATTGTTTTCTGAGTTCTGTGCATGTAAACAATTTGGGAAAAAAAAATCGTGATAATGCTTGATGAAACTGTTGTGTGAGTTATTATCATAGTTGCTTTACATTGCATAGAATACGATTCACCCGGGACAACGAATTCATTCCATTGTCTTACCCTTGCTGGTTAAAAACGATTCAATATTTCCATGTGGGTTAAAGGCCGTGACTGGTTGTTGGGGAAATAAATTATTTAAACATTGAACTTGGCTATTTGATGAGTGAGTAGAATGTATTGTTATCTTTCTTTGAATCTTTTTGAAAAGTATATATATAAATAACAGAGATGCTTATTTGAACTTTTTCAATGTGTTCGATTGGAACTGAACTTGAGTAGATTATTGTTCTTGTAAAAAAAAAGAGAAAGGGTTCCTTACTTATTACAGTGAAATTATGGCAATAAAGCTTGCTGTACTTTTTACTCATTTCAGACCTAGCTAGGAATGACTGTTTTTAGCAAACATGTATTTTTTATATATATATGTATATATGCAAATTGCAGTCTAAACTTCTTGCTGCTTGCATTAAAACTGAATCGGAATTGGGATTCTTCCTTGGTGTTTGGAAAATGAATCCTTTTATTATTATGATGAAAACATGATTTTTTGTCTGTTTTACACTCTTACTTGTTTGTATATGGATGAGAATGTTCGTTGGGTGAAAAATTAAAGGAAATGGTTTTCTTTTTTTGAGGGACTGTTGATATTGAGACTTACGACCTGATGTAAATGAATTTTGTAAACTCTCTAGAATGTAGTTAGTAAGTTTATTTACTGAATTATATTTGTTAGAGGAAATCACCCTATGGGAACAGACTGACACTGAATAGTTGATATTCAGCTAAGCAAGGAGGAAGAGGTAATATGATTCTCCTACTTTTCATTTGATTATTGACTTCAATTACTTTCTCTTTTGGCTGTTATCATTGATTGATATCACTTCTTGTTTAAATTACTTAGTACAGTTTTGATGAAAAGAAAGAAAATATTGGTTGAGTAATTTGAAGTAATGATTGTTTCTTCTCTTATCCAGTTGAAATTCTATATTTGATATTGAATGAATTTCATACTACCTTAGGCGTAATCATTTGCATTTAATTGTTGTCTACTTTCTTTCTGATTTGAAAGAAGTATTATGCTGTGTATTAAATTTTGAGAATTGAAACCAGGGTGTTCATGGTGAATGACCACTTTTCTCTTCTACATTTGATTGTTTGAAATTAAATGAGTGGTACAAAAGGGAAGTAGTTCTGTTGGAATTCTTAATTAAAATTCATCTCTTGAAATTTCAGCTATTAAAAAGGAAATGGAACTGACAGCAATTAGATTAGAACAACATTATATACATATGTGTATTAGATCTTACAGATGTTTTAATCTGAAACTATTTAGAGGAAATTACTTTTTGTAGTAATTATATGGGAAAGGATTAGTAAATCTTTTTGTCTGATTGTGATGGTAACTAGTGGATTGGGTTGTTAAGCTGTTCATCCTTATCAGTACTTAATTCATGGATAATGTCCATCTCAATTTTTAAATGTTTCATAAAAGTAGGGTTCTTTTATCAAGACAGTTAATTAAGAGCACCTCATTTTAATGATAAGTGCTTAGGGTAAAAACACAATAAAATATCCCACTTTTTGGTATGATTTGTACCTTAGTAAACATGAATTTTTAGTTTAATTGATTTTGTAAAGGTAATAGCCACAAAACCGTACACATTCATGAAATTCCACAAACGAACAAAATGTTGTGTTTAGAGTGTAGAATACATGTATATTTAAAAAAAAAAAAAATTGGCAAAAAATATAGTCTGTTACTTAATTTTATTCATATGTTGTTTCTTATGTTATTAAAGAGGAATGACTGTCCCCCGGTGGTTTATTAAAATGAAAACTTATCTTTTCACTATGAAATTTTAGATATATGTTCAAGATTATAATTTTGACGTGCTGTCAAATTTTCATATTTTTTTGACATATATATATTTTTTAATTAATTATTTAGTAACTATATTTTAAAATAAACGGCGTCCATATTTCAATGCCAATAAATTTTAATATTTATATCAATTTTTTTTTTTTTTTTTTTTTTTTCACAGGTAAGAAGAAGAATTCAACAAATAGTAAGTATATTTTTTTCAATTTTTTTTGATATATTTTACTATTTTTCAAATTTGGTTGATTGTGTACTATTGATTGTCCTAAAATACCGTATGTTAGTAAAAATTAAAAAATAAATAGCAAAACAAATTTTTTAAAAATGAAAATTACATTTTTAGAAAGCCAATAAAAATATGAATTTTGTGTCAAAATTTTGTAAGTTAACTATTTCGTTTACCCTAATTACGTGGCACTTGAGTGGTAGATTTTGGCTCACAATTGTCCCCCAAAAGGATTTGGAGCCAAAATGTGCCACTCAGGCGCCACGTCACTGCCACTCATAGGGGTTCGCGCGAATGAGGGTTCACATGAACCCCCTACTTACCACCAAAGCACCACCAAAACGTCTCCTTCTAGATTTAATGATTCGCAATTGCGTCTCCCCTTCTAAATTTAATGTTTTACAAGTTACTTATTTAATATTGTTCGCTTTTTATGTTTTAAATTTAGTTTTTTACATATTTTTTGTGTTTTAAACTAAGTGTGTGTTTTTTAAAATTGTTTTTAACCAAAAATATGTAATATTAAATTAGAAAAGTTGTTTTACATATTAAATATAAATTCTATTAAAATTAGAAAAGTTGTTTTAAAGTTATAGAAAACTAAAATTAAAAATAACCTAATTTCTACTGAGATTTGTATATAAATAGAGTTGCATGCACATATAGTTTTGTATCGAGTTTACTCTTAGACATTCCGATCTATCACGATTTATGTGTGCGGGTGAAAATTATTGAAGTGGATGAATCATGGGAAATGCAAAGAATAAGAAACAAAAATATACCGAGGAAGAGAACGCAAAGAAGAATGCTAGAAGATCTATTCGTAGGAGGGCACAAAGAGAGAGAGAGAGAGAAGACACAACAAGTGAAAGACAACGCTGCAAAACTTGGTACATATGTATAGAAACCCTTGATAGATCCTAATTTTTTTTTTAGTTCTAAGGTTTAAATATGATCATTTATGTTTTTTAGATTGGGTAAAGGCAAGGGTTTTGATAGGATCCCATGTGTATGTTTATGGACACAGATCATGATGCGCAACATTTTGCTGAAGTGATAACAAAAGTTATGGAATTACTTCCCAAAAAAAAGTGAAACACTTGGTGAAGATGGATTTACAAAAATTAAAAGAATTTTCCCAACAAGAACCACTATCACGAAAGAAAACAGCAAAAAGTGTAGAGATAGTATATGGTGAATTTGTTAATTTGACTACAGTTGCTAGAGCACATTTGTTGGTTACATTCTTGAATCATGTTGATATGAGGGAAACATTAGAATTGTTAGGTGTTGATTTTGGACGGAAAAATTCAAAACGTGTAGAAGAAGAATTTGTTGGGAATGTTTTTAAAGGAATAAGTTCTTTGCGTACAAAAACTAGGTCTGCTGATAAGAGTATTTCTCGTAGAGTAATATTAACTTCAGTTGTAAGTGAAGATACAACAAAGAATCGTCATGTTACCGCCTTTGCCAAGGCATTGGGTTTATCTAGAAAGACGGTTAACAGGTATGCAAAGAGGAGGAAGACATTGGATGACTCTACTATGGAAGGAAATTGGGCACTAATGTGTATAAATCCACGTTCTGATAAAATAGAGGATAATATTGTGAAGATAGTTACTGATTTTTGGACTGAGAGGACTCGTCCTTCTCTGAATGTGAGGGATGTTTTAAAACATATGATAACTCACAATAACTATGATGAACATATAAAACATTGGCTTGAAATAACTCAACATGAGATGTACATAAAGTTTACAGAAGAAAATCCAGATGTTAAGATTGGACAACGAATGTTTGAAAATTTTAAGCCTTGGTATGTGCGAGCTGATAAAGTCCTTGACACATGTTGTTGTCGCTATCACGTTGAGTTTGATTATCACTATCAGGTACATAAAAATTTATAGATTCAATGTATATATATTTTGAGGCGTGCTTTCATTTATATCTATATATTTAAAATTTTTTTAAATATCATTTTTTGAGACATGTCATTTAAAATTAATGTATTTCAAAATCTATGTTTTTTTCAGGTGTATAGAAAGTTACGAGAAGAAATTGCCCCACCTACACGTGTCAGTGAATTCATAACTTCAATTATTTGCAATGTATTTGATGATCATGTCGATGATCGTATGACTTGCATCAAAGGTGTCTGTGACAAGTGTGGGGACTTGAAATTATTGCCAAAAACAAATGAAGATTTGGACATAGTTACCCTGGTTGCTTGCAAGAGGTGATATATATAAATTTATGTTTTAAAATTTGGATGTTAGATTTTATTTTGATTTTGAATTTATTGCAAATGAATACATGACAATTTGTCCATGTTATGAATTGATTTTTTAGGTTCAAATACATAAAATATTCAACAAGGCTTGGAAAAGATGCAACCAGGTTGGATTTGGTAGAAGAGGAAATCCCCATTACTACATTCATGTAAAGTTTTCGAAGTTTAATTAGTTTGTACATCAAACATTCTCACTATTCAAAGTGGCAGGCTACACAATTCAAGACTAATAGCGACACATTCCCTATTGGTTCCATATTGTCCATGGTTGATTTTGCTAAGAATTACTCATTTTCTCATCTAAAAGAAATTCAAACACAATATTATCATACTGACCAGGTTACTATCATGGTTCAAGTATTTTATAGGCATGCACAATTGGATTTGGATGGGGTTGAAAGTACATATGTGAAGTGAATGATCAAGAAGGAGTATCAATTCTATATAAGTGATGACAAGGAACATGACACCCACTTTGTGCAACATTGTTTTGGTTTGTTCTTTCAATATCTTCATCAGCGAGGAATACAAATAGATCACCATTTTGTTTGGTCAGATGGTTGTGCATCACAATTCAAATCCTCTCGCCCTTTCTTTGCACTTAGTAGTTATCATCGTCATCACAAAATTCCTCATTTATGGAGTTTTTTTGAGAGTGGTCATGGGAAGGGAGAACACGACGGTGCGGGTGCATGCATCAAATGTGCTCTAAAGAAACAAAGCTTTGATTATGAGGGAGATCGATTGATTAATGCCCACACCGTTGTTGAATGGTGTAAGAAACATTTTACAGTTCAGGTTTCAACCTCACATGCTTCAACCTCACAGGCTTCAACATCACACGCTTAAACCTCACAGGCTTCAACCCCACACAGAGTGTTTTTGTAGATAACAGGTACATGCACATTTAAAACATAGATATGTAAATCTTGATGTGATTTATTAAGTGAACTACAAGTTACTAACTTTAAATTTTTTTATTCTGATTTTTGCTATTTGTTTTAAACTTTATTGATCTTTTGAGCATGATTAAATGAAGGTATTGATTGGGGGACAAAGTATGGATGTGAAAGGATTCCCAATTCTAGGTCTTTGCACTCTTTGATGACTATGGATAGTAATAACTGGACAATCTGTACAAGAGATTATTCTTGTTTTTGTTATGAATGCATGAACAAATCATATTCAGAGTGCAATAGTCAAAAACATGGGTATGTAGGTGAGTGGAAGCAAGTTCCTTTAGTTGTGGATGACACATATGGATAAGATCATGATGATAGTTTTGAAGATGTGTCATTAATTTCAACTGATTATGACCACATATCTGGACTGGTTAAACAAGGTATGTTTTATTTAAAAGGATCAAGTATAATTTGATAATTAAATATATATGTATATAATTTATACTATACATCCGATCATTGAATGTTTCTTTGCATTTTGTTGTAGGAGATGTATTTGCAGTCATTGCTGAAGAAGCCAATATTGAGAAAGTGGAGTACTACTTGTTGTGTTGCATAGAGGAGAGAACAAGCTAACATGTGAAATAACAAGTGAAGTGACAACATTTTTTACTGGCTCGGTTGTAGTGTAGGGAACATACTTACAACAAGTGAAAGCCCTCCAAAGTGGGATTCACTTTGCTGATTACAAACCAGACAAAAAGGTGTATCATTACACCCATCACATAATTGCTACAGGGTTACAATTGCAGCAGGTGAAGACTACAAATAGTAAACACAAAAAATGGAGACTAGATGTAGAAGACCATGAAAAACTTTCACAAGTCATTGAACAACGAGCAGAGCCAGTTGGTATTATATAGAAGGACATGGAATAAATTAATAAACCTTGTTGGTAATAAACTATTAAGCTAGATAGCATTGTATTTTCTACTTGAAGGGACTATGGAGACCACTATACAATAAAGTTGTTTACTACTTGTGATTCTTACTTGTTGTGAGATGGTTTATGGTTTACAAGTATTAGTTGGGAATTCAGATGTATGTTTTATGTATTTTAGATGTATGGTTTACAAGTATTAGTTGGGAATTCAGATGTACATAGTTTTTTATATATGTTATTTGTTTAGTTGTGAACCAAAAGGTTGTATATGGAGTACCCTTATCACTGTACAAGTTTATCATATTTCAATATGCTTGGAATTGTGTTGATTCATTATGGATCATGCTAACATGTGGGAGACATGGTTAAATAATACAAGAAATGTGAAACGTGATAGTATTAGTCTTTCTGGGTACAGTTAATTAAGAAAGGGGAAATAAAATCTCTTAACTCCCTTATTTTCTCTCAAATGCCTTACAATATTTATAGTTAGAAAAATTTAGCTATAAAAGATTGACTATAAAGAATAATGGTTAGAATTTATTTCATCTACAAAGCCAAGTGATCGTTGAAATTCCTCTATATGGACATGGTGCTAATAGTTAGACCAAGATATTCATACCATGTGTTGTGGAACTAGGAAGATGTCACTTTGAAAGATGCATAGAAACCGAGAGTCTCCACATGGATTTTGAATCACATGTCTAGAAAATGTGTGGCATTTTTCAAGGTGTTTTGGAAGCACACAAGATTGGTATGATTATGTGTGCTTAGCATGAGGTATTTTGGAGGAGTTAAGTGCTTCACATTTTTACAATGGTGCATCTTGGCACTAAAGAATAACAATGGTGAACAACAATTTTTTTTCATAAGGGTGCAATATGTCAATGATGGTGTGAGGCTTTAAAGGCTATGGCTATGCATATTATGTTGTTAAGCTAAATATTAAGGGGCATTAATAGAAAACATTTCAAGTCAACTAGTAGGCCTACGAATGAAACTATGGGGTTAAAAGTTCCATGATGAGTTAATCAAAAAATGTAAACAATGTTGATCATGCCCTTATTTTATAGAAAATTTACACAAATTTAACATTTAAATAAAATATAGATTTTGGAGTTGACCTTTGAAGTTATTAATTACATTAATTTTGTTGTTATGTAATAAGAAGGGTGTTTTAAACTTAGAAAAGGTGTTGTAAATTATCATAGGGGTATCACTTGTGTTAACAACGTAAACATGAACTTAAATTTTTTTACCCTTTATATGTTCTGACTGTTTAAAATTATAAATGAAGGTCACCCATGGGATGGTGTGCAAACCAAAACCATTTGACGTCATCAAATATTTATAAACTCTTCATTCAAAAAGCTATGATTGTTATACTCTTATATTGAAATGAAGATAATTAGTAAACATTAAATTATTCAAAAATCTACAATTGCTACAACTTAATGAGACCTTTTTAATCTAAAAACATAAATCACTAGGTCAATCTAATAACGTCTCACTTGTTCCCTTTAGATGACTTAATTTACCATCTTAGGTACGCCGAAATAATTGTTTCTCTATAGCATTATAAAAAGATTAATAAACTTAGGTATGTTGGCATTGTTAAGTTAATTTCTAAGGGACACTAATGGGTAGGCTAGGAAGTAAAATTAATCGGCCATTTAATAAAGATTTAACATTTGAAAATTAAAACCTATATTGAATGACTATTGACTCAATGGTGAAGTTGTTTGGCTCTTAAAGATCCCACCAGGGTTCAATTCTCGCTGCAAGCGAATTCAAGAGATGCACCGTAATAAGGGATGAGGCTGGGATCGTGCCCCGGGTGGATTTGACGAAATTAATACCCCTTAGTCCTTGTCTGCTTAGCCTAAGAAATCTGCTCACTTCACCGTGGGGGAAGACGGTTCCTTAGTGAAAATTATATGTTTAAATTCAAAACCTATAACAAGATAATTCAAACTCAAAATAGCGATCAAACCATTATTCCATCAATAAACTAATGGTGTTCTAATGATTAAATAAAATTGGAGACCCTATCCTAATGAACTCGGTGACCACCACCTCTTTTATGCAAACTAAGTCGTTATCTTTCCTTCAAACCCACATCCTCTACCTTGACAATCACTTAGAATTTAATCGCTGACGTGGTTATTGGCTTCCAATTTAACTGATGTCTGCATCTCTCAAACGTGCAACATGAATGACTCATGAGCGCATAATATGCAATGGTGTCGTGTGGTGACACGAAGTGCAAATTTAATAATGTAAACTTGAAAATCGGTTCTTATTAATCCTTTCTAACCCTTTCGAAATACTCATTTCGTAATTTTTACTATTCACGTGTTTTAATTTGGGTTTTTTTTTGGCGTTATATGTGGAACGTTGGCTTCTAGATGTTGTGGGAGTTCCCTGTACTAACAACTCTTTACACTGGCATAGAATAGTTACACATATTCAATGTTTCTACAATCCGATATCTTTTTGTTGGTTCATTTTTTGCATTAGTAGGATGTGAAGTTTTGAATATGGAATATGCATAATAGTGTGATAGAATCTTCTTAACAGTTCATGTTTCATGTGTTGAGCATGGAATCACTTTTACAATCTAATAACTCTTGCTACCCATTGATACAACTATTTTGTGATGATTGGAGTTATATACACACTACTAACTATCCATTTATGTATTCCCAAGGATTCCATCACAAAAATCAACTATCACTACATCACAAATTAACATATCTTTGAAAGGAATGAGTATGAGAAGTGGTATTGGAGAGTGATGCATATAACTTTGTTTTTGTGAGAACTGATCCATCCCAATTTGTAAAGCTACATGTGAGGCATGGTTGGAAGATTTAGTCATTAAATGGTTTCTTAAGAGATGAAGTTCTCCATGCCACTTCCACCGATCAAAAAATCCAGTGCATGCCCTTACACCTACAGTTGTGAATGGAATAGACACTTTGCTTCAACATCTTGTGTTGTTGGGGCTGTTTGTGTGGTGTTTATCAAAACTCTAGGATTTGTGTTGATGATTGCATTTGTGGGCTCAAGTACATCATCCTCTATTTATGCCCATGTAAGGAAATTCTTTTGAGCATGGCACTCTACATTGGAGTGGCTGCTACTTTTGTGCTTTGCTTATATAATAAACATGCATTCAACAGTTAGCAATTTATACCTTAAAAATTAAATTAGAGCTTGAACAAGGCATGCTTCTCATTTCTATGGGAATTCGTAAGAGTGGAGACTATACAGTTGCACAAGGGCCAAATGAGTATTATCAAAACTTAATTGTGTTTAGTCAATGGGCTTGAAAGTTTTTGTGACTGTCGTTTCACCTCCCACTGTTTTGTAAGCGATACCATCCAGACCCCATAAGGCTTTAAAGCTTTTGTTAGCTTCTAGACAAACTTGGACGACTTATCTGTCATGAATTCAAAAGATATTATGCCTTAGGTCAAAAAAGAGGATTCCTCACTTGCTGGCCTATCACAAGACTTACAGAAGATATGATAACCAGTTTGAAATTTTCATTAGATGTTGGTTTACATCCATGATGCCTGATCTGTACATACTAGATATAAAATAAAACACTTCTCTCTAGATGCAAAGAACTTTTCACTGGTACAAAAAGACCAGTGTAGCACTGTTCCTGAGGTTTTGGAAGCATCCTCAAGACGAGGGAAGAACTGGACTCCCTTTATACAAACACCAGATACAAACACCTGATTCCATCTACGTGATGACACACAACTATAACCTATCCTTTCCCACCAAAGGAATTATGGACTGATATTTTCCTAGAGTCCCATAATGTACATAATCATCCTGATTGTTGTATAGCTACAACTGAAAGACATTCACATTTTTTTATAATCTCCTAGAGGTAGCCGATTTCTCATCCACACTAATTTCAATCACCTGAAGAAATTTAATTTCTAGAAATTCCTTCTTAATGAGTCCTTTGACAGCATTTTCCGAGACCTGTTGCCTAAGCTCTCACTTTCCATAAGATGATTTTCATTTTTTGGGTTTGGGAGAAGGACTGTTTAATTTTCTCACCAATCTGACATTTTTTCACAATTCCACAATCATTTCATTTTTCAACATTTTCTTCATTCTAATTTCAACCTATTTTTGTGCCAGAGTTAAAATTTGCTTCCTTAAGACATGTTGGGTCTATCCTTAGGGTTGGGGGAGTTTCCCTTTGCTCCTCTGCTAATTTTTGGGTGCATCCATTTCAATATCCTCCTAGAGGGCGTTATTTAATATTACATTCGGACCATCTAGTTATTACATTCGGATATGTTGGGTCTATCCTTAAGGTTGGGGTAGTTTCCCTTTGCTCCTCTGCTAATTTTTGGCTACATCTATTTCAATATCCTCCGAGAGGGCGTTATTTTATATTACATTCGGACCATTTGGTTATTTTTTTTCTAGGATTTGCATTGATTTTTCATGAACAGATTGAACCTCAATAACAGGAGGAGAGGGTATTACCTGGGCTGAGTTGGTCTCAGAAGATTGAGCTTTAGCTTCAATTGCTGCTTGATCACATCGTTTAGGGTGGAAGTAGAGTCTGAGAAGAATGTCCTTGGATCTTCCCACCATTTAGGGTCTTGTTTGGAAGGTGGATCTCCATCATGATTGATCAGCAGATGAGCAAAGGACGAGCCAAGGGAGTCATCTTCACATTCCATGCCCTTTCATCCTCAAATGTCTAACTTCCTTTGTATAACAAGGTGAAAGAAATGCCAGAGAAAAGATGTGACCTATATAATTCTTATTTTCCACAAATGCCCTCAATCAAAATCAGGCAGATTCTACAGTCAAAGTAGCCCCGAGTCTCGAGTCAATGACGTAGAAACTGAAGTGATGCCCCAAAAATTTATTGTGTTTGCTACTATGGATCTTTTGAGTAGAGTATATCCATTACTGACTAATGTAACAGAGGGCTTACAGGTTCTCAGAATTGGGACTTCTTTCTACCCCATCGAATGAAATCACACAACAATATTGGCACACAAATTTCAAATATCTCTTCATCATTTGGTGATTGTTACATCTTTGATACTGGTTGTAACATTGTGCTATATAGACTTGATATCAAGTTGAAGATCCAGATATAGCTGGATAACTTGGGTGGATCACAATGCTTAATGGGGAATTGCTTTCTTCACAATGAGTAGACTACCATCTAATAAAGTTCTTCCTATTGGCTAGTAGAAAGAACAAGAAAAGGGAAAGAATCTACAACAATAATTCTGTCACACTTCTAATAGAAAGTAGGAGTGTCAAAAGTATAACAGCTGCTACTAGTAGTAGTATGACACTCTAACACTGATGAATGTCACAAACAACACAACATTCACCTCAGACTTGCATGATTTAAAAATAAAGGACAAACATTAAGAAAGTAATCCCTGATAGAAGTCCAAGATGAGTAAAATATCTTCTAATACATGAAGGTTTAAAACTGTCTTATATGAGGATTATTTGGCCATTAGAATCGGCAACTAATAGCAGTGTGATCAATGAAGATACTTGTACTGAATTTTATTGCCGACGTCACATCCTTGACCTTAGACTCATATATAAGATAGTAGTGGACAAATGATAAGAAAGCAGTCCAAAATACGAGCCTCAGGATTAAAAATAGTTCTGATACACAACAGAGACTTGTATTTCATATGCCACATAGGAATTTATGAACTGGAGTGGCATATATTGAACAATTGACAACATACCTGCTTTGGAATTTCGCCTATATTTTAGAGCTCCTTGTAATAACTTAATCGGAATCCACACAACTTGGTCACACCATAAAGGAAAATATCAACTATTTAAATATCAGCAAACAGTGATCCTGAGCTGCTAGTAACAATCATCTTTCAAAAATTTGCACACGTAAGGAAACATATAATGCTCTTAGCTTTTGATAAAAGTCAACAGGATTGTATTAATTAATGACAGTGTAATCATCTTCAACCTCTGAGTTAGACAAAATCACAGGCTGGGAGCTATTCTAGAACAGAAGTATACATTTCAGAACAAAGCACAAAATAAAATGCTATTAACTGAAACCTAAAAAACAATTATAACAATGTCCGTGAATGACCAAATTAGGTCAGTAGGACTCAAAAGCATAAGTTACAATAGCAAGTAGGAGTGTTAAAAGGGCTTCAACAACTAAAAAAGTAAATAATACTAAGCTAATGAAAAAACCTATAACTAGAGGGAGTGAACCCGAAAGGGTAGACCCTAGACATGTTAGAAAAGTTATAGCCATCTGATCCAAGTACAAATCATTGTATGAAAGGATGGTCCCATAGTTAACACAAGAAGGGAGTTATTGGAGACCTAAGATGGAGACCACGGCTATAGTTTGTGGCAATGTCATAAATAAAGAAAGACCAACAACTCCATTATCCATCATCATGTAAGGACCGGTAAAAGATCTAATAAGTCCATAGGAGAATGAGCTGAGATGAGATGGTCTAACTGAAGAATCTTAAGAGGAAGCAGGGTATCCCCCCTAGAATCTCTCCTAAAACCCTTTGCCAACAAACCTAGAGGTAGTGATGCGCACGTTTTCATAGCCTAGACTATGGGCGGAGAAGAGCTAGATGGCCCTTATGCTGGAGAGTTGTCCCTCCACTGTGCCTAATGGGAGAATACATAAACTGGGAAGCCATGTGGTAGACGGAGCACATAAATATAGCAAACACCATCTCACCAACATATATTCCTCTATATATAATAATGAAACTACAACATCCAAAATACACATTACACCTTCAAAGTCCTTGCACTCAGCCTGGTAGCCTTGGGAATCACATGTAAAGCTCGTCTGAAAATGAAAACCTACCCTAGGTAATGGGCAGAACACGTTTGGTTAGGAATATCAAAAGGTATTTAGGGAACCTCTTGAATCTGTAAAAATAGTAACATCTCCCCAAAGTCTCATGGTAGACAAGGCACCTCAAAATAAAATGCTCTTCAATTTCCACTTCTTAGAAACTAAAATCTTCTCAAAGATAGTAGAAGTTCATTATAACAAATATCAAATCAAAGCTCATCTTGCGCCTGTTGCTTGCTTTACTCGCCAACCATGCTTGCTTGTGATGGGCACAATGGTTGTTTGTAATTAGAGTTGATAGAATTTCATAAAATCACAATGGTATAGGAGTCATTTTTTCTTGGCTATGGCTATATAATAGCTGGGCATGCTATCCATCTAGATATTGATAGACCCTTGGTCTTCCAAGCATAACTATGGATGTTGTTGCCTTATCAATATATATCTATATCTATATACCACTATGTGTAGAGTAGAGGCACTCGCCCATCCCTACCCTACAAATCTATCTCTCCATCAATATTGATGAACAAAGGAAAATCAAAACAAAAATATAAAACCCAAAATTGAAACTGGATTAGCTATAAACAACTAACTCCTAAGGATTATTCTTAGCTGCTGCAACTAGGTACAAGTGACAAAGCGAACCAATAAGGTGTGAATTACCAAGAGGTCTGATCAAAGGTATGAATGGCATATGTCTGAATAATAGAATAAATTACAAAACTAAAATATGAAAACATTACCCCTCTTGCAAACTCCACAACAATACGGCTCCCATTCAAATCTCTTCCATTCAGATAATATCTTGCCTCGTCAGCATCTCGAGCATCACTAAATTCCTAGAGACCATCAAAGTGTAAAACCTAGAAATAATGAATGTATTGCAGGGAACCTAGCTTTACAACCAGTAATCACTTGTTGATGATTCATTTGATAAATTTAGCATGGAGAACAAGCCATCTATTTGTACAAGCCATCTATAAATTTAGCATGGAGAACAAGCCATCTATTTAGCATGGAGAACCACCCATCTATTTGTACAGGGTCCATTCTCACAACAGATTTGGAAGGATGTTAGTCAATGGTTGAAAATGAGGAATCTCTGGCAAGGAGCAAGACTGAAATGTAGAAACAACCTTCACATAACTATACCTCTAAATCAAATAACATATACTGTTCGGCGTTCACATCTCATGAAACACATGCAATTGATAGTTATATACCTATTATGATATCATCAAGAGACAAAAATGAAAGATAAGGGGGTGTCTTATATTCACATCCATAATTGTAAATACACGTGTCTAAGACATATATCAAAATATAATAATAATGTCTAGAATGAGTATGAATATATATACATGTCTAAAATCTCTAAAAGTATGTCTTAAATGTTTGAAATCTATAAAATATCACTGAAGTCTCCTCCGTGCACTAGGGCGAGTGCCAGACCCCTCACTACACTCTGCTGCACCCTACATGTTAAAAAAAAGGAATATACACGTCATAAACTATATATAGCATGTACCATATATTAAAATATATAAGAAAAAATCTACAACAATTTCTTGATTAATTCAATACATTATATAACTGATATGTACAATTGATTACCTCAATATCTGTCCCTACGCGGATGTTGGGAGTATCTACGCTACCCGTAGATCTATGTCCCGTAGATCCCTATGAAACAAAATAAATTAAATGTAAGAAGTTGATAAATAATTTTTTTGAATAAAGTTCATTAATTTCTAACATTTCAATTTAGATTAAATATTAATTATATTAAAACACATGTATTTATACTTCTACGGAACGCATCTTTAAATGTATGGGATTGTCATCCATGACCTCAACACCAGCAAATATGTCGCCAACTAAGCCAAGTTGACTCAGACCCGGAACATCAAGATCCATGTTGTGCTCAGTCAAGAGCTGTGTGTATGTGACACGGGTAGATGGTGTGGGCTATGAAGCTCCACACACTGGAGCATAAGCCTAAACATAAAAGTACACGTTTAATTTTAATATTAATAAATTGTAAAGTAATGATCAATTAAAATAAATTATAATTATATTAAAGGTTTAATTTTCACACACCGGAACAGAAATGTGCTGAACATCAGGTGTGACAATCCTAGCAACAGGAAGTCTATCTGTAGTAACGGCAGTAGTACCCTGACTAGAAGATACACTCCCACTCTACTCTATAAAATCTAAAACCCCCGATAGTGGAATGTTACAATGCCGAGCAATCACCTCATAAACACGCAACAATTCAGTAGCCATGATGCGTCCTAGTCGATGTGCCTGAGTGGGATCTGTAACTAGCTTAAATTCAGCTAGGGAAATCAAATATGCATGAGCATATACCTTAATGCATCCATCACTGGTGCTACTAGCACCTCCACTGCTAGTATCGCATCTCTGAAGGTACTAACCCACACGGTTAGAAGAGATCAATTGGGTCTCGCAAGCAATGCCAACAAGACCCTCGATAGCAAGCCTCATGTGCAGTCATAACGATAGGTGTTTCGATATCGTGAAAGCCTGATAAGAATGGTTTTGGCCTTGGTGCAAGATGTCGTGCGTCAACAACTGCAAGAGCTCCCTCCTTTCTATATCCCTTCCTGTGGCTAATATGGCCACGCCCCTGCCCAAAATAACTAAGGATGTCTAAATAGTTCACCTTTAGATTTAAGTGAACCTCAGCATGTAGCATCATTATGAAGTATAACAGTAATTGGTCATTATTTTGAAATTGGCCTTGAGAGGCCACAAATCTAGGATAAATCAACGTGGCACATAAAGGATATGAACATTTGTTTACATAACATGCCCTTATTTTCCATTTTTCTACATAAAAACTCCAATAAGACCTCTTAATGACTTCCTTATCAGAAATTCGTGATGTAATCTCATTATAACCTACATCTCCTGAGACACTTGATTTTAGTGAATCCATAAAAAAATTTATTGATTCAGAATCAAATGGATTATATGTTTTCAAACTTGTCTCTGTTCTACGAAGATCAACCAATATTTTTTCGCAATGGGCTTTATATTGCCCAACTGTAGTTGGATTTTCGAGAATAGATTGCAATTTTTTAATCTCTAAATCAGTCCTCTCAAACAAATTAGGAGTTCCAGAAGAAGCCATGACTATAAAAAAAATGAAACGTAAAATACTAATTAATAGTACTTTTAATTTAAAAAAATTCCTAAGATATTCTCCTATATTAATGAAAATATAAATATAAAATTTTCAAGCTTCAATGCAACTAATACAAAAAATAAATTACAAAATCAAATAAATTACATAAATTACAAATCACAATGATAACAAAATCTACCAAGTGATGCTGCAAAGTTCAGAAATGAAAAGTTTTGAATACATTTAGATGATCTTAAAGTCAAAGCAATGTTTCTAGAAGAGAATGTAAGTTTCCCTGGGCACAAACCATTATCAAAGCCTCACATTGAGTGGGATTCACCTTACCCTGGAACACAATTTTTGTGCATATGATACAGAATTAGCACAATTAAATAGAACACCAATCCAATTTTAAACAACAAAACACATCGGTAAAAGACATGTCTAATGCATCTATATCTCCACATGTACAAGTTGACCACTTATGCATGCTTAAAAATCACAAAAACATTGAAATTATTTGTAATCTATTATTGATGTCATCACAATGTTTGTATACAAAATCAGGGATGAATCAACTTTACATTTCAAGGAAGCTATTTATTTCTAGTAATTAAGTAAGAAAATTCCTTAATAATAAATGAATGTTCACGTATTTTTCATTGCCTTTTAATCATTATTATTTTCTTTTAATTGTTCTACAAGTAAGGTTATGGTATGTATTCGTGCTATGTCTATTTACAAATTAGTAAGGTTATTCTACTCACTGGACTCATTTGTGCTATGTCTATTTACAAATTAGTTATGTTATACATTTGACAAAACATGAGTACAAACTAAAACTATGCATGCGATCTCAACTATGCTTGTTTATAGAAAGTACGGACACTAATCAAAACTGCAATGCATAGGAGGCTAGGGAATCAAGACTTTCATTATATAAAACAACAAGATATTGCACTAATCTATTACTGCAAAATAAACCTTCTACAGATGTTTTCTTACACTATTTCATCTTTCTTCTTACTCTAAGAGAATTACATTTTTCTCTCTCTTATACAAAATGACACAAGATATGACATTGCACAAGCTTTATCATTTGACTGGCCTTGGTCCTCAATGACCTTCCAAGGGTAACATTCCTATCCCAATCGTTCAAAAGCTTAAAGACTGTATCTTTTGTTGTATGGTTATGGTGTAGGCCCCAATAGAAACCCTTTTAAGTTATAAATAAAATATTCCCCTGTGCCTGCAAACAATCTCCTAAGTCCCAACCATCTCGAATCTCTCTTTTTATTTATGCAAAATGATCACTCCTCATCTCTGCTTGCACTAATTCTAATGTCCTAATTGAACTGAACTCTTTAACTTTCTAACCAAACTAAGTTCTGGTACAGAAATAATTTTCTATTCTCTAGGTGTAGGTTCCTGATTAAGATTGCATTTTCGCCCGAACTTAATCACGAAGTCAAAAATAAAGGATAAAAAATTTGAACAACATATAAAGTAAATAGAAATAAATCCTGTTGGGCCAAATTAGCGTTCGGCTTAGCCATGAGTCGTGATCTAAAAGCAATATTTACCTTGTGCATTGTAAGGCTGAACACAAAATTATTATTAGAAAACTAGTCTAAAATTAGTAAAGAAGCACTTAACCATGGATACCCTACATCAACTTTAATGAAACAATAATGGAACTTACATTGGATAGATCGAACTTGAAAATCATACAAGCATTCTCATATGCATGTGCACATACCTCGCAAATGTGTAAATAAGTAGAAACAGAAAAAATGTACGCAGAGAACTAAGAATGAAAAATACCCGCAAATTTCAGGAGTTAACCCCCAAAACTCATGAATTAGCAAGACAACAAGAAGCTTGTTCGTTTGAAGGAGTATCTGGCATTGCAACAAAGGCTTTGAGTTCCCTCTGGTCACTGGTGCATATGATTGTATTTGCAACCTCTTCAAAAATCCCAGCCCTAGGTCTAGTCCTTATACCCTTCCATCTATGCATCTGAAATTCCACCTTCTTTGCCACTTTTCCACAAATTCCTAGTCCTTTCATTATATAGGTTTGTCCTTTCCTGCAATTATGAGTGCCCCATAGGGTTCACCTGATCATAATAAAACTAATGATTTATGACACCTAGTTGTAGAGAGGTTTCTACAAAATTCAGAACATCTCTCGACTATCCTAAAACAAGTTGCATAATCCTATTATTGTGCATGAAACTAGTGTAAACTCAATGTAACTATTCAAAGTAGGTTTTTTCAGGAGATAATGTGGTTATCCAAGGGAATCGGAAGTCCAAGCTTGTGGGATAGATTGGTAACAATAGATGCACTTCCTGGGTAGTTTAGAAACTGTAGGCTGCAATTCAATGATTAAATTTATAGTGCTAGTCTTAATTCCAAATGGAAGGGTTATAATAATCCAACATTTCTACGAAAAAAAATATTGATCAAAAAAATTAGGAATAAAAATAAAAGCAATTGACAAGTTTAATTAAGTACATCGTTTGCTTATAAAAATATATCTCAAATAATGTATTTTTCTCCATGGATCAAATTTATAGAAGAAAACAATTCTAGATACATATAGGGTTCACTTCAATGGTGATAACTGATTCTTTTTTGCAATATATACTACAGTAATGAAAAGTAATTTTCGTAGAGCATAAAATGATGTGCTTTAAGAATAACCTGCCTTCCAATTGGATTCAGTTTAATGTATTCTGACTTGATCTCGGGTCTTGACATAGTGCAGTGCAAAAGTTCAAATTACTGGCTGAATAGGAAGTTGATTGAATTTGTATTCATTATCATTGAAAAGTGACTCTTATAAATGCTTTTGAAGTGATTTGATTGGTGGGTTATTTTTCTATTTTTCTCACACTTGGCTCACACTCACACTCACTTGAATACCAAGCTTAATCCAACATTTTTGAAAAGAATGGTTTTACCACAATGCTCACGGTTCTTCCTTATTATATAACACTTGTAGTAAGAATCTTTTGGCTTTGCCATAATAAGCACAATTGTACCTTCCAAATGATGAGAAAGTGCCATTATCAATAAAGACCTAATGCTGCCATGATGATGACCTAGGTTCATGCCCATAACAATCAACTTACATTGGATACACAGGCTACTCAAATCAATGTTCTTGATGAATTCGAATCCGGGGTAGCTTGATGTATCATTTTAGGGTAGTTTTTTTTGGTTTCCTATTTTCAAAGCTATTATAAACTGAACCTTATTCGTACGTGAGGAAGGGCGGGTGCAGGGTTTATGACTTGTAAATTGGAAATCTTGAGAAGCTCCACAAGAGTGAGCAATGTTGATTTCAGTCAAGGAAAACATATTCAGGTCGCTCTTCCATGTCAGCCATTCTCATGGCTTCTAGATCTATTTATAGCTACGAGAAAGATTCACATATATATACTAATTCACAAGTTTCTGGCGACTAGAAATATTTCCTCAATTGGGGAAAGGAATTTCTTCAACACTTCGTATCTCAACAAGAGCTATGTGTTACCTGTAGTCCATAGAAGCCTTTTTCTTTATCCTCATTTGGGTGTCATGTAAACAACCAAGGTATGAATGGATTTGAATAAATAGGGTTTAACACTTGAAGGTGTTGAAAAATTACGAAACATATGACTGCATTACCAGCGAGTCTTAACAGAATGCGCAGGGTGTTCAAGATCTTTATACCTCTTTTCCATACTTCATTCCTTGATTCAACTGAAAAAGTTCAATGCATCTCATGCAAAAACCCATTGGAAGAAAAATAATTTTAATGCATTGAAAAACTTTTGGTTTTGGGTTATTGTTGCATTTAACCATCCACCACGGTACAAATCCTTTTAAATATATTTAGATTTGAGTCCATTTTGATACAGACTCACACTTTTTAAACTTGTAACTCAATCGTTGATATGTAAATATGGGCAACAATATCAATATTTATATAACATCGATAGACACCCTTAAGACTGATTCTTGGCCAAAGAGCCCTTCGGTATTTTGGCAATGCACTCTGCAATCTCGGCTCCAATCAACAATTATGCCACTATTGGGATCTTAGTATGGCATAGGCAGCTGTGAGCTACACAATATACTCATTTTTCTAGAAACTAAAAAGATCCTTTATGTTACAATTTGTAGCACATAAAAGAAGCCCTTCAAAAAAATACATTGAACAATGGGGGCAACCAAGAGGACTCTTGGAAAAATGTACAGGCTAACAACCATATGAATTCTATGCCACTTAGTCATGGATCAAAGCTAATAGAAATCTAAAGCTATGGCATAAAATTAGCTGTGAAACTACAGTATAATCTTCCATTGTAAAAAGCAAGTTTCTCTTAACCAGGTAAAAGAATACTTTTATTGTCTAATTGGACATACATAATGGAAGGGTATACAATATTGCAGCACATATTGCCCTCAGAGTTTCTTCAAAGAGACCATTTACAAGTAACAAGGATGTAGCATACAACAACGGGGTGAAACCAAGAGGACCTTGGAAAAATGTAGAAGTAACAACCATATGAATTCTTCCTTAGTCGTGGATCAAAGCTAATAGAAATAAAGCTAGATAAAATTATCTTGAAACTACAGTATAATCATCCATTGTAAAAAACAAGTTTCTCTTAACCTAGTAAAATAATAATTTTATTGTCTGATTGGACATACATAATGGAAGGGTATAAATATTTCCTATTTCCCTCAGAGTTTCTCAAAGAGACCAATTACAAGTAATAAGGATGTAGCATACAAAACAGGGACAACCAAGAGGACCTTGGAAAAATGTACAGGTAACAACTATATGAATTCTTCCTTAGTCGTGGATCAAAGCTAATAGAAATAAAGCTAGATAAAATTTGCTTGAAACTAAAGTATAATCGTCCATTGTAAAAAACAAGTTTCTCTTAACCTGGTAAAAGAATACTTTTTATTGTCTGATTGGACATACATAATGGAAGGGCATAAATATTGCCTATTGCCCTCAGAGTTTCTCAAAGAGACCATTTACAAGTAACAAGGATGTAGCATACAAAACGGGGGCAACCAAGAGGACCTTGGAAAAATGTACAGGTGACAACTATATGAATTCTTCCTTAGTCGTGGATCAAAGCTAATAGAAATAAAGCTAGATAAAATTAGCTTGAAACTACAGTATAATCGTCCATTGTCAAAAACAAGTTTCTCTGAACCTGGTAAAAGAATACTTTTATTGTCTAATTGGACGTACATAATGGAAGGAGGGTATAAATATTGCCTATTGCCCTTAGAGTTTCTCAAAGAGACCATTTACAAGTAACAAGGATGTAGCATACAAAACGGGGGCAACCAAGAGGACCTTGGAAAAATGTACAGGTGACAACTATATGAATTCTTCCTTAGTCGTGGATCAAAGCTAATAGAAATAAAGCTAGATAAAATTAGCTTGAAACTACAGTATAATCGTCCATTGTCAAAAACAAGTTTCTCTGAACCTGGTAAAAGAATACTTTTATTGTCTAATTGGACGTACATAATGGAAGGGTATAAATATTGCCTATTTCCCTAAGAGTTTCTCAAAGAGACCATTTACAAGTAACAAGGATGTAGCGTACAAAATGGCCAACTAGGTATTTTTAGAGTTGACCTTCACATTTAATTCATTTCTAGGAGAAAAAATGGGGTTTTACCAAAAAAATCGAGCCAGGGTTTTGCAAAAATTGGTATTTTAATGGCTACGATTTTGCTAACATACCTGGGCTCGTCATTGCTGGGCTTCGTCGCTGGTGGGCTCGCTAGTGTGGTGGGCTCTTGGTTGGTGTGGTGGGCTCTAGTCGGTCGCACAAACTTCGAGCGAAGGAGGCGGGGCGGAGGAAAATGATTTCCTCGACAGTGCCTCCACTGTATAAACACGGTGGTTCGTGCGAACACCCTTCATGTGAAAGGTGTTCGCACGAACCACATGTTCATGTGAACCTGATCAACTACGACATGCAGCAAGATAACAGCTTGCGTGTCTCTTCGCGTGAAATGGGTTCACGTGAACGGGGTGTTCATGTGAACCTGCCTTGGATAACGTGCATTTACCATTTTTTATCACATTTTCGGGACAACAAGTGGGTCACAACACCATGCATTGACCCCTTAATATGCTCAGTTTGATGAACTGACCCGTGCAAGTAAATTTTGCAGATGGTTTCCTTGAGTAAAAAATGAAGACATGTTGTTTTCTGATGCTTCTTCTGAGTAGCTAAGGATGGATCGTATCTGATAGTTTATTATTCCTCTACGAGGAAATGGGCAAAGAAGAAGTTGCATTCTTCTTTCCTTATGTGTTGTAATGTTGTTTGATATAAACGAAGTTCAGTTGTATGGACTTGTAAATTGTATAGATTTTAAATCTTAAGGATTGAATACAAGGAAAGGTGTGATATTTTAATAGCTGTATCACTTTGAAACTATTTGAATAAGATCGAGATTATAAATTTTATACATTGAATTTGAATTTATTCAAATGATGGTTTATAGATTTTAAAAAGGACATAATATCTATTCTTTACTTGAATACCATTTTTAAGTTGAAATGTACAAAAAATTCATATTGATGTTAATATGGATTTTATATTGACATTGAAAAGAGTTAAGTGAATATGAATTCTTAAACGAATGATATTCAGAACTGTTATATAAGCTAAGGAATATAAATAAAAGAGGTAGTTGAACCTTGTACTCTGATTTCGTTAATATCCTTGAGATGTTGATCCAGAGGATAATCGGTACGAGGAATCGTATCTCCTCATATCAAACCTTAATTGAAGTAAGGTTAAAAGTGTATAAATGAATACATTCATTTGGAATTAGGCCTCATTTAAATGGCGTCTAATAAGATGAAATTTTGGATTTTAAATTCAGTTGCAAATAAAACTTGGTTAAGTTTAATAAGTTGATCTTACTACATTAAGCTGTAGTGGACTGTTAATCTGAAGCTTAAGGTAAGAAACAAGATGGAAATGTGCAATCCTTTGGTATGGAGGAGTAAACGTATATTAAGCTATAAGACAAATTAAGTATCTCTCTTAGCTATGCAACTGTAACGAGTAGTGAGGTTAGAAGACCAGCACGGTTGCTGAAAATTGATCTCAAATATTATGATTATAATCTAATCACACTTATAGCTGGATGTGTATCCCTTGATGAGAGGATTCTGTAGGACCTTTGCACACGCTAGCTACAATCTGGTGTCTTCATGAAGGCAGGGCCTTCATGACGACACAATGTTGTAGCTGACATGTTACAACGCCCTCCCGAATCAATTCATCAAGTTTACATAAGCTGGGACGAAGTTACTTGGATGATGATAGGAATGTGACCGCATATATGGGGTGACTCCGGAGGACTAAAGGTAACTAGACACACACAGCTGTCTAAGGTCAACACAGTATGTCTGCGTACCTTTAGTCACCGTGAGTGTCTTCCTATACTCTTTCATATTGCTAGTTAGGGTTAGAGCTTAACCTTGGACGGAAGGACTGACAGAGGTCAGAAAAGACCATTCTAGATAACAGACGAAGTGAGGTGAAATACGTATTCCATTGATGCGTATAATGTCTGGGAATATGATCATGCAAAGCATGTGAAAATATTTGGCCAAAGTATCACAAGGTACTGGTTGCATTGTCCTAATCACCTAGTTTAAGAAGCAGGATTTCAGATGAGTATCAGTAACAGATATTCAGATATGCCTCTTAAATGGAACACTTCGATAACCAAAAACGGTAAAGAGAACCAAACATACTTAGTATACAATGCATGGATTAACATGAAGGATCAGTAAGTCGACGAGTCATGAAATGAGAGATCGCTGAAACTCCGAGCCATAAAATGGGAGATCAGTAGTTCTTCGAGTCATTTACATCAGCATATGGTATCTATTATATGATTAAATGGCATTGAATGTGTGTTCCATATTGTAAATATGCGAACAGAGAACATTGGTTTTAAAAGTAATTGTGTGATCCGAATTGCATTAATTAGATAGAGAACAATTATTAAAACTTGGTCGTGTGTTTTGAATTACATAATTCAGAACAGAGAATGTTGTATGTAAAAAAAAAAATCCCTTGTTCTAGTGTCTTAAAATGGGATGTTACAGTTACCCTCTCTCATTCTTCTTAGCTCGAGTCATGGGTTGGTTGAACAAGTGATCCAATATGAGCGCTCCCCTATGGTTTGTGGGAAGTGCAGGTTTGTAGGTCACGGTTTTAGGGCTTGCTCTGGATCTACTCAGGAATGGACGCTGAAGGTGCATGTTAGTGTTGTGGGTGTTATTGATGGTTGGAAACCAGATCCGCTACTTCCCCCCCCCCCCCACCCAAATAGTGGAGAAATGCTTTTTGATGGGCCGATGGTTGTTAAGGATTTCGAGGTGGTGGGTGGGTCAGTTCCAAAAACCACGGACTCGGTCTCTAATACCTCTTTAAATTTCAAACCACAGGATAAGGAGGTTGTTGCAGATTATGAGGAGGACAAGGCATGTGCAGTGGAGGACTCGACTGATAGTGTGGAACCTTTGAACAGTGGGTCTTCCAGTGGGACTATGGATGAGCTTGGTTCCTCCTCAGGGTCTGATTTTGAGGTCGAATTAAACATGTTTTCCCCTACCCTTGTGCTTTGGTCTGAGGACTCTTTGAAGAAGAGTGGTGGAAATTTTATTAGGGCAATCTCATTAGAAGCATCATCAAAGGAAAAATTGAAATAGTTCTTGATATTGATGAAATCCCGAAGAAGGTTGTTTCTAGGGTTTTTGATCTCAACAAACTCAAAGTTCTGGACTTTTGGCAAGGATCTCACTATAATTGTTATCTTCTAGAAACCTATGGTTTCATAAACCATGCTGAGCTCATTAAGCACACTTTGGAGGATGATGGTTGGAGTTTCATTCGTGCTAGAAAATTGAAATTATCCTCTCCTCGTCATTCTGTTAGGTGTTAGTTTTGTCCTCCATTATTGGGTCTTTTACCGGGAAAGAGTTTGTCTTTGGTTGGTTGGGTTACCCTCTTGATGTTGGTCAAGTTTTTTTGGCTGGCATGTCTTGTGGTTTCCCTCTTTCCTTGGCATTCTCTTGTTTTGATTTCTTGGGCTTCTTGTTCTGTCCCTTATCTGGGCTTGTTGTGCCCTGTTTGGTTTTGTTTCTCTCTTGAGCCTTCATGTCTATCTTTCTTTTGTTCAGGGTTCCCGATCCCTTCAAAATATGTTTTTACCGTATCTAATAAAAAACATTATGACAGAGCTCTATAATGTTTATAGGAAAACCCTTAAGTCTTAATGATAATCGAGCCCTTTAAAGGATTTAATAATCATTTGGATGTCACACTTTATAAGGGTTTAGTCACTTTATTATAAGTTTATAGGGACCAAGTGTACATAGTAAGTTAGGGTCACTTTATAATCAAAGAGGCACTATGTCTAAGCTTAAGAATGCCCTTCAATATTCCACGTATTGAGCCAACAAAGTCTTCAACAAACCCAAGAATCCTAGTTCTTTTGAATGTAACAAGTTTCATGTTCACATTGCGTGCACTTACTTATTAAGCTCATACATAGTTTCACCCACGAAGATCACAAATCCCGAGTTGATGTGAGTAGGGCACGTGGCATAACTAATCCTACTTAATAAGTGTGAAATTGACATCCTTTGTTGGTCACAATGTAAAGCAAAGGTAGATGCATGAGTGCATTTAAAAGAAAAAATTTCCTCGCATAATCTCTTGAATTTGGCAGAGATTTGCAGACATAAATAATAATAATTATCTCTATTTAAAATCAATATCACACAATACAATAGCCTATTATATAGGTTGTAGTTTCCCTAAAATATAGGAAACTAACTATGACGTACACTATATTCATAAGGTGAGTAGTAACCACCTTAAAAATAATATAATTCTAATAAATATTAATGTTAATGAGTTGTTTATAACTACTCATAATAACAATAATAATAATAATAACACAGATATACCAATGGAGCACTAATAGTGATTTCCTAACATTCCCCCCCTTAGTGTGAACATGGCGAAAACCTATCTTAACTGCAATGTGCCGCTACGTAGCCTACTCATGATATGGATGGTTTCAATGACAATACCAACAACCTCTGGATGGTTTTCTAAGTGGTTAACCAACAACCGCACAACGAATGGTTTTTTAGGATAGCACCAACAACCTCTTGATAGTTTTTCCATTAGATTACTAACAACCACACAACGGGTGGTTTTTTAGGACAAAATCAACAACCTCTGGATAATTTTTCCATTGGATTACTAACAACCACACTATCATGATGTTGCAGTAGTATCATCGACGCTCATCAATATCTCAATGCAGGGAATAACATAGGAAAATTTGCTAAATTTTGTTGCTCATACACACAAAATGAATACTTGGAAATGAAAAATTGGATAATGCTCCCCCATCAATGTGATATTTCCACTTATTGAAAATAGGAACACTGAAAAAAAGCACACAATGGAAAGCACACTGCCCAAACTGCAATAAAACACACACACCACAAAAATGTCACCAAAACTATTTATGGCCCTGTCATTGGTAACTAATGAGCGGAACCTGATTTACCTCCAGCATCTGATTCCTCCATCCTCCAGTTATGACACTGCTACCCCAGCGCAATGTGACCATGAAGCTCAAAAACATGCCTTAAATAGATGTCGGATTCCACCGAAAATGTGTCTGTAAGGCAATATTTGTTTTTACAATTTTTGACTCTAACTCTAACACTAACATACATTTTAACAATTGACAATGTACTTCACCCACTTCTTGTGACACTAAACATAAATTACTAAACCCGGAGACACTTCACACAAATTTACCATTAGACCTACAAAATACAATCTAATAAATAAATGACTCACAATGACTATTGACACACATATTTTTTTTTCAATACTTAATTTGTAATGGACAGTTACACATCCATAAACTCTCAAAATGGATGCATGACTTGACTTTATAACACTTCACTATAACTTATACAATTGGAAAGGCGTGTTCTAAGTTAGAAAGCCCGAGGGGCTCTGACACGCCGTACTGCCGTGCGCCACTCCAAACCGTCCACTTCATTTTTCGTATCGTCAACCAAACTGATCTGAGTCGTCCACGCTTCTATCGCAACAGAAAGATGCCGATGGCTATCACGGGATTTTCCATAAATTTCTTAGTGTCTGTGCTGCCTCTGTTGGCTAGCCATATTCCACCGCCTATGATGGGGATCGACAGGAGCATCGTCAGGATATTCAGAATTTTGATCACATTGTTGCTGAAACGCACCATTTCTTCCCGTTACGGATTGAACTCAAAAGCTCTTCAGATTTTGAGAAACAAAGAAGAAGAAAAGTGTTGACTCCGATTCTGAGAAAGAAAAAAGATGATTGAATCGGATTCGAATGTTGTATTTAAGGATAATCAGGCACCGCTGAAGCGTTAAAAGTGGGGGATCAACGAAACGGGGTCGCAGCTTCCTTCCTTCTTTCCTTCTGGATGGCCGTTTCAAAAGGAATTTGGCGGTTAGGTAGCCAAATAGCGGGAGGCGTAGCGTGTGATATATGGTAGAACGTGCATACAACGAATCCTGCAGGGCTTTATGCCACTGTGTTTTTGGCAGTTTTTCTTATATAAATTTTAAAACGGGTGGTCTGTTTTTGGGTTTTTTTACTTTTTACAACTAACTTTTGGAACGGCTATTTTTAGGGTCCAGATAAATAAAGTATGGTTTATTATTAGGATTTATTTATTTTTACAATTTTTGCAATGGATAATTAAATTATTATTTTTGAGTAAACACTTTAATCTATTAGTTTTGTAAAAATAGTTTGTATTAATTTTTATTTGTAATTATATATTTTTGGATAAAAAAAAACTACCTATTGTTTATCATAAAATAAATAAAATTATACAATGTATTTTTAGAATTGTTTCTATAATTCTACGAATCCTTACTTGTACAATGTTATTACGCCGAAAGGCGTGTTCTAACTTAGAAAGCCCGAGGGGCTCTGACACGACGTACTGCCGTGCGCCACTCCAAACCGTCCGCTTCATTTTCCGTATTGTCGACCAAACTGATCTGAGTCATCCACACGTCTATCTTGGGTGTAGTGGTACTGCGGGAAGGCAGGTGCCTCTCTGACACTGAATGGACATGAAGGGCGAGGAATCATCTATTGATGACGTATGGAATGCCATCCACGGTACATGTGTCATTCTCTTCTGACTGTACTGTACTCGTCAAATAGGTAAAGAATCCAACGGGTTATGTTTGTCACAACTGATTCATGGTACATGTGTCATTCGCTTCGCAAATGGCGGGTTATGTTTGCTGCATATGAAGACAACATTCTTTCCTTTTTTGGTAATTTTTTCCCTTTTTTGTATTTTTGGTGAAAAAATGCAAGGATAGAAAAAAAAAATTGCCATTTTTGGAAAGGGTCCGGGAAGATGTAGCAGCAAAAATTTGCATGTGCTATAACTTTCATTCCATGGCTCTGTTTTAGGTGTCATTTTCTCTAAACGTGTATATTTTCTCAAGCTCTACGCATTGATGGCAATATTTTTCTTATTTTCATAAAATCACTTTTTACACCTTTTTGGACCAAACAACTTCTCCCAGATAACTGTGGAGGCAGAGCCACATACATCTCATACTGTCATGTGCAGGTTACATGCCCATGGAAGAAATGCTTGAGATATTGATCGTTAACAATATTTACTGGAAAAATAATGAATCTATAAACAAAGTTACGATTTGTACATTTCTGCATGGAATCCACAATCTGTTGCCGCCTGGTCAGACTTTGTTCACAGATCGCTCCAAGACGATTCCTGCCTGTCACCCTCTGCAGATGTTCTTGCTGCTTACCCACTTCACGACTTAGAGGAATTAATTGATCGTGTTCAGCGTCACACAAGATGTTATGAACAAACTTGTCTGTGTAAAGATAATAATCACCCTCATTGTCGATATAATGCACCATGGCAGACTAGATCTAGTTCTGCATTTTTCATTGATGAGAGTGGTGCAATTAAATACCTCCCTTCCAGGAATGATGAATGCTTGAACACACACAATCAAGCAATGTTATCCATATGGAGGGCCAACATTGATTGTCAGCCAGTTCTTTCTCGGCATGCAGTCCTGAAATACATTGCAAAATACGCTTCCAAAGCTAAACAAAGGTCAAAAACATATCGTCAGATGCTCAAAGGTCGATAAATTTTGTGCAGATTGGTTGAAATTTAATGTGAAGATCTGAAGACATCCCCTTTTTGGATGCTTATAGGACACATCCTACTAGTATGGAGCCCCTTACCTTCATTGAAGTTACACGACACTTGAGTTACAACAAATATCGTAACGCTAATAAGTGGAAGCTTCGATCATGCCCCACTATTGTTCGTGTCTTTCCAAAATTTCAATACATTCCTTCACAAGAATTACCTTCCTTCCAGCTTTTCTGTTGGTCCAAGCTCCTGTTGTACAAGCCTTTTCACCTTATCCCTATAGATATTGGTTCCACCCCTCAAGAAACCATATTTGCCTTGAACCTTTTCAAGAACCATTACAAGTTGTGGCATGTTGTCTGCTTAGAGACAAATTCCACACATAATTCTGAAAGTTTTTCTGACTCCAACAAAGAAGCATTAGAAGCTCCCGAAATCTTGCAAGCATGGCAGATACTTTATCGCGTACGGCCTGGCAGCACCTCTAGCCTTGATAGCCTCCACATGTTGGGTCTCTGCGACTTTGACATCATGCATAATTGGAATGAACATGACGTACCGCCTACTTTGCAATCCATTGGCCCGACTTTTATTGAAGATCAAAAGCCTGCTCTCGTTCCAACCTGCATACAAACTACTCTCGCCTCGCCCGCCTTTGCTTTATGTCCAGCACAACAATTGGCTTTCGATATTGTTCTTCTCCATTACTTGAGTTGTGTCAACGTACCTCCGTTGAAACTAATAATCCAGGGCACTGCATGTACGGGAAAATCATTCCTAATAAATGCTTTGAGGTCCTCTTTTGCCACCACATCTACCCCTAGACAATCACCTCTCCTTTTTCTCGCCCTGACTGGAGTTGCAACATTCAATATTTATGCCTCCACTATACATGCATGCCTTCGTATTCCTATCAAAGAACTCAAACCCTTGGACGGATTGTCGTCCCTTCAAGAGTCCCTTAAACATATCCAATACATTCTAATTGATGAAATGAGTTTCATAGGACCAAAATTGCTCACTAAAATTGACTACCGCCTTCGTGAAGCTTTTCCTCACCACAGAACATCACAATTTGGTAACCGTTGTGTCATCCTCGTTGGGGACCTCGGCCAACTTCCACCACTCATGAACATTTCTCTTTATGCTAGCAACTCCTACAACACAAACCTCTGGAAGAACTTCACAACAACAATCTCCTTGACATCTGTGTTTAGACAACAAGGTTCCACCCCCACACAAGCTTCATTCCGAAGACTGCTTGTCAACATTCGCAACTCTGTCCCTGTGCTACAAGATTGGGAGATGCTTATGTCAAGAACTGATTCTTGCCTCTCTGAACAGGAAATAAATGAATTCAAAGAAGGGCCACATCTTTTGCAACAAATGACCTGGTTGACAACCACAACCTTCAAATGTTGAAATCACTCAACTTACTCGTTGCCAAATCAATTGCTCAAAAGACAAGGTGTATTGAATCAGGTGAAGCTGACGATGATTAATTGAAACAAAAAGTTCTTCTTTGCAGCATCAACCAAAAAGTCATCCTTTCTGCAAACTTGTGGGTTGAAACAAGTCTTGTTAATGCTGCCACAGGTTCCATCGTAGATATTGTCTATGAAAGCTCTTTCAGACTACCTGCTCTGCCTTTATTTGTAGTAGTCAAATTTGATCGATACACAGGGCCTCACTGGGATGCCAACAACCCACAAAATGTTCCCATTCCACCTAGTTCCAGAGGAAACCGCAGACAACTACCACTAAAAATGGCTTAGGCATTTCCCATCCACAAATCCCAAGGCCTCACTCATATTGTTTTCACATTGTTTGTATGGCCAAGGTTGCAAATGAGTGGCTGAACTTTAATGGTGGGGCCAGCTTAGCATAATCGGTCCTATATATGGAGAGTACGTTTCTTTCAGTTTTTACTTCGTTTTCCGCAACATTTAAGGCTTGTTAAGGTTTGAGGGTGAATAGTTTAAAATTTAACCTATTTTTAATTGTATTGTAAGTGTGAAATGGATACATTATAGGTAGAGAAGCATAAATTATAGGTAGAAAAACATAAAGTTGGATATATGCAGGGTACTTTTCCTTCATTTTTTACTTTATTTTCCACAACATTTAAGACCTCATAAGCATATATACCATCCATATTGCATTTTACCATGGTTCGAACTACACTTTCCTTTCCCCGTTTGCCACTACGAAATGTCTCCAGAAGAGTCTCAAAACCCTAGCGGTGGTTCAAAATTCAAATGCAAGAGTTGGTGGCGCTACCGGTGGCGCTTCTGGCGGAGCCAACTGGGGCGGTCGGTGGAGGTTCACTTTTCAATTTCCCTTGTGGTTTCGTAGCATCGGAGTACCCCAACCCGGCAGGAGAAACTCTGACAAAGGCAATACGGCACCGATGCCGAACAATAATGAAGAGGGCAATAATAATGGTGGGAATCAATCAATGTCAAAGGCAAGGCATGAGAACTTAGATTGATGGTGTGTAAGGTAGCTCAGTATTTCCTTGACGAAATTTTATATCATCGCCAGTTACATATTCTTTGTAATTACATGTTCGGAATTTTTGTATGGTAAGTAATGAGTTGCTTTTTCTTGTTATGTTTGTTTAAACCCGGGGTTACAAATTCTTTGTAGTTGCATTTTATAATGTATATGTAAGTTGTTGCAAACATTATGATTTTTATCATTCATTTTCTTCTATAAAGGATGATGAAGAAAATTGAATTCATTTCTTGGTTTTTTAATGGTCTGGTTGGTTTTGGGTATTTTATGATCAAATTTGGTTTTGTGCAGAATTTTGGTTCTGTAATGGGCCTATGGTGCAGCTTGTGAGAACAGAGGTAGGATTGTTTTTAAGTTTTAGTTTGATATGGCGCTTGTAGGGGAGTTAGGCGGTTTGTTTTATGAAACTCTTGGTGTTAATAAGGATTGTTCTAAGGCTCAAATACGAAGTGCTTACAAAAAATTGGCAAGGGTTAGTAGATATTGTGGATAACGTATAAATTGCGACAAGTGCTTTGAAAATAATAACAATTAAACATAGCCCAAAAAATCACCTTTAGCCTGAAATGGCTCTGGATCAATCAGTCCCCGATCACAGAGAAGGAATGGAACCATATGGAAGTCGACCTTTCGTAGAGAAGAGTCGGTGGGAAAGAGGTGTCCAACCCAGCCAGTTTACATTTGCCAGCGCACTCCTGCCCCATGTCAAAATACAAACTCCGAAACAGGGCATGGAGAAATTTCAGGGGTTAAATTTGACGGGCACCTTTTGCTGTGAAACATTTTTTAGGTGATGCTAAATTCCAAATATTTCCCTCCAAAAATACAAAATAGTGTTATTTTTATATATGGTCACTGCCAAACAGGCCATAAACTGTTTTTTATTTAAAATAAATCATGTTTTGTAATATTTTATTATTATTTATTTATTCTATATGTATATCATTATTACTAGTGGTTTGTTTTATAGTTTTTTAATAAATATTTATTTAAATTATTTATTTATTCAATATATATATATATATATATATATATATTATCGTTTATATTAATGATGTTCTACATTTTTTAAAATTCTTTATCTATTCAAAATATATTTATATATTATATATATATATATATATAATAAATTATATTTGTATATATTTATATAAGAACATAAATAATGTTTTATATATTGTATTCTGAATTTTTTTTGTTAACGATACATTTTTCATGTTTTTATTAAGCTCGACTTATTACACTGAAAGGAATTTTCATAGGCGGAAGCCTCCTCCACCTCTGAAAATTGACAGAGACATGAACGATTACAATTTATTTGGTTGACAAAGCACTGACATTTATCGATCGTACATGTGGCATGAAGTGATTGGAGACTACCTATCACATGTCAGATGACCAACACTGTTGTTAGGCCCTCACCATTATGTTATTCCACTGCCGACTTCGTATCTTTGAGATTGAACGTGTCAACTAGTGTACAAGAAGAACGGTTGTCGAAGAGCTCCAGATCGTCATATGACAGAAAATTGTCTATTTGTGTCAAGATCGATGTCAGAATATTCACCAAGGAACCGTTCTCCGGCTCTAAATTCCTTGTGTTGGGATCCCTCACATGAAAAAATGAATCCATCTCTAAAGAAGAAGAAAGGTTTTCATTGTCTTCTATGTCACAGGTTTGAATCTCGTCATCGTGAGGGTTTGGCATGGACATATCAATAGATTCTGAGGTGAAATCCGAGAAGAACACACAAGAGTCGATCCACGCTTCATCATCCATGGTGAGGAAAGTGCGTCAGACGGGGATTACACCCTAGTCGTTTAAGGCCATAATATCTTCCAATTCCTTGTCAATGTACTAGACAAGGCTCGATTCCCAGTCTTGTTGGGCTAGTATAGTGGATTAAAATCCATGGTAATTACTAATTATGGAATAAGAGGAATTGATATTTTACGCCGAAAGACGTATTCACTGGGGAAATCCCCCTCCCCCTGACAAGCGACAGACCATCGATTATCATTTGTAGTTGGTCAACGAATTACAGACACTCCTCCACCATTCACTTGGCACACATTTCCATAAAAATGTGGCGTAGTTATCTTTTTCAGTGTCCACGTCAGCCCAGGATTTAGCCGTGACAAGCGGGTGAGCCCAAAACTTTTGTGTAGGTTCATGGTCCTTCTGATCCGACTTGTCCCTACCCTTGGACGATGTGGCGGCCTAATCCGATGACATGATCTAATGATTTGAATTACATTTCTTCTATTATTATGCAAGGAAAATGATAGGTCTGAAAAGGTTGCTTAGGATGCGTCGCTCTCCATGTTTTGCTTTGGATTTCGAAGAGCACCTAACTGGGGTGGTTGGTTTGTTTAACATGGGTCTATTTTTCCCATTCAACTTTTATTTATCTATTAAATACATGGAGAAAAAATAGAAGATACAATACTTTTGAAGTTATACCATTCATATTATATCTTTTCAACCGCAATGTTATCAATCTAAGGAATATCTATATCGAATGCGCTAAAAAACAAATCGAACATGTCTACTAACTCTGCAAAACTATAGTTTTCCTCCATTAAACTTGTCATATCAAGAAAATATTGATAATGGCGTACAACATTAGGATAAATCTAAAATATATATATAACTTGGAAATTATAAAATTTCATTATGTCGAAAGGTGTTTACACATGCGGAATGCTCTAACCCTTCTAACAACCGATTGGACATGGGCGTGAGAGATGAATTGGTCGACGATGTGCACACTCACAAATTCCCTTCACATGGTATCCAATGGTTTAACAGTTAAATCTTTTTCAAAATAAGAAACAAATCATTTTTTCGCATGTACCTGCTAGAGAATTTTGGAATAGGCCAATGGTTTGACAATTAAATATTTTCTGAAATAAGAAATAAATCAAATTTTCACATGTACCTACTAGAAAATAGTTTTGTTAAATTCATCGGTTGGGTGTTTTGAAGCATAAGTGGAGGAAACCATGTGCTCTACGTCTAACCGTTCCTCAACTAACTGTGGCGATTAGGACAGTAACTCTTGTGGCGACATGAAGTCCACAAACACAATCCTTTGAGCGGGTGTATTCATTTGAACAGGTCCCAGCGATTGCACTTTGGGAATGAACTCGAGCTTCCCCTCTGACCCCATGCCTAGAAATCTAATGCTTTTCCAGGGAACAAAAGGGGCGATGAACCTGGAAAAAAATATTAATTTAAGGAAAGAGAATCAAGAGCGAGCAACAAAACAAATTACCTAAACACTGTCGCATTGAGACGGATTGAGAGGCATAACCAATTTCTCAAATCACCGGGTGGACTGACTCATAATAGGTTGATTATGGATCTTTTGCAACACAAAATTTTTCTCTACGTCAACCGAAGAGTCATGCTTTGTGCAAATTTGTGGATTAAAACATGTCTTGTTGTTGGTGTTCTGAGAAGGTGTATTCATTTGAACAGGTCCTGGCGATTCCAATTTGGGAATGAACTCGAACTTCCCCTCTGACCCCATGCTTACAAATCTCGTGCTTTTCCATACGAAGATAGGGGCGATCAACCTGCAAAAAAAAGTTAATTTAAGGATGGAGAATCAAGAGAGACAAACAAAGAAAATTACTTGAGCACTGTCGCATCCAAGGCATTTTTAGGATGTTCAAAAATCGGATGCCTGAAGCTCATGTACTTTCAGGATGTTCAGAATGATGTAAAGATGAAAAACAAACCAGAAAACTAAGGAATCATGTACTTTCCCAGCACCGACGATAATGACATCAATTGATGACAATTTGAACTACCTTAAGCTTCGATTGTTGAAACCCCTTTACTCTCCTGTTGTCAGATCATTTACTCAGTACACTAAGAAACCTAACTCATAATAAGTTAATTCTTTGTGTCAACCAAAAATTCGTGCTTTGCGCAAATTTTTGGCTTAAAACATTTTTTGTTAATGTTGTTGTTAGCTCTATCATCGACTTTGTTTACAACAAATCATTCCATCCACCTGGTTCGTCTTTACTTGCCATCCACAAATTTAATTGATGCATGGTGCTTTATTGTCTGCTTCAATTTCCATTTCCCCTCACCATTATTTCTCTTTCGGTTCCTTACTTTAATGTAAGTCAATGTAGACTTGTGGAGGACGATTTTGACACAATGTCGACCTTGGCAGTATACGGTGACTCAACAAAAAAATTTAATGTTATTGCATTGACACACATGACACTAGTATTTCTCAGACATTTACATGGATGGAATAAATACACATGTGATAGACAGAATAAAGAGTCGAGGAAAAAAGCTATAGACTACGACATATGAATTATT
The DNA here is from genome assembly GCA_019776745.2 of Taxus chinensis. Classification (NCBI taxonomy): domain Eukaryota; kingdom Viridiplantae; phylum Streptophyta; class Pinopsida; order Cupressales; family Taxaceae; genus Taxus; species Taxus chinensis. The sequence goes on from CM034150.1 coordinate 41,972,484, forward strand.
ACAAATCTGTTTCACCTTAAAAAAACGTGGCCGACTCTATGATATGAATATGGTGAGTGAGAACCGGATCTGGAGGACTGGAAGCCAAGACAAACAGTAATTCGTGGGTCATCGGCCATCTATGTATTGAATTGGCAATAACGCATTATGCCTTCGTCGGAAGAGAATACATGGTTAGATCTCAAAGCCACAAAACCATCTTCTAGATATTCAATTGCACTTATTCATCACGTCCTCCAGCTTGAAGAACTTAGCTATACAGTCCAAGCAACGTTGTTTTCTATGAAACCCTGGAAATATGATGAAGACTCAGAATCTTCTCAAACTTCACATCGATCTGATGTTGACAATGGCAGTCCAGTCGTTCAGATGTCAATATGCTAGAATCCCTTTCTAGCAACTATCATGTAGATAATTCCGTAGTATCCACATTCGAAGAATATTAGATATGCATTGAAATCATTCTATATGTAATCCTCAAGACTAGATTGGTTTCATAGGACTCTCATCACGGCAAGAATGACTACTCTGATACCAAATCTTGAATTTGGCAGAGCTTTGTAGATAGAAATAATAATAATGATCTCTATTTACAATTAATATCACACAATACAATAGTCTATTATATAGGTTGTTGTTTCTCTAAAATATAGGAAACTAACTATATCTTAAACTATAGTAGTAAGCACGTTACAAATAATATAATGCTAAAAAATATTATTGTTAATGAGTTGTTTATAACAACTCATAATAATAATTACACGAATATACCAATGGAACACTAATAGTGATTTCCTAACACAAAAAATGCAACACTTATCTTAAGTGTGCTAGGTGCTCCTCCTTGATCCTACTAAAAATTAAAATGTCATCAAAATAAACAAGGAAAAAATTACAAAGGAAAGAATTTAGTACCTAGTTCATGAGTCTCGTCAACATGTTTGGTGTGTTAATCAACCATAAAGGCATAACCAACTGCCCACACAAAACAACCTACATTTTTAATGTCAACTTCCATTCATCTCCCTCTCTAATGTTGATCGTATCATAACCACTTGTCAAATAAATTTTGGTGAAGTATTACACTTCACTTAAACAATCCATCAAATCATCCGTTTGTGACAATGTAAATATGTATTTGATTGTTATTTATGTTTTTGGAATCAATGCACATCTTCCATTCTCCTCCTTTCTAGTGTAGATCAAATTACCTGTAACACTATATGTTGGATGAAATGTATGAAAACTTTATCATTACTATTAGAACTATATAAATAAATAATATCCTACATAATAGAGGAAAGGAGAAAAAATGAACAAAAATGTGCAGTAGTTTTGTCATATATAGTGGACAACATAAAACACAATAAAAATGCAGTTACAGAACAAGGACTCGCGATAGACATACAAAGTCTCAAACTTTTATATGAACCAAAAGAGAAGACCACTCCCTTTTCTTCCTTTAACATATATTTTATGTATGCATAAAACTAAATAAAAAGACCACTACTACTAAAATCCAAACATTGTACTGGAGTTAATTTATCCTAAAATAAGGATTTTATTTTCTTAAAAAACTCTGCCCAACTATGTTTACCTGGTCCAATCAACAAGAGTGTGATTAAAATTTGCTATTTTTAGTAGACCTCTTCCAATAACTGTAGACACCTATAATTTGAATCAAGAAATTTAAATACTTAAATTGCGCTAATTATCCCGTTTCCCACAAAGTGATAACATATAGTCAATAATGCACCTTTTCTCTTCTATCACTATTGATTAATTACATTATGCTAATTAAATAATCCTTTTTTTTTTCTCAAGACGCCAATTAATGACCTTCCATTAATTAATGTTCCTGATCTACCTAAATTAATTAATTATTCTTAATTAATTAACTTCCACTTCTATTAAATCAATAAATCGTCATTTATTGGATTAAACTCCTCTTATAGCCCAAATCATACTAACTTTCCTCTAAACAACTTCTATAAGCTACACCTACCTATTAGTTAGTCATTCTTGATTAATTAATACACCCCCCTCAACTCCCATGAATCACTAATCATATATTATTCTCTCCTAAAGAAAAGTTAAAGTATGTTTATCCCAAACTAACCTAGCTTTGCTATTATCCCCAATGCAATAGGATACAAAGCTTCTTCAAACCACAAGGTTATATAAAAAACCCTCCTCCTACCTTTCTTCTTACACCTTTACATGCATATAATATAAACTATAGGCATTTTTCATCTTTGATCATCTTCCATTAGTGTTGACCTAGGTATCTTCAATATTGCTTTCATCCATCCAAACATTGGGTAATATGGAGATAACCAAGATGGTCTTATAGCCATGTCTTGATGAGACTTCATTCTCAAACTCTTGGGATCAAACAAACAATCACATTTTGATTGCTAAGATCTACAAAGGTCCATCTTAGTTTAGATTTCAAAGAGTAGAGATTAGTACTGAACATGTTAGTTTGATTTCCTTCAAAGTTCTATGCATGTTGTTGATATTTAGTCTCTTTAAGCTCTTAGCATGATGGTTTATGTTTAGTTATCTTTGTTTTGGAACTATTGGGTGTTAGTTTCAATTCTCTTAGCTTAGTTAACTAATACATGAGCACATTTGACACGCTTAGTGGGACAAATTCATAGTCTCTTTGATTTTAATGAGGTTTTACTAGTTTTTCTCAAGTTTTGTTAACCCAAATCATGCACATGTGAAATAAGTTAAACTCCTTATGTCATTTCACTAACTTTATGTGCATTGAGTCTCACTTATGGGGTTTATTGTGATGGGTTGTCATTAGATTTGAGCTAAATTATGAAAAAATCGACCTTTATGAGGGTGCATACGTCAGAGCTCGGTATTTTGATGTCATCTACAGGCACACACGTATGTAATTTTTTTAGGGGCACGCACACATAAACATTTGCGTGTAGGTGTCAAAAATAGTGCGTACACACACTTTGTTCTTTGCATATGTTTTTTTGTCTATAGTACCCTATGTCAGTATTGGTTAGACTGCTTGCATTATAAAAGCCGTGCATACAACTCTCTTCTCGCACACATAAAATTTTTCTCTTTGTGTTTTCCTGCCGATGAGTTATCCACGCATATGCTTAAATCCATGCGCATGAATCACTTTGGGCTTGCACTCATTTCCTCGGCCTCTATTTTTCCCTCTATTTGACATTCGTGCGCACATACCAGTTTACCCATGTATGCATTAGAAGGCCCACACATTTAGCTCTCTGCCCACGCACGTATTCAACTCATTGTCATTTCTAGCAAAGGTGCACACATATTTTTATCCGTGCACACATTCTCATGGGGGCGCGCATACATGCTGAAAGGCTCGCAAGCATCACATTACGAATCTCACTGTTATTTTTCAAATTTACAAAAGCTTGTGTTCTTGATGTGCTAACTCCTTACAAGTTTATTTGAGATTAACTTTTTTTTAGGATATATTTTCATTCTTTTTGCTAATTTAGTTTGTTTAAGGTTAATGAATGTTGCATGTTTGTTTATGGGATTAGAATAGTGTATACTCTTCCCTCACACCTTTTAGGTGATCTTGGGAATCAAAAACAATTTCTACATATTTTTTTATGCTTTGAAAAACATCTCATTACACTTATTGCTAGGGGAATGAATGTCTAATTGGATAAAATGAATAAATCGTGCATTTAAATTAAAGGGTTTTTTCATTGTTGATTAAATAAGTTGGATTCTACGTCGTGTATGCTCTTCTCTTGCGTCTTAGGATGATCTTGAGAATAAAAAATGATGTCTTATCCTCTTTTTGTTTGTGGAAAACTACTAAACTCTTCATGCATGACCTAAAAATGCTTGTCAAATAAAGGAGAATTGAAATAAATTTTCTAACTACATGTGTGTTGCAGGTTGCCAAATAGTGTGCGACTAAGACCACATTAAGTCTAAAAGATTAAAAAAAAACACACCACATACATCACACTGTATTTGTAGGTTCGGATAAGGGTACGCCTTGTCCACTTTATACTAAGATATAACCCCTTTGGCATTATCCTTAATCTACAACAATGGGGGTGGTCCTAGGAACCTCAAAATAGTCCACGCAAGAGGGAACCTTGTGGATGAAATGGGAAGTGCTCCGCACACCTACATGATTAGTTTTACCTTTGCAAGTTAGAGTCAAATTTATCTGTATCGCGTCCCCAGTGAGAACACACAATGAACGCATTTGATCACTGGGTTTGAAGGGGGTAAAGTAAAACTGAGATACTCCAAGATTAGTAAGTGTGAATTTATAGGCAAACCGATCTCGCAAGGATATCTTGTGACACCTAGTTAAGGGAACCACCTAGGAAGCTATATTGACTTGGAGCCAACTTGTTTGTACTGAATCAATCATTATTGAGACCCTTCACAAAGGGATAATTTTCTTGGATTCAAAACCTTGTTTATCAAACAAGGGGAGGGTCCATTAAAATTTAAACTAAGTTTCATTCACCTTGAAATCTGTGAAGCGTTACTTTTTCTTAGTACTTCACTTGTCATAAGGCGGGGCAGAACTTTGCCAAAGTGAAGCCAAACAATTTTCAACCTCACTTGATCTACTTCCCTTTCTTTCTTTTGACACTTTGTTGATCAAAAGAGGAGAAACCATACGTGTGTTATCAATTAATTGTGTCCACCACTTTTACACCCGTTTACATTCGTCCTTGCTTGAGGCTGGATGGTAAATGTTGAAAGTGTGTTGGTACGTTTTCATATCTTGATAGCCATTTGATCTTGATACCTGATAAATACTGAACAATCACATTGAAAAGAAACTACGAATATAATATTGAAATCATCCAGGATATATTATTAGAAAAGAGAGATTACAATATATAGAAGATTGATCTCCTTAATATAAGGAGTCAACTTCAATCTCAAACTACTCCCTAGAATATCTCGTGATACACTAATCACTCAACATATCTCAACAAACTCTTATCTACGTGAAGTTACAACTTACATTATATATAATATATATTTGCACACACACAAATATATATAAATATCTAATGTTCACAATAACAAGCCTATTCCTAACATTCACCCCCTTAGTGTGAACATGGGGAAGGCATCATCCTATACTGCATCTAACAATGATTGTGTGATTTTCCAAGGACTCACAAACCTGAGAAATGGTTTTTCCATGGTTACCATAAAACCAATGAAGGTTTGTCCATGGTTTACATACAACCAATTGGTTTTACTGGGTTACCAAAAACCATGTCATTATATGCCAGTATCTCTTTAACCCCCATCACATCTTGACTAATGCAGGTGATACAATCATGTACTTGTTTAACAAGTTTTATTTGCAGAATGAAACACACAACTGAAAAATAAATATCACAAATACAATGCAACAATCTCTTTGTTGGTGACTAACAAGAGATGCAGTTTTCCTCCTCCTCCTTTGCCTCTAGTCTCCATCAATGTCCCTACTAACTCAACATAAAGTATAGTCGAGGATGATATGCGCTCCCTGTCATGATACAGGGCAAGGTCGAGGGGCAGAGCCCCCAAAGCTAGGAACGGTTTTCATTTGCATTTTCCCTTTAAAATTGAGTGTAGGATTACATCGAAAATGCACTCAATTTTGATGACGACTCTTTATACAATAGACATGACACTTTGAATAGACTATTTGGTCCAGCAAGATGACTTTTACAAACAAATAATAATCACTATACACATTGTACATTTAACATTGACTATATTAACAAAAAAATGTCTAAAATGACAAACCTTCTAACTTAACTCTAGAGCTAAAAGTAAAAAACAAAAACTAGACTTATAAAAAATTACAACAAATTAAACTACATTGACACTATATATTGAATTCAACATACATAGGGCAAAACAAACAAACTCAAAACTCAAAAAATTTAGTCGAACTGCTAATACCCATTTTTTTAATGGAGAAAGCCGCCAACTCACTACTATTGTTTCACTGTGACAGAGGAGAATTTTGTAGAGATAGATTATACATGTCACAACATTCCACATCACTTAGTTGAGTGTGCTCAGGAAATCGAATAGGTATAGAATGTATAAATACATTTGACAAGTATATGGAGGGTCTGACACAAATCACCAATCACATTGACACGTTGACGTCTTGGTTTTGATGAAAGGAAACTCGCCACGAGTTAAGTGATTGAAAAACTGGAGGATCAATGTTTCTTAACAACTGATGTGATGGAGCTATGCCATAATGTCAGATTTCTGATCCCATGCAATTATATGATCTTGTAAATTAGTCTGATCCGCATATCAATTTAACTGTATACGTGGCTTTGCAGATCCGAATGGTGAACAACTTGTTGCAAAGAGAATTAATGAGATTTGAGTGGACTCGTTGAGAAGTATCAAATATCCAAAACACACGTGGATGTATCAATATAGCTTTACAATGCAATTTCTTCTATGCCGCTCACATTCAACACCAGAGGAGCTATTCACCGATGCAGGAATAATCCAATTCATTGTCACCATTGAAGAACTAGCACATGACTCACATGGCTAATGGTTGACCTTCTCTGATACCACTGATAAATATTGAACAATCACATTGAAAAGAAAACTCTGAATATAATATTGAAATCATCCGGGATATATTATTAGACAAGGGAGATTACAATATATAGAAGATTGATCTCCTTAATATAAGGAGTCAACTTCAATCTCAAACTACTCCCTAGAATATCTCGTGATCAACTAATCACTCAACATATCTCAAAAAAATATTATCTACGTGAAGTTACAACTCACACTATATATAATATATATTTGCACACACACAAATATATATAAATATCTAATGTTCACAATAACAAGCCTAATCCTAACAATACCCAAGTCAAGATTGTCATTGTAGTTAGGCTTGATTCTTCACTCGATTTTCCTTTGAATTACAGTGTTGCTTGTATCATATCACCACAATTTTGATACTTAGGTCTTGTTTCTTGAAAACTTGGCCTAAGTGTCTAGATTATAAGATTACGCAACAAACGCCTTAACAATTCCTTGGTATACTTTAGCCTCGTTTTTCATTCAAACATTACCTTGATTTTGAAAGGTGTTTTTGTTACATTTTTTATGCCGTAATAATATTATTTTGATACTACTACCTTAATTTTCTGAAATGTTTGGTTAACGTATCTTAGTGGTATTGTTACATTGTTCATATTTGTAACCCCCACTTTTTGAGATTTAGGTCTTTCTTGGACTTAAACTCGCTCTAAGTATACTTTGGTTGGAAATCATATCAACCTCTTGTTATTACTTACACCTTGTTCATTTTTGAATTCGACATAAGTAATGACATTTCATTGATCATATTAAAATGTCATGTTGGCGAGAAATTTTTTTGGGTGGATGAATCTATGGGCTTCTTGCCAACGCTATGGGAGTCGAATTACCTCTACTTAAATGGTGTAGCTTTTGTGTTTACATGGACATGAAAAGGTGGATTTATGTGGTGGCCTTTCGACTAGGGATCCAATAGGGGCACTCCACTGACCCTGCGGAAAAGTTAGTAATTTTTTGCTAGAGAGGACTTTGTCTATAGAGTGGGAAAGGGGAGTGAGAAATGAGATAGAAGAACTGATGTTGCAGGTAGAAAATTAGATTCATGCACACACTAGTTAGAAATTTCAACACATGCATTTATGAGAAGAAACAACTCTTTAAATAGCAACAAGACCAATTAGATTTTATGAGCACAAAGTATCAATAAATTCCTCAGTAAAAAAAGGCTAGAAACTCCTTATTGTATTGATGCTCAAGCAGAAATTTTACATAGTGTGTGAATGGAGGAAAAATAGTGAGGGGGAAATGGAAGAAAATGGCTATCTCCTTTGTTCTCTCTAAGTATAACTCACTCTTGAGTTTATAAAATTGACCGCCAACCCTTTGAAATGGGAATGGATTTATAATTTATAGGAAGAGAAAAGGACTCTTCATATACCCCCCAATGACTCTTTGTATGCATCGACGTGACCTATAACTCTTCACCTTCTTAGGAAAACATTAAGTCCATTTTTATAACATAAAGGTGACTTATTACATTCGAAACCTTAAGACATATGGAAAAGTACAATCAAAACGTGAAATTAGAACATTGAGAAGAGAGAGAAAGTTGGGGGAGGAGAGAGAGAAGAAGAAGGAAGGAGAAGGAAGAATGATGTTGATGATGAAAGATTTTGTCTCTGATAAATCCCACTGGTTCTTCCAAGGAGATGAAAATATGAATCTCTAAATCCTTTGCTTCCTAAAAATCTCCTTAATGCTTGCACTCGAAGCTGAATTTTTCTCTGCCCCTTGAATTCCTTGTTGCAAATGATTTACTCATGTTGTGGACAAGTTACTAATGATGAGAAACTAACTTTTGATGACCTATAGACACCTCAACTTGAGTGTTTAGAAACATTGTTGAGTTATCCCAATAGTGATCATGGGAATTTCTCATGGAGATCCACTTAAAAAAATCAGAGGATGGAAACTGCCTCCCGAGATGACCCTTTGCAACAATGTCGTATTTTGTCGACATAGGTCCTATGGAATGATAGATTTTTCCATACAGGTGCTAGGTACCGATGAACATTACTAACCGTGGAATGAAACCAATACTTTGCAATTGATTACATATGTGAGACACTAGGATAACCTATGAATTTTAACCTCATATTTCTTCAACACTTGTTATTCTTGAATGGAGCGACTTACTATTTCTGGAAAGTGTGAAAATTCTTCTCTGAACTTCAGCTCCAGCTGCCAATTTGAATGTTCAACTCTTAGAATGCTCTTTTTGTGAAATCTTTCCTCTGAAATGACTTACTATTTTTAGTAAGTGCCTATGAGGCAACTTACTATTTTTAGTAAGTATGAAAATTTGACTCTTTCGAACTTCGAATGAATGTGGCAACTCAATTTTTTTCTTCTCCATGTGTTCCCCTCACCTTTTAGAATAGTTAGCTATTTTGAGTAGGTGCTCATGAGATCACTTACTATGTTTAATAAGTGTCAATTGTAGACCAAGACGATCATTTCAATGATTTCTCCATGTGATTTCTCTTTTCTGTTTACCGCTTCCTTTGTAGCTTCTTCAGTTGGTGACTTACCCGAAATAGCAGTCTCTCATGTAGAAGGCCTGCTAGTTTTAGTAAGTGTGTTTTTGGTGGTCAGATCATGGTGGAAATTTTTTTTTTGATATGGGGTTTTTTCACAATATCACCACCCTAAAATTCCAGGCTTACCTGATCACTGGTTTGGGAGATTTTAAAATTTAAAATTTTAATCCTGACACCGACGGATGCGACAACCATTAATGGAGCTTATAAATTGCAGGTTTATGTTTTTTCCTTGGAATGATATAAAAATTATGTTGTTGATGTGGGTTTTTCTTCCTCATTCCATGGGTGAATTTTCTCTCCAAACTGACTGTCAGTTTGGCGGGAAATCTTATTTTTATCTTTGTTATGCCAAGAGGGAGATTTCTTCGCTGCAAAAAATAAATGCTAGAGAAGTGAGATATGTTGCTGAGGTTTTCATGGCCTTTGAAAATTAATAATGCAGAAAAAATGGTTCTTCGATTCGTGGATTGGCTTACAAGATATATCAAAATCTTTGTCTCATGACAATGGAGGTTTTGAGATCAATCTCTTCGTTCTTCTTCTCCATTCTTTGTTTCTTCAAATTTTCGATCAAATATTCCTCTAAAACCTTTTATTTTCAAGTATTGGATGGTTTGGTGTCCGTGGTGGAGCTGGTTCAGAGCAACAATGGTTGTTTAGGTGTTTTCTGCAACTTTCTTCTCGCGATGGAGAAGCAGTAAGAAACAACAAAAAGCAGAAAAGGAGATAGAATTTTTCAAATTTTAAAGTTGGGGTTGGGCACATTTTTATGCCCCTGATGTCCCTTAAGAATTAAGGGATGAAAGGGACAAAAAATTACATACCACGCCAGGAGCTGACACTTGGTGGGCATCCAACAGTTGTGCATTTGGCTCCAACTAGCTCATGGGGGCTTGAAACTTGCATTTTGGAAGGTCATATTGATGACCTTAGGGCTTCAAGGGGCTGGGAGAATTTTGATGTCACTTTTCTAAAGGGACAAAAGGTACATCAGTTTTCACATTGTGCCAGGTTGCGCCACTTGTCACGATCTAGACGACTGAGGGGATAAGCTTCGACAAGCACCTGGGGGCTGAATTGGTGATCCAGAGGGTTCCATGTGTGACCAGAGGGAAAAATAGTGTTGGGATCATTTCTCTATCCCTTTTTTCCCTTTTATTAAGGGACGTAAAAATGTTTCAAGCTCCAGGAGCTGACACGTGTCCACTTGAGAATTTGGTAAAGTGTTGAACACGTTCCTTGAGCCAACTTGTGATGGCGATAACTCGGGCTCCCAGATGAGTTTGGAGGAAAATGTGTATATGATCTTTACTGAAAAACACTCAATTAATTGAATGGTGATGTTTTGGATCTCCAATTGTGACTGAATAACCTTAAAATTCCCACTTTTTCTCGGGATCGCCAGTTGTGCGCCAAAAGAATGAGTTGCCTAGGGAAGTGTATGATGTTTCAATAGGTCTTTTTTTCATCATTTAGGTCATGGGAAATAAATTCCATTGGTATATTTTGGGCTCTTGAATATTTATGAATCTCCTAGAATATTTTCTTTAAGCTTAAGTACTTCTTCACGGTGTATGCTCCTTTATGCCTGAAAAACCCATTTTTACTGAATTGACTCCAAAAAGGCTCTGCGGAATTGATCCCGATGCCTTCGAACCCTTTGGAACACTTCAATCCTCCTTTTTTGATGATTTAATTCCATTTTTATCCACTTTCTATTTTTAGTATGCCTCTCCATGGACACATGTTATTTTTAGTAAGTGCACTACGGGTGTCATATTTCGACAAAACAAGTTTTGAAATTTTGGGTTTTATTTTGGGGTTCCACGCTCCGAATTTTGGGTAATCTCTTTTTCTGAACAAGTGGTAAACTTATATTTTCATCGGCGTGGGTAGAATACTGATAAAAAACATAGCCCTCCATATCCCTAAAAAATTAGGGACTTCATGGCGCAAAAACTAGTTCAAGTGAAACTAGATTTTTCAACGATCATTCCCTCCAAATTTTTGCGTGATTTCACCCACTGGAACCTTGATAAGTGAAGAGGTAGCTCGCTACCTTTTTCTCCACTATTGTTCATGGCATCCATTAATGGACTCTTCAATTTTCAGATATCACAGAGATGGTGATGGAGGAGAATGAAGTTATTTGTAGTTGAGAATGAGAGGGAGGATAGGAAAAAGTATTTAGGAGATGACTTTCGAGCGCATGAGGAACCACAAGGCTCAAGTGGATTAAGGGAATTTTTTGTCCCCTGTTTCCCTTTACTAAAGGGACAAAAGGGACATTAATTTCCACTTCATTCCTCATCGTAACACTTGGCGATCATTCGTGCAGGGAGAGAAAAGGCTCCAACTTAGTTCTCGGGGGATTAACTAACAAAAGGGAGGTCATATTAGTGTTATAGGGGTCATATTAGGTTCCCATATGTCCATTTTATAAATGGATGAAAGGAACATCAAAATGTGCCAAGCTCTTAGAGTTGACACATGTCCACTTTAAAAAATGACTAAGTATGAGAACTTTAGAGTGAACTTGTGAAACCCTTATCTAGAGTTCTCGATGGAGTTTCAAGGAAAATTTTTATAGAATTTGACTGAAAATGGATTTATAATTCCAATTGTTGGGGTCTCATATCTTGATTCCTCTATTTATTCCATTAAAATTTGATTTTTGTTCTGGCTCCCTAGCTAAGCATGGAAAAAAGTAGATATAAACCTATTGCACCAAAGTGTTGTGAAATATACGATTTCACCATATTGTATAGATCTAGATTCACTTTCTGAAGATGTCTTGTTTAGCTCCTAAATCCATCTAGAGCTCCCAGAATCACTTCCTGAAAATCAATAGCTTTTTTGGCCCTTTGCATTGCCTAGACCTGAGAACCCTGTTTCTGATGAATCTACCCCAAGACCTCCAAATATTTCCCGAATCTTCAAATATAATTACTTTAATGTTTTATACCTTTTATGCATATACATTTTGGATTTTCCTCCTCTATTTTTCTCCAGGGGGTTGCATGATTCCTAGGAAGTCTAATGGTAGCCCCTCCCAACACTGCCCAAAATTGGCATTCTTAGAGAACTCCTAAAATAACCTAGGGGGATTAACTTGAATTTCTTAATTCACCTAGGGGAATAACTTTACATCCAATAGGGGGTCATTAGATTGGTTGGTTCAGTCTGATGCTGAGGATGGGTAGACCCGGGGTGTCTTAGAAAGGTAAAATTTGATAATTTTGACACAGGGGTATCATTGGCATGCTTGAAAATTGGGAATTTTCTTGTTTCACATTTACATGACAATAACTGGCTATAGCTTGGGGGCATGGTATGGAATGAGTGCAGTGAAGACATGACATAAAGAATCCCAAAATCTCAATTTATAACATATTGACCAATTCCTTATCCATTGGGCCTTGCAGAGTCATGTACAACTTATAAGAGAGAGATAGCAAAGAAGGAAACACACACAAAACAAGGAAAGGGAACACACAACACACACAGAAAGGGAAAGACACACACCACATAAAGGAAATTATATACAATGGGGGGATATCTATAGAGGAGGGGAAATAATATACACATACTCGACAACTGGTTGAGAAAAGTACATGTCATCATGAAATAACGGATTGAAATCTGACCTTTGTAGAACAAAAATTGTTATTTCATGAAACCATGATTTTTTGATGGTCTTGAATGGTTTGAGAAGAAGAATACTAACCATGATTCCATCATTGTACTCATACTGCATTGAGAACGTTCCTTCATCCATTGAAAAATTGGTCGCCTTCTTTAAAAAAATCATTTTGAAGATTCCTCTTGATGTCCCGCGATCATGAGCCACCATTCCTCTCTACTTTCAAGTTTGGACATGTCAACCTTAGCATGGAGACATTATTTTTACTTGGATTGTAGCTTGAAATCATATCTTGCATTATCAAGGTACTTAAAGGGAGTGAGGAAAAATTGATTTCCTTCCCGTTTAAGAACTTCTCTGAACATCTCACTTTGCTACTCAAAGTGATTACTTCCCAAAATAGAGGTTGTATCATTGAGAGGGAAGCCCTTATCAATCTCTGTGAAATGATGCAATATGGGAACGTGTTCAAGGCACATCAGAGCTTGAAGAATGGTAAGTGAAATCTGATTTTGAATGATTTCATAAGAATCATGAATACCCTCACTTTGTCGTTTGGACAAATTGCTTTCAATATCCAAATGTTTGAATCTCATCTTGATATCGGTCTCAAAATTGTAACCTTCAATTTCTTCATAGAGGCACTCTTTACCCTTAAGTGTATTTTTCTGCATGAACTCTTGTTCTGTACTCACGGAGCATTCCAAAGTGGTGTGACCAAGTTAATTTTGAACATACCCCCAATGCTCTCATGAATTTTCACTTTGTTGTGAACAACTTCCCTCAAGGTGAGTCAACTCAACATTTTCCCTACCATCTTATTCCCCGGTGGAGGTGTTGTCTTAAAAACTAGAGATTTCCAAAGGATATTCATGAACTTTTCTTCTTTTGCACAAATGATTTTTTACGCACAATGTGGAAGAAAAATGCATGCTTTCATGTTTACTCTCATCGACCAAAGTATTAGGGAAGTCATCAAGCTTATCCAACTTCTTCATATCAACATAAAAAATTGGTGTACCAAAATAGGAAGAACAAATTGATTCATACCTATCTTGCATCTCTATAGCCTAAGTTAGGAGTTCAATACTGAATCGAGGATCTTCAATTTGTTGTACAACCTTCAGGATGTCTTGCACAAATGATTATTCCAAGTTCACCATAGGCTCATCTTCATTTTTACTAAAATTTTCTTTATGTTGTGCCTCCAAGAGATGGTTGAAAATATGATCCACATGTTCCCATGATTCATTTGAAACATCCTCGTTCACTCCTTCCATGCTTTCTATTTCCCAATATTCCCTTTCTTGCAAACACAAGAAAAATTGATTCACAAAAAATATTGATAAGGAGAAGAGGTCCATGCTTTGTGGGAATGGCACTCCTTCGAGATAAAAATCCATATCATCCTCTTGATGGGAAGCATAGGACATTATTCGGTCGGAAGTATGGGAAGAAATCTCGATGCTATCTTGATCATCTATTATTGAATCTTTGTGCTCATATGGAAAATGAAATACTTCATACTCACCGTGTCGATCACTCTGCTCCTTAGATTCAGAAATTATGTGGTCCTTTTCCATTTTATCATCCATGATTGAACCACATAGGTGTCTTGATTCTTCAATTGTCTCCATTTCTTCATTTGGCATTTCTTCATCACTTGAAGGATAAAAATAAGAGGGTAAATCCTCCATGACCATCTTGAATTCATCATTTTCAGATAATGATGCCAGGTGGATTTATTTCACTTCTTTGCACATGTTCATTTTATCATTAATTGAAAAATCAAAACTTGAAGGGGCATTATTCATGCTTACTTCAAATTGATCATCTTCTTCATCATTGGTGGAGTCTTCAAAAAGCATTGAATCATCCATTAGGCAACAATAATCCTCTATTGAATGTATTACTTTCCAAAGGGACTGTTCCTTGAACCAAAAATATTTGATGAATGGTGGTTCCACCTCCATATCTCTTTCATCATCATCTTCCTTGAGGTTGCTTTGGCACTCATCAAAAGGTTCAAGGATGGAATCTTCTTCAGGAGCATCCAAGAATAGCCCAGGGTCGAGCACCTCATAACGTGGACAATCATCAAGATCTTCTTGAGCTTCTTCATTGTGGAAAACATGAAGTGATTCGAGATATTCATACCTTAGTTGTAAAGCTCGAGTGTACCTTGAAATCTCTTGATAGGCTACGCGATCAGAACTTCCTTCTATTATTCTCTGAAGCCTTTCCATATATTCTCTTTTTAATATGTTCATTTCTCCATCACCATATGCAATCATATTCATTGAGAGAGCGATAGAAAAATGATAGTGTTCTCAAATTTATAGTGAGCTATGTGAGATTACAAAAATATTCTTTGGTGGATCTTGCACCATCCCATCTTTCATCATCTTCCTGAATGCTTATTTGATCTTCATCAAAAGGCTTGAGGATAGGATTTTCTTCAGAAAAAATTAAGAACCTTTTGGGGATGAAAAACCTGTGGTACGAATGATCATCAAGATCTTCCTCTATAGGAAAAATCTCCTCTTATTCTTCCTCAATATGGGCCGCTTCAAGTTTCTTGTACATCTCTTGCACACATTCGGCATATTATCGATCTTAGCACCTTATCTTATATCTCCTGCTTTCTAACATTTCCCTACTTTCTTCTTCATCTGCAACAAGTTATTTCTTATTTCCTTTGTCTAGATGCAAATTATTGCTTGAAGTAGGAGTCTCTTTTACCATCTTTGAACTTTCTCTTTTGCAAATACTAGTTCGGAACCACGGTTGATCGATGATCTTCCTTTCTTGGTCAAGATATTATTCATCTTCTTCATTGATTTGACTCACTGGTAATTCACTCCAATCTGAAAATTTCTTCATGGTGTGGAAAAAAAACGTGACAAGGGTTTGTTTCTTAACGGAGTCGCCTTCAAAACTAATTTTATGCTAAAATATGGTGTGTGTGTGTGTGTGTGTGTGTGTGTGTGTGTGTGTGTGTGTGTGTGTGTGTGTGTATATATATATATATATTAATATTTGATTTTTTAAATTTTTTTTTAGACATTGCGGTCTTATTTTTTGCACATATGCTATCAAGTCTTCCTCATGGTGGGATCCAAAAACTGTTGGCAAGAAATTTTTTTGGGTGGACGAATCTATGGGTTTATTTCCAACATTATGGGAATCAAAGTCCCTCTATTTAAACGGTGTAGCTTCCGTGTTTACATGCACGTGAAAAGGTGGATTTCTATGGTTGCCTTTCGACTAGGGGCTCAATAAGGGCACTCCACTGACCCTGCGCCAAAGCTAGAAATATTTTACTAGAGAGGAATTTGTCTGTAGAGCAGGAAAGGGAGTGAGAAATGAGATAGGAGAACTAATGTTGCAAGTAGTAAATAAGATCTAGCACACACTAGTAATAAATTTCAACACATGCATTTATGATAAGAAACAACTCTGTAAGTAGCAACAAGACCAATTAGAGTTTATGAGCACAAAGTATCAATAAATCCTTTAGTAAAAAAAGGCTAGAAACTCCTTTTGTATTTATTCTCAAGAAGAAATTGTACATAATGTGGGAATGGAGGAAAAATAGTGAGGGGGAAATGGAAGAAAATGGCTATCTCCTTTATTCTCTCTAAGTACAATGCACTCTTGAGTTTACAAAATTGATCACCAAACCTTTTAAATGGGAATGGCTATACAATTTATAAGAAGAGAAAAGGACTCTTCATATACCCCAAATGACTCTTCGTATGCCTCGACGTGACTGAAGACTCTTCACCTTCTTACGAAAACACTAAGTCCCTTTTTATAACATAAAGGTGACTTATTACATTAGAAACATTAAGGCATACGGAAAATTACAACACCAACGTGAAATTAGAACATTGAGAAGAGAGAGAAAGTTTGGGGGAGGAAAGAGAGAGAGAGAGAGAGTAGAAGGAAGGAGAAGGAAGAATGATATTGAGGACGAAATATTCTGCCTCTAATAAATTTCATTAGTTCTTCTAAGGAGATAAAATATTTAAATATAAAAGGATTGCACTCGACGCTGAATTGTTCTATGTCCCTTGAATTCCTTATTTCGAATGATTTACTAATGTTGTGGACAAGTTACTGCTGACGAGAAATAACCTTTTGATGACCTATGGACACCTCAATCCAAGTGTTTAGAAACATTGTTGAATTATCCCAATAGTGACCGTGGGTGTTTCTCATGGAGATCCACTTCAAAGAAATCGAGGATGGAAATTGCCTCCCGCGATGACCCTTTACAACACTATCGTATTCTGTTGACATAGGTCCTATGGAATGATACATTTTTCTGTATATGTGCTAAGTACTGGTGAAAATTATGAACCATGGAATGAAACTAATACTTTGCAACTGATTACACATGTGGGAGGAGAGACTAGGATAACCTATGAGTTTGAACCTCATGGTTTTTCAACACATGTTCTTAAACGGAGTGACTTACTATTTCTGGAAAGTGTGAAAATTCTTCTCTGAACTTCAACTCCAGCTACCAATTTGAATGTTCAACTCTCAAAATGCTCTTTTTGTGAAATCTTTCCTCTGGAATGACTTACTATTTTTAGTAAGTACCTACAAGACAACTTACTATTTTTATTAAGTATGAAAATTTGACTCTTTCAAACCTTGACTTGATGTAGCAACTCAAGTTATTTCGTCTCCCTCTGTTTCCCTCACATTCTGTAACAGTTTGCTATCTTTAAGAGGTGCTCATGAGATCACTTACTATTTTTAATATGTGTCAATTCTGGACCAAGATGACCATTTTGATGATTTTGCAATGTGATGTCTCTTTTGTGTTCACTGCTTCCTTCATAACTTCTTTAGTTGGTGACTTACCTGAAATAGTAGTCTCTCATGTAGAAGGCCTACTATTTTTAGTAAGTGTGCTTCTGGTGGTCAGATCATGGTGGAACAAATTTTTTGATATGGGTTTCTTCCCAATATCACCCCCAAAGTTTTAGGCTTACCCGATCACTAGTTTGGGAGATTTGAAAATTTTAAATTTTACACCTGGCAGTTGCAGATGCGACAACCATTAATGGAGCTTAGAAATTACAGGTTTCTTTTTTGGTCTTAGATTGAGATATAAATTACATTTTTGATGTGAGTTTTCCTTCCTTTTTCCATGGGTGAATTTTCTCTCTAAACTGACTGTCGATTTGACGGGAAATCTTATATTTTCTTTGTTGTGCCAAGAGGAAGATTTATTCACTCCGAACAATCTATGTTGTGAAAGGGAGATCTGTTGAGGTTTTTCGTGGCCTTTAACAATTAAGAATGTAGAAAAAAATGATTCTTCGATTTGTTCAGTGGTTTACAAGATATATCAAAATCTTTGTCTCATGGCAATGGAGGTTTTCAGATGAATCTCTTCATTCTTCTTCTCTGCTCTTCGTTTCTTCGACTCTTTTTATCAACTCTTCCTTTGAAACATGTGCATTTTCATGGAGTGGAGGGTTTGATGGCCATGGTGAAGCTGGTTTGGAGCAGAAATGGTGGTCTAGATGTTTTCTTAACTTTCTTCTGGAAATGGAGAAGTAACAAAAAGCGGAAAAGGAGATAGAATTTTCTGAATTTTGTGCATTTAGCTCTAACTAGCTCGTGGGGGCTTGAAACTTGCATTGTGGAAGGTCGTATTGATGACCTGAGGGCTTCAAGGGGTTGGGTACATTTTCATGTCCCACATGTTCCTTTTCCAAAGGGACAAAAGGGACATCAGTTTACACATTACGCCAGTTTGCACCATTTTTGTCATGATCTGGACGAATGAGGGGATAGGCTCCAATAAACACCTAGGGACTGAACTGGTGATCCAGAGGGTTTCATGTGTGACCAGAGGAAAAAATATGGCTGGGAACATTCATATTTCCCCTTTTTCCCTTTTATTAAGGTATGAAAGGGACACCAAAATGCACTAGGCTCCTGGAGTTGACATGTGTCCACTTGAGAATTTGGTAAAGTGTTGAGCGCATTCTTTGAGCCAACTTGTGACGATGATAACTTGGGATCCTAGATGAGTTTGAAGGAAAAAATTTATATTATATTGACTGAAAAACACTCAATGAATTGAATGTTGATGTTTTGGATCTCCAATTCTAATTGAATCATCTTAAAATTCCCTCTTTTTGTCTCAGGATCACCAGTTGTGCAGCAAAAGAATGAGTTGCCTAGAGAAGTATGTGATGTTTCACGAGGTCTTGTTTTTTCCAAAATTTAGGGCATGGAAAATACCCTCTATTTATAATTTTTTGGGATCATGAATCTTTAATAATCTCCCATAATCCTTTCTTTAATCTTAGGTACTTATTCGTGGTGTATGCTCCTTTAGTCCCAAAACCCCACTTTTATTGAATTGACTCCAAAAAGGCTCTAATAAATTGATCCGGATGCCTTCGAACCCTTTGGAACACTTAAATAATCATTTTTTGATGATTAATTTCCATTTTTATCCAATTTATATTTTTAGTATACCTCTCCATGGACACATGCTATTTTTAGTAAGTGCACTACAGGCGTAGATTTCGACAAAACAAGTCCTAAAATTTTGGACTTTATTCTAGGGTTCCATTCTCCAAATTTTTGGTAATATATTCATCTAAAAAATTAGGGAAATGATATTTTAATCAATGGGGTTAGAATACTGATAAAAAAACACATCCCTCCAAATCCCTAAAAAATGGACTTCATGTCGTGAAAACTAGTTTACGTGAAACTAGTTTTTTCAACTATCATTCCTTCAAATTTTCACGCGATTTCGCCCACTGGAACCTTGATAAGTGAAGAGGTAGCATGCTGATTTTTGCACTTATATTTTTCATGTGACATGGAAGAATGTGGATGAAAATTCAGTCCTCCATATCCCTTAAAAGTAGGGACTTGGTGGTGTGAAAAACTATTCATTCGAAACTAGATTTTTCAACGATCATTCCCTCCAATTTTCGCGTGATTTCGCCCACTAGAACCTTGAGAAATTAAGAGGTAGCTCGATGCCTTTTTCACTTATGTTCCTCATAGAAGACATTAATGGAGTCTTCAATCTCCAGATGTGATAGAGGTGGTGATGGAGGAGAATGAAGTTATTTGTAGTTGAGAATGAGAGGAAGGCTAGGAAAAACCATGTAGGAGATGACTTTAGGGCGCATGAGGAACCAAAAGGCTCAAGTGGGCTTGGATAAATTTTTTTCCCCTATGTCCCTTTGCTGAAGGAATGAAAGGGACATCAATTTCCACTTCACGCCTCATCATGACACTTGGAAAGCATCTGTGCAGGAAGAGGGGGGCTCCAACTTAGCTCTCATGGGCTTCAAATGAGAGGTCATATTAGTGTTCTAGGGGTCAAAAAAGGGTTCGATGCATTTTATTTTCCCCTATGGCACTTTTCTAAAGGGACAAAAGGGATATCAAAATGTGCCAGGATCTTAGAGATGACACATGTCCACTTCAAAAAATGACTAAGTATGAGAACTTGAGAGCGAACTTGTGAAGGCCGTATCTAGAGTTCTGAATGGAGTTTCAAGGTGAAATATTATATGAATTTGACTGAAAATTGCATTATAAATACAATGGTGGGATTATAATCTCTTGAGTCATCCATTTATTCCCTATAAAAGAATTTTTTTTTCTAGCTCCCTAGTTAAGCATTTAAAAAAGTAGATATAAACCTATTGTGTCAAAGTGTTGTGAAATATCTGATTTCACAATCATTTAGAGATATGGATTAAATTTTCTATGATTTGTTTTTTATATCCTAACTCCATCTATAGCTCTTGGGAACGCTTCTCGAAGCTCAGTAATGTTTTTGGCCATGTGCACTACCTAGGCCTGAGAACCCTGTTTCCGATGAATCTGCCCCAAGACCTCAAAATATTTCCTAAATATTCCAATATCATTCCTTTAATGTTATTATAAATTTTATCCATATCCATTATGAATTTTTCTCCTCTTTTTCTATTCCAAGGTGTTTCACCAATCCTGGGAAGGCCAGTGGTAGCCCTTCACAAAACTGCCCAAAATTGGCATTCTTTAAGAACTCCTAAAATCACCTAGGGAGTTGACTTGAATTTCCTAGTTCACCTATGGGAATGAGTTGACATCCACTAAGGGGTCATTAGACTGACAGGGTAAGGTCAGTGCTAATGACAGATAGACCTGGGGTGTTTTGGAAAGGTAAAATTTGAAAATTTTGACATAGGGGCATCATTGTCATGCTTAAAATTTGGGAATTTTCTTATTGCACATTTACATGACAAAATGTCAAAACTACCACTTGGAAACAATCAGGAATTATTTCATTTATTGATTGGTTTAGAACAAACATTGTGTGATTGTGTCTTATGATTATTCATCATTTTTACTTATCTATTTAGGACAATCATTTTGATCCTTTAATTCATTGACATTCATTATTCTTTAAACTATTGAAATTATTTGTGCGTCCCTAGTAGACATATCATTCTAGGTTCACAATTAGGTTTGATTATATCCTTGACATATTTAACAAGAAAAAACCTTAGTAAAATTCTCATTGGCCATGGCCCCCATGACAAGATTGGGATCCAAAAGACAAGCATGAGAAACATCCACAAAACAAGGGTCAAATCCCTTTATCAGTAATGATTTAGGACCTCTATTCTCCATAGAAAAGGAAGAGAAAGAGATGATAGGCTATAGTGGTGACGATTTGGGATCACCACACATGGAGTTAGAATTTGGTCCTGTCTAATTAGATGAGTTCCTCTTTCTAAACAAAGATAGAGTACTCACAAGAGTTGTGTAATTAGGACATAGAATGCCAATTGAAAATGAAACTATTCCACCTAAAAATAATTCTAATGAGGAAGAGTTCCCCCTAATTAACACGGATGAAATTTTAGGACATGGACACACTTCCACCTCAAGCACTAGAAATGAAAACACGGGTGGTTTTAAAATACCACTCATCAACATGCCACATAGGGTAGGGTAAGAGTGGAAAATGGAAATGAGGAACAACCCCCTCTCCATGAAAATGAAGAGGAACCTCATGATGAATAAGTCACTATACAACAATAAATTCAAAACATTAGGCAATAATTATCTCTTCTAGTGTCTCATGTAGAAAAGGAGACAAACAAATATGTACATCCAGAGAAACCTAAGGTTAGAAATAGTGAGATTCAAACAAAAAACCAAGAGGGAGAAACGTCAAAAAATAGTCGCGTTTATATGTTAGCTTCCCCCACTAAAGAAAAACTTATTTCTTAAGAGCTATAATCTATGAAAGCAACACTCACAAGCCTTTAAGAAAGCAACATAGGACATAGCAAGAAATATAAATATGAAGAGCTATGCCCTTATCCATTTGATAAGGCTATGTTGCATACACCTTTTCCTAAGAAATTTGATTTCCCAAAGTTTGATAAATACAAAGGGAAAGGTAACCCACGAGATCATGTAAAATATTTTTACATGGCATGCCAAGAAGTGGAGTATAATGACAATTACCTCATATGACTATTTCCAAGAAGTCTACGAGGGAAAACATTAGAGTGGGTCCTTCACTTACCTCATGGGTCTATTTTCACATGGCCAAAACTAGCGGAAAAATTTGTGCGGCATTTCTCATTCAATGTGGAAATAAAATTAACCATGTTATACCTATGTAATGCTAAGAAAAAACCAAATGAAACCTTTGCAAATTACTTACAAATATGGCGGGGGCTAGCTAGTCGCTTCACTTAAACAATCCCTGAGAAACAACTCCTTAGCATCTTTTTACCCAACCTAAATCTAGACATTGCCTTTCACCTACAAATGTATTATGTTGGGAACTTTGAAGAGGTAATTGAGAAAGGAATCCAAATAAAATAGGCTCTAATCACAAAAGGGACAATCAAACCCTTTTCAAAAGACAATCAATCTTTAAAACCTATGGACAAACCCAAAATATTTAATAAAAATAAAGAATGTAGTACGAGATGGAATCATAGATTCTAAACACATACAAGCGGTCCAAGTTTTTCCACCTTTTAAACTAACCAAAGGACCAATCCAACAACCAGTTAAACATAGAGAATTCACTCCCCTTACTGAATCTTTGTCCACGATCTTAAAACAATA
Organism: Taxus chinensis; assembly: GCA_019776745.2. Classification (NCBI taxonomy): domain Eukaryota; kingdom Viridiplantae; phylum Streptophyta; class Pinopsida; order Cupressales; family Taxaceae; genus Taxus; species Taxus chinensis. Next base: position 41,995,455 of record CM034150.1, read on the forward strand.
TCTAGATGCCCTTTGATGATAATGCACCCAAACCCTCATGGTATAAGGAACATTAGTATTATGATTTCCATCATGTAAAAGGACATAAGACAAAGAAATGTTTAATACTATGCCACTTCATTCAATACCTTATCAATAATGGTAAAATAGAAGTTGATTCACCAGAATCAAATAAGATGCCAAATCAAAAGATGGGAATATTCAAGGAGCCTTTCCCAAAACATGGTAAACAGGGTAAGAAAAATGTGGATTAGGGAGAGTCTTCTCAGAGTTATAAAGCCACAAATTATGTTTATACCCAAACCAATAACAATCAATATGACTCACTTATTATATGTGTTTTCTCTTCTGAAAAGTGTGTGAATACCATTAGGATCAAAGGAAAATATTGTGCTACAGTAACAAGGAATGCTAATCTTGTGATCCCAAAACCTCCTTTGTCTACCCCTCAGGATAGTCAATACAATATCCTAGACCAACTTGAGAAAATGTCTGCTAAGATTTCAATCTTAGATCTTCTTAAAATATCAAACGTACATAAGCACATCCTTTATAAAACTCTCTAGGGGTCAGGAGTGTCAATTGAATTATATCCTTCTCACATACACGCTATGGTGGAAAATATTGCACCAAGTAAACACATTGCATTTAAGCACAAAGAAATACCTAATAAAGATAATACGCATAACCTTCCTCTTTATATAGAATTATTTGTTACTCGCCAAAAGATAAAGAGTGTTCTTGTGGACAACATGTTAAGATTAAACATATACACGTTGAAACTAATTAAATAGTTAGGACACAAAGAAGCAGATATAGAGTCCCACATTATCACCATCACATCTTATGATAACACAAATTATGAATCGACTGGTACAATAACACTTCTGATGGAAGTAGGGCTCACTTGCCACAACATGAATTTTAATGTCCTGGACTTGGAAATTTTGTACAATATGATTCTTGGTCACCCATGGATTCATGCCATGTAGGCCATACCATCGACATTCCACCAATGTATAAATTTGAAAGTCAAGGAACACACTATTACTATTTGAGGAGATCTAGAATGCTTCACCCACTACAGAGCTCTCAATAGATTTGTGTGTATGGGTGCATATGAATGTCCCTCTGCCGATATTTTTGTCCCCCTTCATTTTGAATCTCTTGAGTCATAAGTAGATTCAAACTCTCTCAGTTCTTATACTCATGGTGCTTCTACATTTTTTTCTTCCTTTGATTCATGGGAGATGAAGATTATTGAGTATGGTTGTGGATAATATAATATTCAAAAGGGTCTCCTAGTCTCAGACCTTTCTTTATCACCCAAAACAAGGGGCAAACCCAACTACCACTTCAAATGGCCTAGAGTTGAACAAACAATTGGAACATTCTTACCAGGGGGTATGCTTGTAGAAGAGAAATTGTTGGACCCTCCTACGATTTGGGTCCCCGAGGATACAAAGCCTATATGCTATCAAAATCTATAATACATAAAATCTAGTAGAATGATGTATTTTATGGGTTACAAAGGACTCATATGTGGAAAGTTTGAATAAGGGATAAGGGAGCCAATCCCAACCCTGTACTTTAAAATAGAAAGATATGGTGTCGGCATTAGGCCTTATGGATATCATCCCATGGATCAAGATGCTACCTCCTCTGAATGTGAGGAAAAATGTGTTTTTCGGATAGCGACACAAATTCCCACCATAGCCAATATGAGGATCTTGCCTCTAGGAACCTTTTCATAGATACCACTATCTTTACCATAACCCCCACTAATCCAAAAATTGACCTTGTATACCTTACCCTTGTTGATTGGGACCAATAACATCATGTGCCACTAGACCTCTTTGAGAAGGGTGAGATTATTACATATTTTATGAGCATATGGGATACCATTCCTATTGGAGACCACAAGAAGGGTTTCTTCATTGACATGGATACCTACACGTACTTCAAGGAGGAGACTGAGCTTCATGGTCAACAAAATCTACGAAAAAATAAGGGCAAAATTTTTTCTAAAAAGGGTCAACAAAAATAAGTCCAAGCCGCACAGTGAAAACCTCTTTGAGGTGTTGAATGACCAACAAATAAAAAAATGAAGGAAAAAATAAGTGACCATGTTGAGGGTGAAAATATCATTGAGACACCCTTAGAAGAAGATATCAACCTCCCTCCTTATCCTATGAATATGGAGGATATGTCAAACATGTTTGTCGAAGAAACCATTGAAGTTAATATTGGAATGAAAGAGTAACCTAAGATAGTCAAGCTGGGAGCTTTGCTTTCAACACAAGAGCATAAAAATTTCACTATACTTCTCAAATAATTTTTGGACATATTCACATGGTCTTATACAGATATGTTAGGCTTAGATCCATATTTGGTAGTATAAAACTTAGTTGTGCATGCATACATAAAGCCCATTAAACAGAAGCTACGGAAAATGCATCCACGAGTGACCCTTCTGGTCAAGGAAGAGTTAGAAAAACTATTAGCAACAGGGTTTATTAGACCCATTGACTACTCAGAGTGGATATCTAACATAGTTCTAGTTCAAAAGAAACCTATTGTAATCATAATTTGCATTGACTTTCAAGATATCAACAAGGCATGTCCTAAGGACAAATCCCTCCTTCCAAACATCAACATGATTGTAGATTCGACTACAGGATATGAAATGCTATCTGTTATGGATGGATTTTCTGGCTACAACCAAATAAAAATAGCATAGGAAGATCAACATAAGACTTCCTTTACAACCCATTAGGGGACATTCTGTTATCAGGGAATGCCCTTCAGCCTTTAAAACGTCGGCAAAACTAATCAAAGGGAAATGACTGTAATATTCCATGGCATGCTTAACGACATCATATAGGACTATGTGGATGATATCCTAGGAATATCAAAGACAAGAGAAGACCATCCTGGGGTCTTTAGGCACATTTTTGAACATCCAAGAATATAATGTTAGGTTAAATCCAAGGAAGTGTGTCTTTGAGGTGTTATCAGGGAAGTTATTGGGATTAATTGTGTTAAGAAGAGAGATCAAGGTGGACCCTACTAAAGTAACTGCTATTACTAAAATTCCTCCTCCCAAGAATATAAAGAAGTTGCGCAGCTTGCAAGGGAAAATACAAGCCATCTGCCACTTTATCTCACATCTTGCTGGAAAATGTCACTCCTTCACCCATCTACTTAAGAATGATGTTGAATTCATTTGGGGGCTAGAGCAATAACAAGCCTTTTCCTTTCTCAAGAAATATTTGGAAAATAATCCAATCCTAATGCCGCCAACCCCAATCAAGCCATTATTTTTATACATATCTACAACCCAATTTTCTATTGGATCCTTGCTTTCTTATTATGACCTAAGCTAGAAAGATAAAGTAGTTTACTATCTCAGTCGTACCTTAATTTCCTATGATCTCAACTATCCCCAAATCAAAAAATCTTGTTTGGCCATTTTTTTAACTTTCCAAAAACTTCACCATTATCTATTGAATACTAAAACCAAGCTTATATCCAAAGTTGACCTACTTAAATACTTGTTTTCAAAACCTGTCCTTATCGGTAGGATGGCTAATTGGATCATCCTACTTAGTGAATTTGACATTGAGTATGTACACAAAATTTGGTAAAAGGACACATGCTCATAGACTAGCTAGCAAAGGGACCATTACCTGCAATAGATCCAGTGTGTTTGGACATGCCAAACGATTTCATTAATGTTCATTGAGGAATATTTCATGTGGAAATTAAATTTTAATGGATCATTTACTTTCCATGGTTTTGGGGTAGGTGTAGTGCTAATCAATCCTACGAGATACCGCATACCTCAAGATTTCCATCTAGGATTTCCATGCACAAATAACATTGCAAAAATGAAGCCCTTATTGTTGGGATTAAGTTGGCTATAAAATTGAATATTCACCATCTTAATGTCATTGGTGATTCACAACTGATTATTAAGAAATTCAACGACGAGTACAAAGTCAAGGATAAAAAATCATTCCATATAAAAAGTTGGTGAAAACTCTAAAATAATATTTTGTGCATATCACCTTTGAACAAATTCCAAGGGAACAAAACTGATTTATAGATACAATGACAACAGTGGGTTCTATGCTACGAATTCCACTAGAAAACAATGATATGCCATTCTTTGTTGAAAATCTACATTAGCCTACATATGACATGCTGTAATCGTGCTTGACATGTGAAGTTGTTGGTCCCTTCTCCTCATGGTATGAACCCATCTTTAATTAGTTCCAAAGTGGTAACTTTCCTCCCAACATCATCCATTCTGAAAAAACAAAGTCTTATCCATAAAATAGCTCATTACACCCACCTAGAAGGAACCCTCTACCATCATGGCTATGATGGGAATTTTCTACGTTGTTTAGATGTAGCAGATTTAGTAAAAGAAATCAAGGAGGTACACAAAGGAGTGTGTGTAGCCCATACAAATGGAATGGTTTTAACAAAGAAGTTATTAAGGGTAGGCTATTACTGTCCTAACATAGAGATAGATTGCTACAACTATGTAAGGAAGTATGTGTTTTTCCAGGAGTATTGGAACTTCATCGATGTGTCGTCACAACCTAAAGACAAATCACATCGCCATGTCCATTCTCTAAATGGGGATTGGGCCTAATAGGGAAGCTTACCTCTACCTCATCTGAAGGTCATATGCACATTACAATGGCCATATAATACTTCACCAAGTGGGTTGAGGTTGTTCCACTAACATATGTTATAGGTTCCCAAATATTAAAGTTCATCATGAACCACCTCATCTGCCATTATGGCATTCCTACTGCCATTTTTACTAACAATGGAAAATATTTCAAGAACAAGATGGTGAAAGATCTATGTCAGAACTTTCAAATATGATTAAAGTGTTCCCTGCCATATTACCCTCAAGGTAATGGGAAAGCAGAGGACACTAGTAAAAAATTGTTCAAATCATGGAGAAGATGATGAGTAAAACAGGTTGCAATTGGAATTTACAAATTCACCCTACCCTCTAGGCTTATAGGACCTCCATTCACACCCCTACTGGTGCAACACCTTATTCCCTATTTTTTGTAACTGAATCCATCATCCCCTTGGAAATAGAGCTTCCCTCCCCAAGAATATATCTTAGGGACTATCTAGATAAAGACAAGGATTATAGATTGGCTATACTGGCAGAACTGGAACTACTAGATGAAAGGTGCATCAGTGCACTCAACCACCTTCAAGTGTATCAGAAAAAAGTGTCATGGAGCTACAATAAAATAATCATACCTTGTCAGTTTGAGGTTGAATATTTGGTGTTTAAGGAAAACCAATTCAAAATAGTGGAGGAAAGAGAAAATAAAGGAAAGTTTGAACCTCATTGATTAGGGCCCTATGCCATTGTGGCCAAATTTGGATAAGGAGCATACAAGCTTTCCTATCCTGACAAAGATGACCTACATGAGCCAATGAACACCATGCAACTAAAGCGGTTTTATTCTTGAACATGGCACAAAAATCAGAATTTAAAAAAAAAAACTATGAAAAATACAAAAAAATCAAAAAAGAGAAAACAAATCCTCCAAATGTGAAAACCAACAATTGTGGCACTTTGGATAGGTCTCTTCGTGAAAACCGATTTCAAGTGCCTTGGGAGGATTCATTGTTTAGAATAATCTTACATCTAGGGGGTACCTTTACTTATATTTGAACTAGTTCCTCACGTACACCTGAGATTCTTTGTGAGCCTATCCTTTCAAAGCCTTGATCTGGATGTTTCTCCTCTTATTTATCTGTGAAGGGATTGCCTTTGTATATTCCCATTTAATGTCGGGGGAATCTTCGTGACTTCACCTTCTTGTTTATAACATGTGGCATACGCCTTTACATATTCCCATATAACGTTGGGGGCATCCACGTTTCTTAACTTCCTGTACATAGCTTTGGAAAACTGTTGGAAATCACAAATGATTCAAATATATTGAAAATCACAACAAAATCAAATATGTTGAAAATCACAAAAACATTCAAATATGTTGAAAATCACAAAAACATTCGAATAGGTTCCAAAAACCCCAAAACATTGGAAAAATAGAAAATACAAAATAATAGAAAATTGTTTCTCAAAACTCCCAAAAACAACATAAAACACATAGAAAACTGTCTTATAAAAACATAGTAGTAGTTTACTTGCTTTGTTTCCTTATTTTTTTCTTGTTTTGTTTTTTGTGTACACATTAGTTGTATAGTTTTTCTTGCTTGTACATTTGTATAGTGTGTTGCTTAAACATACCCCATTTAGATTGATTTTTCTTGCTTAGATTAGAATCATTCTTAGTTATATTGACTTTGTTTTTGCATGCTTGTGAATGATTGTACATAGTTGCGTTGTTAAGTTGTTTAGTAGATTTGTTTACTTTTGTTTGTGATTGTTTGTTTGTTACTTTTACATTTTTTGTCATCACATCTATCATCTATCATGCATATCATCACACCTAACATCATTTATACATCATATATCAATAGAATGCTAAGTCTGCATCATACATGTATGATAAGCTAATCATCGCATATCGTATCATCAATGGGGGAAAGAGGGGTTGCGAATATCAAAATATATCCCCCCACGCTAGTATCATAAATATCATCCCGTGGGCTAATTTAAAACATCTCATGTACAATACAAATGATATCATCTAAGGAAATATCATAAATTAAAAACATGTGATACATATGCAACAACATCACAATATAGAGTCCAATTCCTCATAATCATCATATCATATCTAAAGCAATGTCCATATACATGTGTGTCCTAAAGTATACATCATCTAGATAAAAATAATAATTTCATCCTGGGCATGAGTCAAAAATAAGCCTTCATCATGAGGCATAATAAAAAATGATACATCATACATCATCGATCAAAACTAGACCTTCATAAGAGGCATACATTGAAATTACATACATATATCTATGTATACATCAAAATGAGTCATGTATGACTCAATACCTCATGGGGACTAGGTGGCATATTATTAGGAGGAGGACCCATAACCTGTGAACCATGTTACCCTATCGGTTGTCCTCGTGGCTATGTAACTGATCTACAAGATATAGATGGCCTCCATGACCTCACAGATCTACTTGAATGTTGGATATAGTTGGGTGCCCTTTGGCCCTCTAGAAAAACCTCATAATATAAAAATATATAATAGGAATCTCTCCCCTCAGCTTGCATCGAAATGAGGCTATCTCTACAGAAAGTCTAGTAACCTCAGCATGTCCTACTACTCACTCAACTTAGAGTTGATCTCGCTTCGCAATGAAAACCTGTGCATGTGCCCCTATTGCACTCAATTGATCCCTCCAAGAAGTAACTGTCTATAATTACACCCTAGCCTAGTCTCTCTTTGTAGTCAATTTTTGTACCTAGGCCTGTGCCAGCTGAAATAGGCCTATGACCTGTAACATCTGAACTACCATCTGTTGGATCTATGCTAAGTGCACTGATTTTTCGCCTCCTCCACCACCACCCCCTCCACCTCTCAGTGGACTATGTGGTGGGCTACCAACCAACCTTTGTTGTGGTGTTACTCTTTGTAGCTGAACCTATGGTGCTACACTCTGAAGGGGCATCTGTTTTAGTGGTTCTCATACCCCAAATAGTATTCCCACTCGAGGCATCTATATCTATGGGGAGATGGGGATCTACCTTTTTCTCTATCCCTATCCTTGTGCCTATTGCTATAATGGTGGGGGACCCTATCCACCACCACCATCATGGACCTATCCATCGAATCCATCATCATCATCATCACTACCACTGGAATCCTTAGGAGGTGACCTAACTCCTACATCCTAGGCAGCCTACAGAATAGTCAGACGGTGAGGTACAACTATAATTTACCAAGGTGCATACTTGGCTATAACTCGAGGTTCCCAAATCTACGTCAAAGTAACCCATATCTATGGCACCATATAATCAAAACTCTCTCGGGATTAGTCTAATTGAACCGACAACCCCATGAAGGGTTCATTTTAAGAGACCTTTTAGAAATCGGAAGTGGAAAATACCTGGTGAATATCCTCGGAACCGGTTTCAAAGGAAGGTGAATTTTTTGGGGGTCTGACAGAAAAAATTTCACCTGATTTTTAAGTGGTGGGACAAAAGGCTATAGACACGTGATAGAGATTTGCTGACGCAAGTCAATAAGGTGGTTTACGCGCGTCAACAAACCTCATTAACACGCGTCAATATCCTTGTTGACACGCGTCAATGGGATCTGTTGACGTGCATCAACCACCTTTTTGACACGCATCAGCGAGGGTGTTTTTTGACAGCATCCTCACTGACGCATGTTAACAGACCCCATTGATGCACGTCAACAAGGTTATTGATGCGCGTCAATGAGGTTTGTTGACGCATGTCAACCACCTTGTTGACGCGCATCAGCAAATCTCTATCGTGCGTCTACAACCTCTGCCATTTGGTCACGCAGCAAAAAAAATCTCTGTGTCGTGCATCAAAAAACTCTCTGTCGTGCATCTACTTCCTCCGCACTCCTGTCATACATTAACAAACTCTCCCTGTCACGCGTCAACAGACTCTCCTTGTCATGCATCAACAAACTCTTTTTTGTGCATCTGCAGCCTCCGCCCTCCTGTCACGTGTTTACTGTACTTGATAATACATATGCCCCCAGGTGGTATGAGTGAGCTAATAGTGTTCTACCTAGCGAATAATAGAGGATTATATAGGGGATAGTTTCAAGGGTAGGTGAAGATGACCCCTAAAAAAATTAAACTATAATTTTTAGGCGAACAGGTCACTGACCCACGCTAGAAAATTCACCTTTTCAAAATTTTAAAAAATGAAATATTCACCACTAAAATTATCCCTGATGAGGCCCTCATTCTTGGGTTGAGTGTGGTGAAGGAAATGGGATTGAAGAACCTTCTTTCTCATGGATACACAAAGCTAATTGTTAAAAAAGTTAGAGACCTTTATCAGGTAAAGAATAGAAGGTTGAAGCACTATAGGCATTTGGTTTGGGATCCCATTGAATTCCTTGATGCTTTTTCCATTGAAGCTGTGCCAAGGGAAAGGAACACTAGGGCTGACTCTCTAACTGTTTTGGGGTCCTTGTTGATTCCTCATCCAGATTTCCCTCAAAATAAATTCACCATTGAGATGATCCATAGACCTAGTGTGCATGACAATGCAAATAATTGGAAAATTTTCAATGATGACCAACATTTTCTTTCTTTCTTGGAGCTTAGAGACAACTTTGATTAGCTGTACTTTTAGGGAAGTGAAAATCTACCTAGAGAGTGTGTGTCATTTGTTGAAGAGGGTGTCAAAGAAGAGATGGATCAAGATGGATGCATCAAAATGAAAGGCAATAAAATACCTAAAGGGCTGGTGAGTTTGGAGGATATTTTTTATAAACATGATAGGTATATGAAGTCTAAAGTTTCTCAAGGAGCCCGAAAATTTGCTGAGACTAAGAAAGTATATATTGGGAGCCTTGATGATCCCAAAATAGTCAACATTGGAAAATGTTGCACTCAGGAAGAGAAAAAGAGGGTGGTGAATCTATTGAAGAGGTATGATGATGTTCTGGCTTACTCTTATGATGATCTTAAGGCTTTTTAGCCTAAAGAAATGTAACATTTCATTCCTCTTAAGCCTGGGATCAAACCCTTCAAACAAAAGAAAAGGAAATATAATCCAGAGATAGCTGATACAATTTTCCAAGAAATACAAAAGCTTTTGAAGGCTAAGATCATCTTCCCCATCCACTATTCAACGTGGATTAATAATATAGTGCCTGTTAGGAAGAATAATGGTGAGATCCGGATCTGTGTGGAATTCAAAATTCTAAATCAGGGTTCTTTGAAGGACAACTACCCTCTCGCCATGATGGACCAAGTATTGTAAGCTGTCACAAGCTTGGAGATGTTATCTATGTTAGGTGGATTCTTGGGGTACAATCAAGTAGAGGTGAATACTGCAGATCAACATAAGACTACCTTTACTACTCCTTTGGGTACCTTTGCATACAAGAGGATGCCATTTAGTCTCATCAATGTTGGTGCTACTTTCTAGAGGGCCATGGACTTGGCATTTGGCAATTTGAAAGGGAAATGCATTTTTGTGTATTTAAATGAATTGACAGTGTTTTCTAAAGTAAGAATAGATCACTTCCAACACCTTGAAATAGTATTGAAAAAGTGTAGAGAGCATGGGATTTATTTAAACCCTAAGAAGTCTATGTTTTGTGTCACAAAAGGAAAGTTGTTGGGACACATTGTTTCAAAGGAAGGGATCAATATTGATCTAGAGAGAGTTCATGTTATCTAGAAAATTCCTCTTCCATCAAGTAAGAAAGGTGTCCATTATTTCTTTGGTAAGATCAATTTCCTAATAAGATTCATCCATAATTTTTCAAAACTTACTATGAGAATTTCTCACATGATTCAAGGGAAGAAAAAATTTGGTTGGTCCTCTGAAGGGAAGAAATCATTTGAGGTCATTAAACAGGCTATTGCAAAGACTCCAATCTTGGCGTGCCCTGACTTTAGCAAAAATTTCATTATCTATTGTTATGCCACTAAAAATACCCTAGCTATTGTGTTAGCCCAGAAGAATGCTGAAGATCATGAGTTCCCAATTGCATTCATGAGTTATGTCTTGAAAAATCATGAGCTGAATTACACCATGATGGAGAAACATACTTTTGTAATTGTAAAATCTGTCAAGCAGTTTAGGTTTTACATCCTTAATTCTCACTTTGTGGTGTTGGTGCCTGATACAACAATCAAATCCATTATTATTGAGCAATAATTTGGAACCAAGAGAGGTAATTGGGTAGCAAAGGTGCAAGAGTATGATCTTGACATCAGGCCAACAAATCTGGTTCTGGGTAAGGGCCTGTGTGAACTCATTGCTGAGGGAGCTGCCAAGGAGTTGTCCAAAGATGGATTTGATGTCCCTCTTGTTCTGTTCCTCAGCTCGAAAGATGTATGGTATGCTGACATTGCTCACTTTTTAACCTATGGAGAGTGTCCATCTCACTTGAGTGCCAAAGAGAAGAGAGCATCAAACTGAGGTCTACATAATATGTCTATGGGAGACTTTATTCAAATGAGGCATAGATGGAAGGTTTTTTAAGTGTGTAGACAAGGAGAAACAAAATAAGTTGTTCTCATTTCTCCTCAATTTCTCCTCTACTGTAACAACTCATAAAATACTTCGTGTTGGTTATTATTGGCCCACTCTGTTCAGAGATGCATCAAAATGGGTTGGTAAATGTGAAGCGTGCCAAATGTTTGTTGGAAGACCTAAGCTGATTTATTTTCCTCTCAAGCATGTAGTGATTGAAGAGTCATTTTAAAAATGGGGTTTAGACTTCATTGAAGCACTCAATCCACCTTCTAGTGCTGGAGCATACCCACATGCTGACTACCACAGATTAATTCACCAAGTGGCTGGAAGCCATCCTAGTCAAGAGCACTACTTCCAAGGTAGTTTTCAACTGCATTAAGGAGAACATATTGATCAGGTTTGGGACCCCAAACAAAATTGTGAATGACAATGCTTCCAAATTTTCTTCTGCTCGAGATGATGGAATTCTTTCTATGGGTATGGGATCCCCCTTGCTCATTCTTCATATTACTACCCCCAAGGGAATGGATGGACAAAATCAATAAACAAGAACTTGGTGAACATAGTTAGAAATCTTGTAAATTATTTTCAGAGGAATTGGCATAAGAATATCTATGATGCACTTTGGGTAGATAGAATTACACCCAAGAGAGAAATTGGGATGTCTCCTTTCCAAGTGGTGTATGGTGTGGAAGCTCAAGTTACCAGTCACAGTGGAATTACTAGCCTTGTAGTCTAATGAAAACCATTGAAGATTCAAGTTTTTTTCAGCTCTTTGGACAAGAGAATTTTATATCTTCAGAAGCTTGATGAGGAAAGATTGCAAGTGGTTGATAGGATAACAACTCATTAGTTGAAAGTGAAGGCTTTGTTTGACAAGAAATCCAAACCCAGAGTTTTCCAAGTGGGAGACATTGTGCTGCTTTGGGACAAAAGACATGAGCCATGAGGAAGCCATGGTAAGTTTGATTCTCTTTAGATTGGTCCTTTTAGAATCAAGACATTTTGCTGGAGAGAACTCTTTTTATTTGGATTACATGGATGGATCTCCCCTCCCACTTCCTTATAGTGGGTAGTACCTAAAGTTGTTTAAGTCCTAGGTGGCTAAGAAGTCCTTTTGTACATTGCATTTGGTTTTTGGTTTTGGCTTGTTTCCCTTTCTTGTTCTTTGTTGTGTGGTGTGTTTTGTTTTGGGTCTTCCCTTTTGGTTTGTTTTTTTCTTTTCATGTCTTGTGTGTGTTACCTTGTATTCGTTATGCCTTTGAATCTATTTGCCCAATGGATGAGGCACTGGTCTACTTTCCTTGAGTGTTTCTGTGGTTCTTGATCTTGCCTTATGTATTTCCTCCAAGCCAAGTCATCCCCAGAAAGAGCCAATTGTTGTCACCCTCCAAATTCCCCTCTTTTCAAGTCAAGTTTCGAAATTTTTGAGTCGGTACCTTGGAGTATTGGATCACGTCGAGCCTGGTATTTTGTTTGTAGTTTTCCCATTCTATAGAAAACAATTTGAAAGTTAGGCGTAATGGTGGAGTTTTTTCCCTTCTTTTTATTTCTTCCCGTAGTCGGGAATGACGGGCATATCTTCTCGGTTAATTTTTTCCCAGTATCCATGGGTAGTACATGGACATCCCTAATTGGATGCGGCGTGGTCATGTTTCAAGCAATAGCAGAAGCCTCCATGCCTCCAAATGATGTAACTCCAAGAGTAGGGCCCAAGGGACAGTCCTCAAATAAGGTACAGGCTTTCCACATGTCCCAGGTCCAAAATTAAGACAAAACAATCCTAAATCGGCTAAGTATGGAAGGTTCAGTGGATGGCACCACGTGCCTCATTGACGTAACTTCAAGAGTCAAAGCCAGGGGCAGTTCTCAAGCTTGCGCTAGTCCTCCATGTGTCCCAGGTCCAAAAAGGGATAGAGGTGATTATTTAAATTGACTAAGTATGAGCGGGTTGGTGGAAGCCTCCACGTGCCTCAACGATGTGATTTCAGAAGTGAAACCAAAAGGCTGGTTTCCAAATGAGCGCCAGCTCACCACGTGGTCAGAGTCAATGGAGAGACAGAGTTGGCCATTGAAAATTCCAAGACCGGTGGAAGGAGCCACGTGTCATCTTGACGTAATTTCAGGAGGCATTTCCAAAATAGAAACTCAAATGAGTGCCAGCTCTCCACGTGTCTAGGGGTCAACATAAGTCAAGCAGGAAATAGGCCCGAATCAGCTAAGTATAAAAGAACTGGTCAGCTGCTCCACATGTCAACCTAACACAACTTCAAAGGCAAAAAATACAAAAGGCGTATGCAAGCCCGCCCCAATCAATTCTTCCACGTGGGTGGCCCAAATTTAAAGTTGTAAAATCAAATCGAATGGCCCATATTTTAACTAGAAAAATAATGTAACGGTCGTATATTTGAAACCTGGTTTTTTCCGCCATTAATGTTTCTTTACGAATCAAGAATTCGAAAGGGCACGAATGGTTGGAATGATTTATAACCATTTCTTTCTTTCTTGAGGAAGTTTTTACTGTCTCTTGTGAGCTATTTCATAGGATTTCAAAGCCATTGTAAAGGGTAGGAATTTTTTGATTCTGGAACTGTAATTTCTGAATCTGGAAGAAATCAATACAAGGGTTTTCCCCTTTTTCCTCTATTTTCTTTTCCCTTCTTTCTCTGATATGTGAATCATTTAATCCTTGCATGCTTATAAACTGTGTTCTAGTTTACACGATCTCAGGAACTTTGAGTCTGTGGATTGTGTCAGTTATAAACGTGAATGGTTCTAATCTATATCTCATTTTGCTCAATACATATATGGGTTTTCTCTGCCATCTCTTTTCCCTGAAAGTATTGTCTTCTTCTGCCTCCCTCCTCTCTTCAAGTCTTCTATCCTCATGTATTGATAACTTTCAGGCATAAACACATTTCAAGATGTCGGGAAACCACCATTGAATGAAAGATTGTGTATTTGTACATAGGTTTTGCCCCTGCTTTCAATAAGGGAACCTCTCCCATTAAAGAGGAGGGACTTTCTTTTCCCCTGACTGTGGTTTCATTCCAAGTGCAAATCTAAAACCCAACAGTAGACAAACAAGTTTTTTCAGCGATAGTGCCAGTTGTGATGGCCATGAGTTTGATTGGGGTCATCTCGTACAAATGATGTGGAATGAGTTGCCACCAGTGAGAAAAATTTGGTGTTAGTGATCCATCCTGTACTTTTCTCATATATATAGAATACCATATGTATATGGATGTATAGTTATTACTATATAATGAGTCCAACGCAAAATTTTGTAATCGCATGTCATGCCAATATGACTCAATGTTGTTTGCCCTGTAAAATCCACTGTTGTATATCATTCTATAGTATTATGCTAGACTCACACTATAATGTTGTGTAATCCCCATAGTTATAGCGGCATCTAGGAATGGTGTAGGTGCACTCGGGAACTACTGTAAAATGGTTTGGAGTGCTAGTGAAATGTGCTGTTCTAATGGAATTTGTAATGTGTAAGCCATGTGGTGTACTGATGATTGTGTTATTATTGGAAAACTATGTTTTTCATGATGTGATAGTGCAATGTATCGTAATATGTTATGGATGAAACTAGGATTCACCAAAATGAGTGATCCCCCCTCATTTGGGGTGCATGAATAGGCTCATTGAGTTAAGTATGTAGCTCAAAATCAATAATGAGCCGTTGTGTTAAAACTATGCCATACAGGGGGAAGGAAATGATTGTGCGCTGATGTACTCGATGAAGGCACGTGATGACAAATCTGGATAGGAGGCAATGTCAGTACAAGCAAAGACAAAGAACACATGTAAGAATAAAAGTGTGTCATCAAGGGGGGTAAGCTAAGATGCAAGTGATAATGTAAACCACACCAAGAAGACTAAGGTGATCGTGAAAAGTGGTGGTAAGCATGTGGTACACTAGTCACGATGTCACAAGAAAATAAAGGCCGATGAATCCAAAAGTAGACAATGTGGACAGTAGTGGAACAAAGGTGAATGCAGCCCACAAAAAATGGCATCTAATGATGAAGTAGTGGATGATGTGTTGGATATGATGGATGAAGTAGAAAAGCGGTGGATGTGAATGGTGTAGACTTGTATGGACGCAGTGGATGATGCGTACATGAAAAATTGTGGTGGTGGGACCAACCATTACCCAACTAAGATGGAAAAAAGTATGTACCCAAGCATCTAGTAGTCTGATAAACACACTGACGAGTCTAGAGGAGACAAAATGATGGACCACTCATGTGAGAGAGAGCCAAAGGATGTTCCTGTGCCCTTATCCTCTAATTGTCTGCAAAGTCTATTCATGAAGGGATTTTAAGAAATCATTGATCCCTATGGCCATTGAATGTGGTAATAATTACAATAAGGTTAATCACACTGGCATTCTAGTCTATGTTATGGATGATGTTGATTGCAAGGTAAGCGAATTAGATGCTTTTCAAGTAAAGTACAACACATCTATGCGATCTATCATGATGTAGATAAGTATAATGGCTTATGTGACATAGATGGAGTGAAGGATAAGTATCATGTCACAGAGGAGGAGAAGAATCACACTTCTGTGATGGAGTTCAGGTTGATACATTCCTTGTCAAAGAGAAAGATGGAGACTGTGTAGGATGCTCAACTGATGTCAATGGAGGAGAAATAGATGATACAATAGTAGAAGATATATGTGGAGGATCAAGGATATGTGTCGAAAGTAAGATCTACCATGTTCTAATTCTAGTGACCTTGTAGTAAACATGAAGAATGAATGACTCACATGTATCATATATACAATCTTTTCTTAAGTACGGGAATCAAACCATGATAGAAAATGAATTAATTTTCTAATATCAATAGGTTGTGAATACTAGTTGATGCATACAAGCATTGAGGCGTAAGATACAGAATATTTTTAGTGGTGAATATCCGTAATTTGGTGAATATTCCATTTTTGGAAAATTTGAAAAGGAAATTTTTTTAGAGTAGGTCAGTGTACTGTTCACCTAAAATTTCCAGTATAAATTTTTTTAGGGGTCGAGTTTGCCTACCATTGAAAATACTCATATATAAACCTAGGTAATTCACCTAGTAGTATAATAGTAACGTACTAATGTACCATCCGAATTACTTGTAAATTACAAGCAGAAAAAGTATGGATCAGAGTCTCAAAACAGGTTGTTGTAGACTTGCAATAAGAAAGTATCACTGATGCGCGACAAGGAAGATTTTCATTTCTAGTTGAGTGACAATATAGTGTTGCTGACGCATGATAAGAGAATGTGTTGACGCATGACCAGAGGATTGTTGATGCGTGACTAGAGGTTTGTTGACGTGTAACCATATAGTTGTTAACGCGTAACCAGAGGGTTGTTGACGCGCGACTAGAGGGTTATTAACATGCGACTAGATGGTTGTTGACACATGACTAGAGGGTTATTGACGTGTGACTAGAGGGTTGTTAACGTGTGACCAGAGGGTTGTTGATGTGCGACCAGAGGTTTTAACGTGTGACCAGAGTGTTTTTTATGCACGACCAGGGGGGTTGCAAATGGTCGAAAAAATGAAGCATTTTTTTGGTGTCGGATGACAACAAGGTTTGTTGTCGCACAAAAACAAGCCTTGTTTTTGAGCGACAACAAGGCTTGTTGTCATGTGACAAAAAACCTTGTTGTCACCCGACACCAAAAAAATGTTGAGTTCTCCCCCTTAAGAAAATGAAAGGTGAAAATTTGAATCTAAAATCCTGGAAAATTCACCTTTCAACGAAAGTGGTTTGAGATATATTCACTGAGGATTTTCCACCTCTAATTTACTAGAGACTTCTTAAATAGAACCCTTGTAAGATATAATCCTTGATAGATTCTGATAAGCCCTAATTTAAAGTAGATAGGTGGTCATAAGCAACTCTAGGGCCATTATTGATGATAAAACACCAGAGGAAAGCATCCTTCATATCATAGTAAGTGCTAATAGACCCGAATGGAAGAGGAGTGTACCATTGTAAAGTCTCATCAATAAGATTGTTTCAAAATGTCTTAAGTATTAACCTATCATTATAATAGGGTTCCATAGCCACACGATAATGTTGGAGATGTACATGAGGAGTGACTAGTACCATCAAAACATGTGAAATTATTCATGATAAAGTCTTTAGGAAATGCAAAATTATGAATCTTCTTGGGGATAATTTTGCCATGTAATGATCTTTTTTCAATAGAAGCATAGTAGCCCTATTGTCTACAGTGAGATACTGAACCTGATATTGTAATTGACCTACAGAATGCATGAATGATATATGATATCCTATGAATAGGAATGATATAATATGGAAATAAGGTATTAAGCGGTTCTAACTTTCCATTGTGAGTGATCCATATTGGGATGTCAAGAGAAGATGGAGGAGATTCTGATGCTAAAGGAACACTAGGAGTCAGTGCCAAAGGATCTATAGTAGATGATAACCAATAGATCCCAATACCTATAGCAGTGGTATGAAGTAGCATCAGAAACATCCCTAAGAGGTAAAGTGACTGATGAAGTCCATGACAATAGGAGAAGATGCTCTAATAGGTGTAGGATGATGTGATAAGAGGAGATACAATGGTAGGAGAAGAAGAACCAACATATGGAGATGAATCATGCACTATGATAGATACAACCTCAGGAGATAATAGTTGATGGAGATTCACACTTAACAAAATGAACCATTTTTAGGATACAATCATGACTATCAATTGTGTCATCAAAATCTCCTAAAGACTCAGAATATTAGAATGTCATTAAACGTACTATTGAGAGGATCATCAAGATATTATGAAGGTGTATGATAACTAGTATGTGCATAAATGATGAGAAGAATTATATCTTTTGGTTAGAACAAGCATTAGATGGAACTATATCATTGGTTTGAATAAGAGAATAATTAGTATGCATGTGTGAGTGATTGTCAATACCAGGCAAGTAATCGATATTGCGAATCATCGAAAACATCCTTAGAAAGATCTAAAGGAGGATCGACTAGATAAGCCATATAACATGGTTTACAATAATTGAAGGCTATTGGATCCTCACCAATACTAATTCCAATGGGATGATTTTCAAAACTGGTAGGCACATATTGTTTACCATATAAGATTTGTTGTCGAATATCATTGACATAGAAGTATTATTATAGAGAGTCATGCAGCTCGGCGATGGCGACCTCATCAACCTTAGATAGGGTTGACACTAAAATGAGACATGATACACTGAGAAGATTGATGAAATAATCTTATCCATTAGGTTTTGAAGCATATCCTAGGGAAAAAAATGTTCTGAAAGAACGTGTTCACTAAAATGATTAACTAAAATAATGGATTTTATGAGTTAATCTAAACATTACAACAATGAAATAACTGATATAAACTGAAGTATAACTGTTAACTAATTTTATTTGATATTTTAAATAAAATGAAATAATTGAAATAGGAGGTAAAAGGTATTAACCTGAAATGGACTTACGTTGCAGTGATCTGAATCTAGACTAGATGATGAACAGGCATAATAGAGTATGACAACACACCTCAAGAAGTTACAGTAAATGAATATTTAGCCTAAATGGGGTGCCTAGAGTGGGCACCCTATTTTGTAGTACTGGGTGCCCTGGTCTGTAGAACAATTCAAAACCTGAGCCTTTGGGTTATTCACTATATCTTTGCAATAAATCAATATTTTTCACATGTATGTCACACTAGCTTTGTTGATGACATCGTCAACCTACAATGAAATAATCACTTGTAAAACCCCATACAAAGCATCAAACCCATAAAAAAGAAAGATGCGTATGAAGGGGTCAGAATGTCCTTAGCAGCCACAATGGTGGACTTACAACAAAGAGTTGTACTACAACTCATACCTAATGTAGTTCTATGTTATTATGTGTGCAACGATGTGCCTTGGGTTCCCTGTGTATGCCACTTGATGTAGCAATAGCGGGAAATAGCTAGATAAAATGAAAATGGTGGATGGAATAAAATAGACTTCCATTTCCTATGAAGTGTGTAAGTAGAATCAATTCTTTAAAATTCTCTGTGGGATCTCAATTGAATATATATTAAAATTGATCCCAATGGAAATTCAATTAGCATGCTACTGACGGATCCCCCCTCCATACCATACTGATCCCAAAAAATGCTTACTGCTAAGTCTCTTATGCGGATCCCCTAACTTTTTATTTATTTCGATTTCCGCTTCTTGATTTATATTTAAATTAACCCCGAAAAGGCTGAATTAGCAATAAAGATCAGATTATTAAACGGCTAATGAAAGGTTTTCCCGGCAAAGATGTCAAAAAAGTTATGTTTGGACTTTTTTTTTAACTCGAGAGTTCTGTATGTCTTTTCGTAATACCATTGGCAAATTGGTTTTTCCTTGGTTTACTTTGTATGGAGGAATAGGGAGTGGAATAGAAGTATAAAAAGGCATAATGAGCAAGTAAGGGTGCAAGACCATATTGTGTGATAACAGTAAGCAAAGAAAGGTGGCCAAAGAAATGGGTTAATTGGTAGTTAATGTCTTACATATGAAAGTCACATGAAATGCGAAGTGAGGAAAACATGAAAAAATTGTAGACCTAAAGTGCGTGATTTTGTGACTAAAAATAATAGTTTTATGCAAAAAATCATTGTTGACCTACCTTTTTTGTGTATATACAAGAAATGGTGTCTGATTTTACATTTTTTGTTTTGTTGACACAATGGAGGATTTATGATTTGTAGATTTGTTTCTATTATTATGTGGTGAACGAAAAGTGACAAGATAAGGGAGATTGTCTCTATGGGGTATGTTGCCTCCGCTCAACACTGGGTACAAGGGGTACATCTACATTATCCACCTTCTATTAACCTTTGATGTTTGCTTATGTCCTCCTCTAAAGTCCCATTTTGGCCTAATTAGGAGGGTGGTGGAAAAGGTTTGAAAAGGGTTGGATGGAATCATGTTGCACAATCATTAAGGCAAGTGGATATACTATCTCGATAACCTTCTTTGCAACAACCTTAAACAGATCCATAGGATCATGTGAACCGGTTAGCCAAAATTCCTTTTCAAAGCATTACCCATTTGACGGAAGGTCATAACCCTACGTTTTGATGATGTGCAATCCCCTACAGTCTTCAAATTTGTAAGACGAATTCCAACTTTATGTTTTCGTCACTACTATCAAACTGAGGGACACCATGATGGTTTGTGCCTAAGAGGGTAATGTCTTAGGGTAGTGACCTTGAAATCCCCATTCTCCCCCAACCTTCAATGTCTTTGTAAAGTTTCCTTCACCATTGGTTACGAAAAAAGGAAGCTTGCAGTATGTTTTGTATGTCTAATAGGCTTTTTCCCTTGACCTACCATGCGTCAATCTAGCTCATCCTCATTGTCCATTTTAATCCTCTTTGTTAAGAGGATACCAAATATTCATAAAAAACTAATCAACAGTGTTATAGCTAGAGATGTGGATGTGTAGGCCCCTTGATTTAGTGCTCTTAAGCCCAGAGGCTATATAACATGTTTTTACTTTTCGTTACCATCTTTTGGTTTTTCTTTACGTCGAGGGCCTATCTAACCCATATATAGAGTCTAGAGGGTAGGGGTGGGCGGGGGTGCCCTATCTAGAATTATGAAGTATGGAGGGGGATGGGGGGTCGGAGCAGCAAGGGGCCCATATTATAATACATAACAATTTGATTCACTAATTTCTAAAAGTTGCAAATGCAATACAAAGTAGGAATTTTCAAGTTGGTGACTATTAAGATATGATTAATGTTCAATAAGCCTTGCGTTAAATATATTATCTAGTTATAGATAGGAAAAAGTGAGCCATGTGGTCCATATGTGAACTTATGCTGAAGATAAAATGGGATCACCCATTTTGGCTATAATAGATTCCCCACACTCATAAATTCTCTTCCCTCAATCCTCGTCTTAATCACGACTCTTCCCCCATCCAACATTTTACCTTTAATCCTTTAACTTT
Organism: Taxus chinensis; assembly: GCA_019776745.2. Taxonomy (NCBI): domain Eukaryota; kingdom Viridiplantae; phylum Streptophyta; class Pinopsida; order Cupressales; family Taxaceae; genus Taxus; species Taxus chinensis. The sequence continues at coordinate 42,016,649 of CM034150.1, forward strand.
AAAGTCTTCAACACCTGCCTATCAAAAGACTCCAATGCACTTCCGGAGTGGGTGTCATTATTAATTGTGAATGAATACTTAGAACTGGATGTTTCCACCATGGTACATTAGAGCATGGAACATGTTTTCTTAGCATGACCTTTTTTGTTGAGTAAGTTTATAACATCATAACATACATCATTTTCTTAATAGTATTGAACACCCCAAAGCTAAGGATTTTTATTTTTTATTTTCTTGAAAGACTGTTTGAATGTGCATATCAACATTAACAATAATACATCTATATTGGGTCAATGAATCACAATATTTTTTTTCAACGAGGGAGGATGTTGAAACTTGTACACAACATGACATCGACTGTTATTTTAGAAAGTTAATAATCAAGTGGTTCATGATATATCCATGTAGCACCAAATAGGACATAAATTTCACATGTTATAAATATGGGATGGTAGATATAAAAAAACTAAATGTGGGACATGTATTAATGTTGAACATTTCCTTTTCATGATAGCCATTCTTCTCCGAAAGAGGAAAGATGAGTAGGTTGGTCTTTCCATGGTTTACAAAGGGTTAGTTATTTCCAACGTAGGTAGAACCATGACACTTTAATATACCAACTTTGATAGGTTGGTCTAGTTTTATAATTTATTAATTTTTGAGAGGTGGAAATTTTGGAAAGATATTTTGACATATATCTAGAAGGTATTATTAAAATATTTTCCATATCAAGGAGAAAATAAGGATAATCTCTTGCAGGTGGTGCGTCAATATGATGAAATAAGTATTGAGTAACATGAGTCAACCTAATAAAAAATAGTATCAAACTTAAGAAGAACATTGTATTGCAACTATTTTAAGCCATTAGGTGGTTTCTTAATCAATGCAACTAACTTATTTCTTAGTTCTATGGTGTAGACAATTGGCCCTTACACAAGTGAAATATACAAATTTTTAATAGAAATATATAGAAAAATTGGGCTGTATTATTTTATTTAATTTTTGGTGTCAAGGTTTTTTATTAGATGACAATTAATTTAAGACGAAGACATGAATTGAAAGTTGGAAAGAAAATTTTGAGACTTAAATGTGGTAATTTAATATCTACATGCACCACACCTATTCCATGGATCATATTGTTCCTACCCAAATAAGATCCACTATTTATGTTCCAATTCATCGTTTTGATCTCACTCGCATTATTTTAGTGAGTGCAATTTACACTTAAAGGGGCCACAATGAAAAACATGGAAAATCCAATAGGTTTCAGGTTAAAAATCAAACCATAATGCTAGCTTGTCTCACTTTATATCCCCATGTTTTAATTTTAAGCTCAACTAATTGCATGAAAATAGATGATGCACGAAAAATCAATGATAATTGATCCCCTCAAATGGTTGGCCATATGAACACTAGGTAGATTTTATCTATCAATCGAAAGTTTTAAACTAAGACTCCATATGTTTTAATACATTTTAGTACAAATTGCTCTCTAACTTTAGTATGAATGCCATGCTTGTCAGATGAGGATGTCCAAGAGGTTCAAGAAATAGTTATACTGCCATCTATATAAGTATTCACATGAGACTATTTCACCATAAGAACACACCTTCTCGAATGTTAATAAAAGTTGTCGATTCTCATATTTTCCACATAAGACCCACATGCACACTCTAGATATAGCCACATAGAAAGATGAATGAATGAATTCACGGCCAAGAACAACGAAAATTTAAAATTAGAGAAAAAATAAGAAATGTGTGGCTTTAGTATTTGTAATCGAAATGGTGGATGATCACAACTCTAACTATTTTTGTAGTGACAGTGAAGTGTGGATAAGGATGGTATCTATTATTTTATTACTTAGTGTATACATAAGTAACAATTATATCTTTGAGCATGTCCAGGATGCTCCCATTAGTTCACAATATGTATGGGAAATGATATGTGGTAGAGATCATGCCCTAACAACCAATTCATTGTCTTCATTTCACATATGTGAAATATAAATGTGATGGATAAGGGTTTGAAACTATAGTTATTACATTTACGATGTGAATAAACAAGATTATGTCAGATTTTAGCGGCCATCCACATTCTATGCTGACGATTTAAATGTCTAAGGGGTGTCATGATCAACCACCCTCAATCCAATTTAGCGAATTCCTTTGGCATAACAATAATTAGATAATATTAATTAATTTTTTTTTTTGGAAAATTATTATATTTTTAACTAAAAAACCTATAAAAAGTCTTTGATAAAACTAACTGCAACACAAAGACAAAATATAAAGTAATGTTTATTGGGCTCATGGTTTAGAGAAACTTACTGAATTTATTTCTCACCTTAATAGCATTTCCACACATATTCAATTCATTATGGAATCCGAGGTCAATAATTCTATCCCTTTCCTTGATATCTTATTCAAAAGAAAAGAAAATGGGACTCTTGCCCATGGTGTATTCAAAAATAAAATGCACATAGACTGTTACTTTTGAATAGAATCCCATCATCACCCATCCAAAAAATCTAGTGTGTTAAAAACACTTACCTCTAGGGCTTTATAAATTTCTTGTAGTGAACACCTTAATAATGAACTATCCCATCTTTCTAATGTTTTTAAGAATAATGTTTATAATGATCATGTGATAGCTAATACTTTTAAAAATGTATGTAATCCTCCTTATCCTGTTATTAAATGTCCTAATTCTAATAAAAAAATCCTTCCTGCCCTATATTAAGAACACCACTAATAAAACTGCTAAAATTTTGAACAAAAAAGGCATTGCAACATCCTTCCTTCCTATCAACACTCTAAAAAGGAAACTTAATTCTCTAAAAGATAAAATTAAGAATAATCTCTATAGTATTGTTTATATGATTAAATGTTCATGCAGAAAGCCTTACATTGGTGAAACGAGGCATTTAATTAAAAATCAAATTAATGAAGACATTAAATATGACCGTATTGAGCATTCTGCGTTGCAAAACACTCACTCAATGCTAAACACAACATTTGTATGGATTCAGTTTTAGTTATCACCTCAGAAGAGAACTTTGTAAAAAGGCATCTTCGCGAAGCCATTAAAATCATGCACCATGAAAACAACATCCACATGGATAAGGGTTGGTTTTTAAGCAATACTTGGAAAATGGTTGTTGTTGGGCTCCCTAAATAATTAATTTTCTATTATAAATTTGTTTTGGGTTTTATTAAGTAAGTAAAATTTTTTAGCTATTATTCTCTTTATTGTTACCTTTCCTTTGTTTGTATCTATTTATATCATTGTTATTATTACTTTTCTTATATATGTGGTTGTTTACTCTTCTCTCTTATTAATTCCCCTCTCATAATAATTTACTTCCTCCTTCGGTTCTATCCCTTTTTCTCTAAATGTTTTTGTTTTTTCCTTTGTTCCTTTTTTTTCTTTTTTCCACTATCTGGATGACTACAAGTATTTCCCTTCATATTTGTATTTATTAAGGAAGTGATTTCAACAATCTTATTATTATTATATTATTTTTGTCCCTGATGATGGGTCCATATTAGTGACCTGAAACGTTGGAATTCTAAAAATTTATACACAGTTCTCCAAATAAATATTAACACTATGTCAAACTGGGGAAATCTCAGAAAATAAAAAATATAAAGTAATGTCAAGTGACAAGTTCTATCAAAAAAATTGAAAGAGACAAAAAACCATTTGACTTTTTCTCTCATTCACTACTGTTATCATTTTGAAGTGCACATCTGTCTTGGATGGCTATCTGAATCTGACTTTGACCGGTATAATGGGATCTCCTCCGAGTTGTGGGTGCCTCGGATCGAGGAGAACCCCCAGAGCAATTTGGTTCCCTTGATGGATCACCTAAAAAATACTGAAATTTACTGGGTTGAGGGTTAGGAATGAACTGGAAATAACTGAAAGTGGAAAAGAAGGTGATACACCAAATTGTTAGGGACTTGTGCTACACAACAACACACTTGATGACTAGTAAAACGCTGATGAAGTTTACTAAAATCATTGTTCAACAAATCTTACACTCACAAAAGGTGTTAAAACACACTTGAATGAACTGCAAAACTTAATAAACAACTTATTTAAGGTATTGCTAAATTGTTAGCATGCAAAGGAAAACAAACATTCACTTACACATGTAGAACAACTGTTGTAATACACTAGATAGAAATCTTGATATTATAGGAAAAACAATATTTATTGATCAACAAGGTGTACATATAAAATAATTTTGCATCACAAGTGTGCAAAAATAATCAAGCCCCCCATCACCTTTGCAACAAGAAATGTATATATAATAAAAGTCACCCCAACATTCCAGAAAAATCATCCGCTGAAAAATAATTCCCCTCCATGCAGTGCTGGATTTTGATGTTCAATGTTACATGTCACAATAATTTTCTTTGACAGTCTAAAAAATTATATGGATATCATTTGACGTTCAAAATATAATATGCACATCAAATTTTTTTTGATAATAACTACTATAAAATACAAAAATTGAGTAAAATTTTACATCCACAAGATTGAAACAATAAATTTATATGACTTTTGAAAATTAAATTGAAATAAATAATTATAAAATGAGTGCTATCTTTTTACATCCAAGTTCTCAAATTTCATATTTATTGTAATAATTGCAGTTTCCAATCTTTATTTGTAAAAAATCAAACAAATAACAATAAAACAAACAATTACAAATCAAAAATCAATAGAAAAAGCTAAACAAAAAATCATATAAAACTAAAAAAGGAAATCAAACAAAACTAATTGAAAATCAAAATTAATAGATGTTTCTATTTCATAATCATTAATAAGATATTAAGATTTTATTATTTTTATTTTCTTTATATTTGAAATTTTCTATTTTTATTTATATTGTATTTTTCATGAATCTCAAAAAAAAAATTTATTAACTTTCTATATATATATATATATATATATATATATATATATATATATATATATATATATCTATATATATATATATATATATATTGACGATTAAATTTATAATATACATGTCATTTTGATGTTTAAATTATATTTTTGCATGTCAATCATGATGGTCATATTTTAAAAGTGGTTGTATTTTGACATCTAAAATGACTAAAAACGTCTAAACGCCTTGCAAAATCCAAGCATGCCTCCACGCACAATATTAGCCTTATTTTAATACAATACAATAATAAAAAGGTTAAAAATAGCCTAGACTCTCACAAATCTGTCTCTTGCATGGAATAAAGTGGGGTATGGACCTCTTTGGGCAGATAAAGGTAATTTGAGCACCTTGACTTGTTTTCAAAAGGTTATTTTTGGCCTCTAGTGCAAAAAGCTATTTTGTCTTTTCCAGCTCTCCTTTACATGAAAAATGTGAAAAATGGCTTTTTCCCACTTTGGGGGCACATGCATAGTTATCTTGTCATTGATTAACATCATGGTTTGGGTATTGGTAATTTCATGGTGGGTTTAATAATTACGTTTACTTATATTTCACCCCACCATGGACATAGGGAAAATGTAACTCAAGTTTGACTCACGGTTCACAAGATTAACCATGGTAAATTTAATTGACCGTAAGAAATTAGGGTAAGAAACCCTAGCCATTTCTTATTTTTACTTTGCCTGATGTTTAGGCAAGGGTCCCATGGAGGGGGCTGCTGCTCCTATTTTTGTTGAGGGGGTGATCCCATGACAAAATAAATTTAAGAAAACAGGAAAATATAGAATCTTTTCCTAAAAACAAGGTGCACCACTTTTGTAGGAAGGGGTTGGTAAAAAGGGGGGGCTAAAAGTTTCCCCCACCCAATTCTATTTTGTAGGAACAAATTATGCCAAATGTCAATTTATAAATGAGTAAATCTAATTTTGAATTTTATTACAAATTCAAATATAACATTTTTAAATATCATCCCTAAAAAATTGCAGAATACTCTCAAAAAACTTTCATACCATGGAACCACATTTGCTATAAATTTTCCTAAAAGTACTCTCCACATCAGCTAAGAAAATTTAGGAGCCCCCCTCTCATGGCACCACTTCCTTACTTTGGAAGCTTTTGGGGTTCATGGCCACCATTGTCTCTTGCTGGAAAACTATGTTTTTGTGGGATTTTGGTTTGAGCCTTTTCCTTTACTAGCTCTATCTTATTGTTGACAAGCTACTTGTTGGATTACTCTGTGAAAACCACTTGCCGACAACCATGAATTTGGTAAAAAATTATGTTTTCAGGTGAACTTGCTTGGTATTTTTTTCATTTTGTGATAATATTTCAAGGTCATTTATCTTGTGGCCACCATTTTAGCTTGTTGGTTCAATCTTGGTATTTGCACATAACTGGTTTATAGTTTGGGCATGTGCATCTTTGTATTTAGCTTATTTTCAATTGTTAGTTGCCATTGATAAGTTCTTCAAATCTCTAAGGGTTTTAGCTAATTGATGCCTCAAGACACTGGTCATTTGTTGGATCTGTCATTTTTTCCCTAGATTTGTGCGCTTCCTTGCTTTATTTTGTATAACTTGTAGCCATGACTGTCCTGTATCTATATTTTTCCTTTGAAGCCCTTTGTACATCGAGTTGAGATGCATTGGTTCACATTATGTCTTTTTGGGTCATGGCCATTTGGGGGTTTCAATCATTGTTAGTTGAACGATGACTCGGACTTATGGGTGGATGAAAACGTCAAGATTTGTTATATTCTTACTTCCAATGCTTAGTTGTTGCCCTTCCTGGCTTGAGGGTTTGTATTGAAGCTCTGGGTTTCAGTTTAATCCATGGGTTTCAGTTTAATGCATGGTTTTGTTGTTGTTTATATTCTTAGTCTACCACCATGAGTGAATTTTGGGCTTTGTGATGTTTACAGACCTACTCTCTCAAGCCACGTGTTTACCACTTTGCTTTAAGTGGGCTCGGTGATGGGTTTCCCTGTTAAGCTCAGTTGTGCATAAAATACCCAACTCGTTGATTTCACAGCTCAATGTTTCACTTATAACCAAGGGATCTATGCATTTCAACCTCAAGATCACTATGTATGGCTTGCTGTTTAGAATCTGCATTACTCGAGTGGCTCATGTTCTAATACTTTACTTGCCTGAGAGGAAGGTAATCATGCATTGCTTTTTCTGGTTTATTTCATGCTCATGGATTATTCAACTTGGTCTACTCATTAGCATCACTCTTTTTTTTAGACTCAGTTCTCATTTGTTCCCATGAGCTTAGGTTTGATTTGTTGAGTAGCTCGAGTTTTCCATTATACCAGCACCCCTATTGTCTTGGTTTTAGTGTGCTTACTAGTTTTTTCTCTATTTAAGAGCTCGCCACTTGGATCTTAGACCATGTTGTGCATTGTTGGTACCATACCGAGCTCTAACTAACTCTTTCCAGGTTGTGTTATGGCCCACTATGTTTTATTTTTCATTGAGTTTGGTTTTAGCTTATTTACCTCCATTTCCATGGATATGGGTTGTGTATGTTATATTTTATTTGTATTATTACCCCCACCAGATGCTTTTGTAATATCTAGTGTACACTTTTCCTTCAATACTAAGGTTGATGATCCACTTGAAGGATGGATTTCTGATTCAAGGGCAAGCCTTTCCGATTTCATCTTATTTTCCACAACAACTCAAGGGCCTGAAACATCATGTTGCCTCACTAATCCTTTGCTGCTAGCATGATGAACATATGAACTTTGACATTTCTGAAAATTTCTTTGAGTTTTAATGAGAATTTGCAATGTCATTTTTCTCTTAACCCCTTTTGAAAAGCACGAGGAACCACTTGTTGAATCAACGGTAAACTATTTGGTGTGTCTGTTTTCTCATTCAATTGATATGGTATGGTTCCAACTTGATTAATGGCTGTAACCTTAAAAAAATTTATCTATCAAGAGCTTGAGAATCTAATATATTGCTTTGCTAGAATCTATATTTTGAGGTTTTTTGCGACCTAAAACATGCTCTGATTTTAGTTCCCTTCCTGCATGTGTTTGCTATATTTTGAGATGTTACCAGCCATTAGTTCATGTACATTTGCATGTTGAGATATAACAAAACCTTTTGATGTAGAATATTATTGCATGTGTATAGCTGAAATGACACTCTTTCATTTATCCTCTGTACTCTATTTTCCATATATTTAAAGGACCTTGTCTGAAAGTTAGCACTACTTCCTCTTGTTTTGATACTATTTGCAATTCATGCTTGAAAAATCTAAAAATTTGTTTCCTTTTGCAAAGATATATAGTTTTCATTGAATGAATCTTTCCAGAAACATGTTGGTCATGATTCAACTTTTGGTTGTTAATGTTCCTCCCTTCATCAACTAAAAACAAAGAATAATATTTGATGTAGCAAAACATGAAACATGTACTATTGAATTGTTATAAAATTGTTCAAATCTTGATAAAATTTGAAAAGATATGCTCTTTTCCCTTTCAGTTAGAACTTGTTTGTCATTACACAACTATAACGTACTATATTTGACATAAATTTATTGATATAATGTGTAACATATAACTCACTTGGTTAATCATTCCGGAATCTACATTATTAGTTGCATTCTAAAACACTTCTAATATTGTAAATTTTCATTTTTAAAGACTATTCCTTGATCCCATCCTTTGACCGCAAAGCTGTAATTTCCCGAGTGATGTGTGATTCCCTTTTTGAGCTAATCACTCTTTCCTTGCACCATTGTTAGTCTTCTTTACATGGATTACAAATTGTATCTTTGTTGACTTAATCTGAAGTTGAAGATCATGATGCATTTTCATTAAAGTAGGGAAATATTTGCAATTATATGGCTTTCCTGCAACTTTCTAAAAATTTGGAGATAGATACTTTCATTTCTGCAATATTGTTTCTTTCCTTCCTTTATCATAAGTGCTAATGCATATACATATGAAATTGGAAACATGATATGTCAGTGACCCTGAGCTCTAACCCATATCCTTTCTTCTTCTTTCAGGTGCTTGGAGTAGCATCTTAGAGCAATCCAGAAATCTTGGGGTGACCTTCAAACTCAGGAAATGACGATTTAGTCATCCCTCACACTTTCATCTTTGTATTTATATGCATTATTTTTCTTGATCATAGCCATATCCCATGAATTGTGTGGGGTGATGTATACTTTCCTTATGAATAAATGAAATTTCTTTTATGTGATGAGTTATTTGTGTCTCTTTTCATTTTTCTTCAGTAACATAATATGGAATGAACCCATGCAACTCAAAACACTAATGCAACTTCACTTAATCATAAAGGAATAAAATGAATAAATTATACCTTAATTTGATCTAAAACTGATAAACAAACAAGAAATCACTCCTACAACTGTACTTTCCTTTAATACCTGAAAATGTGATCTCAATGCTTATTGTCCTAGTGTGCATGTTTATGATGTACGATGCCCTTCCTATCATTGTCACTACCCTGCAACAATCTAAAAAAGGTTGATGCATGATCTTGACAAAGGTACAAACTAAAAAAGTTATCTTATGTGAGGAATAAGAATCCTAGATCAACATCACTAGTTGTTAATTACATGTGCACTTTCCAAACCTACCACCAAGAGCCAAATCACCACCACAAGTGCTTTGGTTAAGATATTATAGTTGGGAAAAAGGTAAGAAGCTCCTCCCCGTGTTGTGAGATCCATGTCACCTATGACTTCTGTTATCCATTTTTACCCCCTTGGTAAAATGGAAAACTAGAGAAAGGTTAACTTGGACACTTAACGGAGCTTCAGGGAAGAATATGGAGTATTTCAGGTAAAATTTCATGTTTTGGAAGCATTTTCAGTGATTTTGGGAGGTTTGAGATTATTCAGTGAAGTTTTTCCTCTTTTGGGTTTCAAAGAGTTCAATACTTAGTCAACTTTGTGCAAAAAATGGTTAAAATGGATCAAGTTGGCTTTAGGAAACTTAACTCAGTTTCCTTAAGTCTTTGGCCAAGAAAAAATGGGGAAAGTTGGAGAAAGTTTCCAAAAATGGCCTTCTACATTAGAATGCAGCTCCAGGGGGTCGGGTAGAACTAAGTCAGATGACACAAGGGTTCCCTGCATAACAAATGGGTCTGATCTGCTAAGAGTTTGAATGCCCCTTTGTAGAGTGGGTTAATCAAAGGCCAACTGAATGAAAGGAATGGGTCAATTGGTTAAGGTTCATGTTGATGTCGAATCACAACACCCCTGAATGTCTGCAACTTGATGGGTCGATACTCTCAGTGCGATTGCATAACATGGAGCTTTTCACAAGTGTGGGACCTTGCGAAATCGAAAAATCTCTCCGGATGAAGGCCGGTTCCTATTCCTCTATTCAGATGCACAAATAAAATGTAGAGGGTTTACTAAAAACCTAATCTAACTTGCCAAGGAGATAGGGTAAGAAAATGCATAAAATAAAGCCTAAACTACAAAGGTGATGCACTGAGGAATGAAGAACACCTGTCTTGCCAATAAACACAAACCATAAAAAAATGCAATGCAAGATCATGCACAGATAACCAAATTCACAGTGAAAGATCAGGAGGATGCAAATGAACATAGAGAGGGTTGAGAATCATCCACAGACATGCATTAATTTACTCCAAAGATTGATACAACACACTGCAAAGTGCCAAGAGGCAAAGTTGCATTACAGTTTCAAATGGGAGGTTTTAACTCCACAAGTTCACTTGCCAAAGAGAAGAAGGGAGGGGCAAAACAAAATGTCCAACCTTTAGAAAGAAGCCCCTCCTTATAATTTATAGGAGGAAAAAGAGAGGGAGAAGAGAGGAATTCGAAATCTGCCCCAACCACCTCCAGACTGCACCTAACTCATCTCATTATGGCGGTAGGTGGGAACCCTAACAAACCCAAAAAGTGGTGAACTGTATTTTGAATTTTTAAGAACTTTCTCCCACCTAATTAAAGATATCCAGTCATAGTTGGGTAGAGGACCTTGTAAGCTTTCCAAAAAGTCTGACCTTGCATGAATCCAAGCTCCCTGTGAAAAGTTATGGCGATCTGAATATTTCCCGCGTCAGGGTCTTCTGCCTGTCGGGTTCGGGGTTCTCCTCTGCATTTACATCAAGTTTGGAGGATGCCTCGACATGTGTTTGATACTTATGTTTTCCCGAAACCCACTTCCGCTAGTATTTCCAAGATTTCCTTTGTTTCGGGGTTGGAAAATGGACTTGCATGTGCATCGGGTTTGGAGGATGCCTCGACATGTTTTTGCCCCATGCTTTCCCGACTCCAAGACCCGATTGGCTAGGAAGTGCTTCGGATTTGTGGAACTCTCAAACATCAGGACATCCTTTGCGATCTGCATGCTTCATGTCTCATGTTTCCCGAAACCCGAAACTTGAATTTCCTTATGTCGGGTTTCTTGACCTCTCCGACATATTTTCCTTTTGTGTCAGGTTTTTGAACCTCCCCGACATATTTTCCTTTTGTGTCGGGTTTTTGAACCTCCCCGACATATTTTCCTTTTGTGTCGAGTTTTGAAACTTCCCCGACATATTTTCCTTTTGTGTTTATTTGTATTTACCCGAGGGGTAGATATATACAACAGTTCCCTGTAGGGGGCTTGTGTCTGATTTTCATTGGCTGAGGCGAAGTTCCTTTATGTTGCAGAAGGATCGGGGGGCTCGGGAACTCGAGAGCCATTTGGAATTGGGTCGAGCGACGAGGAGTTCCCCGCACGTGATGGGAGGCCAAAGATCGAAGTGGTGAGGTGACAGGAGTTATCTTGGCAAGCTTGCCAAGCCGAGGTGAAACATTGTGTGGGCAACAGTTAGTCATGGAGAACCAGAGTGTGTGGGGAACTAGTTTCCCATAGAATGAACAAATCCGAAAGGCTTAGGCGACAGTTATAATTACCTATTGCGGCCAATGTGGGCCCTTTTTCCCTGTCGAGCCTATTCCACTTAAAACATGGTTCCCCGCACTCCAAACCCATCTGGAGTGAAAATGACACCACCAACTTGCATGGTGATAACTTCATCCCAGATTCTCCATTTTTCACAAAAATATATGGTTGGATTCTGAATTTGATGTACTTCATCATGGATAAAAGAGATAAGAGATTTGACAAGGTTAGGCGGGCTAAAAAAATGAAAAACTCCCCCAGTTCCAAATGCATTAAATGATGTTTTGGAGTCAAATTTATTCTCTCACAAGGCATAATACATGGAAGCATGGGTTTTATAGGGGTTCTCATCACTTTTGTAGGTCATTCAATGCCATTTGTTGGTGTTTGAATTTAAATTTCGAGTTCCTCTCTCTCTTTCTCATTCTTTCATCCATATATTGTAAAAAGAGTGTATTTTCTAAAAGAGTTGGAAATTTTTTATGCTACTCTCTCTTCTTCTTAGTTGTTGGGTGGTTGTAGAGGTTCCAAGCCTCATTTTTGAGCTCTGTAATGATGAATCATGCCTCTTTTCTTCAATATGATGAATTGTACAATACTTTGGATAGTAAAATTAGAGTGTTGTGGTTATTTCTCTATCCTTGCTTGGATTTTCTTATTTTCCCTTTCCTTTCTTCATATTTATAGGTAATTTTGGGCATTTTCCTATTCTTATTGCAATATTAATGATATGTGCTTAATGAATATGGTGTATTGTATGTATTTTGGTCTGTGATGCTTGCCCATCCTCTTCACGCTCATCTTTTTCCATTTTCATGCATTGCAAATTGTTCAACACCTACTTTTCTTAGTTTATCACTTCCCTTAGAGTAAGATTTCTTCATTTTCATGTTCTCCCCTTCTCCCTGGTCCCTTGGAATTTATAAGATAGGCTTATATATTAGATTTTCCTTCGTTAGGAGTAGTTGTTGCATTAGATTAGGAAGAGGAACCAACCTACTCTGGAGAGTTATCTCAAGTTCACGGTCCCACACCTAGAGATAAATCCATGTTACCCAGCTATAATAATTTTCCAGTAAACTCACATGCTAGCAAATTAGAGGATGTTGTAATATGTTGCTAACAGTTTTGACACGCTTGGTGAGAAAAGATCAAGGAGCTTTACATCTTCATTTTAACAAGTTGGTGTGTGCTTATTGGAATCTTGGCCTTTGGAGGCACATTCTAAGCACATCTGGCGACTCCACTATCCAAACAAACCATTTTATGAGTTACAAACCTCATTTTCATCCATTTCCATCCATTTTTCCTTTCCATTTATTTCATTTTTCTTCTATACATGAAGTTATGCTATCACGAATTCATCTCCATCATAGAATTCTCACTTACAGCAACCGAATCGGTTCACTTCACCTCCATAGTTTCAAGATACTCTTCAAGATCAATTTCATGAACTTCATCATGAATAATCCTTTGCATAACTAATCCCAAATGAGAAATTTTGTTATTTTCTTAACCAAAATGTCTATCAAGAACATGGTCATATAGGTGATGATGGTAATTCTATGGAAGATACTAATTTGCAGAGGAAAACCCAGAGAAAGGAGGAAAGTATAGTGCAGACCAAGGCTACATCTCAATTAAAAGAATTCAGGATTGGTTTCAGGGTCCCTTATTCATGGGTTGGCCCTATGCCAAGAAACTATAGCCCCCAGCAGAAGCTTGATTTCATGGTGTAGATGTTGCCACAACTTGCAAAGTGGATTGAAAAGATAGAGGCTTATGAGTCTAGTGTTAGGAAACCTTGTCAATGGGTAAATCCTACACCACCACCTTATAGCCTTCCCATTTATCTTCCCAAACCTACATCATCTCAACCTGATTTTTAATTTCTTAGCTTCTTATCTACTTCCCCTATTATGGAATCCATTTCTCCATCTTCCTATTTCCCATATTATCTTGAATTCTCCACCCTTTTAACTTATAAAACTCCTTCCCCTCAACAAAAGCAAGAAATTGAACCTCCCCTTTCACGACAAGCAATGAAAAAATCAGTTGAATCCTAACCCACCCCTCCTCTTGCATTCCCAAACCCATTTTAGGAAGAAGAAAATCAGAAAATCAGTCAAGGATGGAAGAAAACTGAGGATCCTAGCACTGAAGAATTAGCACAAAATTTGAGGAATTGAGCCGCCAGGTTCAACATCAAGAAAATTCCATTGATGACTAAGCCTTCAGTTGGGATTGAGGTTCAAGAACAGGTGGTAGAAACTAATTTTGTAGTAGCAATAGAGTGAGAACAAGAGACAAATGATCAACAATCTATTTGCTTCGAGTCCAGTGTTCACATTGGCACTATATTTTCATAAATTGTTGATTAATCATAGGCTGCAAGATTAGTAGAAGAATAAGAATCAACTCCAAATCCAATTAAAGAGGAGAAAATGGAGGGAGACAAACTAAATTCATAGGTATTGAGTAAGGAACAAACCACACAAGATATTTCAGACCCTTCTTCTACTTCATCCTTCCAAAAATTTGTTTTTTTGGATGAGTTTGAGCTCTCAAAATTCATGATTGAGGATGAGGAGACACATGGTGAACCAGTTGTGAATTTAAAGGAAATCATGGAGGAAGAGGAACCCTTGGCACAAATGGACAACGAAGAGCCTGATTACTTATCAAATTTAGAGGATTTCCTTGATGGAGAAGATCTTATGGAACTTGTCACCTTCACTACCCCATCATCTATCCTTCAACATGAGGAGCCTCTTGCCATAGAGAAGAACATTCAATAATAACATGCTACTCACAATAGTCCTCTTGAATCAGAATTGGAGGAGTTTGATTTTCCAAGATTTACATTGAACAAGGAGGAAAAAGGGAAAAAGGATGACAATCATTCCAAATCAGTCATCAAAGAAGAGAAGCAACTATTTGTAGATGAAGAAAAAACTCCAAATCAACATACAAACAATCACCTTTTCCATGAATGTCTACAAGAGGACTTCATTCTTGGAGTTAGAATTCAGATCAATGGGAAAACTTAACTTATCAGACCATGCCCAATCAAGTATCTTTTTTCTTTAGAGTCAAAATCAGAGTTGCCACCGGTCACGTTCACTTCCGAGCATGAGGATGAGCTACAAAGTTCCAAGGATTATTTGCAATGCCTCTTCAATCCAAATGCAGAGAAACTAAAAGAGGTATTTTTCTTGTTTCTGATTGATACCTTGATGACTTGGGTGGAAAATAAACTTGAAGTCTTTCTTTCACTCTTGCACTTGACCATGTTAATTTTCAAATCACTTACATGGTCCAAATTTGTGAGGAAGGGAAGCTACTTCTCCTTTACAGTGTCAGGATTTGTTTGAGCTTTCCATTTTTTGGGTTAGAGTAGAGTAGGTAGGTTTTCTTTCAATAGAAGAAGTGCTTGTGCACACTCTGGATACTTCCACTTGGAGCATGTATGATCTTCCTCTTTTGTACATAGTTTTTTGTTTGTTGTCATTGATATTGCACAATCCATTTTAGTCAAGGTATGTTTGTGGGGAAAATCAATTTTAAAATTAGTCCCAAGTGCATTCCAAATAAACATGTGTTTCAAACTTTGTACTGTTTCATCCTTGCCAAGAAATCATCAGTTCAGTTGTGCTTCTTACTTGGAAAGAAATCAAATTTTGGGATAATTTAAGAGGATCATTCTTCATCCCATAGATCAGATTTTGTAGAGAAGAGAGAAGAAAATTTTAGGTTCAAAACAATTTTCCACTTGATCTAAATTTCAATATTTTTTATAAAATTTGGAAAATTTGAGCAATAACATATAAATTCTGAGTTCATGTAGTACCTCAAGAGGTTCAGGGAAAAAAATTTCAGAGCTTTGGATTAGATTTCAAAGTATCGGGTTGACTCCATGCCTAATAAAATGCTTCAAGGCCAATGATCAGCTCATCTAGTAGCCAGATTTCCCAGTGAATCACCAAATTATTATGCATTTTTACCCCCTTGGTAAAATAGAAAACTGGAGAAAGGTGAACCTAGCCACTTGATGAAGCTTCATGGAAGAATTTGGAGTATTTCAGGTAAAATTTCATGTTTTGGAAGCATTTACAGTGATTTAGGGAGGTTTGGGATCATTCAGTGAAGTTTTTCCTCTTCTGGGTTTCAAAGAGTTCAATACTTAGTTAATTTTGTGTAAAAATGGTTAAAAATGGATCAAGTTGTCTTTAGGACACTTTACTTAGTTTCCTCTAACTCCTTGGCAAAGAAAAAATAGGGAAAATTGGAGAAAGTTGGAGAAAATTTCTCGAAATGGCCTTCTGTAGTGTAATGCGGCTCTATGGGGTAGGGTAGAACTAGGTCGGATGGTATAAGGGTTCCCCACACACCAAATGGGGTAGGGTAGAGTTTGAACGCCATTTGTAGTGCGGGATAATCGGAGGCCGACAAAACTAAGGGAATGGGTTGATTGGGTTAAAGTTCCCCGCAGGTGGCTCGTGTCTGATTTACATTGGCCAGGGTGAAGTTCCTTAGTGTTGTGGAAGGATTGGGGGGTTTGGGAACTCAAGGGCCATTTAGAAATGGGATGGATGGCGAGGAGTTCCCTGCAAAAAAAGTTAGGATGAAGATCAAAGTGGCGAGGTGAAGGGAGTTGTCTCAGTGAGCTCGCCAAGCTCACCAAGATGGGGTGAAAAATTGTGTGGGTGAAAGTTAGCTATGGAGAAGCAAAGGGCCCAAGTAACTAGTTTCTTGCAGAGGGAGAAAATATGAAATGCCTAGGTGACGATTATAATCATCCATTGTAGCCAATGCAGGCCTTTCGGGCCCACTGAGTAGACCAACCTTGTTCCACTTAAAACACAGTTCCCCGTGGTCTAAACCCATCTGCAATCGAAATAAAAAATATAACAATGTTATGCGGACTATGGAGAATAAATAGGAACCCAACCTAAAATTTTTAAAAATGAGCAAAAATGACACCCTCGACCCGCATGGTGATAACTTCGTCCCAGATTATCCATTTTTCACAAAAAATATGTGGTTGGATTCAAAATTTGATGTACTTCATCATGGAGACAGGATATCAAAGATCTGATAGGGTTAGGTGGGCCAAAAATGTGAAAAAATACCCCAGTTGCAAATGATCACTTTCAGGTGCAACAAATGCATTAAATGAGGTTTTGGAGTCAAATTTCTTCTCCCACAAGGCATAGTACATGGAAGCATGGGTTTTGCAGGGGTTCCCATCACTTTTACAGATCATTCAATGTCATTTTTTTGTGGTTGAATGCCAACTTCTAGTTCCTCTCTCTCTCTCTTTCTCATTATTCCATTCATAAATTGTAAAAAGAGAGTATTTTCTAAAAGAGTTGGACATTTTTGATGTTACTCTCTCTTGTTCTCAATTGTTGGGTGGTTATAGAGGTTCCATGCCTCATTTTTTAGCTCTGCAATGATGAATCATGCCTTTTTTCTTCAATATTGTGAATTATGCAATACTTTGGAGCAATAAAACCAGAGTTTTGTGGTTATTTCTCTACATTTGCTTGGATTTTCTTGTTTTTCCTTTCCTTTCTTCATATTTTCAGGTAATTTTGTGCATTTTCCTATTCTTATTGTAGGCTTAATGATCCATGCTTAATGAAGATGGTGTATTATATGTATTTTGGTCTGTGATGCTTTCCCATCCTCTCCATGCTCATCTTTATCCATTTTCATGCATTGTAAATTGTTCAACACCCCCTTTTCTTGGTGCTATCACCTCCCTTAGTGTAGGATTTCTTCATTTTCATGTTCTCTCCTTCTCCTTGGTCCCTTGGAATTGATAGGATAGGCTTAGATAGTAGATTTTACTTCATTAGGAGTAGTTTTTGCATTAGATTAGGAAGAGGACCTAACCTACTCTGGAGAGTTATCTCAAGTTCATGGTCCCACACCTAGAGATAACTCTATGTTACCCAGTTACACTGATTTCCCAGTAAAATCACATTCTAGAAAATAAGAGGGTGTTGTAATTTGGTGATAAAAATTCTATGGCCACAACCCTAAGAAGGTGACTTGTGGTAGGGGAGTCAAGTGGCATTCTGTGATAAACACATAAGGAATTCCTCTAATGGTCTATTAGGCATTGGGGAAGGTCAAATTCTAGTTAGATATTTTAAGCATGAAAATGTATATACAACATAACAGTTGATATAATTGAGACATGTATTCCGTAATATCTTAGAGGGACTTGATTTTTTTTGGCTAATCCATTATGAATGTAAAACAATATTTTGTTAGATAGTCTTATTATACCATGGTCTAGCTCTGATCACTATCCAATATTGTTATCTACTAATCAAGATGAAGCTCAATGGAAATCCCCATTTAAATTTGAATTGATGTGGCTCCAGGATCCTCAATTACCGAAGCTTATCAAAAAATGGTGGTCCTCCTATTTTATTATGGGGTCTAAAATGTTCATTTTCTCTTAAAAATTGAAGCTTTTAAAATGTATGTCATTAGTATGGAATTCATCTCATTTTAAAAATATCTTCTAGGAAAAAATCATAGTAGAGAAAGATCTTCAAATCATGAATGAACAATTCTTTATCTGTGGTATGGGTCAAGAGGAATTTTATAACAAAAAATAATTTCTTGAAGAATTGGGGGAAATTCTTCTACTAGAAGAGATATATAGGAAATTGAAGTCTAGAGAAAATTGGTCAAAAGAGGGTGATCAAAATACTAAATAATATCATGTTTTTTTAGGGCTAGGCGGAGCTTTAATTTCATATCTAACATCAAGGTTCACAATGGAGTGTTGGCTACAAAACATGAAGGAATAAAAGAGGATGCGGTTTGGTTTTTCTCTAATCTCTTAGGAGGGTAAAATCAATCTTTGTTACCTCTTCAATTAGAAATGTTAAGGAACATCCCTTCCCTTCTTTCAGATAATCTTAATTGGGCTCTAATGTCTTATTTCTCCATGGATGAGGTTCAAAGAGTGTTTTTTCAATGGAAAAAGGTAGGGCACTTGGTCCAAGCAACTTTTAGGGAGATTTTTATCAAGAGTTTTGGCATATTATAGGTAAGGATGTATGAGATGTTGTTGTAGAATCTTGCAAATCCAATAAGATATTAAATGTATTTAATTTTACTTTTATCAGTCTCTTTCCTGAAAAAGAAAGACCTGAGTCTTTTGATGATTCCACCCGGTCTCTCTCTATAATACAATATAAAAAATTATTTCGAAGGAAATTGCTCTAAGGTTTAAGCCTTTGCTTTAGTAACTAATTTCTCAAGAAAAGAGCGGTTTTGTGCCTAGAATATATATCTAAGAGGGTGAAATTCTTACTTATGAATTGATGCACTCTCTTTTAATTAATAAAGTTCCATGAATGTTGCTTAAACTAAATATTAGCAAATCCGTGATAGAGTAAATTAGAGGTTACTTATGAAGATCTCAAAAAAATTTGGTTTTTCCCTCCCCTTATGTGAAGGGATATTTGAATGTATTTCTACCCCATATTATTTTGTTTTAGTTGTTGGATCTGATGAAGGTTTTTTTCAGATAAATAGAGAAATTAGACAAGGGGATCCCCTTTCCTATTTTCTCTTTATCCTTGTAGCCGAGGCTTTAGGAAACTAAATTAAGGCTGCGATACAAGGTAGTGTTATTAAAGGGATCAAGGTAGTTAAGGGCTCGGTTATGGTCTCCCATCAATAGTTTTTGGATGATACTTTCCTTTTTGGGGCTACCTCCATGCCTGAGGCTAAAATGTTTAGATCTATCCTGGATTCTTATTTGAATGTTTTTGGTCAGGTTATCGGTAAACCTAAACCTGTGATCATTTTATTTGATTTTTCTCTAAATCTAGCTCAAAGAATAAAATGGATATTTGGATTCAATTTAACAAATCTCCCTCATAAGTATATGGGTATTCCACTTTTCACTAAGGTTGAAAGATATTTTATTTGGAATAATTTGATTAAGGCTTTTGAATTTTGTTTTCAATCTTGGAAAGGAAGATGGTTATCTATTTCGGGGAGACTTATTTTAATTAAAATAATTTTTATTGATCTCCCAATTTACATGATTTTTGTTCTCAAAATCCCTAAGATGGTCTTGGAAAAATTAAACAAAACTATGAGAATTTTTTTGTGGCATAGTACGAAGAAAGTTAATAAGATTTTTCTAGTTAAGTGGGAGACTATTACTTTTCCTAAAGATTATAGAGGGGATGGTATTATCAAGTTAGAAAAATTTAATATGGCTCTAGGAGCCAAGTTACTTTGGTATTTACTTACCAATCCCAAGAGATTATTTGGCAGGATCCTGGAAAAGAAATATCTGGGATCCCCTCTCTTTGTTTCTTTTCTCTTCATAAAATATTCTCCTAAGGGATCTCATATCTGAACTATTATTCTCTCTTATAGATATATTTTCACACAAGTTTTAACTTGGTTGATAGGAAACGAGGATTAAACAATTTTATGGGAAGATTCTTGGAATAAATTTATAGCATTGGCGGAGATGCCAGAGTTTCAAGAATTGAAAAGTCTTTCTTGTTCCTCTTTGGGGGGGGGGGGGGGGGAATAAGGGATTATGGATCTATAAATTATGTTAAATCTCCTTTAATGAATTGGAAGGAATGGGTGACTAACCTATTCTTGAGGAGGTTAAATTGAGACATATAATGAAATTGGAACTAAGAGAGAAATCCATGTCACTTCAAGCTGATGAAATAATATGGATTAATTCTAAATGAGGTGTACATTCTGTTAAATGTGGGTATAAGCGTTTAGTGCTTGAAGATGGTTTTGAGGAAAAGGAATGGATATGATGCTGGTACAAGGCTTTTCCTCCCAAAGTGGGGGAAATTTCTTAGCTTGAATTTAAGGGTAAAATTCTTACTTAGAAAATAAGACAGTTAAAGGGTATAGAAGGTCCTACCATATGTGTGTTATGTTATGCAACAAAGGAAGACATTGCTTATTTATTGGTTCATTATCCATGTGTGGAGAAATGTTAGAATTATATTTTCTCTAAATTAAATCTCTCTTGGGTGTAGCTAGAATCTCTCTCTTATGTACTCCTAGCTTGGCCAAGAATTAGGCCCATAGAAGCTTTAGCTTCTATATGGGGTTGTAGTACATTCTTTCTGATTTAGCATTTTTTAATGAGAGTGAAATAAGACAATATTTAGAGAGGAATCTAGCGATGTGACTATAGTTCTCAATAGATTGGAACTGTCCATCTATGAAAATGTATCCATTCATTAGAAATTTGGAAGTACTTTCTCTATTAGGGTTGAGGAAATCTTTAAAAATTGGCCCAAATTTAAATCTCCCTTTCTAGGATCCCATGATGATTTTCAGTTCTTTGTTAGTAATAATAGGCATCTAGCAGTTTGGGTCTCCCCTCACCATGGGTATTTAAACTTGAATTTAGATGGGGGCTCAAAAGTAATCCAGGTAATTTGGGGGCAGGTTTTTTTATTAGAAATGAGAAGGGAGATTTGGTGTTAACGGGTTAATTTTGACTTATGGAGGGGACTAGTAATTTGGAGAAACGTTAAGCACTTGAGAAGGGTTTTAAAATGTCAATTGAAAAGGGAATTTGAAAATTGAAAATTCAAGGAGACTCACAAGTTACTATTAATTCAGTTATAAAAAGAAGGGCTCTTTCTTGG
Organism: Taxus chinensis; assembly: GCA_019776745.2. Classification (NCBI taxonomy): domain Eukaryota; kingdom Viridiplantae; phylum Streptophyta; class Pinopsida; order Cupressales; family Taxaceae; genus Taxus; species Taxus chinensis. The sequence continues at coordinate 42,038,202 of CM034150.1, forward strand.
AAAATTAATCTATTTTTGAAAAAAAATCTATTATGGCTCAGTAAATTTGATGATTGGTCTATTAATCATAATTATAGGGAGAAGAACAAAATTGATGATTTATTAGAAAATATGGGCATGGAAAAAGTCTCTGAAGCCATCATTAGTAGTAATGATCAAAATTTTCTGGGTCATAAGGAATGCATTGTTGAAGAGTGTCCATAAAATCATTCATTTGAAGGAAGGTGACATGTGTGGATGTATGGGAAGGGTCTATCATCAGGTTTTAATAGGAGGCTTCTTGGGTATTCTATCCTCATGTAGTTTTTTTAGCCTTTTTCTTGTTGCATCTGAATTGATGATGGAGGATATTTTATATCACTTTCTACAATTGTTCTTGTTGCATCCAAATTGTTTTGAGCCACTACTGTGAAAATATTAAAACTAGTGTTCAATATTTTATCCCCTCAGACTTTGGAATCCATACAAAGGATAATTGGGGATAGGTATCTGAATTTCAAAGGTTTCCTTCATATAAATACAGAGGTGGCTACTATGTTTGTGTGTCATCTATTGATCATTCGCCTGGATAAGGAGTTGGCGGTGTCAATTGGAAGTTATTTTATGCAGTCTCGACACAAGGTTGGAATGGAAGATGCACTATCTAAGGTCTATCTTACAGCCTTGCAACTATTTTTTTGAGAATGAATGGTTTCAAGACAGAGTGGTGGATATGGCAATCTTTGTAGAGATGAAGTGTTGATTAGAGACCTTGCTACATTTCATAGAGACAATTAAACTCTTTTGTAATGGGAAATAATTTGGGGTCTTGTACATTCTTTGTCTTGACTTTAAGTCTATCAAAGATATGATTCAACATTCCCCTTCAAAAATCAAGGATATTCGGTGCATGGGGGATGCCTCTTACAAATGAATTGAGAATATTTCCTCTTAATGTGTGGTTGGAGGTTTTGTGAAAGAAAGGAATATGCTCTCAAGGTCAGGGGAAGAGGAGGAAGAGGATCAAGTTTTTATTGGGTCTTCTAACTCCAAGGAATAATTTTCATCTTGTGTCTATCTCTTTTTATATAGGAATATGTTTGCATTAGGTTGGATTTGTTATATGTATTTAGTAGTTTGGGGCCCAACCACTAGTCGTGCTTAATACAATATTTTATTAATACTCTACTGTTATATCTTGGTTTGTAAAGGGAAAGGGACCCTTCAACTATTGTTTATCTATGAAAAAACATAACAAGAGATTTGATGCACTTGTATTCAGGGTCCTTGTTTCCAAAATGAGTACCATGCATCATTTTAAGAAATTGATTACAATTACAAGACTTAGAAGGGTTTTTATGGTGGTTTTACACACATTTTGAGGCAACCTTATGTTTGAAACTCATCAAAATAGCTTACTCTTTTTTATCTGAGTTCATACAGGATAAACTAGGAAGGAACTTAGGTAAAATCTTGTGTTTTTGCCTCAATAATTTAAAAAATGTTCAAATAATTTTATTTATGTTAGGGCCAACATTTCAAAGTTTAATAGATCAAAACATGAACATGGAAATATATGGAATCTCCAAGCTATTTGACTTAACCAATTTTCATATTTTTAATGCTCATCAAATAGATTGAAGACAACTGATAAAGGTTAACAAATGAAATTTATTGTTCATCCCACATCCCTAAAAAATAGTTAGGACTTAACAACATTTACATGATTTTCAATGCCCTAAATGGATGTTTTGCAAGTGTCACTAATTGACATTTGAAAATCTTGCAAACTTTGAAATGTTTTCCTTTCCTTAATTATTTCCATATCACCGATGTTTGAAAAGTGATTTGAATACATGTGGAGGTGATTGATGTTCAAAGTTGTCTTGAGGCCTTGGTCTAAACTTCCAAACTCTTCAATTAATCAATTTTAAGTAAGTTCCTACAGAGGACACGTGGAGGAAATTGAAGGTCAAAATTCCCATTGAGATATTTGCAAGTTAAATTTCCTCACTTTAATGTTATCCACCTAGCAAATCTATGATGAAATACAAGTTCATAGGAAGGACACTTTGAAACAATCAGTATTTAGGGTTCACATGAAGATGACTAAGGGTTAAGGCTTCTCACTCAATTATGCAGAAGAATGATTATGGGAACGTGGTGTATAGAGGGACAACTATTGAAAATCAGTTGATTAAGACTATATCGAATATTCCCACCTTTTTTCTTCGCTTAAAAAAATATTGAAGAGCCTATGGAAGACACATGGTAGCAATTTGTGTATTTTGAGATTCACTACAACAGTTGTCATATGAGGTCAAACTTGACAGTTTGGCTTAGTTTTAATCAAATCTCGAGAACGTTATGGTGACATGTATTAGGATATGGTTTTTCCTTCTTATATTTTGATAGATATCTCCATTTGAGTTGCACATGGTACAAATAAAAAGGTCTTGAAGAGAGCTACATTCTGAGCCCAGTATCAATAAATAGGATGGAGAGATTCATAATATTTTAATGACAAATTTTTAGTTGTCTGTGGATGCTTAAGTGGCTCAAATGGTGCCAAATCAATTGTTGATGCTTTTAGGTCATTTTTATCTCTTCTAGAAGATGCTTTGAACTATTAGTTACCTTGTTGTACCATAAAAATGTAGAGGAAGATGTTAAATGACTTGTTGAGTTGTCTTAATTAAAACATGATCTTCTCTACCAAATGGTAGCTTGATCTCCATTAATCCTTATGATCTCATTAGATTACATTAGTATCTTTTAAAATATAAATCCTCAAGCAAAGATCAACTCATTTTTTAGAAAGGTAAATAATGAAATTAGTAAAATATGATCTTCTTCCAAACACTCAAGGGTTTTATGTTTAGGCTTTATCTCAAGCTCTTCATAGCTATTATGGATCATCATGATACTTTCAAGAAATCCCTATAATATGCCAAATAGTGGTTTTGGGTAGATAATATTTAGATTAAGCATATTTTAAACATCTATGATCTTTAAAATAGTCGTGCTTAATACAATCTTTTATTAATACTCTACTGTTATATCTTGGTTTGTAAAGGGAAAGGGACCCTTCAACTATTGTTTATCTATGAAAAAACATAACAAGAGATTTGATGCACTTGTATTCAGGGTTCCTTGTTTCCAAAATGAGTACCATGCATCATTTTAAAAAAATTGATTACAATTACAAGACTTAGAATGAGGTTTTATGGCGGTTTTACACACATTTTGAGGCAACCTTATGTTTGAAAACTCATCAAAATAGCTTACTCTTTTTTATCTGAGTTTATACAGGATAAACCAAGAAGGGACTTAGGTAAAATCTTGTGTTTTTACCTCAATAATTTAAAAAAAATTCATATAATTTTATTTATGTTATGGCCAACATTTCAAACTTTAATAGATCAAAACATGAACATGGAAATATATGGAATCTCCAAGATATTTGACTTAACCAATTTTCATGTTTTTAATGCTCATCAGATAGATCGAAGACAACTGATAAAGGTTAAAAAATGAAATTTATTTTTCATCCCACATCCCTAAAAAATAGTTAGGACTTAACAACATTTACATGATTTTCAACGCCCTAAATGGATGTTTTGCAAGTGTCACTAATTGGCATTTGAAAATCTTGCAAAATTTGAAATGTTTTCCTTTCCTTAAGAATTTCCACATCACCGATGTTTTGAAAAGTGATTTGAATACATGTGGAGGTGATTAATGTTAAAATTTGTCTTTAGGCCTTGGTCTAAACTTCCAAAATCTTCAATTAATCAATTTTAAGTAAGTGCCTACAGAGGACATGTGGAGGAAATTGAAGGTCAAAATTCCCATTGAGATATTTGCAAGTTAAATTTCCTCGCTTTAATGTTATCCACCTAGCAATTCTATGATGAAATACAAGTTCCTAGGAAGGAAACTTGGAAACAATCAGTATTTAGCGTTCAAATGAAGATGACAAAGGGTTAAGGCTTCTCACTCAATTATACAGAAGAACGATTATGGGAACGTGGTGTATGGAAGGATAACTTTTGAAAATCAGTTGATTGAGACTATATCAAATATTCCCTCCTTTTGTCTTCACTTAAAAAAATATTGAAGAGGCTATGGAAGACATGTGGGTAGCAATTTGTGTATTTTGAGATTCACAACAACAGTTGTCATATGAGGTCAAACTTGACAGTTTAGCTTAGTTTTAATCAAATCTTGAGAACGTTTATGGTGACATGTATTAGGATATGGTTTTTCCTTCTTATATTTTGATAGATATCTCCATTTGAGTTGCACATGGTACAAATAAAAAGGTCTTGAAGAGAGCTACATTCTGAGCCCAGTATCAATAAATAGGATGGAGAGATTCATAATATTTTAATGACAAATTTTTAGTTGTCTGTGGATGCTTAAGTGGCTCAAATGGTGCCAAATCAATTGTTGATGCTTTTAGGTCATTTTTATCTCTTCTAGAAGATGCTTTGAACTATTAGTTACCTTGTTTGTACCATAAAAATGTAGAGGAAGATGTTAAATGACTTTTTGAGTTGTCTTAATTAAAAGATGATCTTCTCTACCAAATGGTAGCTTGATCTCCATTAATCCTTATGATCTCATTGGGATTACATTAGTATCTTTTAAAATATAAATCCTCAAGCAAAGATCAACTCATTTTTTAGAAAGGTAAATAATGAAATTAGTAAAATATGATCTTCTTCCAAACACTCAAGGGTTTTATGTTTAGGCTTTATCTCAAGCTCTTCATAGCTATTATGGATCATCATGATACTTTCAAGAAATCCCTATAATATGTCAAATAGTGGTTTTGGGTAGATAATATTTAGATTAAGCATATTTTAAACATCTATGATCTTTGAATTGGAAAAAGATGCAAAATAAATGGATATTATTCAACTTCTTCACCACATTTTTTGGCCCTCTCTTCTCTTCTCTCTTCTCTTTCCCTTATATATGTGTGTGTGTGTGTGTGTGTGTGTGTGTGTGTGTGTGTGTGTGTGTGTGTGTAATTAGGTGAAATTGTAAAGGGTCCCTCTTCCTTGAAGGAAACACAAATCTTCTCTTTTTAGGGCCTATTTTTCCAAGTTCCTCTGACCTTTGGTTTGAGCCTTGTAGGTGAATGATCACCTTGAGTTATTATGGTACCATATTGTGTATACTCTAGTTTTTAATAAAAAATTGGTTATGTCTTGTATATGCACTCTATTTTTGTGTTAATTTCCCCTTACCTCTCATTTATCTCTGTGATCTATTATGTATGGAATTTCCAAGGTTGTTGTAGACTCGTATATTTCACACCTAGGTGTCCTGACGCATAGTAATCATATTATCATTATTATCACTATTCACGTTATTATTCCTATCCTAAGTCCATTATTCATATAATTCAATTTACCATCGTAAGAACCTCATTTACCGACGTAGAATCTTATTTACCTTCCCCTAACCATCTAAAACAAATATAACCTAAATTACCATACTTATCCCAATCCCTAATCTATTCCTAACCTTGCACTGTCCTTAAAAAATATCAATCCTCAGATGGAAAGTGGTTTTAACCATTTTATATATTTCAATAGTTTGTTTTCAACCATCCTTGACCAAATCAATAGATATCTGTGATCAACGGAGATTTTTTGCGGGTGTTTTCAATTATGTTTAGCCACCTTAATTCTCCATTTATTAGTTAGACATAGATTGGATTCAGGAATGAATTGATGTACCTTATATGACATCATGACATTAATAGACATCAACACTTTGATGTCATCCTTACAGAACCCTTGTTAAAACAATCAATCAACCATTTAGAGCCTTTTTATCCTCCACAACATTCAACAAGGTTAGTAAAATTATTTTTATCATTTTCAATCATATTTTGCATTAGCCACATCGTACAACAGTCATCTTCACTATCCTTTGTACCCATTATGTATTTTATCTTCTGTTTGATCATTTGCTTAGATTTTTAGCATATTTGCAATTTTATCAGTATCGCTGCCAATACCTGATTGTCGTTGATCAGATTCCTAATTCATTTTACCTCTCATTATCCATTTAAACACATTGCAATCTTAGTTTTTTACATTTCCTATTCTTTTAGAGTCCCCTTACATCATTTTCACATTACCAAACCCTATCCTGCATCAATCATAGCCATTTTATTGGCCTTTATTGAAATAGACCTGTAGACAAAAAAGAGGTCTTAGTATGCAAATGCAAACTAAGAAATTAACCAAACTAATTCCTAAACTAACACTTCTAATTGCTACCTCAGATAGAGCAAGATGGAAAGGAAGGATAATATAATACCTGCACTTACCTACAAGATTGCACAACTCCTCCTTTGATGTGGTGGATTTCTTGTTGGATGCTACATATTTTGGACAGACTTTGGTAACACCTCCCCTTGATTTTGCCTTTGATTTCATTATGAGGGATGCAGGATTGGATTGAAGGAATGATAGAGTGATGATTGAGGATGAATTGATAGAGTGGATGGATTGATTGAATGAATGGATTGACGAAGAAAACATGGATGATTAATAAAATTAGCTGAGGTTTGTTATGGATTTCCATTTTTTTCTAAGCTAGCTCTTATGGATGAGGAGAGCTCAATTTATAGTTAATGGGTGGAGGATTCAATGGCTAGGATGAAGCCATGTTGGATTTGGATCAAGGGTGGAGAAGGCATGTGAGGATTAGAGGATTCTAGAGTGGAAGGATCCAGAAATTTGAATTCAAAATTCATGGAGGGAAAATTCTTCCATTGAATTTTAAGGTTAGAGAGGCTTCTAGATTTAGAGGCGAGGACGTGATTAGCATTAAATTAAATTAGGTTAATAAATGATGATTATGAGCGAGATTACATGGAAAGGCTAGGTGTATGGATGTGTAGAGTAGGTGGTAGGTGAGATGTAGGAATATTAAATTTCTATAAATTATTAATGAAGGATAATATGATATAATAATGGATTGATGAGATTAATGATAAAATGGGATGTAATTATGGATTTAAAGGATTAATGATGAAATGACAAAATAAATGATAAAGGGTAAATATGATAAAATGGAATAACAATAATAATTAATCTTGCAATTAATTATTATATGGGTGATGTTGGGATATTTGTGAGACAAGTTAATTGTAATTAACCATATCGACATTTTAGATTTATACAAGACCATTTTGTCTCTGATCACCACCGATTCCTGAATGTCTTCGATCACTGTCATTTTCATCATTTTTAGCAGCTATCATCTATTTATCAATATGTTTTGCCCTAATATGTTTTCTTGCAAGATGTATTCTCTGTAAATGAATGTTCCAAGTACCTCACACCCCATCACAAGTATATAAGACATTATTATTATCTAGAAACCTTTCATGTGTGAATAATTCTATATCTCACATGATCTTAGCCTATGTGCCATTTCCCTCATAGTGAAAATCGAAGACATCGAAGATCAACTCGAAGTGATACGTGAAATACAGGATGTAACAAAACAATTCTTGTCTGACTATTTCTTGGACTTCAAGCTTGCCACAACCCTAGCCTGGGCCACCTATAATGTAGAAAAATATCTCTACATCCCTCTTGAATTATAGTCTTATTTTATTACTTTATTTCATTGTCAAGTCACTTGATTGTAAAACATGAGTTGAAACCCTTTAAGGAAGCATTTTGGATTCCTAGGATCAGCCTTAGCCGAGCAACTCGTTTAATCATTATCTAATGTTTTTCTTGGTTAGTTTTCTTCATGTGTAGGTATTCTCACTCAAAAAAAGGAGGATTTTATGACAATGTTTATGTATCCACTCATCCCAAAATTTAATTTATCGACATAGGTATCAGTAAATCATACTTTATTTAGATTTGTTGGTATTTTAGCATAATAATAACTAAACCAACAATCACCATAAACATCCTAGCACGTCCGGTGGGGGCTTAGTCCCTTTTTATTAGATTTTATACCTTTCTGTTTCTTTTCTTGTCAATATCATCTAACCTTTCAACTTGGAGTGTTGCGCTATTGGTGTTTCAAAACATGCTTAAGAATTAAATTAAAAAATCAAAAAAGGAATAAAAATCATAGGTACATCCTTTTCCTTTCGTTCTTCCTTTCAGCATTGCATTTTGTGTGATTTGTTTTCATCAAAGTAAACATTTATTTTGGGTCTCAATAATGAACCTTCATTCTAATTTCTCATCTAACCTAATTAGGAATTGAAAGGATAGCATTCAAAAAAATCCCTTCACACATAACTAAGCCACATCACACCAAGATCTAACATCATATCCATACATCCAATGTATCTAAATCACAAACTCATATATAACATCAAATTAAATTCATCACAACACATGAATCCAAAATCATAATAATAATCATAATCATAATCATATATGTATATACCTCATCTAAAGTTTATACAAAATGCCTTGAAATGCCTCTATACATCTGAATCATATACAAAAATCCTCCTACTATGTAGTAAACTCAAAATTAGACACTATATCACCACCTTGGATTCCCTCTAGTTCTCTATCATGTCCTGGATATCTCCAAGGCTATGCTAGAATGTCAATTCTCACTGAAGTGTCCTTCTCTCGCTCTATTATCTGCATAGTGAGGTGCATCTAGGAGGTTCTCTATTACAAACCGCTCATAGTATCGTATCTCCTCTCCTAACGTGCGATACTGCTCTATAGTCAAAAATCATATAGGCCTTATATATCCTCCACCTAATGTCAGCTCTCCTCCTCTAGGAAATATGACCTACCTCATACTTGGCCCTTCCCCTTGTGCTCCAGTCACTGAGGCCTTTGAAGTTGTTCCCATCTGTCCATACTTTTCCCTCAGTTCCTCCCACTTCCAGTGATATTTGTCCCTCTGTTTTTGCATGGTATCATGATTTAGGCATACCTAATCCAATTCTTGTAGCAGAGTATCCCTCTCCTGATGATTTATATATTACTCTACTCTCAACTGATCTCTCTCTATCTGTAAATCATCAAATGATGATTGCAGTCTAGTCAACTCCCCATCATCGTCACCCTCTTCCCCACCTCCCCACCTCCCCACCTCTATGTCTTTTCCCACCCTATCTCCTTAGGTCACCCACTGTTGCATCCACCACTCACTAAATCCCTCAATAACCCCAAAATCATCAACATCTATAACCTCTGGCTACCCCTCCTTTCCCTGATGTGCCTCATATATCACAAGTATTGGTTGTTCCATATCTGAGTCATCTCGTCAATTTACGATTTAATCACCAAGTATTTTCTATGGGAGTCCAAAATGCCTCCACACCCTAGGGAATTATAAATCCTCAATCATTTCCACCCGCCAAACCTGAATCCACCATACCTATCTCAAACTAGCCAACTATGCATCCATACCTAGCCATGCAGGAAATCTAACATATGGTCTCCAGACTACATCATTTATAGATAAACTTCATAGACGCTCAATATAATATCCCTCATCCTGCTCTACGCCATTGTACCTCACCCAATTAAATATCCATCTCATGAATCCCAAAACATACATTGTTGGGTTCCCCACTCTCCAAGGTAAACCTGATGGTCTCACTACAACTATGTGCTCATAGGCCCAACAGTGTAACAACAACCCCAAATTCAAACCAAAACTCCAAACAATAACATACATCCACATATCATGGTATGTTTGAGACAAAAAATTCCATCCCATGTATACAGTCTCTAGTGCTCCATGACGTTAGCCATGACACCCATTAGTATCCATAGAAACCTACCTTCTCGTGAGTCTAGAAGTGCATAACAAGAAATGACCAACATGATCATCGACATCAACTAACTCCCTCTTACCTTTGCATCTTAATAACTCTCAATGTGAAACCCCTTGTTGTATACTAGATATTAAGGGAATCATCTCCATACAACCATTTCATAGTAGCTAGATGGGCCTCCCATGTGATGGGTACTATCTTATCCCTCTAAATAGGTAATCTCAAAATACAATACACATCCTCCAATGTGATTGTCATATCACCTGTATAAAACTAGAATGCCCTTGTGCTTGGCTCTCATCAATCCAAAAATGCTAGCATCAATCCAACATCTCTTAGAATATGTTGGAAATAATGGAATACCCAAACCAATGGATGTCAAATGAGCCCACTTGGGATCCATCACATCTCCCCTGATGTCTTATAGCATATCTGGGATTCTATCCCGAAGATATATGGTATCCCTCACCTTCAAAAACAAATAAAATTCACATCCATTATTCATTTTATCCCATTAATAACCATTCACCTTTGACTTCTAATGGGAAACCAATGATTGCCATAATCACCCCTAATCATTTGATCAGAAAATATTGGGCATTCCCACCTAAAATTTCAAAATGCATGAAAATTGATAAAAATACAAAAAATCAAAACAAAAATACAAAACTTAAACCTACTTACCCCACATCTCTTCCGTTATCTCTTACAAGTGCTTCCACTCGCCTCCATCTCTCGAAAATGCTTAAAATAAATTAAAGAAGGATCTAAAATCACAAGTGAACAAGTGAAAATGAGCCATTTGTGTTCCTAAATCGGCTTATATAATTTCTATTTTTATAATTGTCAGCGACCGTAAATTACCGTTGATCGCCCACCATAACCACCAGTGATCAGTAATCACCACCAATCTAAGACATTTTTACACACTTTATTAATTTTTGTCTCTTAGACCTTTTCAAACACATTATGACACCATCAAGAGCTCATAGCCTTAGCTTTGATTCCCAACACTTTATCAAAACTCTATTTTTGACCATACATCTATTTTTGCACACATTGTGGATGTTATCCTCTGACCCCTTGGTCCCACGACTTCACACATCCACTCAAGAGTGTTTCTATTAGACCCTATCCTTATAGTGATATTCTTGAAGTAATCATCTATAGGATTTCCACATTATTATCATGCTCATGAGGTCGTATAATGTCCCCTACCAAGTGTTTCAAAGATTACTATCATCTCTACATATTCCTCCAGCACAGTCATTTCATACTATAATAAAGTCCTAGAGTGTCTTTAAGAAAATTTATCCAATCAATCTAACTCTTTTCAATCCAATGACCAAAGAGTCAGACATTATATTGAGGGGAGAACAATATCCTTATCATAAAACTTGGGTATCCTTGTGTTAGTTTTTATCTCACAACCTATGCCTATAGATAACTCAATGTTGGCATGCGAGTTCTTGTTTTTTTGTCATTGATGTAAAAGTATCATTAATGAAAAATTAGGATGATGATAAGTGTAAGAGGTTTCTTACATTGATGGTGACATGGGAAATCAAGTTGTAACATGATGGCAAGAGTGGACAAGGTGAGACTTGTTTGGTTTAGTAGGCCTAGTCAACAGGATGAATTGATAGGATGGAATGAATACATGAGTTATCTTGATGAATATATTTAATGCATGGAGAGAATGAGGAAAGTGTGTTGAGACACTCATGTGAGTCTCAGAGTGCAGGTACAAGTTTGAGCATTATTTACAGGTGTTCATCTAGACATAGTCTAGGTGTTTGGATGCATAATGAGGCATGATAATCAGGTACAGAGCTATGTGATACCATGAGGGTAGGAATTTGAGTGAGACATGATGTCTCAATGTTTTCAAGGCATTTTGAAGAGGTTTCAAGATGAGGTATGAGGTTCTCCTACTTTGTTTTGGTCCAAACATGCATATTTCCTAGGACCTAGTTATGCAAGTCATGGTGGTTGAAAACATGCAGACCTATTTATGAGAAACTGTGAGCATTGGAAATATTAGTAGAGGGATTCCTATCATTGTGGGAAAATTTTCACTTTGATATGAAGAATATTTTGCAAGTTATGAGGTTTTTGGTCATATCGAGCTCAAGAGAGTGCATTTTCCATCTTGATGTGAGAAAAATATTCTTGGTTGACACATGTAATGTTTGCATGGGACCCTGATCCTTTCAATCATGTTGAGTCATGGATTTAAGAAGATATCAAAGTTGTAATGAGGCTAAATGAGGGTCTATCTTTTATGAAAAAATGTTAAGAAGGTAAGTTTGTCAAAAACCCTACTTAAACCCTAGTTCATTGGTGATGGAAGAATATTATTTGTTTGAGCCAAAAATGGATTGAATCATCAAATTTTATTATTTTAGGATGGAGAGGACTATCCCATATTTTAGATTGTGGTGGTTTGAGATCATGACAATTAGTGGAGCCCACTCAAATATGCTAGTTTTAAGGAAAATTCAGTATTCTCTCAAGTTTTTCATTTGACCTATAAAATAAATTGGTTTTATGAGTATTGTTTCAGCTATGCTACATGTTTGGAGTGATTTTAGAGCTTGGTGAAGTGTTTTTATAGCCTTCATAGGTCAAAAGATAAAGACTATTTTTTAGGGCAAGAAGACAGTGTTAGTAGTCATGGAGAATGGAAGTGCTTGAGAACTTGTTAAATTGGTCATGATGATCGATGGTCTTAAATGTGTTGTATAAATCATATATGATGTGTTGGATTATTTGGTTAAGCTCTACAAGTCAGTTGAAGTTTCATGAAGAAGGTCACAAGTTGACCAAGTTTGACTAGTTTAAGACAATACTGCTTTGGTCTGAAGATTGGTTTGGAAGACAACATTTTGGATTGGTTGATGATATACATATATTTTAGAGTGAATAGGGATGATATTTTATCATATTAAAGGAATTTATAGCTCTTTAAAGTATCAAAAAGTGTGTTATAAGGTTAAGTTTGCAAAACTGGTTTCTGGGTAGTTTAAGTTGTTTGAAGAGAGAAGTTGATCTGATGGCATTGAGAGTTTAATCATGAGGTATAGTATGCTTGGTGATTATATATGGTCATTAGATTTCCTTTGAGTGGTTACATGATATATTGACATGAAAAAATTGAATGGTGTAGAATCCACTGAACTTTTAAAGGATGTTTAGAGGATTTTGTTGACATGTGTGGATCCTTTTGAGGCTTGATGGATCTGCTTAGTGTTCTTAGAGTTCATGGAGTTCTCGATGGAGAAGGATTTGGTCTTGTTTGTCTAGCTCATGCATTGTGGTTATCTTGGTGCATTTCCAACCCATATGGGTCTCTAATGTCGATTTATATGAGAGAGTATATTTTATTTGATGTTTATATGACAAAAATTAATGGTCATGGCTGACATAGTTTTGTTTATGAGTTGAGTCATCTATTTAAGTGAGTGTTTGTATTCATTTTTAGCTAGTTGTGAGTGTGAGGAAACTACGAGCCTAAAAAGAGTGTGAAGGAGGTTTAAAGGGAATCAAGAAAAATATGAGAGAGGGTTTGAATGTTTGAGGAGAGTTGAGAAGAAAAATATAAAAGGTAAATTATCTAATCAGCCCATGAAGAATCAATTTTGAGCGAAGTAGGAGAGAGTGTGTTTGAAGAGAGTTTTGAGGTGTGTGAGATGAATTCAAGATCACAATCAGTTGTGTGAGAAACATATATTTAATGGTAATCTATTCAAATATTTTGTGATGAGTAATATTCATTCAATTATTTTTGATGAGTAATATTAGTAAATGTTTTTATGGGTTGGTGCTCCTTATGGGGTTGGTGCCTCACTAAACAAATCTTGTGTGATGTGTCATATTCATGTAATTTTTTTGGTTTGATTAATATAATCAAAAATTTCACTGGGTTTTATTATCCTTGAGGGTTTCCCACTTACATATTATTTTCTTGTGTACTCTCCATTTATTATTCTCATATGGATGATTGATTTATGTTGTTAAGCTCACATTAATGCATGGTTCAATGGTTAATGGTTTATAAAAGTTAAATACAACATGTAAAATTTTTTGAAGGGATAACTCGCCCCCCTCTCATCCCATCATGATTCCAAAAAATGGTATCATAGAAAGTCCTTTTGAATAATTTTAATCACTTAAAAGGAGATCCTTTGAAGCACTTAAATGGTGAGTCAACAGAGTGACACTTCTATAAGAAAATATGCCTTGTTTGATGGAATAAACTATAGATTTTGGAGTCTCAAGATGAGGACTCTCATCATGTCCTCAGGGTTTGACATTTGAAAATATGTGTTAGATGGGCATACAGTTCCTCAGACTCCTCCAAAAATTTCTGTAGACAAGAATCTTAGTAGTGACAACTCCAAGGAAATGAATACAATCATGTGTGGTTTAGCTGAACCCGAACTTGTGAAGGTCATGCATTGCACATCAACAAAAACAATGCGAGAGAAACTTCAAGTCATTTATGAATGATATTCCAAGGTAAGAATAACTAAATTCCAAACTTTTATAAATCATTTTAAAGGCTTAAATATGAGTGAAAATTAATCCTTTACTACATATTTTCTTAGATTTGATAAGGTTTTCAATACCATGAGAATATTAGGTGAAGCAGTGACGAAAGACGTTGTGGTACAAGAGGTGTTAACGTCTCTAACTCCTAAGTTTGACCCTAAGGTGTCTACTATTGAGGAAACCAAGGATTTGAAGGTCATGTTAATGGATGAGTTACATGGAATCTTGACTGCATATGAGATGAGGATTGTTGACTCTAAACCTATCAAGAAGGAGATTAATTTCAAGTATGAGATGAAGACAAAGAATGATGATGTTGATCATGATATTGATGATGATTAACTATTTGCAATGATATATAAAAGAATTAAGGTTGGATCTGGTAATTATAAATGTAAAATTCCTTTAAAATGTTTAAAATGTGGTGAAATAGGTCATTTTTCTATCAACTGCCTACTGTCCATTTTTGCACTCCTTGAAAAATGGACTAACCTATGAATCTAGGCATTGGAAATCAAATGAGGTAGATATATTTTAGTGAATAGGGAAGCCTTTGTGGCTTAGCCAGGTCGCGACTGAGTCAGGAAATGTGTAAATCAGGTTATTGGTTGAGTTGTTATGAGCTCGGTGAGTTGTACAAATCGCAGGTCTCAACCCTTCTGATAACATCAATGGATGTTACCGACCAGTAATACGCTACCAGCCAGTAGCAAGGATATGATGCGCCAATAAACCAGAAGCAGATGGAATCTTAGGAAGAAATGACATAGAGTGTTGATAGCATGTATGAATATTACCGATCGGTAGCATTTAAAATACTACTGGTTGGTAGCATGTTCAGTGCTAACAGTCGGTAGCACAACAACAAAGAAGTAGTTGGTAGGGGATGATGTGAGGTTCTGCTAGCATGTAAACATCCTACTAGCTGATAACATGTAAACATGCTACTAGACGATAGCAACGTTTCATGCTACAGGACGATAGCATGTTTACACGCTACCGGCTGATTAAAAAAGATGAAATCCCGATCAAGATACAATGGTGGTGCCAGTAGCATAATTAATGCTATCGGCTGATAGAAAATTTGATGCTACCAGCTGGTGATAGATGAAGGCAGTGCTCAGGTCATTCTAACACATGCTACTAGTAGCAAAGAGATATTCTACTGACCAGTTGCATTAAGACGTAAATAGCCAACAACATAACATCAAGATAAAATGTAGTCGACCGATAGGGAAAATTTTTCTCCTAGCCGACATCAAGGGATTTTTTTAACTGGTCATTTGAAAATAGACTGCTACTATTCATGAGAAAAAACACATGCAAACAACATGCTATAGGAACATCAGGAAAAAACCACGTGTTAAAGTTTGTTCAACTACCAGTTTAATGAGGTATGGTGCCCATGACTACCCATGCAAGCAAGGTAGAAATTTTTGTGTCTTCCCATACCTAATTAATGAATAATGCTGGTTGTTGAGGAAATTTCGAGGTACCTTTCTCTATATATTATAAAATTTTCCTTATTCGGAAGGAGGAGACATTCTGTAATGTAAATGAACTCTGTCAAAATTGTTTTAGCATTTATATGAGTTGCAGGCCTCGAATTTGGACATTTTGTAAAGGATTCTTTCCTTGTGCCTATATTGTAATGGATTGTGCATCATTTTAACCATTAAAATTGGCATTTTGTGGATTTTTACTTCCCCAACTCGAATTGTATTACATTCTTTGGATTTTGTTACATTTGTAGGTATATCGTGCATATCATGTTCTCTTACAAGATTCAAATTCATTTTGCCCCATGAAATTAGAGGTTTGAATGTGTTCTTTGGATTGTGGCACTTCTGTCTACCATATTCAACCTCATTTTCTCCATTTCCAGTTACTTGGAATCTCTCCAGTCTTGTTCTTAGTGTTATTGCCTCCTTTAGTGTAGGATTTCAACTTTATACATTTCTCTCTCCTTGGTCCCTTGGAATTGATAGATTAAGAGTAGTTAGTTGCATTTATTTCATGATGATGAGTTTAGTGCTAGGAATAGGAAGAGGAACCAACCTTATCTGGAGGTTTGTCTCATTTGCAAGGGTCCCACACCTTGAGACAATCCCATGTTACCTAGTTACACGATTTCTCATTCATGGCGAGTATATCGTGTATACTGTGTTTTCTTATAGGATTAAAATTTGTTGTGCTCCATGAAATTGGAGGTTTGAATGTGTTCTTTGGACTGTGGCACTTTTTTTTTCCCTCTTCAACCTCATTTTCTCCATTTTCACTCACTAGGAATCTCTCTACCCTTTTTCTTGGTGTTATCGCCTCCTTTAGTGTAGGATTTCAATTTTATGTTTTTCTCTCTCCTTGGTCCCTTGGAATTGATATATTAAGAGTCGTTAGTTGCATGTAATTCCTTAGGAGTACTTTAGTTCTAGGAATAGGTAGAGGAATTATCCTTCTCTAGAGGTTTGTCTCATTTTCAAGGGTCCACACCTTGAGATAATCCCATGTTACCCAGTTATATTGATTTCTCATTCATGGTTCATGGCATATCATAAGGTGCTATAACTTGGTGATAATAGTTCCCACATAAGCTCAAGGATGAAATTGACGATGAACATGATGGAGATAATGACAAGAATACTCATAGGTTTGACAAAGGAAATAATAAATTTAGGAAGTTTGATAGCAAGAAAGAGACCACGAATAGCTTCTACTAAAAAATTGAGTCCTATTGATCTTAGGAAAGTAGTTATGACAGTATTTTTGATTTTGACTCTGAATCTACACATGAAGAGGTAGGTGATGAAGTCTTGTTCAAGGCCAAGGATGATATGAGGTCTATGAGTGATAGTTTCATATTGTTTCGTGACAACATGCAATATGAGGATGAAGAAGTAGGATGTGACTTTGAAACTGAGGTAATGTGTGTTTATTTTGAGTCAACGAATGCTGAGAATAATAATAAGCAATTGAAGGCTCAAATAAAAGAGTATGAAGAAAAAATCCATGATCTAGAGGAGAAACATTAGTTATCCAATACAATTTTTAGAGCCAAGACCTTTCAGAAGTTTGAAAAGAGCACTAAGGATATTGTTGATCTTCTTGGCAATCAAAGGTCTACAAGAGACACATAAGGTTTGGGATTCAAGGAAGAAATCAAAGGAAAATAAGTAATGCAATATGGTGCTATTTCTAATAAGGATATTAGAGGACTAGTCATTGGAAAGGAGCATAAGGAGAGAAATGTCAAAGAAAATGTGAAGATAAAGTCAATAAGATAACCCAATGCATCAAGTTATGAAAGATATTTTAACGGATATTGTTATACTTGTAATGGATTTGGGCATAGATAAAAGGAGTGTAGGAAGTTTTTCAAAGATGACCACTCATAGAGGGCTAATAGAGATGAACAATCAAAGAATGTAATGTGCTATAATAGTCAAGAAAAGGGTCATACTGTTAGGTATTGTCTCTATGAATCATCTAGTCGGAATTGGAGGAACGAAGGTCCTAGAGGTAAGAAGGTAATTGTGTGTTATAACTGCAACAAGGTTGGACATGTTGCTAGGGATTGTTATGGTCCTTCAAGGCAAATCAAGAGGTTTTAGAGCTCTATAATGAAAGAAAAGAAGCAAGGAAGACTGTGGGAGCCAAGAATGCACAATGTCATACCATCTAGAGCAGATGTTGATGAAAAGCAAGAAGAATTGCAGGTCCATGATCAAAAGGAAGGAGTAAAAGGTGATTCTCAAGTATCTAAGGGGTCATGAAACCTCTTCAAGCTATTGTTTTAGGCTCCTCATGAAGATGTATGTATCTACTAGGCCTCTTAGAGGTATAACCACCCATATGAAGCATGGTGTGAAGGGGGAGAATGAATGTTTTGAAGAATGATGTTGTAGGAGTGCTATGAAGGTATCAAGGTATACTCATTATGGTCTTAAAGTTCTCCAAGTAGCTTGAGAGTTGACTTGGGTGTTGTTGTGATGCAAGAATGTAAAATTCATGAAGAAAAGTTCATTCATCTTGAATGATGACTTGATCAAACCATCAGATGCAAGGTAAAATGGTTTTTTTCAGGTATGTTCATGAGTTGACTGAGTATAAAAGGTGTATAATTGGTTCTTGATTCATATTTGGGGCATATAAAGAGTGTCTATTCTTTATGAAGGTAGTATGAAGAAGTGTGAAGCATTTTCACGTCTGTGAAGACAAAAGGTGAGTTTCTCAGTGGTTAATTATGGTTGTAAACATGTGTATGGTTGTTTGAGGTCTACAATGTGGTCTCAGACAAGAGTTTGGAGAGTCAATGAGTTTACAAGGCTATATAAGGCCTAAAATGGAGATTTGCATCTTGATGATAGTCTATAAATCTTGTGTGATAAGGTACATTCATATGTTTATTCCTTGAAGTTATTACAATGTTACAAAGGTATGGATGTACTGTTACAGTTTGTGCATGATGTTTTACACTAATGCATAAACTTGAGGGGGATCTTGAGTGATTTTTTATCCTTGAGATGTGAATTTAGGTATGTTGTAAGACTTGTGTAGGTGATCTCTTGCATTTTGAGTGGATATTACACTATATCAGGGTACTGTAGAATGATTTACACTGCAACAGTGAGCTATAGGTATGTGAAGGATTATTAAAGCAGGGGAGATAGTATTGACCTTAAATCAGGTGCATAAGGTGTCAAGGAGGTTAGTTAGGCACAATCATTAGTGTTAGCAAGTATACTAACACGGGTAAAAATTCATGTGATCAAGTAGGCTATAATAACATGGAGAGAAGGTAATAAACACTGAAAATATGTTTTAGGACTGCTACATTTGACTTAATCTAGTTTCATAGTATTTCATAAAGGTTTGTACTCTAATTTTTTCATAAACTATTAGATAGAGATGGTATGCCATTAATGGAAGCAATATTGAGTTGGTTCGTGATGATTATGGGCTTTCATGGCTAGTAGAATTTGGGCCATTTTTCTCTAAAGTATAGTATTAGGGCTCTTAGTCCTAAAGTTGATGGTAGTGTTATAGGTAGACTATTTTTGGTATCCTCAGCTAAGAATAGTTTTGGAAGGATCTAGGCATGATGTTTCATACATATAATGATTGTTGGCATGTGTATATGTTGGGACATGCCTCTTCCTAGGGAGTGCTACAATGTTTCCAAGTCATGATGAGGTCAAAAACAAAATCAAGAAGAAGAAAATAGGTCTGTGAGCTTCTATAATGAATTTGGTTAATGCTTCCAACCAAAAGGTCATCCTAATATGTATAAGAAGATTAATAATGTGTGCTTAGGTATGTAATTTGTCATTAATGTAAAAAGGGGATGAGTACTAGGTTGTTTTCCATAAATGACAAAGGGGGAGATTGTTGGCATGAGTGAGTTAGTGTTTTCATTGATGTAAAGGTGAATGCATAGTAATGAAAAAGGTATATGAGGTCTAGGAGTGCTAGAGGGAGTTTTGGAATGGATGTAAGGATGAAAAGAGCGAGAATGGCTTGGCTTAGTAGGCCTAATCATGAGACCTAGTTAACATATGTGATAGTACATGGTGGTTTGAGGAACATTGTAAAGGATTGGATAACATGAGGAGAGTGTGTTGAGACACTCATGCGAGTTTCAGAGTACAGGTACAAGTGAAATTAGGGTTTGTAGGTGATCATCTAAACCTAGTCTAGGTGCTTAGAGGCCAAATGGAGCATAATCATCTGTTTCAGAGCTATATGAGGCCACCCGAGTATGTAGAGGTGTGATACATGTTGTCTCAAGTATTTTAGGTCATTTTGAATGGGTTTTATGCACTAGTATGGTGTTTATGCGGGTCTACTTTGAATAACCGTTATAGGTGAATAAATCTTGATCCAAAAATTAAATGCTCTTCAAATCTGATCATGTACACCTGACCTAATTTTAGATCCATAATATTTCCCTGCTTAGATTTGGATCAGACCTATTGGTGTTATAACAATATATCACCAAATAATATAATGATTTGTTATTACAAATCACTCATTAATCATAGTAAACATTAATATTAATTTCCTAGTCATGTTGTAGCATGATGGCATTGCAGAATTTTGTGAGCTCTTGGAGAGACTCAAGAAGGTATGTAGACTATACTCAACATGTAGAGGCATTTTGTAGTGGTTTCATGCATGATTGTTGGGTTAGTTCACTTGGTTATGACCTAAACTAGGCAAAAACCTAAGGCCTAGTCATGTAAATGAGATGGGTGGTGAAGATGGAAAGCTATATTTGAAAATATGGTGATTTGAGATGGTGTACAGAGGCTTCCTAGAGGTGTGAATTTTTTTTTAGGGTCGCATGATGAATATTTTGCAAGATATGTTGATTTTAGTCCTATCGAGTCCTAAAATGCATGTTTCCTAGCTCAATATGAAATGTTTTGTGTTGGTTGGAATGTGAAAATTTACATGGGGAAATGAGCCATTCAGGGATGATTTTTCATATAACTAAGAAGGTTTCAGAGGTGTAATGAAGTAAAATAATGTCTTGTGCTTTATGAAAAATCATTAAGAAGGTAAGTTGCTTTTTATGAGTCTGAAACCCTAGTTTGCTAGTGATGGAGGAAATATTCTTGGTTTGAGACCAGAATGGATTGAATCATAAAATTTTATGATTATATTATGGAGAGGACTCTCCCAGATTTTAGATGGTGGTGGTTTGAGGTCATGATTGTCTGTGGAGCCCACTCAAAAGTGCTTGTTTTCAGGAAAGTTTAGTTTGCTCTTAAGTTTTTCATTAGACCCTATGTCGAAATATGTGTTCTAAGTTTTTAAGGATAAATGATACATGTTTTAAGTCATTTCAGATCTTGGTGAAGTGTTTTGATGGTCTGCACAAGTCAAAACATGAAGACTGATTTTTGGGGCTAAAGGTCAGTTTTAACAGTCATGGAGAATGAGTTCTCTTGGTAAGTTATGGACTCGATGATGATGATTTATGGCCTTAGATGTATTGTAGACATCCTAAATGTGATGTGATTCATGTTTTGGTTGAAATCTGAAAGTGAGTTTTGGTGGCATGATTGAGGTCATAAGTTGACCTAGTTTGACTGGTTCATTACAATGATGGTTCCTTGAAGAAATTGGTCTGGAAGACCAATATTTTGGATTAGTTGATGATGTATATCCATTAGAGAGTGAAGAGGGATGAAATTTTATCCCATTCCATGAATTTAGAGAGTCTTGAAAGTGTCAAAAAGGGTGCAAGAAGGTTGAGTTTCCAAAACTGGTTTCCAGGCAGTTCAAGTTACAGAAAGGAGAAAATGGTTTAGATGGATCTAAGAGTTGAGTCATGAGAATAAAGTTCTTGATGATGTTCCTCATGTAATTAGATTTCCAATGAGTGGCTACATGGTATATATGAGTTGTTTTGGTATTATCTTTGACTTCATTGTTGGAGACTGGTTCCTAGAGGTGCCTGGTTTGAGTAGGAAACAATCCTACTTGGTGGTGACTTGAAGAAATTGAAAGGTGAATAAGTCCTTGAGATTATGAAGGATGTTAACATCATATGTTTTAAATGTGTGGATCCTTTGGAGGAATGACATATCTAAATGAATCCCTTGGAGGTCTTGGAGTGCTCAGTGAAGGAGAAACTAGCCTATTAGGCCTAGTTGTGCATTGTGGTTGTCTTGGTGCATTACCGACCCATATGGGTCTTTCATATTGATTTATATGATGTTGGTATGATGTTTATAAAATTAATGGTCATGGTCCACCTATGATGTTTGTAGTCATGAATCATGTATTTAAGTGAGTGTAATGGTTCATTTTGAACTAGTGGTGTGAGAGGAAAAACATGCGAGCTAGGTGTGAGTGTGAAAAAGGTATGAGGGCATCATGACAAAGCTAAGAGAAGGAATGAAGTGTTAAGGAATGTTGAGAGATAGTGTCCAAGGGAAATTTTCCTAATCAGCCCATGAAAGATAAAGGTTGAGCGATGTAGGAGAGAGTGTGTTTGAATATGGTTTTGAGGTGTGTGAGCTGTAATTGTGATCACTATCAGTTGTAGCAACAACATATCTTCACTGGTATTCATCTTCAAGTGGTTGAGTGGGTGTTTGATCACCTTGTGGGGTAGTAACCTCCTTATATAGTGGTTGTTATACTAAATAGGATTAGGTGCTCCTTGTGAAGTGGGTGCTTCACTAAACAAATCCTGTGTGATGTGTCATATTCATGCAATCATTTCGGTTTGAGTAATATAATAACAAATTTCACTGGATTTTATTCCCCTCGAGGGTTTCCCACTTAAATATTGTGTTATTGTGTACTCTCTTTTTATTATTCTCATTTCTATGATTGTTTAATGTTGTTAAGGTCATATTAATGTATGGTTGAATGGTTAATGGTTTATACAAGTTAATTACAATTGGTTAAAGTTTTTGAAGGACTGATTCACCTCCCCCTCTCAGTAAATTATTCCTCCAAAAATTGGTATCAGAGTGAGTCTTTTTGAATAATTTTAATCACTTGAAAGGATATCCTTTGAAGCACTAAAATGGTGAGTCAGTAGAGTGGAACTTTTACAAGAAAAGCTCCCTTATTTGACAGAATAAACTATGCATTTTGGAGTCTCAGGATGAGTACTCACATCATGTCCTTAGGATTTGACAGTTGAAAATCTATGTTAGATGGGTATATAGTTCCTCAAAATCCTCCAACAATTTATGTAGACAAGAAGCTTAGTAGTGACAACTCCAAGGCAATGAATGCAATCATGTGTGGTCTAGCTGAATCAAAACTTGTGAAGATCATGCATTGCACATCAAAAAAAGTAATGTGGGAGAAACTTCAGGTCATTTATGAAGGATATTTCAAGGTAAGAATAGATAAACTCCAAACTTTCAAAAATCAGTTTGAAGGCTTAAAGATGAGGTAAGAGGAATGCATTGCTGCATATTTACTCAAAGTTGATAAGATTGCCAATACCATGAGAGGATTAAGTGAAGAATTGAAGGAATAAGTCGTGGTACAAAAGGTGTTAATGTATCTAACTCCTAAGTTTTACTCTAAGGTGTCTTTTATTGAGGAAGAAAAGGATTTGAAGGTCATGTTAATGGATGAGTTACATGGAATATTGACTGCATATGAGATGAGAATTGTTAACTCTAAACCTATTAAGAAGGAGATTGATTTCAAGTCTAAGATGAAGAAAAAAGATAAGAAGACAAATAATGATGATGTTTCTTATGAAATTCATGATGATGAACTATTTGAAATGATTGGTAGAATACTAAAGGTTGTATTTGGTAAGTATAAAGGTAAAATTCCTTTTAAATGTTTCAATTTTGGTGAAGTAGGTCATTTTACTGTCAAGTGCCCCCATAAGCTCAAGGATGAAAGTGATGATGAACATTATGGAGAACATGAAAAGAAGAATCATAGGTTTGACAAGGGAAAGAATAAATTTGGGAAGTTTTATGGCAAGAAAAATTCCAAGATGAGATTCTACTCAAAAAGGGAGTGTTATTCATCTGAGGAAATTTATTGTGATAGTAGTTCTGATCCTGAATCTAAATCTAAGCATGAAGAGGTAGGTGATGAATTCTTATTCATGGTTAAGGATGTTATGAGGTATATGAGTGATAGTTCCATATTTTTTGGTGACAACATGTAATATGGGGATGAATAAGTAGGAGATTACTATAAAACTAAGCTAATGTGTGTTCAGACTGAGTTGATGCATGCTAAGAAGTATATGATAAGGTATGGAAGAGGTTAAACCAGTATTAACACTGAATAATAATAATATTTGTATTATATTCAATCTTTTCACGTTATTACAACAACACATATTTGTAGGAGATACTACTCCTATTTTCACGAAGGCTATCCAACAACTCTCCCCATAAATATATCCACAAACTCCTATATCTCGTGAGTTGGTTGTTCAACCAAATATCACATATAAACAATATTAGTTACAGTTGTTTAAAACAGAAAATATTAAACCTATTTTATTAATATGAGTTATATTAACTCGTCATTAATAATATTACAATTTACCCATATATATTATCCCCATGCTAATATATTTTATGTTATTTAAATGTTCACACTATAAACTATATAGAATTCCTAACATTTTCCCCCTTAGTGTGAACATTATTAATCTCCGACTTCACCCTCTTAATGTGAACACGAGGAATAACCACATTTCGAGAAGAAGTTGAACCACCTCTTGAAAGCACTGCTTAGACTGGGTACAAAATCCATAGATGATCTCTTTACCCTCGTAAAGGCGTAGTGTCAAGCTGAATTATGCATGAATGATCCCTTCCGTATTTGAGTTTCTATGGGACTTTACCTTCCTCCCTAGGCATGCCCAAATTCTGAATCTCTAAGATCCAAAAGCTTCACACTAGCTGGATAACCATCCCTTGTGTCTACATCAAAATCTTCTCCTGCTCCCAAAAGTGAGTTTTCTGAAAACACACGAATCTTCCTCAAATTTTAGAAAGGGGTTTAGTTTTAAAACCATCACACTATAAACAAGAACACTAATATGCACTAAAAATAGAAACCACACTACACACATGTCACCAAATCAGTGTGCAACCCTCTGTCGTTGGTGACTAATGAGAGATTGCTAATTGACCTCAAACCTCCTGTTTCCTCCGTCCTTGCTGATAGTTCCATATTGTTTGGTGACAACATGTAATATGAGGATGAATAAGAACGAGATGAATTTGAAACTAAGCTAATGTGTGTTCAGACTAAGTTGATGCATGCTGAGAAGTATATGATAAGGTATGGAAGAGATTAAACTGAGTATTAACACTGAATAATAATAATATTTGTATTATATTCAATTTTTCACACGTTATTACAACAACACATATTTATAGGAGAGACTACTCCTATTTTCATGAAGGCTGTCCAACAACTCTCCCCATAAATCTCTCCACAAACTCCTATATTCGTGAGTTGGTTGTTTAACTAAATATCACATATAAACAATATTAGTTATAGCTTTTTAATATAGTAACTATTAAACCTATATTATTAATATGAGTTATATTAACTCATCATTAATAATATTACAATTTACCTGTATATATTATCTCCATGATAATATATTTTACATTAGTTAAATGTTCACACTACAAACTATATAGAATTCCTAACATTCACCCCCTTAGTGTGAACATTATTAATGTCTGACTTCACCCCCTTAATATGAACACGGGAAAAACCATATTTTGAAGAAGTTGAACCACCTCCTGAAAGCACTGCTTAGACCAGGTACAAACTCCATAGATTATATCTTTACCCTCGTAAAGGCGTAGTGTCCAGCCGAATTATGCAGGAATGCTCCCTTCCTCTTTGAGTTCATGTGG
This sequence comes from Taxus chinensis, assembly GCA_019776745.2. Taxonomy (NCBI): domain Eukaryota; kingdom Viridiplantae; phylum Streptophyta; class Pinopsida; order Cupressales; family Taxaceae; genus Taxus; species Taxus chinensis. The sequence goes on from CM034150.1 coordinate 42,063,927, forward strand.
GACTTTCCCTTCCTCCCTAGGTGCATCTGAATTCTGAATCTCGAAGATCCACAAGCTTCACACTAGCTGGATAACCATCCCTTGAGTCTACCTCGAAATCTTCTCATGCTCCTAAAAGTGAGTTTTCTGAAAACATGAATCTTCCCCAAATTTTGGAAAGGGGTTTATTCTGCAAACCATCACACTACAAACATGAACACTGAAATGCACTAAAAATAGAAACCACACTACACACATGTCACCAGATCAGTGTGTAACCCCGTCATTAGTGACTAACGAGAGGTCACTAATTGGCCTCCAACCTCCTATTTCCTTCTTCCTCCATCGGATGTGCTGCTTAACTCAGTTGAATTTGATCATGGAGCTCATTTGAGAATGCCCCCCTCAAGTTCAACTCAGATGTTGGATTCCACCGAAAATGCATCCAGCTAAAAATGAGGCAATTTTTTTTTTATTTTTTACAATATTTTAACATTGACTCTTGACACCATGATACCAAACACCAAAAATAACCTATTTGAATTTTACAATGATTTTTTTTTCCAACAGTTTTGATGACTTGAAAAATGACAATACATTTAGATGGAGACTATTAATTTGTTGACAAAAAAAAACTATTGATGACACCTTTATAAACTATTGACTCATAATAACTCAAGACTAACCATACGAACTGACATAAATGTGAAAATATTATAATTACAGAATTATAATTGAAACATTGGGAACAACAACGACAATCGATAATTTGACAAATAATATTTGACTATTATAAAACATGACCCAACCTTTGAGAATATTAAAAAAAATATGAAACTCTAAACATGTATATCAAACTAACAAACATGTATACCAAACCATAAGAATTTACCCACCCCTATGACGTATCATTCATGCAAATATTTGATTTGCCATTCACTATAAAGGAGTGCACAAATATTCCTATCTGTATTGATCAGAATTTGTAGTCCTCTCTACCCACTCTCATGCACCGTTCAACATGGAGGAAAGAGATATGTACACTGTTGTTCAAAAACTTGATACATTACACAGTCACCAAAAAGGAACGTTTCAATATCTGAAACATCTGATTAATGCCAATATATATTGGCAGTATTGAAATACAGTGCATACATGAGTCTTCAATCGATGCAAATGACCAGGCCGCCAATTAGATAGTGATATCAATCAATGTGTGCATAGTAATGGATATGCAAATGTACCAAAAATATATAGATGCAAAACACTAGACTAAAAAATGATCCTAAAGGTGGCAGTCAACACGCCAACATCAAATGAATTTGTCACTCACAGGAATATACAGAAGTGCGAATGATCAGAGTCTTCAAGTTACGCTTGGTAGATAGTATGCCCAAAGCGTTTGATGACTCAGATTGACCATAATATTGTATCATTCAGCAACTAATTTATATTCCTTCCACCATATTTGTCACCAAATGTGTGTTGCGTGTAACTCTGATACAAATCTCAATACTTGGTCAACATCACTTCGTTCTTTGCACACAAGAACTTGAATTTCTCTTAAAAATAAAATTATAGGACTCTCGTCATAACATACAATGGACAACCCTGGTAAAAGAAACCTGCTCTGATACCACTGATAAGGTATGGAAGAGATTAAACCAGTATTAACACTAAATAATAATATTTGTATTATATTCAATCTTTTCACGTTATTACAACAGCACATATTTATAGGAGAGACTACTCCTATTTTCACGAAGGCTGTCCAACAAATCTCCCCATAAATCTCTCCACAAACTCCTATATTTGTGAGTTGGTTGTTTAACAAAATCTCACGTATAAGCAATATTAGTTATAGTTGTTTTAATATAGCAACTATTAAACCGATATTATTGATATGAGTTATATTAACTCATCATTAATAATATTACAATTTACCCATATATATTATCCCCATGATAATATATTTTAAATTATTTAAATGTTCACACTAAAAAATATATAGAATTCCTAACAGTATAATAAGAAGTTGAAGTCTCAAATCAAGGAGTATGAAGCAAAGATCCATTATCTAGAAGAGAAATATTGGTCTTTGACTGATAATCTTGATGAAACAATCAAAAGGGTAGAAATGTAGATGAGTTCCATGACTCCAAACTTGCAATCCAAAGAAGAAGAGGTGATCCTTCTAAAAGGAGAGCTATCTGATGCAATTAGCAAAGCTAAGACCTTTTAGAGGTTTGAAAAGAGCACTAAGGATCTTGATGATCTCGTTGGTAGTCAAAGGTATACAAAAGATAATTCAGGTTTGGGATTCAAGGAATACATAAAAGGAAAATAATTAGTCTAAGATAACACTATTTCCAACAAGGAGATTGAAGGACCAAGCACCAAAGAGGTTAATAAGGAGAGAAATTTTAAAGACAATTTGAAGACAAATTCAATAAGACAACCCAATGCATCAAGGTATGAAAGATATTTTAATGGATATTTTTATACTTATAATGGATTTTTTAATAGAGAAAAGGAGTGTAGGAATTTTTTCAAAGATGACCACCCATGGAGGGATAACAAAGGTGAGTAATCAAGGAATGTAATGTACTACAACTGTCAAGAAAAGGGTCATACTGCTAGGTACTTTCTCTATGAACCATCTAGTCAGAATTGGAAGAATGAAATTCCTAGAGGTAAGAAGGAACTCGTGTGTTATAACTACAACAAGGTTGGATATGTTTCTAGGGATTGTTATGGTCCTTCAATGAAAACCAGAAGGTTTCAAATTTCTAGAATGAAAGAGAAGAGGCAAGACAAAATTTGGGAGCCAAGAATGAGCAATGCCATACAACCTAGAGAAGATTTTGATCGGAGTCCTAATTCATTTTGCCTATCAATATCCCTTTACATACATTTTAATCTAAGTTTTTTACATTTCCTTTGTTTTTAGAGTCCTCTAACTTCATCTTAGTACTACCAAACTCTATCCTGCATCAATCATAACTAGTTTAATGGCATTTAATGAAATATACCATTTTGTGTTTGATCACCGCTGATTCCCGATTTCTGTCGATCCATATCATTTTAGTCATTTTTATAAATTACCATATATTTATCAATCTATTTTGGCCTAATCTATTTTCTTGCAAGATCTATTCTCTATAAATGACAGTTCCGAGTACCTCATACCCCATCACAAACATATACGTCATTCTGATAATCCAATAGCCTTTTGTGTGGGAAAAATTCAATATATCCTATGAGCTCAGTTTGTGTGCCATTTCTCTCACACCAAAAATTGAATACATTGAAGATCAACTCAAAGTGATACATGAAATACAAGATGCAACAGAAAAATCCTAGTTTGAATATTTCTTGGACTTCAAGCTTGCCACAATGCTAGCATGGGCCACCTACAAAGCAGAGCAGGATCTATCCATTCCTTTTGAATTCTATTCTTATTGTCATTAATTTATTTCATTATCAATTCAATTGATTGTAAAACATGAGTTAAAACCCTTCAAGGAAGCCGTTTATATTCCTAGGATCTACCTTAGCCAAGGATCTCGTTTAATCATTATCTAATATCCATCTTTGTTAGTTATCTTCATGAGAAATTCTTCTCGCTCAACGAAAGGAGGTGTTTCTAGGATTTTTCGTGTATTCACTCATCCCAACATTGCATTTTTTGATGTAGGTATCTGTAAACCCTACTTTATTTAGAGTTTTTTTGTATTTCAGCATAATAGCAACTAAACCAAAAATTACCATAAACGGTTGTATTCTATTATATCTTAAGGTTTAGAGTGAGAATTATATTTAGATGCATGTTATGGTTGTGGCTTATATCTAGCCTATGGATATGTATTTTTTATTCTCATTTTTTAAAATCATATAGGGATGGTAATACACTTTCTCTTTAGTGCATCACCATGTTTAATTTCATGTCTCTCATCCCTTTTCTCCTGCATTCAATATATTAGAGTAGTGTGGCAGTTAGAATTAGGGTGGTTAGTGTAGGAAGTCAAAATTCTATAGAGGTTTTTCCAAAGGATCCAAAAGTCCCACACCTTAGGGACATTCCCATTTTTCTATTGAGATAACCAAGTCCTCTAAATTTTGTGATCTTACCATAGGTGAGTGTTTCAGAAAAAATAGTTCCCACTGAAGAGACAAATGGAAACATGTAACCCTTGTCAGAGTAGACCTCACAATAGGTGAGATGATAGGAAAAACTTCTAAAGAATAAAAAATAAGCTTTCCACTATGTAAGGAAAGAATTATATATTATGGAAAAATGCACTTACACTACATTCACAATATTTTATTAGACTCAACAAGGATTCTATTAACAATTCCAATCCTAGACTTATCCTAAGCTTGTAAAATTTTCTAAGCTTTTATAGAGCCATAGTCTGCTCAAAATTACAAGGACGATTACCTCATATCATTATTGGTATAAAAACATATTTCAAGCCCCAAATCAGTATTGATTATTTTTAAGGACAAAATATTCCTTACAAAAGGACACACTCCTATATATATATATATATATATATATATATATATATATCATTCATGCAAATATGAGAGACAAAGATACCAAATGTGGGTAACATATCCATTGACAAATATACTATTAGGTGTTTATGGTTATCCATTCATCTAATTAGAATTTCCATATTCATACAATCAAGCTTAATCAAGTTGTCCCTAGGCATGTGGAACATATCAAGGTTCAAGTGTCCATGCTAACAATCATAGTGATGTTGGTAGGTACTACAAGTTTGTATGTCCAATCACTTGATTTTTTTCAGTTTTTACGAGTGTCTAATGGCATGACAATAAAATTCACAATTCTAAATAATATTTGTAGATAAAACACGAATTTATGGTCTTTATGAGTATTGTATATCTTCCTTAAAACTTTAGAACTTTTGTAGGCTTATGAAAAATCATATAAAATTGCACAAAATTCCTCATTTTTTGTGGATTTAAATAGGCTTGAGCAACATGAGAAGGCTTTATGGCTTCTATAATATTGTGCTTTTTCTGTAGTAATGCATGGATTTTGTGATATTGTGTGACTTCCATAGTGTTTTAAGGCTTCCACAACATTACATGGAATCTAAAGTATTATGTGAATTCTATAGGATTCATGAAACATCGAAAACCCAAATAAGGCAAGGAGATCACTCCACAACTCACATCAATAATGGTGCATGATTTCAAGAAATTCATTGCATACATCATTATGCAAAAATTTATTTACAATTAAGTCAAATGGATTTATCTTTTGGATTTCCAAAAGAGGTTTCATTTAAAATTGGGGATCAAATTTGGAAACAACCATTATATTGTGAATAAGTTATTTTCATATGAAAAACATGTTTTGTTGTTGGCCATTTGGAGAGGACGTTCTCTAATAGGAAATTTTTTGCTTCTCCTATTAGGGATAGGCTAGGATCTTGGTGGAGAGAAGTTTTTTGAATCACAATCGTTGGGGGGTGAATCAGTGAGCCTTAAAACTTTTGATCACATTTACTTTAACATTCATCAACCATTTCATTTAGTTTAATCATGAAAACCATATTAACATGAATCATCAAAACATAACATCTATGCATGAAAATGAGACATATAAACACATGATAACTAGATATGAGTTGGAAACCGTGAAGGGGAAGAAAACCCATTGAAACAAATATTTATTAGAGATATAATTCAAATTTAGTTGAGCACCAACACAAAAAAGAGAACCAAACCCTATGTTTAGTTAGGCACTAACCCCACAAGGAACACCAAACCCTAGAAGGAGGCATAAAACCCTTAGATGACTCATCACCAACTAAAGCCACCTGATTTGATATTCACCTTTGAAATTTTGAAGCTCTCTTTCCTTCCTCATTTTTTGAATCTACTCTCTAGGTCAACTCATTCATGGGCTTCTTCACTAAGTTGATTAGGCCTAATGACCTATCTTTCAAATAATTGATCACTATCTAGAATATCATAACATATTATCTACCCTCTCTTGATGGTCACAAAAACTTCATTCACCTCTTCAATCAACCCTTTAGATCGCACTTTCTCATTCACACCTAAACTCAAAATAGAACACTAACAACTTGCTTTTATATGAGATTCATGATTAAAAAACATATATATCAGCCATCATATGGATAATAACATCATAAAATCATAATAATAACACCATACATAGGACCATATAGATCATAAATAGAATATGAAAACATCAAGTCCTCCATTAGGTCTCAAATAGAACTAATACACCCAAACTTCCCTCTCGATAAAACCAAGACCACTTGGGCCTACATGGTCATCACAAAACATCAAGGATAACTTAGACATGTTTTATAATTATACTTCATGATTCCTACATACTTATCCAACTCCGAACCATCATATTAAACTATGAAACCACCATTAGGAGAAACTCTCCTCATAAGGACTAAGACCTACAAAATTAGTCCTCAAACCAGCACCAAAACACACACTCATTTAACCAAAATATGTATACAACTACTACATGACTTCAAGTTCATCACCATATGATTTAGAAACCATCACTAAGGTTGGCCAAAGAACATATGGAATATTTTAGTGCTAAAAACAAAGACTGTCACCCAAAAACAATAAAATCACAAATCTTCCTTTCAAATCCTTTGAAGGTCAGAAAAACATGATCATAAAAACTGATCCAACAAACTTAGAAATGCATTGCAATAGGTTTCCCACACCAATAGTCCCAGATCATAGAAAACCACAGTCTTTGGAGAGACTCCAAAGTATTCAATTCAGACTTTGAAGGAAATAGAACAGACTTTGGACAGACTTCAAAGCATTATAACGTACACCTGACAGACACCGAAGAAATATAAATGACTTTAAAGTATGTATTAAATCAGATGGAAAACATTTTAGGTCCCATAATAAGACAAACGATAAACTTCAAACAATATCCAAAGCATTCAAATATAATTTGGATAGAATCTAAATCATTCTCCTTTAATACTCTTTCAACAATTTAGTATATGTTTTCTTCAACTGACTCTTATACACCTTAGTATCTTTATTTCAACTGACTTACATACCTTTTCTCATTCATTTTAAACCTCATTTTCATGCTCTCCATGATTTTACAATGCTCAACATGCTACAACATATATGTGAACCACCATTCCATACCATTTTGCTAATTATGCCTTAAAACCAAGAAAAAATTAACATGTTTGAAACATAAATGCTAACCACCTCATGAATTTTTCATTGTTTCCCTCCTATAAGAGCCTTCAACACACTTCATGACATCAATATAAAATCACCACAACACTACAATACCTCTACAATCCATAACACTACTTAATACACCATGTAATCTCAATAAGACACTATCGATCAACCTTCATTCTTCTTACTTCATTTCATCAACAAGAAACTACCGATCAACCTTCATGCTTATTTATCCTTTTGACATCAATGAAAGGCCATACATAATTAAAACAATAATTACACTTTGATATCAATGAAACTTTAGACATCAATGATAATCATCACTTGCATCATCACACTTTGACATCAATAATAATACAATGCCAAAAATCTCCTCCTTTTTCATTGATGGAAAACCCATTGATGAAAAAATACACAAAACTCAATCTCCTCCTAAGGAATTCACATTTAACATAAGCTCATTCTACCCCTTTTGACATTAATGAAATATAAACATACATGCAATTCCTTTCTCTGAAAAAACAATAGAGTCACCTTTTGGTAGGAAACATCAATCAAACCTATCAAGGTCCTTTTAACCTTATTTGTCTCAAATTTGACACTTATAGCAACAAAAAAGCAACATATCCTCCCCCTAAGCAGATGCATACCTTCCTACTTTGACTTTTAACTTAACCCTATGCTTATCAAAACATGACTAATGTAAATGCACAACAACCAACTGATACGAATAGTGAAAACCCATCTTACCTTACCAACAACATTGTATGCAACATCCATCCTTGTCATCATGAATCTTTGTTCCTTCTTGACACTATAACTTTCCTGCTCTTGGAGATCTACTCAACTTAGCCTAAATTCATGCATATTCTTCTTAAGAGAAATTATAACCATAATACCACTCACATGTTCAATATTATTCAACTCATGCATCTATACCAAACTCAACTCATCAAACTGCTAATCATCACTTCAACACAACTTGGGAAATTAGAAACTAGAACCACTATCTTCTTACTTACCTTTCTCATATCAATCCTACTTCCATCTCCCCCTGACTTCTTTACTGTTTCTTGACACCTCAAATATAGAAATATACCAATGTTGATCTTTAAATGTGATATCACGCGAGACCATACTTACATACCTTTTCAACTAACACTAGGAGACATTTCCCGTTGGAGTGTGCTTAAAAAAACTATCCTTAACCTAATGTATGTGACCTTTAGATGCTTCAAACCCAAGATGTTTAAAACAGGGTTGATTTTAAGAGACCTCCAAAGTGTTACCTGGTGAATATCCCCAGAACGCGGGAAGGAAAATTTTTTGGGGGTTGTATGAAAAAATTTCAATTCAAGTAGGTGTAACAGAAGGCTGCAGACGCCGATGGGAGATTTTCTCACACGATGCATTGACGCGCATCAACAAGGTTGTTGACCTGAGGTCTGTTGACGCGCATCAATGCATTTTTTTTTACGCGCGACAACAAATCTCCCGTCGCGCGTCTGCAGCCTCTGCCCTCTATCACATGATCCATGTCACGCGCTCTTTGTCATGCATCTGCTATAAGTACCTCCTTATCAAATCCGTCAGTGTCACGCGTCAACAAATAACCGCTTTGTCAGTGCAACAAATTGGTTGTCATGTGTCTACTATGTTAATATGCAGTACCTCCTTATGCGCGTTAATGGCATGTCAAAAAATAAATTGTCACGCGTCAAAAAACTCTTTGTCATCTATGCGTCAATATCTACAAACCCTCCTTGTCGCGCGTCAATAACTTACCCCCTTGTCGCGCGTCTGCAATACAAGATATATCATATTGTTGACAAAATTTGAAGTTGTTCTACCTGGCGAATAATCTAGGATTATATAGGGGATATTTTTCAAGGGTACCCCTAAGAAACATTAAAGTGTAATTTTTAGGCGAACAAGTATTGATTTTCAAAAATGGAATATTCGCCATATTACGAATCATTCGCCACTAAAATTTTCCCTGCCCTGAGATAAACCTTCTCTTGAGAACTAATCAACACAACTTCATGCACTTCTTCCTCAAGCTTGTGACATTACAACTCATATGACGGATCGCATGTGTAGAGAACACTCAACACTTCATGCTAAGGGACTCAATGAACATCTCAAGATTCTTGTCTCCATTTATGCCTTGCTTCATCATGTATGCTAGAAAGGACTGTACAAATTATACCTTTAACTTCCAAACCTTAGGAAGATCAATCAACACTCAAATATATAGCTTAAAGGGTCTTCAAATTGGTTCATTTTGTAAGAAATTATACACAATATCTTTTTACTTTACCTACTCAGATTCTTGCAGCCTGCAACTTCATGATTTTTCTCACTTTACCTAATCATAGTCTTTCCATCACACCTATATCCCTCTTAGATCCTCATGTTACTCACATAACACAAGGACATATTGGTCTATCAGACAAATCTCCATCTCAACAGACATAGACCTATGTAGGTCCCAAGACACAACTTTGGTTGAGCTCATGCATATTAACATGTCTACTATGACTATAACACTTCTTCATGGATCATACATAGATAAAAATGACTTTTGTAATCTTCAACATGGCTCTAAACATATAAAAATATTCAAACAAGGATCAAACTATACATACCTACCCATTTTTGACCATCAAACTCATAGCACTTTGTAACTTCGTCAGAAATCAGGGTTCATTTTAAGAGACCTCTTAGAAATAAGAGGTGGAAAATACCTAGCGATAATCCACGGAACCGATTTCACTGAAAGTTGAATTTTTTAGGGTTTGTGTGCAAATATTTAGCTTAACAGAAAGGCTACAGATGTGCGGCAGGACATTTTTTGTCACGCGTCAGCAAGGCTGTTGACGCGTAACAGTAAACTTCCTATCGTGCTGTCAGCAAGGTTGTTGACGTGTGATAGCAAAATTGTTGTTGTCACATGACAATAACCTTGTTGACGTGCATCAGCGAGGGTGCTGTCCGACACCAAATATCATGTCGCATGTCTACATCTTCACCCTCATGTTGCCCGTCAACAAACTCTCTTTCTCATGTGTCAACAAACTCTCATTTTCGTGCATCAACAAACTCTTTGTCGCACGTCTGCAGCCTCTACGCTCCTGTCTTACGTCAACAAACTCCCCTTTTTGTGCATCAACAAACTCTCCTTATCGCACATCAATGGAACTTTCTTGTCATGCGTCTGAGAATAATACTTGTTTCCCAGCTGCAAATTTGATGAATATCTATAAAACTACACTTTGTGTACTGGCCTCTATTGCTTCACAAGTTTACTGTACTTGATAATAGATATGCCCCCATGTGGTATGAGTGAAGTAGAAGTGTTCTACCTGGTGAATAATCTAGGATTATATAGGGGATGTATTTCAAGCGTAGGTGAAGCCGACCCATAAAAAAAATTAAACTGTAATTTTTAAGCAAACAGGTCATTGACCCGCGCTAGAAAATTTGACTTTTCAATTTTTCCTAAAATGGAATATTCACCATATTACGAATATTCACCACTAAAATTATCCTTGCAAGAAATTCTTATAAAATCAAAATAATATAAACCTTGTATTACAATGCACAAAAAATACTTACTTGTCATGCCTGAAACTTTCTTAAGACTTCCTTGATGCCTTAAAGTACAAAACCTTGCCTTGAACATGACTTCAAGCTTGAAACAAATTCATTTGGCTTCCATGATAGTCCTCACACAACTACCTTGAGTCTAACACAACTCCATAAATGCTTTAGTGAAAAAATTATATCTTAATCAAGCATTCTAAGTTACCAATACACTTTCATGGATGAAAAACATACCTTAAAGCTTCATGACTATTCCTAAATCAGCTCTAGATAGTATATATATATTTAAGAATCCAATATGAGCTTCATAACTCCATGACTGCAACCTTATTACACAACTCCACATATTCATTGCATCCATTCAAGCTCCCCTAAATTCATGCTTCTTCTGATTGATGAATTCCTCTAAGAAGCTTAGCAGAGAAATCCCTAATCAAAGGGATGTAAAACAACAATTTGAGGAGATTCAAAGACCTCCCTAACACATATGGCTCAACCTTTTCATCCTTATTATAATCAACAACTTGTTAACACCTTTGACTTCCTTAAAATTTTAATTTATGTTTAGGTGGACTACCTTGATTCATTCTTGGTTCCAATGCCTTATTTTTCCTGCTCTCCTGAACTCTAGGAGCCTTAAAATTTTTTTTTGGTCTTGAAGGACGATGAAAACACAACTTTTCATAGTAACCGTAGGACTAAAAATCATATCTCATTGAGATAATCCACAAAATCTTACTATATTAACTCCTTTTTTGCATCATTCTACCTACTAAGACTAGATCTCTGATATTATATCAAATTAATCACCTTTACTATCCATTCTCCACAACTATCATTAGACTATTGATGTTTCCAACATAATAATAAAGCAAGACACACACCTTGGAATATATCTCAATCCTTTATCATAACATACCCATGTTTATATTGACTGATGAATGTCTCCAAGAATTATAAAGAAGATATCCCATATCACTTAAGGATCTAAAATACCATAAACTCTGGATATTCCTATATCTCCATCACCTTCTCATCCAACTTACAGTCAAAATTTAGTATCTCTTTACTCTTCTTTGGTAAATTAGGCTTAGTTTCCAACTCGTCCTTCTTCTCTTCCTCTAGTTGTATAGTTGTTAAACACGCATGGCTCTCTTTAACATATGGATTTTACACTACCATGGAAAACATTCCTTCTTGACTTGCAAACTAATTAGGATTAGGCATGACAGTTTTAGGCTCCTTCTTAATATAATTTGCATGATCTATTTTCAAGATGGACTTGTCAATCAAAAGTTCCTCATTGACCATATCAAGAGCATCAAATACTTTTCTATGCTTTACTGACTTGGGAATCCAAAATCACTAAATTTGGGAGAGAAAAAATTAATGTTTTGTCTAGATGGTCATGATGACAAAACCTATCAATGTGACCTTCTTAGTGAAAATTATAGCAAACAACGTTATGCATATCTTTTGACTGATGAAGACTATGATTTCTTCCATTACTCCATGAATCCTTAATTTTGAAGGTCCTCCAAAAATCATTTTCTTTATGACCATATTGATTGCATGCATAACAATAACCATGAAAATATTTTGCATACCTTGTGGCATTAGACTGCCTTGTTGAATTATACTTCTTGATATTGACCTTGCTTGCACTAGCATTCTTATTTTGATATCCATTTGAACTAGGACCAACACTGACATCACCATTTCTCTTCTTGAAGTCTCCAAGGAATCCAAAACCTTTATTATCATGAAAAAACTTTTGACTACCCAAGAGATCATCTATATTATTGGAACTCTTTTCAAACTTCTTATAAGACTTCAACTTGTTGGATACCTGCTCCAACTCTACCTTCAAGGACCTCATTTTTTATTCATACCTGATACATTCATATTTTTTCCTCATATAGTTGATGTCACTAACTCAAATTTAGTTTCATAATCTTCTTCTTTGACCTTGAGACAAGATGTGAGACCTTTAATATTAGAATCTATCTCCTTGATGATCTTATTATATACGCCATGTATGTTAATGATTTGTTCTTCTAGCTTCTTAGAATTATTGACCATGCCACCTTTTAGGGAACATATCTCCTCCTAAATAATAATGACTGTAGAATCTAAATTTTGGATCTATTTCCTTAACTTCTTAGCCATCTTGTGCTTTAAGGATCACCTCAAGCTTGTTAAGCTTGTTTCAGATACCCTACTCTGATGCCAATTTTTGGAAGCACAATCACTAAGAGGGTGTTGTCTATTGTGTGTTTTTGTTTTAATTGATGTCAAGTCCATTAATGGAAAAGGGTATTATGAGGTCATGTGATTCTCCATGTGGTGTTAGTCAGATGTCAAGTATGAAGGTTGATTGGTAGTGACAGGATTTGGTGTGTTCTTTGTTGTCCTGGAGCATGGTTTAGTGTGCAAATTCATAGTTTGAGTCCTCCCAAGTGATTAAAAGGTTTTCATGAGGTCCATAATTATTAGTATGATGTGTCACAGGAATAATTGAGTCCGTAAGAGGCCAGCATGGTTAGTTAATGAGGTGTCATGATTGAGTTAGGTCATTCTAGGCCTATTCCTAGCCCTGGAGCATATAATATGGTGTGGTGACTTGAGAAATGAAGATAATCAATATTTTCCAAGCATGGTATTAGAATTTTGGAAGTGTATATGATGTTTATGGTGAGTTTTAGGTTAGTACTCAAAGGTACAAAGCATGATTAAGGTCCTTGGGAAGCAAGCAGGTAGAGAATAGACAAGATTACATGGGTAAATGAGATTAGCTAGAGAGTTTCAAACCTATTTGGGATAGATGGTGAGTATGGTTAGTTAGAGGATTTTGTCACAATGTTTCATGACACGTTTCAGGTCATTCTAAAGAAGATCTTGCAAGATACACCAGTTTTTGAAAAACTCGGTAATCTAGAGTGTGTTTTTAAAGCAAACATTGACCTTTTGATGCTCGTTGTGGAATGTGTGATTTGCATGGAGACATTATATTTTTGGAATATATTCTTAGGCTAGTTATTAATGTTTCACAAAAATAATGATGTGGTTTTATTGTCTAGTTTTTATGAGCGATCGTTAAGAAGATAAGTTGTTTTGAAACCATAGCTCAAAGCGACTTGGATAAAATCAACTATATTGATATTGTATTTATTTATTTTTGCAAAGTGATGATTTGAGGTTGTATAGGACTCCTCTAGATTTCTAGAAAGGTATATTAGAGCATGTGACTGTATGTGGGCCCCACTTGAAAATGTAAGTTTTCAAATAAGTTCAGTTTGTGAAGAAGTTATCCAAAGAAGTTGATAAATAAATCCATGATAGTTTTAGATAATTTTTGATATTCTAAATGGAAAAGTGTGTCCTATTTATGAAGATTGGTTTTTGGGGTAGTTTGGATCATCTTGTGGTAAAAGTGGAATTGTAGAAGCTACATGTGGAGTTAAGACTCCATTCAAGTTGTGTTGTAATCCTAGTTAAAAGATAGTTCCAATGACTTGTCAAACTTGTGTTTTTGATATGGTATGATATAGTTATGACCTATTCTTTGAGGGTCAAATTTGGAGGATGCTTGGTTTGGCATAATGTTGAGTAGCTTCATGAGGTAAGGTGATAGTTCTAAGTTGTTCATGCTTGTTTAAGGTTTCTGAGTGCTTATATATAATTTCTAAAGGTGTTACATTCTTTGGTTAATCTTGGAATTCATTTTTGAGGTGATGGAGAAAGTTGAGCTCAAGTTTAGTTCTTGCATCCTAGAAGGCTAAAGGAGTAGTTTCAAAGATTGACTTGGTTAGAGTCCTTCCACATGGAGTAGGAAGGAAAAATGATATGTTATAGAAATATAATTCAGAGATATTTGCAATTATATATTGTTTGTGCCTTGATGATGAGTTTTGATTGGTCTTCCAGTTCAATTTGTGAAGAAGAAGGTTTCTGATTTTAAGGATAGGATTGTTGAGGATGAAAGTTTGAAGTAGAAAATGCATGGGTCCGAAAATAACCCTACTTCATCAGAAAAAATCATCACAAAGAAGGAAAACAATAAAACAGAGGTTCTATCTTTTAAGCTATAGGACTGCCACCCTATGCAGGGTGGCATGGTTACATAACTTCCGCCCAGCCAGGGTGGTGGTCCCAGGACCGCTGGTATACACAGGGCAGCGGTCCTGGCCATTACAGATAGAAAACTAATTTTGAAAATGAAAATCCTCTGAATTTGAAAGGATGTTCATTTATCTTCTCCTTCATGACCTTTCCCTTTCTCCAGTGCACATGAGGACATGAGAAAGGCTATACATACATGATTGTAGAAGTGTAGAAGATCATCGAAGCATGGGAGTAAGTGAGCAAGAAGTCAATCTATTGGAAACTATATTTTTGTAGAAGAAAGGAGTGTTGAGATAAATCAAACAAGTAACTAAAAGGAAGTGTTGAGATATTATCTACTCTCTTTCTTAATTATTGTAAATTCTATACTTGTTGATTCAAATTGGCTAATAGAAGTGGGAAGAAAGAGCAATTTCCCTTCCCGACTTGTTTTTCATCCATTGGAGGTTTTCTAGGATAAAATTGTTGGTGTTATGAGCTTATATTCTTTCCTTTAATACAATTATTGATTCTAAGCACAATAGTAATTCATTCACTAGCTATCTCTTTTATTTTCTAATAGAAATTAAATAGCAATGATTAATTTGTGATTTGTGAATAATTCAAAAGTTGAAGAGTTTACAGATCATTTTGGTATAAAAGCTAAAAAGTATCAAGGACTGTGGTATTTCATTCTTGAATTTGTATGAAATTGACGAGATCTAAAGGTGAAGAAAGCTTTACCTTGCAATCTAGAGATTTCTACAAAAAAGTGGAAATACAGAATTCAGAGGAGAAATGGAGGAAGAGAACTTGGTCTGTAGAATTGAGATGTTGGAGACCATGATGGATAGGATGTTTAGAAGGTAAGAGGAACTTGTATATTTTTAGAAGATATCTTCCGTCAAGCAAGACTCCATGGACTCGATGGTTTGAAGATTAGCCAAAAATTTTGGTATAGGCAAAAGCCATCATGAGGAAGATTATGGGGAAGAGCTTGAAGAAGAGACTTCTAACACAAGAGAAAAGGTAAAATCTGAACATATTCCTTTTAAAGTTGAGATTAAATTTGAAATCAAAATATTTGAAGGAAAAGTAGATACATAATTACTGGATAAATGGTTGAAATAGTTAGAAGTTTATTTTAGCGTCCATAATGTCACTAAGGCACAAAGGATCACCTTTTCATGTCTAAAAATGGAGGGACATGCTCTAGTTTGGTGGGAAATTCATCTAGCTACTTGTGAAAAGAAGAAGCATCCTATTTTGAAATCTTGGAAAGAATTTAGGGAATTACTTAGAGGTAACTTCTATCATATTGGCAATAAAACTAACCAAATGATTAAATGGTAGTATTTTAGACAAGGCAGTAGTCAAAGTGTGCAGGAGTATACTACAGAGTTTTGGAGGCAAGCCATGTTGCTAAACATGGATTTAGAGGATGAGGATATTTTGAAAAAATACTTGAGAGGACTTCACACTCACCTTCAAAGAAAATTCATCTCCACAAAGCCCAAGGATCTTAATGAAGCATATGTACAGGCATACTACATAGATGATGAGAAAAATAAAGGAGAAGTAGAGCCGAGGATAAAGCAGTCCACAAATCAATAAAAAAATGATTATGGGCAAACAAATAACAAGAGTAAGTGGAAAGGGAAAGATAAACAAGATGCCACTACTTTAAATACTTGTAAATATCCCAAGAATTTTTGCAAGAATTGTGATATAAATGGTCATACTGACGCTACATGTTGGAAGTTGCATCCAGAGTTACATCCATAGAACTGAACCAAGGACTCCAAGAAGTCCATGATTTTTGTAAAGATAGAAGGGGAGGTGGAAATCGAAGATGACTCTAATGTAGACAAAAGGCTTGGATGCATAACCACCAAAATGGACAATGAAGAGGAGATGAGTAGACTATTCTAGATCAAAATCCAGATCAAGAGAACAAAGGTAAATGCTTTGGTTGATATCGGTTCTCAATCTAAATTGATTTTTGAGGCAGTTGTAAAGAAGCTTGGTCTTGAGACTTACAAGCATCTACACCCATATCCTTTGTGTTAGGTGAAGAAGTGTGTTGAAACTTAGGTAACAAGAAGATGTAAGGTCAATTTTGGGATAAATTCCAAATATATAGATGTTTTTGAAGTTGACGTTATTCCACTTGATGCTTTTGATGTTGTATTCGGGAGTCCTTACTTGTATGCTAGGGATGATATCTTTATGAGAAGGGAAAATCAATATAGATGGGTCAAGGATGAGATCAGTTAAAACATTTGGGCACACCAGCATAAGGCACGGGTTACTATGATAAGTGCTAACCAAGTAAAACGGCTTATTCAATCAAATAATAATCAGTTTTGTTTGCTTTTTTTAAAGGATAAACAAGATGGGGTAGAAGTTTCAGAGATTTCTAACCACGGAAAATAATATTTGGATAGTATTATTTAGTCTTTTCAGGAAGTATTTCAGGCTCCTAGTGGATTACCACCAAAACGAGAAGTAGAGCATGAGATTTAGATATTGCCAAAGTCACCTCTACCAAACATTGGGTTGTACAGGAAATCCTCACTTGAGAGCACTGAAGTAAAGAAACAACTCTAGGAACTAATGGGCCAAGGGGTGATACGTCCGTGCACCTCACCATGCAGGTTACCTATTGTGATGGTGCCAATGAAGCATGGTTCTTAGAGAATGTGCATCGACTACCGCGCTTTGAATAAGATCATCATAAAGAATAGATATCCACTTCCCCGCATAGATGATCTCTTGGACCAGCTTTAGCATGCCAAATTTTTCACGAAGTTAGATCTCAAGTCAGGTTATCACGAAGTCAGGATGAAGGAGAAGGATATATGGAAGACTCCCTTAAAAAAAAAATAGGGTTTGTATGAATGGTTAGTACTTCCTTTTGGATTATGCAATGCACCCGCTACATTTATGAGATTGATGAATGATGTATTGTGGGATTTCATATATTCATGTGTCATTGTATATCTAGATGACATCTTGATTTTTAGTGCCACATGGGAAGAACACCTAATGCATTTATAGCAAGTCTTGCAAGTTCTCAAGGAGAAACAACTACTTTGTAATATGAAGAAATGTGAATTTTCCAAATAGTCACTTGTCTATCTTGGGCACGTGGTTGGAGGAGGATAGCTATGAGTGGATCTAAAGAAGGTGGAAGCCATCACCAATTGGCCAACATCAACAAGAGCCACATAGACTAGAAGTTTTGTGGGAGAAGTACGGTACATGTGGAAATTAATTCCGGGTTTCTCGGTGATTGCAGAACCTCTACACACAGTGGCCAAAAAGAGTAAGGGTTTCAACTGGGGTAAGGAACAACAAAAATCCTTTGAGTTAGTGAAAAACAAGATTATTCATGCTCCAGTACTTTCTCTTCCTAGTTTGTAGCAGCCTTTTGAAGTAGAGACAAGATGCCAAGTTACGACGCTATGGGCACAGTGTTGCTTCAAGGAGGTAAACCTGTATGTTATCATTTTGAAACCTTCACTTCAGCAGTTAAAGGATAGTGAGTATATAATAAATAAATGTATACACTAGTTCAGGTAATTAACAAATGGAAGCATTATTTATTAGGTAAAGAAACTATTGTACACACTAACCACAAACCTCTCTAGTATTTACAAGCACATTCTAAATTATAGCAGGAAAGATACTACAAATGGATGGGGTTCCTTAAGTAGTTCCACCTATTGATCAAATACAAGAAGGGTAGTATAAATTTTATGGTAGACATGTTGTCTAGGCTACCCACACAAGAAAATTTCTCCTGTTTGGCCATTATCTCTTAGTTCAAGCCCTTCACGAAGGAAGCTTACGGAGAAGCATATTCCCAAGACAAAGAATTTGGGGTAACATTTCAGAAGTTGCAGCCCTAAGGGGCTGAAAATATGGGGATTGAAGATTGTTATCTCAAGGATGGGATCCTCTACCGATGGGGGAAACTTTTTTTGCCTAAATAAGAAAGACTTCTATTGATGAGGGAAGCACATAACTCAAAAGTAACGGGGCATTTTAGTGTTGGTAAGACCCTAGACCACTTGCAAAGGTATGTATATTGGCCCAAAATACAAGAAGAAGTATCCAAATTTATTCTTGGATGTAAACTTTGTTGTACTAACAAGCCTAAGACTAGGACGGAAGGTTTGTATATTCCTTTACCAGTGCCTACTCATCCGTGGGAGGACATTTCTATGGATTTTGTAGTAGGATTACCTATGTCTAAACATGGCCATGACTATCTTTATATTATTTTTGATAGATTTAATAAAATGTGTATTGTTATGGCATGTAAAAAAACAATAAAAGCACATGAGGTGACAAATCTTTTCTTTGCTAATGTATGGGTGTATTTTGGTTTGCTAAAGTCTATTGTCTCTGACATGGATTCCAAGTTCTTGTGGAAGTTTTGGACTACTTTGCCGGACAATATGGATACCAAGTTATAGAGAAGCACAACTTTCCATCCATAGACAGATGGATAGACAAAGGTGGTGAATAGGACTTTGGTACAGTTGATCATAGGGTATAACAATAAGTACCTAAGGACTTGGGATGAGTCCTTAGCCTACATTTAGTATTCCTATAACCGAGAAGTACAAACATCCACTATGAAGTCACCATTTGAATCATGCTTGAGATATCTACCTACAAATGCACTGGACATAGCAGTTGGATAACATGATGAGGAGGATACATGAGACATAAAGGTGACTAGAGCCAACAAGTTCATTGAAAGGATCTGATAAATCCATCTTAAGGTCAAATAACAGCGAGAAAAATCTCAAGAAAATTACAAAGCTAGGCACAATTAGCATAGGAGGGAACACAAGCTTCATGTTGGAGACTAAGTTTGGCTTTACTTGAGCAAGGAGAGACTACAAGGACAATCATGGAAGCTCAAGCCACTAAGATATGGACCGTTCACCATATTGGAGAAGGTTGGAGAAAATGATTTTCGACTTGATTTTCCATCATTCATGAGGATGTACTATATAGTAAGCTATGAGAACTTACACCTATATGAGCCACCCATACTGGATGAAGATGAAGAACTAAAATTGCTACCTTCCATTGAGGATTACTTCTTAGACTCATGAGGTGAATTGAAGGAGGATGTCGTGCTACAGCAAAAAGTTAGAGAGACTAGAAGAGGTCCACAGGAGTCTTGGCATATTGGACTGAAAGGAAAGACACCAAGGTAGGCCCGGATGGTACTCGAAGGAGCAAGCGAGGTAATTTTTCCCTCATATACTCCCCCACTAAGCTTTTGTGGGACCAAAATCATCCTAAGAAGGGGAGGTCTAATCCATAGGGATCTAAAAATAACTCTACTTCATCAAAAACAGTTAGCACAAAGAAGGAAAACAATAAAATAGAGGTTCTACCTTTTAAGCAATAGGGATCTGCCACCTTGTGCAGGGTGGCGGTTACAAAACCGTCGCCCAGCCAGGGTGGTGATCCCAGGACCGTTGGTCTGCATAAGGCGGAGGTCCTGGCCATAACGGATAGAAAACTAAATTCAAAAAAGAAAAACCTCTGAATTTGAAATGATGTTCTTTTCTCTTCTCCTTCATGACCTTTCTCATTCTCCAGTGCACGGGAGGACATGAGAAAGACTATAAATACATGATTGTAGAAGTGTAGAAGATCATCGAAGCATGGGAGCAAGTGAGCAAGAAGTCAATCTGCTGGAAACTGTATTTTTGTAGAAGAAAGGAGTGTTGAGACAGAGCAAGCAAGTAACTGAAAGGAAGTGTTGAGATATTATCTACTTCTCTTTCTTACTTATTGTAAATTATGTACTTGTTGATTCAAATTGGCCAATAGAAGAGGGAAGAAAGAGAAATTGCCCTTCCCGACTAGTTTTTCCTCCATTGGAGATTTTCCAAGATAAAATTATTGGTGTTATGAGCTTATATTCTTTCCTTTACTACAATTACTGATTCTAAGCACAATGGTAATTCATTGACTAGCTATCTCTGTTATTTTCTAATAGAAAGTAAACAACAACGACTAATTTGTGATTTGTGAATAATTCCAAAGTTGAAGAGTTTACAGATCATGGATGATGCTTCATATCGGTTGGAGAATGAAGAGGGATGAATTTTTTTCCTATTTAAGGAATTTGGACGTCTTGAAAGTTGCAGCAAAGGTGAAAACCAGTTGATTTTGTAAAACTACTTTATCGGAAGCTTAGTTTGGTGAAGAAGAAAGTTGGTGTGGTTTACACATATGGATGTTTTATGAGCTCTAGAAATAATGGATATGATATAAAGGTTTAGGGGATTCCAATTAGTGGTTACATACCATATTTGATGTGTTTTGGTGTGTGTTTGAGGTCCAAAGGTGAAGATAGGGTCCTGGAAACAATTGTTTTGAGAAGGATATGAGCTTTCTTGGTTGTGTTATGTGAAATTTTATTGATGAAAGATTATGTATGACTATTGATGATTTTGATATTTTATATTTCACATGTATGAAGAATTTTAAATCTTGAAAAATCATGGTTATGGTTTTTATGGTTTTTTCTCATTTAGGTGATGGGGATTTGAGTTGTTTTTGAGTCATTTTGGTGCATTTGGGAATGGCCGACCTACATGGGTCCACTTGATAAATATTTACAAGTTTAGTGTTATATTTTTATGTTGTGTTGGTCTAGATAATGAAATAGGATTGACCTATGAAGTGTTTGAAATAATAAAATCATATTTAAGTGCTTGTTTAGTTCAAATTTGAACTAGTGCTCTAAGGGGAAAAGTGTGACCCAAGTAGTAGAGTATGACATATATGATTTCATGATTTGAAATCTAAGAAAGTTTTTTATAGGATAAGTAATTTTAGAGAGAATTTTAGCAAGTTTTTAAAGCCAAGACAAGTCCAAGAAGAAGAAGAAAGAGCGAGTTAAAGGAATGAGGGTTTGAAGGTGCATGTGTGAGATGAATTAGTGATCTCCATCAGTTAAGGAATAAAAAAATCAGATATATTCATCTTCATATGGTTTATTTTGTGCTTGATCATCTTAGGGGGTTGTATCCTCCTTGTGGAGTGGGTGCTTCACTAAATTATGGGTTGGTGCTCCTTGTTAAGTTAGTGCTTCACTAAATCACTTTGATTTGTGTAATATAAGTAGATTTTCAGTGGTATTTCTTACCCTCGAGGGTTTCCCACTTATATATGGTGTTCATGTGTCTTATTCTTTGCTTCATGTACTTGTGAATTCTTAGTACACACCTAATGTGCTCATGTGGTTACGAATGTTAAATGAATGAATGTAAGTGATTGTAAATGAAATGAAAATTTTCTAGGACTGATTCAATTCCCCCCTCTTATTCCATTATGCTTCTAATAATTGGTATCAGAGTAGGTCCTTGAGAAGAAATTTTAGCAACTTGAAGGAGATCCTTTTGAAGCACAAGAAATGGGAAAGTCTTCAAATATTGAGGTCGCATTAAGAATGAAGTATGAGGTTGCTGAGTCAGTGATTCATAGATTATAAGATCAGATCAAGTGTATGGAGATAGAGCATGGAAAATCCATCAAGGGTTTGGAATTGCAATATGATAAAGTAACTAATACCCTAAGGGATAAAGAGGAAACTTGTTCTAGGTTTGAAGAAAGGTTGAAAACCCTAGAAGCTGATTTAGATGATGAATCTAATGGGTTGAATATGTATAAGAGGTTAGAGAAGAGATATGAAGCTCTTGATGGCATATTATAAGGTCATAGAGATGTAAATGATAAAACAAACATAGGTTTCAAAGGAAAGAAAAATGAGAATGATAAAGGAGTTGGACCAAGTTCTCAATCTGATGTAAATGTGACCAAAAATACTGATTTGAGGAGGTATAAGTCTATTAGACAACCTAATGTAGCTAAGTATGATGCCTCTTTCAATGGTTTTTTTTTTTTGTCATGATTTTGGTCATAGAGCTAGAGAATGAAAAATAAGGTTCTCTAGGAAAGTTGAATTTCAAAGGTGAATGCTACTCTTTTGTGGATATGGTCACAAGGTTAAGGAATGTGGTTGGAATATAAGATTGTATGAGTCAAGATGAAATAATAATGAGATTGTGTATTTTAAATGTCACAAATAGGGACACATTACTAGCTCTTGTCATCAATGAATCTTCAAAGGGTAAAAATAGGTTTCAAACTCAAAATAGAAGGGTATTCAAGAATAAAATCAGTCTTATGAATGAATCCAAGTATTTCATATCAGAGCATAAGGATAAGAAGATAGTTTATCAATCAAATAAGGTCAGGAGAAATGATTCTTAGTCTAATATACAGAGTATAAACTTTTTCAAAGAGGATTCTAGTGCTATCAAAATGGAAAAAAAAATTCAACATGTCCAAATCAAGTCAAGGAAGCATGTTCTCTTTATTAGAAGAAGAAAAAAATGAAAAAGATCATATGTGCCTAATTTAAATTCTCTCTCCAGTTCATGAGAAGTTGAAAATGCTAGGAGTATGGGATACTTCAAGAGATATAAGGTATGGTAAGTGATATATTCATGTGTTTTGAGTCATTGTCATTAGTAGGTGTTTGATTTTTTCATGTTTTTCAAAATGGTCTCAAGTTAACATGTCCTTGAGTAAGTATATGTATGTATTCAAATGTATTGTGTCCTTGAATAGGTTTTTTAGGACTGTCAAAGTCCATGCTATGTCTTAATCTATCATCTTTGTGCTAATAATTATGTCATGAATGTTTCACCTTGAAGTATGTCTTAGATATATGTTGTGCCTTAAAAAATGTTATCATAAAGTCATGAAAAAGGTCTATATGCTCATGATTCTTTCATAATGAGGTCTATGTAAGATTAGGTCAAGATGTTTTAGTTCTAAGTCTAATTTATGTCTAAGTCAATAGTCTTTACTCCATCAAAGTGTTCCTGAGAACATAATATTTGTTTCAAGCAAGATATGGAAAGTTAGACATATCTTCAAGAAGCACAATGCTTTAAGATTGTATATGCATACTTCAAGATGGTTTCTGAATTTGTTTTGGTTTTGATCTTAGGATTCACTCAAGGACAGAGTTGTATCATTATAATCTTGTGCAGAGGTTGTTGGACTAAGAAGAGGTGAAGTTTCCTTGAAAATGATATGTGTTTCTTAGTAGTGGTATGTGGAAGCCCTGAAGGTCTGTAGGTGCTTCAAGGGAAAGAAGCAAGAGGTTCAAGGTTCAATGTCATGAATGTATAGAGCCCTGGAGGTGATTTTTTTACATCAAATATGGTATTTTATGTATGAATGTGAGGGTAAATAGTTGAAAAATTATTTTTCTTATGTGTCATGCATGCTTCCAAGGGGAGGTAAGTGTTCATTGTGCTCTTCAAAGAAGTTATCAGTCATTGTAAGGAATGAAACTTGAGTTAAATGTTGAAAACATGGTATTGCACACTGTGATAGCCCATTATAGGTTTGAGATTGGTTCCTAAGACAAGGTAAGTATTCCATGACCAGCTAAAAGGTCAAGAAAATGTCAAGGAGGCTTGAAAGGCTATTAAGACTAATGTGTAAAGTTGAAGATTAATAGAGGAATCTAAAGGAAATTCAAGGTCATGTATAATCAAACAATAAATGTTTAGTCTAATAAGTGTTGGAGACACTTTATTTTACTAAGATTAATGATGTTCAAAGAACTTGAAGGATTAAAATACTCTAAAAGGTGTTTGTCGTGGTATGTGAGTTTTTTTAAGCATGAGAAGTGTAAAACAAATTCAAGGAATATGAAGGTACTTTGAGTTAGTCCATCAAGAAACAAAGGTATGCTTATCTTTGTCACTATCTTTTAAGTTGAATAATATTGTATAGGAAAATCAGTGAAGGTTTTGTATGATTGATATAAGGAAGATGGAAGTGGACTTAAAGGAATTTTGCAAGTATTATTGGTCAAGAGTCTTGGATTTCTCCAAAAAAATTAAGAGACTCAAGGAACTATGACTATGTCAAGCGATAAAGGATGAGAATCATTGTATGAAAAATGTAATTAATCCCAGAATGATGAAAAGGTCCTGAAGCCAAGTCATGAAGAAATGCAGGTCTGAGTTTACTTCAAAAGGCAAAGTGACAAGGGGTGATATTTTATGCTCTGATTCTACCATTTGTGATAGTGATAGGGTATAATGACTGTGTGAATCAAGTGCTCTATGTGGTCCTAAAATACTGAGTTGAAGTAAAAATACTAAAGGAATTGATTTTGTTCCATGAAGTATATAAATTCCAAAAGGGTGAGATTAAACTTGGTATGAAGACTGAGTAATCTGAGAAGAATCTATAAGACTGTGAAATTATGAAAAAGAATACCTACATGTTTAAAAAGGATCTTAGAAGAAGGGGAGATTGTGAGCTAGTGATAATCATCAAATTATGTAAAGAGATTAAGGTATGCATTGTGTCATTGATATGTGACAAATTTTGAGGTCTGTGAGTTTGATTTGGTCCAATGAAGTATGAATTTAATCCTGTTCTGGT
Organism: Taxus chinensis; assembly: GCA_019776745.2. NCBI lineage: Eukaryota > Viridiplantae > Streptophyta > Pinopsida > Cupressales > Taxaceae > Taxus > Taxus chinensis. The sequence goes on from CM034150.1 coordinate 42,089,388, forward strand.
GTGATATTTACAAGTTAAGAAGAACAAGCTTGTGAGAAGATGACAACAAGGCAGTATGAAGAGTCTACATTTGTAAGGAAATTTTGTTTTACTGATATAAGTTGAGAGGATCAAGTAACAGAGCTAAGGAACATGAAATCAAACTACAAAGAATGTGAAAATGCATTCAAGAGCACTCAACTATATAGAAAATATGTGTATAGTATCTTGGATTTTCACGTCTGATAACAATAGGTATAAATAGGTATGAAGAGTAATAAGATATTTGGATTAGAATGAAGCTTTAAGGTCTATTAAATATGGTTGACATGAGAATTTATCAAAGTCTGCCAGAGGTAAGAGTTGAAAATAAGAAAGTAGAGGTATGATTCTAAGTTGATCATCATGTTCTATGAAGAATACAATGTTAAGCATAACTGCATATGTTGAGGAATGTTTGAAGCACTTGTTGATATTAAGAAGTTGAGTCCAAAACAAAAATGAACACTCTATATAAACTGTACTTTGAAAATACATTGACCAAGAACAATATGTTGTATAGGCCTATGGGACTTGTTTATGATTTTATTAAAGTTTGAAGGAAGGTTGAAGGATATATAGGCTCTAAAATCATGTATCAACCTTGAATCAAGTATGGAAGGTATCTAAAGAAGATTATAATAGTGCATTATTTATTGAGAGATAGTTTCAGAATTGTACAAATGTTGTTGATCCATTTCCATGGCATATGAGCAAGGTAAGAACTCAAATTTGTGGATTTTTAGTGAGTTTTAGGGAGTGTGAACCTAGGGGGAGTAATAAGAAGTTGATTCATGATATGCATGGGCTTTTATTGCTTGGAAAAGTTTAAACAAGATGCACTGAAGATGTGGTTTAGGGATAACGGTTATAAAGGATGTTTTTACAAACATTTAGAGGCAAATTTTGTGATTTCTTGCATGATTCAGACCTAGATGGAGATATAGAACATGTATGAAGAAAAATATATGGATATTATCTCAGGGGAGCTATGTGAATGATCATATTAGGTCCATTGGATCAGTTTTGATTTTGTTGAAGTAAAAGAAGAGAGTGTTCGGTCCCAGGGGGAGCTATTTGAGTCAAATAAGTTGTGTTTTTGCATCGTGTCCATTGTGTTTAGTCATGAGTTGTATTTTTCCGTGTAGTATTTTCATTGTATCCTTTTTCATAGATGTCAAAAAGGGAAAGAAACATCAAAAACATGGAAAATAGGTCTAGTAAGTGTGTGTTTGTCTTATGGTTGCAATCAATCTTTCTGAAGGTGGTTGTCATCAATGACAAAGGGGGAGATTTTTTTCCATTGTGTGTTTGTGTTGTCATTGATGTCAGGTACATTGATGGAAAATGGTGTCATGATGTCATGTGAGTCTCCATGTGGTATTAGTCAAATGTCAAGTATGAAGGTTGATTGGTAGTGACAGATTTGGTGTGTTTTTATGTTGTCCTGGAGCATGGTTCAATATGCAAAGTCATAGTTTGAGTCATCCCAAGTGAGTTGAAGGTTTTCATGAGGTCCATCATTGTTAGTATGATGTGTCAAAGGTGTTAATGAATTTGTAAGAGGTCAATATGGTCATTTCATGAGGTGTCATGGTTGATTCAGGTCATTCTAGGCCTATTCCTAGTCCTAGAGCATATAGTATGGTGTGGTGACTTGAGAAATAAAGATAATTTGTCTTTTCCAAGAATCATAGTAGTGTATATGAGGTGTATGGTGTGTTCCAGGTCAGTACTTAGAGGTGTAGTGCATGATTGAGGTCCTTGGGAAGTAAGTAGGTGGATAATAAGTAGGATTGCATGGGTAAATGAGATTGGTTAAAGATTTTTATATTTATTTAGGATAGATGGTGAGTATGATCTATTATAGGATGTTTTCATGACGCTTCATGACATGTTTCAGGTCATTCTGAAGAATATATTGTAAAATAGATCATTTTTGGCATAACAAGGTAATATAGAGTGTGTTTTTGAAGCAAAAGTTGACCTTCTAATGCTCGTTGTGGATTCTGTGATTTGAATGGGGACCTAATCTCTTTGGAATAGCTTATTAGGTCAGCTATGAAGGTTTCAAAAAAATAATGAAGTGGTTTCATCATCTGGTTTTTATGAACAATTGTGAAAAAGATAAGTTTCTTTGAAAGCCTATGATGCAGCCTAGAACTCTCAGATAACACCTAGTCGTGTTGGCACATCACTCAGCATAGGATGAGCGCTCACCTGAAGTGTGCCAAGGTACCAAGTCCTTCTTTAGGTTTGTTGTAGCAGGATGGTAGCAAGGTGAAAGCAATAAGGACATATAGTTAGAAACTAATCCATCATTACATAGTTATATCAAACCATATCTATAAAGGCATGCATTTAAGTATAAATCATCAAGAAATCGATAGCATGCAATGATAACACATATAATACACCTTTTTTCAGCCAATATTCTTCATATATTAAACATGAAAACAATACAGAGGCTTGATACAATAATAGTCATGTGCACATGGATCTGTTACAATTATCTAGTCTCATGCACTCATGAATCTCTAACCCTTCAACACGGTATATCAACTAGGTGATTCATCTAATATATATATATATATATATATAATATATATATAGGGTGGGGAACTTTCCCTTCACCGCTAACTATGCAAAATATAGGTCGCACGCTAATAATAGGCCACACACCATTTACAATTATAGCCATACATGCAAGTATGTTATCTATAGATCACTTGCAGTTAACTAGAGTGATGAATATATTCTTGGATTACTTCCATGCAAGAGTGATTCGATATGATCCTCAAAATATAGACAAAGTGTGGCGCGCAAGTCTTGACATCGCTTTGTGTGTTCCGGACGCTAGCCTCTGAAAATGGACTTGATCTAAAAAAATCAGTTAAGTCCCAAAAGTCTGACTCTGCACCCTCCACGTGCGACGCCTTCCCTATTCCTTCGTGCCTTTGATCCCATCCGGTTTTTCTACGTGGACTGTGTGTGTGAGTTTTACTAAGTGTTTGTATCTGATCAAAATTACCCCCACACTAATCTCATTGTCGCCCCGACAATGGTGATGTCCATAACTGAGTAAAGAATATTTGAAATACATAATGTTGAATGAATCTTACATAAAGAATAAAAAAGAATTAAAGAATAAAAGAATTATTCAGGCTTCAAGCTCTTCCATTTCTTTTTGAAGTATCGTCTCTATATACTCCTCCTTTATGTCCTGCTTCTAATTTTTCCCACTCCATTAATGCTTTTTCTGCTTTCTCTGGAACATCCACAATGATAGATTCTAGTTCATCCTGAGTTAGTTTTCCTTTCTTATTTTATATTATAAGAATTATGCTTAACATAAATGTATGCATCCCTTCTAGCACATCCATCTTCTAAGCAATGAGTTTTCCAAGTTCATCTAACCTCTCTTTATGCGGTGCCTATGCTGTGGCCAATGCCTCACCACTTCTGCTTTACCATAGTTAGTCATTCAGCAGTGGCCTAGTGTGTTATCCTTCATGGCCTTTTGCACCCCATTGTCTTCTGCCAATGTTTTTCCCCTGTATTAGTGCATCTGGAGCTGTGCATATCATTAAGGCATGATCAAATTTTTTCAGATCCTCTCGGAGTGCTTGTAGTAGGCCCTCATATGTACCAATCTTCCTTGCTACTGTAGCCTATGGTTTTTCTGCCTCTTCTGCTGGGTCCTTGGGCTGATCTGGTATACACACCTTTTCATCCTCCAATACTATTTTTATCATTGTTCTTATGTAGTGCATCGCAGAAGGAAATTATTTTTTTACCTTTGATTTCAAATGTCGGGCATACCTTTAGTATATCATCTCTAATTTCCCTCTACCATACTAACAAAAGTATCATATTTCAATTTTGCTCAGATCCCTCTCCTACACTAAATGTGCTATTTCCACATCCTTTGCTTTTAGCTCCTCTGTTAGCGCTTTAATTGTAGCAGATTTGTCAATGTTTCTTCTAGCTACCTCAGTAGATACTTTCACCAAGGCATTGTTTACCTTCTCATCCATCATAACAGTTGGTTTAATTGTCATGTGTTGGAATTCTGGTGCCTTCTTGCAACCATCTAGATGCACATGATTCTTCACAAACATCAAAATCCTGGTTCTTCCATATGCTTATGCATCGACCATGAAATTTGCTTTCATGTTCATAATTTCACCTTGTTTTCGTCCATAAGCACCCATCCGAATAAATATTTTTGCGCGACGGTGCTCTAGAACCAAGTGTAAACAATCATCTCCTGGTCCTCTGTATACCCCATTGTTTGTACCCTTACATCCTCACTTGTCTAACGGAACCTTGGCCCTTTTGGAATGGCAAAAATGAGGTTAGGAATATTGGATATATCCTCATCCTTGCCTTATGTAGCTTCTAATTGCTCCCTTTCTTCCTCTCCATTAATTTTTTCCTCCTCCTCATTTTGAGTCTCCTCTTCTACCCTATGATGGATTGGAGATGAAAGTTACTTTCTCCTCAGACTCTTCCGCTTCTTCATCTAGATTGAGATTTCTTTTTCTCTTCTTCTCCTCAGGTTCCTTTACTGGTGAGAGTTGCGGTGACTTCCTTGTTGTCTGTTGGGCTTCTCCTTGTACGACCTTATGCGCACTTGAACACCTATCTGAACCTTTTTTCACCCTACACTACCTCAATATTTTCTTCTCCTTGTGAAGCCATCATGCACTCCCCCTCCTATCCAACAGATGGTTGCTTCCTCCTGCGCACCAAACCACCGCTATCCTCATGATCTTCGTCCTCTTTCTCGTCATCCTGCATGGGTTTAGAAGGCCTAGGTGTCAGGATGTTTTCCATAGTATGCTTCCCCTTTGGTGGTCCTGGGCATGCGAACTTGTTCTCTACATACTTATTATTTTCCGTCTTTGGTTTAATTTGGAGATATATGAGCGTGGCCCCAATATCCCCAACATTAAGTGTTTATGGTTTGATACTCAAAATATTTAAGATAATACTCTCGTTGTAAGCATTCTTCCCCGGATAACCATACTTCTTTCGCAAGGTGTGGGTATTCATAATCCATCTTGTCTACATTAAATACCAACCTCCTTGTATTAGTGAACCGATGAACGGAAGCTTGAAAATACCATGCATTGTGAACAACATATGGTATTTTGAACTAGGGGCTCCACTATCCATCCACCATCAGAAAACGTGCAATACAAAAGTGCTGGTAAACAATAAAACTGAGCTTGCTTCCCTAATACCAAGGGCAACTCCTTTGGTATGCGCCACTCATCTTCAAAAGCCACATGGAGCCTATCTTACCACATCTCCGCTCTCTCCTTTACCCCGTCTGTAATAGACCCCTTGCATAGATACTTGCTGAATCTTTCAGCTGGAGACTTGTTATTCATGGGGTATTCCCATATATTTTCTTTTGGGCCATCCGGTACTCCAATCTCCATGAATACTAAAGAAAGTAAGAAAAAACCAAAACTTATCTTACTTCCTGTGTGCACTTCCTCTACTATTTGTTCTGCAATGAAGTCGGAAATGTTGTAAATAACCCCTTCTGATATGTGCTTTGCCACATGCAACCACATTGAGTTTACTTGTGACCAACGATCTTGGTCATTCAATTTTGTAACCAGGTGTGCTGCTACTGTTTTTACTACCAGACAATCATGTAATTTGTCTATGTCCATTCCGCGTGGTCCTTTTTGGTATCCCAGTGCTTCTATGTGTTTCCAATACTGGTAACCTTGTCAGTTAGGTCATTTTTTATGTCCTCACTCGTCACCTTTAAACCTGTTACCATGGTAATTAAAATGGGTGTTAGTCTTACCCTTCGCCCTAAAAAATAGAAGAAGTCCTCATGGGCTCGGTTCATTAGCCACCTGTATAATGGTGCATATTTCCCGAAGTATGGGAGCTAATATAATTTGTAAACAACAATCCTTTTCAGTAACTTCTCCCATGTGTCATCATATAATCGGCATCCCATCACCAGTTCACCTGTCCATTCGGGAGTTAAGTAAATCAGGAGTTCAGTAAATTCTTCTGATTGTCCTTGGTTTGGTGGTTGTACTCACTTATTTTACTCTTTTGTATGTGGGAATCCCATTCCTAGCCCACAATAACTTCTTCAAGGTACTGCATCTCTGAAAAATTACTCTTAGGAGTCTTCTCTTCGTCCTCTTCCACTACTACCTTCTTCTTTCCTTTTGTTGCTGTTGCTTCCTTCTTTGGATGTCATTCTTCCCTTTGTGTTGTGTTTCTACACCTTCTTCTATAACTCTTTAATGGTTTACTTCAAACCCTAACCTAATTCAATCGTGACCTAAATTGTAATCACGAAATCACGTGCCCTAGCTCTGCTTTTTCAATTTGCTTCATTTAAACCCTTCTCCTACGGGGATACAAGCTTCTCCAATACACAGATCTGTCTTTCCACGCCTAGTTTTTCCCTCTTTGCACCTTGAATTGCTTACTCAACTCTTCACACTTACCTCTTCATCAAATTCTTGTAGTTGCAAGGGTAGAAATGAATTCTCATCTCGTCCTTATATAGATTTTTAGTTTTTGATGCATTAATTTCTCCTCTACCTACCAAATATTTCTCATTTATTGCTCAATTTTGTCATTTCCGCATGGTACATATTCACGCCACAACTATAACCTTCTAGCACACCTTCCTACCTTTTGGTCACAGACTTCTCTTTAGTGCGCACTCTAGCACCCGAGTACCTCATCACTGCAACTTCTCCTGGTAGTTATCATGGCTGTCGCTTACCTCGCGTTATACTTTTCCTTCATTCATTTCTATCCTTGGTTACTTTTGAGAAGCAATCCTTTGTAAATCACCTGTAGTAGCTTACTTCCTTAATATCTGAAACATTATACCTTCCAATCTTCACAATATTATACCTAGGAGTCACCAACAAACCACCCCACACTAAAATTACGTGTAGTCCTTTGCACATCAACATGCTTCATATTTGTAGTTAGCTTCATGCGTGCAAGCGTGCTTATTACACACAAACAAGAACTAAATTGAAAAAACATAGCGACGATGAAAGAAACACATTAAGGGAATGCAAAAATGGAAACCTAAACTATCTGGCAACACTGCCTTATTACAAACACCAATAAGACTTATTTATAGTAGGGGCTTCAACCTACTCCCGTTAAAGTAACCAGGATAGCCATGTTCCGTCAATTGCTTCTAACTGGAAAACACTTAACTTAAGTATGTGAGTTATAACATACGGCCCCAACCGATGCACCTTGAGCTTTCCTGGATGGCACAAAAACTTAGATTCATACAGAAGTACCATTTGTGCCGACCACAAGTTTCTTATCCCTGATATGCCTATCATGTCATGCTTCCCGGCGTGCTTTCTCCTATTTTTGACTCCATTGTGCTATGGCCTGGCGCTCATCTAGTTGAACCATGTTCTCAATCCATTCTTCCAAAGCTTGCTCATCAGCTAGACCTCTATCCCGTGCAATGCACAAAAAAGGTAACATAAATTCTATAGGAAGAACAACTTCTGCGCCAAACACCAACTGAAAAGGTGTGGCTTTGTTCAATCTCTTATATGTTGTTCGGTTAGGCCCAAAGAACAACATATACTTTATCATCCCAATATTTTCATCCCACATCACAAATCTTGGTCAATGTGTGGCTCAAAATCTTGTTAAAAGCCTCAGAAGTTCCATTTTGCCTAAGGGTGATAGGGTGTAGTCTTGTGGTGGACAACCATAAACTCATTTAAGAGAATTTGGATTGTCTCATTTAAAAAAAGGGTGCCCCTATCACTGGTTAAACTTAAAGGACATCCATACCTTGTAAGAAAATTTTCCCATAAAAACCTAGCTATTGCAGCCATTGTACAGTCCTTTGTAGGTGCTACTGCTTCCCATCTTGTAAGATATTCTATACAAGTAATGATATAGCGCGATCCAGTCCTACCCCGTAGCTGGTGAAATAGTTCCTAGAAATTATATCGCCCATTCCTCAAAGGTTTATGCACTTGTAATTGGTCGTAAATGCATCTCATCCCTCTGTCCTAGTCAACCTAGATGCTAATAATGGTCACATGCCTTAAAATACTCCTTATAATCCTTATACAATGTTTCCCACCACAAACTAGAAATTAGGATCTTTCACGCTAGTAGCATCACTTGTATAGTGACCACCTGCAATAGCACCATGGGATTCCTCCATTATATCCTTTCGTTCATGCTCTAATTACACAATGTTTGTAACACCTCATCTCTTCCTAACTTATCTAAGTCACCACTGATTAACATGAATGGTTCAACGCACGTATAGCAAGTTAATTTTTTTCTAAGGACCTCATGCCTTTTGGTGCCATCCCCATCCTTAGGAAGATAACAATGTCCTCTAATTCCATTGGTGCATGTTGTAACCTATAAAAATGTGCATTAGGCATGGTCTCTTCTATTGTTTGTGCTTCTTCACCTGATTGAACTCTAGACAAGTGATCCAGTCTAGAATTACATTTCCTTGGTTTTTACCACAACTGTAAATTCAAACTCTTGAACTAAGAGTATCCATCTACATATTGTGCCCCTGCAAGACAAGCTTGTTCACTAAGTACTTAAATGCCATATGATCTGTATAAAACACAGAAGGTGTGGCCAACAGATACTATCAAATTTTGTGCAAGGCATATATCACGGACCAAAGCCTCGTGCTTTGTAGTGGTATAATTCTATTCTGCAGGGGTCAGGTTCCTACTAGCAAAACAAATGGGATGATCAACTGTACCTTCTCTAGGGTTGAGCTAAGACAACACCAATTGTCTGTGCCAGAGGTGTCCATGTGAACCTGACAAGGTTTATCCCATGAAGGAAAGCGCAAGATAGGCACGGTAGTAAGTTTCTTCTGCAGTATCTCAAACGTGTGCTACTGTGACTCCCCCCAATAAAATGTACCTTTCCCCTTGAGTAGTTCTTCCAAAGGTGCAAAAACTTTGGCATACCCTTTTATAAACTTCCTATAATACCCTATATGACCCAAAAATTCATGCACCTCACTCTGATTGGTGGGCACTTTCAAGCCTAAAATGACCACAACTTTAGCTGGATCGACCAACAACCCTTCCTTGCAGATTATGTGTCCTAAAATTATGCCAAAGGGAGTAGTAAAGATGCACTTCTTGATATTCAATGAGATACTCAACTGTCTACATCTTTCAAACATTAAGCGCAGATTGTCACAATGATCTTTAATAAGCCCATAAATGGTCCAATCATCAAGATAGACCTGCAAGAAGTTGTGAATAAAATCCTTGAATGCTTGCACTGTCGACACTAAAGTTTTCCTCCGTCATTTCTATTTCATTAATGTATGTATTAGGAATAGGATGTTGTTAAGTGTAATTAGTAGTAGCATCTGATAGAAGACAACGACACCATCAGTACAGTGCCGCTAATAATGTAGAGTACGGTAATAGTCAAAGTACAATAAGAATGTTGTAAAAAGTAAATATTTGTCGTAAGTGGTCCGGTAATGTTAAAATTTCAAAGTTGGGATAAGTAGAGAAGTAGGGTCTACATGATTAGGACTTAGAAATATTATATTGGTAACAAGGACAAGGAGTGAGGTCATAAATATTTTGTGTATTTTATTTGTAAAAATTCTAAAAATGTTGAACCCATGTGAAATGATAAGGTTTATCTTATGTTAAGAGATAAGCTTACATGTATAGATAAGAGTTAAGGTATGGAATATGATTTGTCAGAGTGGATTTCTTATCCTATCTTAGAGATAAGATGGATAAGACTAGAATTTCTATAAATAATGAGGCCACCCCCCTCATTTAGCATAGAAGGAAAGCAGTGCGAAATATTGTATGAAGTGTGTAAAGGAAGCTATCAATTTAGAGGTGTGTTGAAGAAGCCAGTAAGAGGTGTAATTGTAATGTTTGTCTCCCATAGTCTTGGTGAAAGGCAATTGAAGTCAATAACACTTGAAGTACCGTCATGGGTAACATTGTAACAATTCTCATGTTAATATTATAATTTACTTTGATATTTCAGATTTTTCATCATTCCATCTTATCATAGTCGATGGTATTCTTGTGTTATGTTTGTTGCTTGTATTTCCAGATTACATCCACTAAACTAAAAGGTTATGCATTAGTAAAATAATCATAGCACGAAGGAGTTCCCGGTGAAGAATTATCATAGTGCCAGATTGGTGATGACATTTTTGTTTCGTTGTCAGGACCATTCCTCGTTGGTGGATTTTTTGGAGAGATATTCCCACTTAGTTAGAAATAATTTGGAGGGTAACCTTTTTTTTACTGTGCATAGCAGTTACCATGGTAAAGTCACTTTTACCGTGAATAGTAGTCTACCATGATAAAGTCATTTCTGCTGTGAATAGTATTTATCACATTAGAGTCACTTTTTTACCGCGAATAGTATTTATCGCAGTAACTTCACTTTTTTACTGTGAATAGTGTTTACCACAGTAAAGTCAGTTTTTACCACCGTAAGTCAATTTTTACCATAATTTACTGTGGTCATTTCTATTTTACTGTAGAAAGGTGTAAAGTCACTTTTATTACAGTGATTCTAATTTTTTGTGCACCTAAGTCTTGTTGATTGTACTGGTGGGTTGGTATTTTACAGTGGTTACTTTTGAAAATGGGGAAGATGCCTATTTTTTTCAGCCCAATCTAATGAATATGCTTCCTCTTTCATTCAAGAGTTTCATATGATCTTGTATTTGTAATGGATTTATTAAGAAGGGAACAATGGACTAAATTTTTTCCTACCTTTTTGGATGGTTCAGCCACTTAGGTGGTTTGAAACACTAGGTGAAAATGTGAAAAATTCATGGGATTTATTAACTTAAAGTTTTCTTGAAGAATTTGGTGAACAACAGAGAGATATGCAGATCTCATGATCGATATCACAAAGCTAACCCAAGGGGAGAAGAAGAAGATAAGGGATTATCATGCTCGTGTTCTAGAGCCTAAGGAGGAAGCTCGATGCCTAGATCCGAAAGGAAGGATTAGCGGATGGGTTGATGAATGGTGCGGATAATCTCCTATGTAAGCACTTCATTCTTGGGATGAAGCAAGAGATCAGACAACGAGTGAAGTATGACCGCCCAGCTACCATTGAACAAGGAAAGGAGATTGCAAAGAAGGTAAAAAGAAAGCATGGAAGAGGAGCCCAAAGATTTTGTTGCTAAAGTAGAGCCTACACCACACACCTTTGGTCCAGAATCCACAACACTCCCGGTGAGCATAAATACTTCTTCTAGTACATCTACTGAGTATGAAGATATACTAAAAAAGATGGGTCAGTTAACCATTAATCTTCTTCAAGGAAAAGAATTTAGTTCTCAGGGAGGAGATAGAGGTCCAAAAAGAAATTTTTTTGAAGGTTGTATGTTACGGGTATTATAAAAAGGGTCATTATAAGTATAAGTTATCTAGATTGAGCTTCTACATTTGGTAAAGGAGATAATGATAAAGGAAAAGCCGCCTGTGAATTCTTTTGATGTAGTAGATAAGAGCAGAAATAATGAAGTAGATGTGTTTGTAACAAAAATAAAGAAAGAAAAAGATAATCAAGATGGAAATGAACCTAAGAAGATGAAAGGAGAAACTAGTAAAGAAACATAGGAGAAGAAATTTGGGTGTGCAGGATTTTCTAATTTTATAGGGGCAAGGACCATACTCCATCTTGGAAGATCTATCCAAAAGGCTTAAAAATATTACATATGGTCAAATCTTGGCTATGTCTTCTGAGAAGAGGCGGGAGCTGCGAAGTGGACTCAATGCTTGACGAAGGAAGGAGGTTGAGGTCCCTGTTTTGGAGGTGGAGGCTGGATCCCTATGCTCCATAAGCTAAGGTATTATGTAATGGTATTTCAATTCTTGATGTCTTAGTTGATGGAGGTGCTGCAGTTAACGTAATGACTGAGTTTGTAATGAATATGTTGGGGTTAGAAATTGATCACCCTTCAACACTTATGTTAAGGCCATTAAATAAAGGAAAAACTAAACTAGAAGGTGTAGTTTCAAATGTGGCAATATCTGTTATGTGTGTTATATGTGTGGTAGACGTTCAGGTGATGAAAAATGGTATTGTTGCGTACCCAATGCTAATGGGAAGACCATTTCTAAGGAGATTTCATGCAAGAAACTACTGGAATGAAGGATTTATGACACTTGGACATGGTAGAGAGAGGGTGAAGATAAACATGATCCCTCATCATCATAAGACAGAACCTGTGGATTCAAGTGATGAAACTAATGATTGGACATCCTCTAATTACTCTAGTACCAGTGAAGTGGACACTGAAGATGAAGAAAGTAAGGTTGATGTTTCAGTCATGGATATTCTTTCAGTCACACTGGCTCATGACCCCATAAAATTATCTGAAGAAGAAATTGATGATCATTTCTAACAAATAAAGATTGGTGATGCTGTGATGGACAGTGAGAAGGAATCCTACCTCCAACTCTTTCGAAGGTACATACACATATTAACTTTTGATTACAAGGAACTCCGTCAAGTAAGTTGGGTAGAACATTCTATTGAGCTAGTAGATGGTGCTAGGCCCATAAAGCAAATGCCATATAGAATGAATCCTAATTTTTCTAAGACTATAAAAGAAGAAATAGATGAAGTTGCTGGATGTAGGATTCATATTTGTTGTGGAGAATTCAGAATGGGATTCTCCCATTGTGCTCTCAATAAAAAAAGAATGAGAAGCTACGCATTTGTGTTGATTATAGGAAGCTCAATAAGGCAACAAAGAAGGATCATTACCCTCTTCCATTTTCAGATCAGATCTTGGACAAAGTAGTTAGCCAGGAGTGCTATAGATTTGCTGATGGATATAGCGGCTACAACCAAGTTTGTATAGTAGAGAAAGATCAGCTGAAGACCACATTCACCACTCCTTGGGGAACGTGTGCTTATAGAGTTATGCATTTTTGGGTTGTGTAATGCTCCAGTAACATTCCAGCATTTGATGAATAGGGTGTTCAAACCCTACATTGGGACCTTCATCAGAGTATTTCTGGATGATTTTTGCATCCATGGGAGCAAGTTGGACCACCTGCACCAAATGGAGACAGCATTTCAAAGGTTAGATGAAGAAAAAGCGTCACTAAACCCTATAAAGTGTGTCTTTGGATGTTCTAAAGGCATTTTGTTAGGGCATGTTGTATCTAGAGATTGTATTGGTATTAATCCTGATAAAGTTTTAAAATTCAAAGATTAACCATTTCCTATGAATAAAAGTAAGTTGAGATCATTTTTAGGCCATTTGGGTTACTATAGAAGGTTCATCAAGAATTTCTCAAAGATTGCATAGCCACTAACCCAGTTCTTGAAGAAGGATGTTGCTTATGAACTAGGAAATAAGGCACATGAAGCTTTTGGACAACTGAAGGAAGCCCTGGTGTCTTCACCTATTTTAAAGAATCTAGATTGGAGCAAGCCATTCATTGTGTACACTGATGCCTCAGATGCAGCACTAGGAAGTACTTTGAGCCAAAAGGATGAAAATGAGAATGAACATCCAATTTACTTTGGGAGAAGACAAATGAGTAGTGCTGAGGTAAATTATACTGTAACTGAAAAAGAGGCTCTAGCTATCATTTTTGCTGTAAAGAAGTTTAGAAATTACTTGCTAGGGCAGAAATTTCTAGTTGTAACAGATCATCAGGCTCTAAAATATATTGTCAATAAGTCTAACCCATTAGGGAGGATAGCAATATGGATAATTTTGCTACAAGAATTTGAATTTGATATTATAGATAGGCCAGGAAAGAAGCATGTCAATGCAGATGCACTCTCTCGAGCCTATGATGGTTTAGGATCATCTTGTGATGATGATGATTTCCTCGATGCAGCATTGTTATCCCTTGACACAATCCCTAGTGAATACATAGATATTTGGAATTATTTGAATGAATTCAAGTTTCTTGATGGTGCCAATGCAAAGACTAAGAGAAAGATTACTCAAGCCAGTCGTCCATATTCTATTCTGCATGGAGTATTATTTCAAATAGGACCTGATGGACAATACAAGAGGGCAGTTGGACGTGATCAAGGGAAGGAACTGCTAGAAGAATTCCACAATGGTACATGTGGAGGGCACTTCTCTAGACAACTTATAGCAAGAAGGATCTTGGATGCAGGTTATCATTGGCCCACTCTTTTTAAAGATTGTTATAATTATTGTAAGACATGTGATATTTGTCAAATACATGGTAACCGTAAGACTTCATCAGCTCCATTATGTCATATTCTTCCACTTGGTCCCTTTGAAAAGTGGGGAATAGACATTGTAGGTCCACTTCCAACTACCTCACACCAAAAATAAATATATTGTAGTTGCCACAGATTATTTAACCAAGGGGGTTGAAGCTAGGCCATTGAAAACAGCTTCCATGGATGAGGTGGCAAGGTTCATATATGAACACATTGTCACCAGATTTGGTTGTCCATTAGAAATTGTAATAGATCAAGGAAGCCACTTCATTAATGAGGTAGTAGAAGCCCTAGTCAATAGATTTTCTATTAAGCACAGGAAGGCAACAACATACAAGCCAAGCACAAATGGATAGGTGGAATGAACAAATTTTGTGTTGTGTCAAATTCTAGTAAAAGATACAGCCTTGCAGGTACATAAGTGGGATAAAAGGATTCATGCAGCATTGTGGGCATATAGGGCAACATCAAAGTCAGCAACAGGATACTCCCCATTTCAGTTGGCCTATGGCATTGATCCAGTTCTTCCTATTGAGTTTGATATTCCCACTGTGAGAGTTATGAAAAATGAAAGGATGGATGAAAGTGATTCAGTAAAAGAAAGGTTGGTACATCTTCATTTGCTAGAGGAAATGAGGGAAATAGCAAAGGATACAAGCCATAAGAAAAAAATGAAGCAGAAGGAATACTTTGATCAAAAGATCCGTTGGTCTCCATTTCATGTGAATGACTTGGTTCTAGTATATGATTCTAGATACAAAAAAAGAAGACAGAAAATTTCTTCCAAAATGGATGGGGCCCTACAAAATAGCAGCTATGCATGAAAATGGTACGTACCGATTGGAGGAATTGGATGGCACTCCCATTACGAAATGGGTCAACCACGACAAGTTGAAGATTTTCCAAGCACCAGAATAGTCTACTCCAAGGACGGAGTAGAAGCTAGGAAGGGGGAAGATGTCGACACTAAAATTTTCCTCCGTAATTTCTATTTCATTAATGTATGTATTAGGAATAGGATGTTGTTAAGTGTAATTAGTAGTAGCGTCTGATAGAAGATAACGGCACCGTCAGTACAGTGCCACCAATAATGTAGAGTACGGTAACAGTCAAAGTACAATAGGAATGTTGTAAAAAGTAAATATTTGTCGTAAGTGGTCCGGTAATGTTAAAATGTCAAAGTTGGGATAAGTAGAGAAGTAGGGTCTACATGATTAGGAATTAGAAATATTATATTGGTAATAAGGACAAGGAGTGAGGTCATAAATATTTTGTGTATTTTATTTGTAAAAAGTCTAAAAATGTGGAACCCATGTGAAATGATAAGGTTTATCTTATCTTAAAAGATAAGCTTACATGTACAGATAAGAGTTAAGGTATGGAATATGATTCGTCAGAGTGGATTTCTTATCCTATCTTAGAGATAAGATGGATAAGCCTGGAAGTTCTATAAATAAAGAGGCCACCCCCCTCATTTAGCATAGAAAGAAGTAGTGAGAAATATTGTATGAAGTGTGTAAAGGAAGCCATCAGTTTAAAGGTGTGTTGAAGAAGCCATTAAGAGGTATAATTGTAAAGTTTCTTCCATAGTATTGGTGGAAGGCAAGTGAAGTCAATAACACTTAAAGTACCTCATGGGTGAGATTGTAACAATTTCATGTTAATATTATAATTTACTTTGATATTTCAGATTTGTCATCATTCCATCTTATCATAGTCGATGGTATTCTTGTGTTACGTTTGTTGCTTTGTTTCCAGATTACATCCACCAAACTAAAGGTTGTGCATTAATAAATAATCATAGCACGAGGAGTTCCCGGTGAAGAATTATCATAGTGCCGGATTGGTGATGACAGCACCACTATCCTTTAGAATACAGTAGGTGCATTCTTCAATCCAAAGGGCATCACAATATAGGCAAAGCTTCCCCATTCAGTAGTGAAGGTGGTCTTTTCTTGATCTTTCGGGGCAATCCTAACCTGATGATACCTTGAGAACCCATCTGTAAATGAATATATCTCGTGCCTAGCCACTCCTAATATTTCCTCTGTGAATGGCATAGGGAAAGGATCTGTAACACATGATACATTCAACCTCTCTATAATCAACACAAATTTGAATCCTACCATCCTTTTTTATTCTTATCACCATAGGACTAACCCATTCTAACTCATCTAATGGTCAAATGATCCCAGATTTCAACATCTTGTCAATTTCCTCTTTTACTTTCTTGTACAAATTGGGATTCATTCGATAAGGTCACTTCCTAACAGGGCACGCACCTTCCTTAAGATTTATGTACAAGTGATTTATGTATGCCTTTAAGTTCATGGTATCCTCTTCGGAATAATTCCTCATAGTCTTGAAGTAACTCTATGATCTTTTCCACTTCTGATTCTGACCAGTAATCCCAAATTATCACCTCCTTAGGTTCAGCTTCTGTGTAAATATTTACCTTTTTATCTTCATAGGTTCATGATATGTGCACGCATCTACATCCGCATTAGCTAACACTTCACATGCTCCATGTGAATGGTCAACTTCTAAGTGCTCAACTTACTCATCATCAATTATGTAAACCAACTTCCCCCTGTATTTTTCTAGAGAAGTGCACTCAAGTAGTATGGTATCATCTACTTCTTCCTCAAAATGTGCCCCTGTCTCTGTCTCACCAAATAATTCTTTAATAAGTTCTTCCGCTTTTCCACTGTTTACCATGGTTAAGTGCTTGATAAATATTAAAGCCTTGTTCACTTGTGGTGTAGATGAGAAGAATTCAAAAGTTTGCATCATCTCTGCAGTCAATTTTTGCCAATTTCCAATGTCGCGATGTAATTCAACATATACATACCAAGCACGCATGCAACCTTGTAGAGTAGAATAAAATTAATGCACCTAAAGTGAGGGCAAGTAATACTTCCTATCCTACTATCTAGAGTATCTCACACTGTTAGATATGATGTTGAATAGGTTAAGGGAAAATCTTTGTAGGTGCATTACTTCTTGAAAACCTGGTTGATAAGGCGGTCCCAATCTCTCTCCATTCCAAGAGATTATCCCTATGAACCACCCACCAGCACACTACCATCCCATGTAAAGTATATGACAGGATATCTCATCTTTTAATTTGGTCAGCCCAGTTTGCCTCCATGGCCTACAAGAATCCATCCAGATCTTCAGATCCAGTATATTGGGTTACTGAGCGAACTATACATTGGACAGAGTAAAAACCCTTGTTACAAGAAACCACATGCTTAAATTCACACCCCACTAGTTTATAAATACCATGAGACCAATTATCACAAGCAATACTAGTAGTATCGCTAATAGACTGAAAATATCCCCAATGAAGAATTCCTTCCCTAGATGGCTCATTGACCTCTGGGTCCTGAATAACGCGTATATAAATTCTGTTCAATTCCTATTCACTCAAAGGTTCCACATATGGTATGAATATCCCATTTTTCAATGGTATTATGACCCTTTCCTCTTTATTCTTGAAGCTGATATACCCCTTGTTAAACCTTAAATCAGAATTGTTTGCATAACACCAAGGGCACCCAAGCAAAGTTGGGAAGCTATCTACTTCTGCAAGTGCTAACACTTCAAAGTATCCTATGAACTTGGCCCCTTTTATAGTGATAGATGCATCCTTCAAAACTCCTATGGGAGTAGCTTTCATTCTATTTTCCATGAACAATACATTAGATGATGGCTGTAATGGAGGTCTCCCCATTTGAACCCATGCATCTAGTGTAAGTACATTCACTTCTGCACCTGTGTCAATGAAAATATTTCTCAACAACCAACCATCCACAACAACATTCAAAGTGATCTCCTTGTCATAGTCAATGCTATCGGGGGAGATTTGCATGGAGCATTTGTCTTCTATTCTCAATTCCCATGTGTGGAGTATTCCGCTTCAATGAATATCCTAATAATGGAATAATATTCTCCTGGTGTAACATTCTACATACCTCTCTGATGTCATCAATATCAGACAAGTCCTTTTCTATATCATTATGCTCCAACTTCCAAGATTGCTCTTTCAAACATTGTATTTCACCTTGAAGGCTTCTAAGGACCTCCATAGTTTCATGATAGACTTCTTTCTGATGAGTTGGATCTAGATACCTAGCATGCAAAACCTCCTCCTTAGTGATTTTTGACTTCTGTTGCAATACCTCTTTCGTGCGTGTCACCTCAGCTCATGTGGTTATCTTGACTATTACTACCTCAGGTTCTGGTGTTAACTTGGGCATCCACTGATTCTCTACTATGCATTGGATTCTACCATCCATGTGCCTTTGTTTTCTTACTTGTGCTGCTTACTGAGATGCTCATAAAAGTCTAGAAACTCTTCATAACTATGCCCCTTTCCAAAAATTGAACAGGAAATATTCTACGGGCATTCGTGCCTATAATGGTCAGGTGAGCCACATGTATAGCAAGTTCCTCGAGGGAATTCACCTTTTCCCTCACCTCGGCCTCATCCTTCATATCCACCTTGATATCCTCATCCTCTTCCATGACCTCTTTCAAATATTCCATCATTCCTGTCATAGCATGCTTGATTATAATCCCTATCCTAACGCTCATTTATTTCTTTAGAACTATCAACCACACTTACCTGCCATACCCCAATATCAATGGCATCACGGATCTGGCCAATCAATCTACAATCTTTAGTATCATGGGTCTAGACCTACAAATTTTACAAAAAGAGGATACATTCTTCTTGATCACACGTTGTAGTAAGGGGAAGTTACTAGCATCATGATTTAAATGGTAAATCTCACAGTCTAATAGTAGTGAATGTACAGATCTACAAGGGCAACTATCCCTGGTGTGGCCTTCCACTTCACAATCTACACACCAAATTCCTGAGCACGTCTCATGAGCTGAGTTTCCTACTAATTTCTCTAAATGTTTTGTCATAGCTACTATCTAAGCCTCCAAGAATGGACTAACTCCAGTGTCAATACTCCCAACTACCTCAGCGCATGGAGCTACTTCCAATGCTTTGCATGGGTTGGTATAAGTCTTATGTGATAGTGCTCTTCAAAATGGAGTAATCAATCCCATGACAAACCATTGTACATGCTAACTTGAATGTATATCATAGGAGAGTTTGGATAGAAGTGTTTTAAAATGGGCATCATACTCATGTACACTTTCAGTACTTCCTTGCTTTATATCCTTAAGTGTGTTTATACTCTTCTACTCAAACTTTGGGATATGGAACTCTTTCAAGAAAGCATATTTCAATGCTACCTAATCAATACAAGTTTGATTGGGATCAAACTTCTTATACTAGCTATGCACGTGCACCTGTAACGTATTAGTAAATTGAATTTCCTTGCACTCAGAAGCTATGATACCTTTCATGTGGCAAAATATTTCACACATATGAATATGTTCAGCAGCATCCTCGATACCTTTATACTCTTGGAGACAATGAGAAATCTCCATATAAATGTTCTGGGGCTGCTGCAGGCCTTGACCACCTGACCTAGAACCTCCTTGGTTTTTTCTACCTCTAAACCCACCCAAACCACCAGAACTAGAACTGCTCATACCTTCTGATCCTCCTCTTGAAGTTGGAATAGGGCCCATAGATACACTCCTCTGTGTCTTGACAGTGGTACTATACCAGACCCCTACAGTCTATGAAGTAGGCCTAGTTCCAGAGGTGAATCACACACTCGGCAGTCTCATATTCTGTGTAGATGATAATCCTAAAAATGTACCCCTAAAGAATAACGAAGTTGTCTACGATTCCATTGATATACTAGTTGCCTGACTTGTTTCTGCTCTTTCACTTCCTAAATGAAAACTTTGTTTACCTGTTGTACTAGATACTAGAAAACCAAGTGTAAGGGCTAGGTCAACAGGTTGGCTTAGATACGCACCCATGTCCTAGGTCATATTTGTTGGCATGCTTCCATGTGAGGCTAAAGAGGGTTCTTTGTCATCCTTTCCTGGATGGGGGAGTTCCTGATGCTCTAGCTCTTCTTCATCCTCTTGAGCCATCTCTCTCCACAACGCCATCCATTCTGTAACTTCTTGCTTCTTGCATAATTCCCTCACACGTGCCTCATCATACTTCAACCATCTCTCTTCCCTCTACCATGTTCCCGTTAGGTCTACCAGATTTCACCAATCTTGTTCCTACCTTCACGCGTGGAGTTTTTTAGCTTGCCATGGGTTTATCTTCCAAGTTCAACGTTACCATCAGTATCTTGATGGCCAGTGGAATACCTTGCAAATATGTCCCTCTAGGATACCATAGGAACTGGAACTCAGCTATCTCTGGGCACGAATAAGTTAAAATTGAATACTCCAGAATATAGCTGTGTAGAACACCATAGAACCAGGTATCTACCGCATGAGTCAAGATCAATGTAGCATCATATAGTGTTTGAAATTTCTCCTGTGTCCAAACAAGTGTGTGATACCTCTAATTCCATTTAGATGCATATGCAGTCAACCAATCATATAATTATATGGGAAAGATAACAAAGAAGCTCTTGTACAAATTGTCATACAAATTTTGCTCTACCCAAGTGCATGCATTAAATCTGGATCCAGTGCTAAACCTTGATGTGTATTCTTCCTCTAGATCAGAAATCCACTCTTCAATGGTCGCCAAAGTTAGCCAGTATGTCTTCATTATGAACCATCCTAAAAATAACTGAAAAAGGGGTCCTAACAACGGAACCAATGATGTAGCCTAGAATTCTCAGTTAACACCTAGTTGCACTGGCACATCACTCAACACAGGCTGAGCGCTCATCTGAAGCATGCCAAGGTACTAGGTTACTCTTTAGGGTTGTTGTAGTAGGATGGTAGCATTGTGTAATGATAAAGACATATATTTAGTAACTAATCCATCATTACACAGTTATACCGAACCAATATCTATAAAGGCATGCATTCAAGTATAAATCATCAAGAAATCAATAGTATGCAATGATAACACATAGAAGAAACTTTGGTTTGGCTAGTACTCTTCATATAGTAAACATGACAATAATAAAGAAGCTTGATACAATAATAGTCATGTGCGCATCGATCTGTTACAATTATCCAGTCTCATGCATTGATGAATCTCTAACCCTTCAACACCGTCATTTTTCAACTAGGTGATTCATCTAATATATATAGGGTGGGGAACTTTCCCTTCACTGCTAACTATGCTAAACATAGGTCGCACACTAATAATAGCCATGCGTTGTTTATAATTATAGCCATACATGCAAGTATGATATCTATAGATCACTTACAATTAACTAGAGTGATGAATCTATTCTTGGGTTACTTTCATGTAAGAGTGCTTTGATATGATCCTCAAAATATAGAAAAATCATGGTACGCAAGTCTTAGCATCACTTTGTGTGTTCTGTATGCTAGCCTCTGAAAAAATACTTGATCTACGAATTCCTCAAAGTCCCGAGAGTTTGACTCTGTACCTCCACGCATGATGCCTTCCTATTCCTTCATGCCTTCGATCCCATCATGTTTTTCCCCAAAGACTTTATGTGTGAGTTCTACTAAGTGTTTTATCTTACCAACAATATCCACAGACAAGGAAGATGCTCTCATGGGCAAGGAAGATGCTCTCATGGGCTATAGAGTCCCACCTTGATGAGCCATAGTTTGAGGTAAGCCACGGGGCAATAATAACATTTCTAGGACCAAGAGAAGACAACCTAGTGGTGGATACCTAGCAGCTCTCGGATGAACAACTATACAACTCTCTCAACAAAGTATTCGTTGAGATTGAGACTAGACTCTTCAGGTGGAATGATAGGGTCAGAGATCTAGAAGGGGAGCTAAAGAAGAAAGAGGAAGAGCTAGCTGCTATGAAAAAGGAACAAAGCCATGAGAAGTTGATTAAAACCCAGTGGCAGCGTGAATTGAAGGATGAAAAGGATAAGGTATGTTTTGTGTACAAGAAGGTGGAATCAATCAATGAGGCTATAGTATTGAAGCATCCAGACCTAGCATCACCCACGTAGAAGGATGGATCATCCTTGGGATGCCTGGAGGATTTAATAAGGATCCTCACGATGGAAAGATAGCCACTAGCCTTGGAGTTTACAAAAGAAGTTTCCGTGCGCCTAGAGAAAGAGGATCCGTGTGCCTAGAGAAAGAGGATAAGTTGAAGATCGTAGCACTTGTTGTGGAATACAACAAGGTTCTTACTGATGTAAGGGCTACTTCCCAGACTGGTAATTCCATGTGTGATAATTATGTGGATAGAGACAAAGTGGTAGGTTCCTTGGTTGCAACTCATGAAGTAGAACTCAAGGAGTTCTAGGAGAAGAACAAGGGAAATAGGGTAGAAAGTGATAAAATCCTTTCCGAGGTTGAGAGAAAATATGAAGCCATTGAAACCTTAAGGGGTTCAATCAAAAACTAGTTGAAGTAACTACATCCATGTATTACAAGAATGGATGCACTGGAGGATATAGGAAAGGATCTGGAGAAAATCACCGATACCGTGAGTGTGCAATGAGATGGACTAAATTTTGGGGAGGTGAACGCCCTGGTCGGCAACTTCTGTCAGAGAGCACAAGAAGAAGTCAATGCCTGGAACAAGTTAGAGGCCGACTTACAAAAGGATTTTCCTAGATTTTCACAGTGATTCCTTCACTCTCCCATTCTTTCATCTTCACCCATTCCCATTCTTTCATCTTCACCCCATTCTTTCATCTCCTTATTCTTATTCCAAGGTGTAAGCCTGTTGTATTATTTCTTTCACTAGAGAAGTGTTCCCACTGACAGAGAACATGCATAGTGTGGGGTGATGTTGGGCCCCTAGAATGTTGGCTAAGTACAAAAGGTGCTTATACGCCCAGGTCCTAGATGAAGAGAGGCACACAAGGACAAGGAACACATGAAAAGGTTTAAGAAAAGGGTTTAAGGAAGCTTGTGGCATGTGCGGAAAGAACCAAGGGTTAAGAACTTAGCCAAATTGGGAATTTGAGACAGAACATACAAAAAACATGATCTGACTACACATGTTGAGTAGATAAGGTGTCATCCTAGCGACAGGTTGGTCCATAAAGGAGCATGCCTACAGTAGAAGCTTCTAGAAGCACATCATGGTGAAAAGTGGAAAGCTCGGGCCTAGGAGAGCATGCTCACATGGAGGACCACATTCAGACACTTAGCATCAGATCTGAGGGTGTTGGAGGATGAGTTGAGCAGCCCAGAGAGGTTATAAATACTAGCACCTATAGAGTAAACAGGGGAGAGAACAAAAAGAGGGTAGAGCTCTGCAGAAATACTGCAAGAAATATGTTAGTGGGTAATGGTATTTGGGAGAGAATGTATATTGGGTATGGGAATTGCCAATTTTTCTTTGATAGCCTAGCCACATTAGTCCAGTTGAAAATCATGACTGCGGTCTATTTCTCTGTGACATTCTGTAATGGATCCATGGATGTAATGAGATTACTAGTTATATGAATATGAATATAAATGATTATGATGCATACATCTTTCTCATAAGTTCTCTTTCATTTATGTTTATGCTAAGTGTGGATGCTTGTATACTTCTTTCTATTATGGTGCAAGTTATATAATCTGTTATGTGTTTTCTGTCTGTAATGATTGTAAGGATCTAGAGGCCATTCTAAGCTCTATGGTTTGTGAATGTCTTAACCCCATTTAAATATCTTAAGCAAAAATCATAGATGATGATATTTCCCACTAAACTCACATAAAATATAGACTCGACACCCGCGCGTGCCTCAGGTGAGTGCCCAGCATCCGCTGGGTGATAGGTCGACACGCATGGGGTACCTTTCTTTTGTGACAAAAATAAAAATAAATACAGATGCCATACAAACCTCTGGTGAGCACTTACAGGTCTATCTAGTTTGTTTTTACATCTAAGGTAATCAATTTCCTATTCCTATTTTTCCCTACTTCATTTTACATATTAGATATCGGTTAAATCAGTCATCCCACATCTTTGTTTCTAAAAAAATATCCTTTTATCAATATATCAACTTTTCATAGAGATCAGTGATTATTTACATAATTGTGTGCGATTATTCCAATCACCCATGATCCCTATGGATCACAAACGATCCATGCTGATTTATTCATTACACCTAATATCATACATATATCATAATTCTAGCAATATGTTTTTTCCTAATTAGTTATTTCAAGATGTATGTTTTGTAGATAAATTTTCCAAGTCCTTCACATCCTATCACCAAATATATGACGTTCTAGTCATTGAACAAAGTTTTATGTGGGAATAATTTGAAATAACAAATGAATTGAGTCTTTGTGTCATCACCCTCAAACCAGAATTTGAAGACATCAAGGATCAGCTCGAGATCATATAAGAAGAGCGTGAATGTACATAGAATTTCTTATTTTATTACTTCCTAGAATTCAAGCTTTCCATATCCCTTTCTTGGGATACCAAAAATGTAGAACATGACATTCTTATCTAGTTCGAATTATAAATATATCCTTTTCATTTATCTTATCATTATATCACTTGATTGTATCAAATGAGTTGACAACATTCAAGGAACTTCTTCAGATTCCTAGGATAAACATTCACCAAACAACTCCTTATCATTTTTATAAAATATTTTCCTTGTTTAGTTGTTTTTATACATAGGTCTTCTCACTTGGTGTAATTATGAGTCTTTTACATTGTTTATATCGAATCATCCTGACATTGCAATATTCAATGCAGGTATCACTAAACCCTGCCTTATTTGATTTTTTTGTATTTCATCATTTATAACACTTAAATAAAATTCACCATAAACATCTTGGAATGCCTAGTAGGACATGTTTAGTCCCCTTTTCATTTAGATTTCATACCTTTCATTTCATTTCTTGTCAATATCGTTGAATTTTTCAGCTTTGAGCACTTTTCTATGTCCATTTCAAAAGTTTTCTTAAACATTATAATAAAAAAATTAAGAAGGAAAAAGTGATCACATGTACGCTTTTTTCATTTTTTAATTTCTTTTCACATTGCATTTTATGTGTCTTTTTTTCATCAAATTAAATATTTCCTTTGGATCCTAAAATGAACATTCATATCTTCTTGCTCAGATAACTTAATTTAGGAGTTCAAATAATTACATTCACAAAAAATTCCTTCACACACAACTAAACCACATCAAAATTAATTTGTATTTAAAAAAATCCTTCCTAGGTGGACCTGCTTGGATTTCATAACAAAGAGGATAAGATGAATCAATATTTTGGTCAAGTATAAACAATTTGGTGGGTGGTATATCAGCTAAGCACTAGACACCCTTATCACTATGAGATCGTGAAGGGGATAGGCCCCAATACCATGCCTCTGACACCAACATAGATTTGGGCCTCATGTACCTTCGAGTATATCAAGGATTCCATTCTTTAACATACCTAAAATCAACCGTAGAAAATCTTATCTTAGTACCTTATTATCCCTTTATCACATTTCAAACCTTTCTTAAATTAATCAAAATAATTAAAAATTATTTGTGTGACTTGTTTGTTGTCATTTAAAACAACCATTTTTTTTAATTTAATGATTATGTGTTAGTTCATGTTTTAAACCAAATAACAATCCTATTTAAAAATATCAACAATATGAGTAATCACCTCCAATAATCCCTGGATAATATCCATTCTCATCTTCAAGATATTCCAGGTGTAATTGACCCATTTCGATCACCTTTAGTAACAAATAAAGGACCCCCACATTCTCCTAGAATCCAGTCAGCAAAAATAGAAATAATCCCCCTTATAGTTTGGAGTATGACAAAGAAATCACCTTGAATGTTGTAGTGGATGGCTGACTTTTGAGAAATATCTTAATTGACACAGGCACGAAAGTCAATGTTCTTAATATAGATGCATTGACTACAATATTTGTTGTAGACCTCATCATGGAGCATGCCAATCACTCAACATATCATGGAGTCCCTTGGATGATTCAAGGAACTAATTGTGTGTACTCCCACTCAGGTATTTTGATATTTTTATGCATGCCATTTTCAATTACACACTTAAAGGGCAAGTTCACTGGGAATTTTGATAGACACTAAGCACTTGCGGAAGCAGATACTTATCCCAGCTCTACTTGGACGACCATGGTGCTATGAAAATAACGTTGATATTCCGCTTCACTAAGGGGCATATACTCACATTTGAGAACAAGGAGGAAAGATTCATTATCTCTTCTATCAGATTCTACAATCTGTGCCCTATGTTGATCCTTTACAACATCCTCTAGAAGACTTGAATATTGGAAATATTATACGCGCTAAGATGCATACAACATAGGAAAATGATTCATTTCAGGAGCTAATAGTTACAATGGGAAGATTATCGCAGTCCTATCAGTAATAGTGTACAAGAAGTGCTTGTGATAATGTGGGGTCTAGCCTTGGCTAACTTATACGAGATGGTTGGGCGTGAGGTCTCAGGAGTGCCACTTGTATGGAACTATAATCCTTTGATGTTAAATCATTCTTTGGGTTATTTCATCTATGACTCCATATACTGTTAGAAGGGGATCCTACAACATATCATATTTTCAATGGAGGAACTAGTGATAAGAACGAATCATTAAAGGAGGAATATGTTAGTATACATACTATGCAGTATTCTTACAAGCTCGCTATTGCAAAGGTCATTCAAAAATATAATCTACTAGGATGGAATGAATTCAGGGTAGCCTTATCTATCTCGATTTTCCAGGATAAATTACACATCATCTCAAATAGTCCACTTCTACAATTTAATCAACCTACTCAACACCAACATCCAGCAGTGTGAGATCTTCATCCATATACAGAAGGATGCAAGAAGCATCATAATGCCATCACTTATGGGTGCATAGAATTATATTCCACTCTACAAGGATGCGCATGCGCACAAGTATGTATCATGTCAACACTAAGGGTTAGAGAACACTGGAGATTGGCAGGATTCAATTTTCTAGATATCATTACCACCACATTTGGGTACATTCTATACTACACAATTAAACCAGTCTCTTGGTATCTTTACAGAGACACGAAGGGCTTAACTTAGTGGGAGCTAGTTAGCAAAGGTGGATATACACTTGCATCCAAGAATCTCTTAGGACAGCTACAGGGATGAGGAAGCGATTCTACATTGATGATAGATAGTGAAGTAATGTGGATTGGTCTCAGTAGCTAGGATTTTGACCACGCTATGCCATGAGTCTAGCCTCAAGGACAAACATATGTATACATTATGGATGATGAGTTACCTTATGAAATATTGATGAAGGGTTATGATCAGGTTCAACAGGGGTTTGCCCAACTTTGTTAAATATTATTACAGATTCAGGATATGCAGGCATGTGTGAAGTGAAGGGAAGTATAAAGAAAGTAAATATTGGAGTTCCAGAACATGTAACCTAAGGAGGCCTAAAGAGTTGCATAACTCTACTGGTCAAAATCAGAAGTGGCAAAATCGTACATTGATCTTACTGTCGGGACTGTACATTGAGACTTATTCCCTACAAGGGTCCTAATCCTGACAACTTCTCTAGGCATCCATGAGTCACTTTTTTGTAAGATCTAAGACTTCCAAGCTTAAAGAATGTGCACGCCACGTTCTTGGTACAACCTTATCGATCATGAACCAAAATGTTGCGTTAAACTAGTTAAAGAAGAAATCGACAAAGTGTGTGCATTCTTCCATCATCAGACCCGTGGCAATTCATCTCAGAATAGGTTGAGGTCCCATGGTGATCTAGGTGTTCAGAGAAGGTTATGACTGATTGGATTATGTGTCATTACGTGTCATCATGCATCATACAGGGAGTTACTTCCATTTCTGCATGTGTGACACACTCCCCTTCTACCACTTGAGGGGGTATGACTAAGGAAATGTATTAGGGTGTTATAATGCACCACCTGTTTACAAAATCTATCCCTTTTACAGATCTATGTGGTTCTGAGAGAGGACATGATATTCATCAGGTTCCAATCCTTGCATGAGCAGGATTTCATGGTTATGTAAGACACAAAATCATGCTATTGAGTGTACATTTATAGGTCTTAATTCCTATACTATGATGCCCATATGGACTTCCTAATGTAAGCCTAAAGCTAATAATTCACATCTATCTAGTGGCCTTTTGTCTATGTTTAAAGATTTCTATTTCACAACTTCTTACAGGTTTATTTAGATGATTACAACCCAATCGGTACTGGGCTTGCTTAAAGATCATTATGACAATCTGCGCCTACACCAGTGCTCAAATAGGATGTCAGACAGTTGAGTATCTCTTAAATATTAAGAAGTGCATATTAGCAACATCCATTTCGGATACTATTAGGTCACATCATCTGCCCAGGCATGCTCTCATCCTTGTTGGGTAGATCCAAGCTAAGGTCATAGTCAATACTAGGCTCTTTTTGGAAGTGCCTACTAGTCAAAGTGAGGTGCACAGATTATTTTCTTATGGTTTGACCTTCTAGTAGGGTATTTATAGGAAATTCATACCAAGGGGTATGCATATAAGTCACATCACCTTTATGAGGACCATACTGATAAGGGACCAAGCACTAAGAATCTATTATCACCAAAGAAGGTTACAGCTAACGTGCATTTGAGACATTAAGAGGATCAAGCCATCCATCTCGCTTACACTCAAGGGACAAGGGACCTACTATTTTTTTGCACATCCACATGGGAAGGAAAGTTCATTTCATTTACATGTGGACGCATCTAGCATGGCCATTGGCGTAGTGTTAACTCTAGCTGAAGACCCGTATTATCACGATCATCGCACTTTCCCAAGGTCTTCCAGTAGGGCATGATTGACTATCACATGCACAAATAGAAATACACTGAGTCTAAAATATAGTGCAAGCATTATGTTGTAAGATCACTCATTCGGATGACAGTGCCCTACACAAGTTTCGACAGCACCTCATAGCTTTTGCATCTTTTTCTTTTATATGGATCATAATGTAGTTTGAAGTTATTTGTAGGTCAACAAACTGATCTTTCAGGGGCACATATACAAGATGATTCCTTTTATTTCAAGAGTTTGATTTTACAGTGACCAAGTGAAACCAAGGAAGGTTAGTAACACTTGTGCGACAGATCACTTGATCAACTAGTTTTTGAGATCCTATGTGGAGGACACAGTACACCTAATAAAAGGTCCACTAGTGCCTATGCTGCCCTAGTCTTGTTCCAGGTTACACCCTAGTGCACCTTCAGACTCATCTAATAGGTTATAGTTGTATTTTTATGTATCTCAGTATGGAACCGGAAGGTATGAAAGCATTGGAGAAGAAACTACTTGCAATTCGAGTGGCATCTTTCATGTCTAGATCAGTCTCAGGTGATATGTACAAATTAGGCTAAGTCCTTTTGATCCTCTCTCTTATACCTAATGTGTGTTAGAAATTTATTAGCGTACTTGCATGTGTCATGGAAGAGGCTTTATGGTGGTATTGCAGGTGGCCATTATGCAGGTGATGCTACTCTCCAATCAGGGTGTTACAAAGATTTATATTTGCTGGCTTATGGTGGTGAGACCCTTTATAAAGATTCTAAGGCATACCCTAAGGCTTGTGAGTCACTGTAAACATCTTGGGAAGCTAGGGAAACAAGATCTTCTTATGCTTTCTTTCACCCCAACTAAGGTTTCTGGGATGGTTACCACTCTTGTTGATTTTATGCAAGCTGGTACTATAGCATCCTCCTCACTTCATTACTCCTATGGCTAATCGTATTATCAATCGGTAGTCACGCACTCACCGCACTGGATCATGATATATTATTACTTCATACGATTTCTATCTCACATGGTGGGGCATGTATCACTACTATAGCTCCTACCATCACTTCTAAGTGTTATGACATCATCGAACAACTTAAGAATATATCATATGGGAAAATATGTTCTTACATGGTATTTATGTGCGTAGTACACCTAATTAATCATCAAACATTGGAGGTTTCTGTACAATGGAAAAGTGACATGTGAGCATGAGAATCTATAAGTAACTCTTCCTCGCACCCAACCTCCCAAGGTCATGCTGAGACAGCCGATGCAAGGATGGAATACACACGGTCTGCAGATAAGCTAGTTAGGTTAATCTTATGTCTTCAACACGCAATAGCAGGATCTACGAAATCTAAGGCAAATTAAGGCCCTCATAATCTGAACCGGTGTGATAGATCATTCGGCAAGGATAACTGCTCGAAGGCTCCAATCAATGTCGAGCTCTGTCGTGTGGTCTGATCTATGGGTTGTGGAATACGTGGAAGATAACCTGTGGGTGCTTCATATATGTCTCTCAACAAGGTCATGAAAATGGAATGGCTAAATATGCAGTGGATCTTTTGGTGCCTTATGGACGATTCTCTGGTCTAGTCCAAGAAATATTTAGCTTGATTAGCTTATTACATTTAATAATGATAGTTGTGTGACAATGTCTAGTGGAAGTGGAGAGGATATAAACACTAATGTCTCGCAAACCAGCGTCAACATTGGATTGATTTATAGGCCCGTTGTGTTATGGGACCTGTGAATCAAAACTGCAAGCTTGTGGTTTATTATGGACTTCCTATGGGTCATGTGACTAGTAAACCCCTTAGTCCGAGTATCCAGTAGTCATATGTATTTTCGGCCTCTACGTTTAGAACTAGAAGTTGTATGATTTTGTCAGAGTACCTAACAGGTGTTTTGGCAACTTGGATACGTAAGCTAGTGTTTATATCAACGAGGAGGTCTCACGCATCTGGTTATGGGAGTAGTGGATCACAACCAAATGTTTGCTCTCTTTTAAGTCCTTCTACAATCATACAGATATCTATCGAGGCAGCTCTATAATTTATCTAATTTGACTAGAATGTGTGTGCTTTATTCATCTTCTATGTTTAATACTCTTAGCTGTGCGCTAATTTCTTATAGGTCTGTTGTTGCTCGGAAGACCTTGAATTTTGAGATTTTGATCTATGTCAGTTATTGCTACAACAGTATTTGGTTGAGGCACAATTGGCTCAAAAATGTATTCCCTGGGCTCCCTAGGTCCTATGATTGTCATACAAGATCAATATAAGCCTAACTGAAATGAAATAAACTAACTATGCAAGATATATCTACAACATATATATATATATATATATATATATATATATATATATATATATATATATATATACACTCTTATATTTTGTATTTTTGATAATATTTTTGAATGGAATTGAAAGAGCAACTAGTCTAATATATTCAAAAAATGAAAACTAATCTAATAAAAAAATTAAAACAATCAAGGTAGCCCAGTGTAGCTACTTGCCTGTGTAATTGTGAGTTTTTATCCTAAATAACTAGATAGTTGATCAAATTAATTGAAATATTCTCGATACTGCCTCAGAAGTGAGGAATAAATCATAGTTTTCTGAGAAACTATCAATCCCCACAGCTTCCCTGGAAATATCGAAAATGAAATTTAACTAAAATGAAATATTTCACTACTCTATTTAATATGTTTTAACTAGAACTTTGACAGATAAAACTTAGAATTTGCACAATAGTGGTGAATCCAGTAGTGTATGACTTTGTTCCCCTCAGACTGATCTCCTCATTTTTTCGTGTCTCACGTGAATCTAGAAGAGCATGTATATGCTATCATTAACAGAAAAAGGTATTTTGAACAATGGCAGCTTTGGACATAGACCGAATACAATACAAGTAGGAGAGAGAGATACTGCAAGTGACAGAGCTTGGCGTATACAATTCCTAGCGGGAATTTTTTGCGGGTATACAACACAATTGTACCAAGAGATTCTAGAATCTACCTTCTGTGAAGAACACAACCTGTAACTCTAATGAATTCAATCTACAAATGACACTACTCTGCTCTAAACTAATTTGTATGAACAATAATGAACAAGATTGGAACAAGAAGATCGAATGGCCTCTAACAAGCAAAGGAAAAAACTAACATGGATGCAAACATAAGCATAGCAAAATGAGTTCTTAGCAAGAAATTGAAAGACTAAACAATGGAAAATGAGAAATTGAGAGGCAGTTTTGAGAGGCCATTTGCTTGAAAACAAGCTGGACACTTATAGATTTCACATTCACCCAAAGGTAATTCCCATTAGAACTCTTTTACCATTAAACAATGAAGAAACACTATTCCAGGGGACATAAAACATTAATACAAGCTAAGTCGGTTGAGAAAAGATGGTAAAAGTTGAAAATTATCACACAAGTCATGATCAGAAAGAACATGTTGGAACATGTTGTGAAGACCACCGCCCTGAGCAGGGCGGGCGGTTACAAGACCACCCGCCTTGTCAGGGCAGCGGTTTCGTCACTAAAGGTCAAAATGCTAAGAAATGAAGGGCTGAGGAATAAAAACAAAGCACAAGGAATAGGGATAAAGCATTTGGGATGCTAACATATACTTCGTGAGCTTCTCTGGATCCGAACACCTTGCGAGGTGACTTGTAATCATCATCGGGGCATGTCCATAACATTGTTTCGGTGGTATAGTACTGTACCTACAATTTTGGGTACATATATATTGCCCCCCTCGGAGAAGCGTTGTAGCCATGAAGAGGCATAAAATGGTGGGTCTGAGTATGGTGGTCCCGAAATGGGGAGTTATAAGCTATACCTGACACACTCGTGTGTTGAAATGTCGCCATCCAAATTCTTGCTATCTGTAAAATGAAAAAGGGGCTCAAGTGTAGATAAATAAAATAAATCAAAAAATAAATACTAAATTGAAATGAAATGAGGACTCACCATTTACACGGGGGATAAGAAATTACCTCCATCGGTGCTCCAACTCTACGTAAAGACACTCAAAACAAGATTAGAATACTATATATATATATAAACCAAGCTCATTTTCCTATTCATTCGTGCATGTTGATTTGGTAATTTTTGAGCTCTAGGACCCACGGTAATCGATCTTCTCATTTTTGAGTATGATTGAATTGGAAATGGGTTTGGGAATGGTATTTTGCGTTAGGCTTAGCTTTTTGATGTTTTTTTTTTAATGCTTTTGAGAAGAACTCCTAAGAAATTCGTAACTAGAACTATCACAATGTGCCTTGAAAGGGCAGATAGTTAGAGTTCCTTTATTGCTTAGCCTCCACTTTGTGAGGCAAGTATGATGTTTTGGTATTTTGTGCTTATTGCAAGCGTTTTGACCATGCCTAGTGCATGATGGCATTGTATGTAAAACACGATGCTTATATGTATGTATGTATGTATGTATGTATGTATGTATTACTCTCCGGGTCTCTCCCTCTCTCCTCTGTCTTCCCGCTGCTCTCTGTTCTCCCTCTCGCTGTCATCTCCCTCCTCTCTTTCTCTTCCTCACGCGCTCTCTCTCTCCCTCTCTCTACTGTTCTCTCCTCTCTCTTGTATGGGTCCTCCACTCTCGCCCTGTATCTCTCTCTCTCTATCTCTATCCTCTATCACTCTCTAGCTGTCTCTCCCTCTCTGTCTCTCTGTCTCTCCCTCTCTTCTCTTGATCTCGGCTCCCTCTCTCATACTCTCCCTCTCTCTCTGTCTCTCCCTCTCTCTGTCTCCTCCCTCTCTCTCTTGTCTACTCCCTCTTCTGTCTCTCCATCTAGCCATAATGTCTCTCATGATCACTCTATATATCACCTTATTATGTATTTCCCTCTCTCATACTGTCTCAGTCGTATCGGGTGTAATATCTCTATACATCCCTGTCTCTACTTATATATATACACATATCTACTACAAACTATACTCGTATCTACATAATATAGTTGTCTCTCTCTTCTGTTGTATTCTCTCCCTCTATCTCTGTATATACATTATACTAACGGTCTCTATCCATCCTACTATACAATACATATATCGGTATCTACATAATCTGTGATAACACTACAGATATATATATATACCTACATATATACATCCTACATATATATATATATATATAAAATATATAATGTATATATATATTATACATATATATATGTATATACATATAATATAGTATTATACCATATATATATGTATATAACATATATATGTATATACATATATATAATGTATATATATACACATTTATATTATACATAATATAATTGTAATATACATATATATGTGTATAACATAATACCATGATATAATATATATATATATAATATATATATTATATATAATGTATATATTGTATAAATATATATACATATATTATTATATACATTATATATATATACATATATATACCTGTATTATACATGCATATATAGTATATACATATATATATATGTATATAACTATATATGCATAAACTATAATGTGTAGGAATACACATATATATAGTGAAATACTATATGTATATACTATATTATGTATATATAATGTGTATATAGATATTACATGTATATATATATATATACACATATATATATACATATATATATGTATAATACATAATATATTGTATATATATTATGTGTATATATATACATATATATATGTATCTACATATATATATGTCTATACATATATTAGCATACATAATATATATACATACATATACATATACAGACATATATATAGTATTTACCTACATTATACCTACATACATATTATATATATAATCTCATATATATACATACATATAAATAATACCTATATATATATATATATATATCTTTTTGGTTCGGTTATTCGTTGTATAGAGTTGGCTTATATTGATGATTTGATTCATGTGTGTACTCTTTTAGAAAAAATTTTAAATTTTCTTATGCTTTTTAGAATGTATGCAATGGATGAAAAGTGATAACAAATACTGAACATAATGTTTTTCTTTTATTTACTTTTGTAATGTTGATACGTGATGATGTAAACATATCGTAGTACTAAAATTTTGGCTTCTTTGGGCAATGTTTATTGCTTCTTCTTATTTTGGAAAAATGTGATGAATGCATAGTAATAAAGAGATGAACTTGCCCCAATCCCAAATCCACGCAACTAGTAAGATGTGAGGGCTCAACACCAAGAATTAGGAAGGGCACAAGTTGTATGAGTTTGATTGAACAAAATGATGAGAGACAGACAAACCAAGAACAAGAACCAAATTTAGACCTACACACCTACCCTACTCAAAACTACTACCAAGCTTAGAAGGTCACTTACTTTTCAGTTTATCTAGACTTAGATTCATAAATGGCAACCTGGTTGACAAAATCTGGTTTTGAGGATTTGATCTCCTTGGAATTTGGATGTTTGGATATTTGCTTTCTCTTAACATAATTTGACTTGTGTTTTTAGCATACCAAGATTCATTAGTTTGTGTGACTGGACCCCCCACACTCTGCCTCACACCACTAGTAAGAAGCATGGGTTTTTCACCAAAGGCAAGATATAGGCGAGTAAGGGCACTTCTTTCCTTTCCCAATCTCACATCACCAGTAAGAGATGTGGGCTTATCACCAAAGGTTGATGGGGCAAAGAAGTGTGTAAAATAAAATATTTTATTTACTTGGTGCTTTTGATTTCATTTGATTTTGACATTTCTGATCTAAGACTTTGGGACATCCTTTCATTCCAAGATATTTTAAGAGGGATAGATGTGACACCAAGAAGCTTCCAGAACAGACCATAGGCAAGGACAACTTTACCTAGTAGAAAGAAAGAGCAAAACCAAGTATGCAGGCCTTGGTATGGTTTCGTCAATGTTTGTCTGTCGAAATTGATGAGAAGATTTGAAAATGTTTGAAGAGATGTGATATGCACGCTTTTTCCAATATTTTCATAAGCTTGTAATAAATTGCTTAAGAATAAGTTCCTTGACCACAACATTACAGAATGAGTGAACAGGATGAACTCACTAAATTACTAATGTAATGCAACTGCAACCATGTACATATGAAAATGCAGGTGGAACTATATCTCATGACGTCTAGGGTGAAGAAAGTTGACGAATATCGAATTCTTCACCCCTAGATGTACACAGCGAAGAACCATTATCCTCAAAGTTTTCATTCTCTTGATGAGGGCCTGCCATTCTAGGTTTGAACTTACAACCCTTGCCTAGAGGTGTATATGTCCCATTATTAAAAACATTTTTCTGAAAGAGGTGTTCGCGTGCCTCTTTGTCATGTTTTTGAGAGATGGCATATGGGTGAGCATGACTATGTTGCTCGACCTTCTCTCCCATATGGAGCTTTGTGTTTATTTGTAAATTTTGTCGAATGATGAGGTCTTGTCCCATGGATAGGGAAAACTTAGCTTTAGACGCGCATGGGTCGAAACTAGGCTTTAGAATAGGGCAATTCCTAGAGATGGTTTTGATAGGCATCGTTTCAATTTTAAATTGACCTTCTTTGTCTGTTAATTATATCATGTTCATATCTAGATATAGGTCATCGGAGGGAAGAGATGCTATATCGAGAAGACTACCCATTCCCTGAGATTCAAATGGGAGAAAGATCAGCTCGTCATTCTCCAAGAGTTTCATAATTCCTGTTGTGGTTTTAGTGGAGACAGTTTCCACAGAAACTGACTTACCTTTATCTATTTTTACCACCTTAAATTTTTTTGGTTTAACAACTTCAACCTCTGGAATGTCTGGGGTGATTGGGACTAATTCTTTTTTTCGAGGTGGTTTGTTTAATTGATTTTTGGGAAGCTCATACTCTGTATGGACTCCTGTCTTTTTCTTGAGGTTTTCTAAGTGTATATCAAAGGGTTTAGGATCCCCTTGAGCGAAGAAGACTTTTCCTAGGTGTAAAAACCTTACTTCTTGGAATAACATGGAAGGGATTGCCTTCATGTGATGTATCCATGGATGACTGAGAATCATATTATAGCTGGTTTCCTGATCTATAATATAAAATTCAGTGAGGATTGTCTTGGGTCCTAAGGTGACTGGTAATATTATAGTCCCAATTGAAGTTTCCTTGAGACTATCATAACCTCTTAGCATATTTCTTGTTGTGGAACAGTTTGTTTCTCCATATCCTAGCTTTTGAAGAAAAGTGAAGGGACTATGTTAACTACTGCCCCATCATCAACCATTGCGCGTTTAACATAATTGTTGTAAACCCATACTTGTAAATGTAAAGTTGGGTCGCCTCTTCGCACAATTTCAGCATCTGTTGGCATTTTTCTTATATCAAATATAAACTCAGTATCCCTATCTGCCTTCCCTAGAGGGTAGACATTAAAGTCTACATGGTTTACTTGTGTTTTAGGAGGCGAGTGATGTTAATCAGATGACCAAGACTTAATGCTTCTAAGAGGGCAGCCCTATGGGCGGGAGAGTTTTTTAACAAATCCAAGAAGGATATGTGCGAGAAGGTTTTAGTTAAATCATTAATTAGATCATAGGTGCCTATAGGATTTAGCAATGTTTGTTTAGTGTTGTCTGGCTCTAATGAATAACTTGGAGTTGGTTGAGAAGAAGAATCCCGTGTTCTTGTTATGTTTTCTACGGGTAGCTCGGCGTCTAATTCCACTAAACCAACTATCTTAGTTTGAGGTCGAGTTCCTGATTGGGGTGCGACTAGTGGGTTTAATGAAGTTGAAGCCTCATGATCATTATTTCCTGTCATGACACCCTTATTCATTCCGTTAGGATCTAACCTGTTGTTATTAGAATGGTTTGGGAGCAGATCATTGAAGATCTTAAGGGATGCATTTTTAGGGGAAACTGCCGCTGCATAAGCATTTAGCGTGGGTACTACAGAATTTGCTAAAAGCATATCTATAAAGAGTTGTTTTTACTCTTCTGGTAGAGGTTGTAAGAATTTGTTGCAGTCATGACAAGTCCTAGTATCATGACCCCTAATTTTGTGGAAACCACAATATAGATTAGGATTATAGTTCAGTGGTCTTTGGTTTGAATCCTTTTGTGGCCCAAAGTTCTGATTGGGCTGCTGGTTTTTATAGTTGAAATTTTGAGGTTGTGGCCTTTGGCTTTGGTTTTGATATCCATATGGGCCCTGAGCAAGGCTTTATGATTGGATTTTCTGTTGTTTTTTGTTGTTGTTGTGGAGGACGATTAGAATCCACCGTATTGATCGCTGGAGTGAAGTTATTGTTATGTTGATTGTTACCAGGTGTCGGGGTGTTCACAACATTTGGTCCTTTGACTTGATCAGTGACTCCATCTGTTGTAACCCCACGATTTTTGTTAAGGATTTTAGGTCCTTGATTGGCGTTTGTGGTAGTAGGATAAGTTGTAGTGTTTTGGTTGGGGATGATTAACCTCCCATTTGTTCCATATGTCTTGCGACCACTATCTATTGTATCTTGATCTATTCGGAGAGCGCTCTCGAGTACTTCATCATACATTCTTAGTGGGAACTTCTGGACTTCTTCCTTTATCTCTCTGCTGAGAGAATGAAGGAATAAATTGCATAGTTCCATCTGATCCATGTTTGGAGTGCTTGCTGAAGAATAGAGGACTATACGCCATCTTTGGATGAAATGAGCAACAGATTCATTATGTTCTTGTTTAATATGCAAGAATTCCCTGATTCCTGTTCTCAACAATTTGTTCATGTTGAACACCTTGATGAACTCTGAAACAAGTTGTTTAAATGAATGTATTGAGGCTTCAGGTATTCTGTAATACCAATCGAGGGTGATACCCTCTAAAGTTTTGGGGACTATTTTAGCAACAACTCCATCCCAAGGGAGCAGTTCTCAAATGGCTGTGGTGTAGGCCTTAATATGTGCATTTGGGTCTCCCTCTCCTTTGTACTTTGGTATATCGGGGAGAGGTCTTGGAAGCATGAAGCTTCGTATCGTGAAGTCCAAATGTTCTTTCAAATATTTTGAATAAGTTCCTATTGCATAAGTTTCGACCATTAATGGTGTTTGCTTAGGGGGTGGGGGTGGAATGGGTTGTTGATATGGCGTAGCATATGTATTTGCAGGGGCATAAGGAATCCCTGTGGTTGAGCGAACATGCTGGGAGAAGAGAACATATCTCCTTGTGGTGATTTGGAATACATGTTTAAGTATGGAGGAGCATTGCTCAGGAATGGATTGTTTTGTACTAAACCAGGAGGTATCATATTTTCCACTGCAACGGTGCTAGAAAATTCGGTTCTAGTTGGCGTTTGTTGTGAATACTAAGGAGGCATGCCCAACATGCATGTTCCTGTGAGGAGGTCTACTTGGCTAGGATGATGTGGAGGATTGGAATTTCCTGCCTACATGAATTGCGAATTTTGACTTGCCTAAGCAAGTTCCAACCCTCTAACCTTCTCAACTAAGGTTGAGATGACCTCGTTTGGTGAATATATAGTATTTTTCCTTAGTGGTGTTTGTTGTATACCTTGAGGTTGTATAGGCATATGGTACCCTGCTATGAACTGATCATTGCCCTGCCAAGTTTCACCGAGGGCATTTCCTATAGGTGGAGGAATGGGGGTGCTTTCTTGGAATGAGACCTTAGGTTGTATTTGCAAACCTCCTATAGGTGGGTACATACTTTGAGATCACTGTTCACTCCTAGCATAACGTTCTAAGTATTCATCATCTAAAAATAGATATGGATCTAATTATCTACTGATTTGTAGTCTAAGTAACACCTGAGGAGATGAACCAGATTCTCCAGTGAGCATCATGTTGTTCGAGCCTGAAGGCTTTGGTTGTTGCGTTTGAGTGAGCTGATCCAACTCCTCTATTTGGAAAGAAGAACTATATCTAGTCCTTTGAGGCGGAGTTTGTGTTGAAAATTGGTTAGTTGAATAGTTGTCACCCCATGCTGAGAGCGAGGGTGATGGTTGTCTATTCAGTTGATCGTAGTATGCTTCAAGACCTACAAGAGGTCTACCATATGTATCGAATCCCGACATATTCGGGGGGTATATGAATACCCAAAGAATAATGGGAAGAAGTGAAGATGGATAAAACTAAAAGAAGAGTGTGAAAGTGAAGAAACAATTCCGTCAATATCAAGTTCACTAATTTTGGGGGTGAAGCTGATGTGAAGGCTAATGAGGTAGGTAAGATGAAACAATTGTTTGATTCACGTCAGGTTCACCAATTTTGTACAACAGAAAAGTGACATGCGAGGATGATAATCAGCAAGTGACTTTCCTCGTACCTGACCTCTCAAGGTCATGCCGAGACAGCCGATGGTCTGGAATACACGCAGGATGTAGATAAGCTAGTTAGGTAATCTTATGTTTTCAACACGCAATGGCAGGGTCTACAAATCTAAAGCAAAGAAGGCCCTCCTAACCTGAACCAGTGTGATAGATCATTTGGCGAGGATAGCTGCTCAAAGGCTCCAATCAATATCGAGCTCTACCGTTATCTGATCTATGGGTTGTGGAATACGTGGAAGATAACTTGTGGGTGCTTCGTATATACCTCCCGACAAGGTCATAAAAATGGAATGGTTAAATATGTAGTGGACCTTTTGGTGTTTTATGGATGATTCTCTGGTCTAGTCTAGAAATATTTAGCTTGATTAGCTGCTATGTTTAATAATGATAATTATGTGATAATGTCTGGTGGGAGTGGACAGGATCTAAACACTAAATTTCGCAAACTAGTGTCAACGTTGGATTGATTTGTAGGCCCGTTGGGTTGTGGGACCTGTGGATCACAATCGTAAGTTCATGGTTGTTGTGGAACTCCTATGGTCATGTGAAGAATCAATTCCTAATTCCGAGTATCTAGTAGTCGTATGCCTTTTCAGCCTCTATGTTTAGAACTAGAAGTTACACAATTTTCTCAGAGTATCTAATAGGTGTTCTAGCAACTTGGATAGGTAAGCTAGTGTCTATATCAACAAGGAGGTCTCCTGTGTCTGGTTTTGGGACTAGTGGATCACAACAGAATGTTTTCCCTCTTTTAGATCCTTCTACAGTCATACAGATATCTATCAAGGCAGTCTATAATTTGTTTGA
This sequence comes from Taxus chinensis, assembly GCA_019776745.2. Lineage (NCBI taxonomy): Eukaryota > Viridiplantae > Streptophyta > Pinopsida > Cupressales > Taxaceae > Taxus > Taxus chinensis. The sequence goes on from CM034150.1 coordinate 42,130,587, forward strand.
TTTGACCAGAACGTGTGTGCTTTGTCGTCTTCTATGTTTAATCCCCTTAACTGTGTGTTGATTTCTTGTAGGTCTGTTGTTGTTTGGAAGACCTGAATTGGTCTATGTTAGTTATTGTTGCAAAAGTATTTGGTTGAGGCACGATTGGCTCAAAAACATATTCCCTAGGCTCCCTAGGTCCCGTGATTGTCATACAAGATTAATATAAGCCTAACTGAAATGAAATAAACTAACTATACGAGATATATCTACAACATATATATATATATATATATACACTCTTCTATTTTGTATTTTTGATAAGATTTTGAATGGAATTGAAAGATCAAATAATATAATATATTCAGAAAATGACAACTAATCTAATAACAAAATTAAAACAAACAAGGTAGCCCAGTGTAGCTACTTGCATGTGCAGTTGTGAGTTTTATCCTTAATAACTAGATAGCTGATTAACTTAATTGAAAGATTCTTGATCCTACCTCAGAAGTGAGGAATGAATCATAGTTTCTCTAAAACTATCAATCCCCACAGCTTCCCTGGCAATATCGAGAATGAAAATTAACTGAAATGAAATATTTCACTACTCTATTTGATATATTTTAACTAGAACTTTGACAGATAAAACCTAGAATTTTCATAACAATGGCAAATCCAGTAGTGTATGAATTTGTCCCCTCAGAATGATCTCCTCATTCCTTCATGTTCATGTGAATCCAAAAGAGTGTGTATATGTTAACATCAACAGAAGAAGGTATTCGAACAATGGTAGCTTTGGATATAGACCGAATATAATGCGAGTAGGAGAGGGACATCACAAGAGACATATCTTGGCATATGCAATTCCTAGCGAGATTTATTGCGGGAATATAACGCAAGTGTACCGAGAGATTCTAGAATCTACGTTCCGTGAAGAACACAACCTGCAACTCTAATGAATGCAATCTATAACTGACACTATTATGATCTAAGCTAATTTGTATGGGTAGCAATACGCAAGACTGAAGCAAGAAGATCGAATGGCTTCTTAAAAGAAAAGGAAAAACTAGCATGGATGCAAACATGAAACAAAAATGAGTTCTAAACAAGAAATTGACAGACTAAACAATGGAAAATGAGAAGTTGAGAGTTAGTTTTGAGGGGCCATATGCTTGAAAACAAGTTGGCTATTTATAGATTTCACATTCACCCAAAGGTGATTCCCATTAGAACTCTTTTATCATTAAACAATGAAGAAACACTATTCTATGGGACATAAAACATTAATACGAGCCAAGGCGGTGGAGAAAATCTAGTGAAAGTTGAAAATTACACCAGTCGTGATCGAAAGAACGTGCTGGAAAATGCGTGAAGGACCGTCGCCTTGATCAGGGCGGTGGTAACAGGATCACCGCCCTGATCAGGGTGGCGGTTTCATCACTAAAGGTCAAAACACTAAGAAACGAAGGGCAGAGGAATAAAACAAAGCACGAGGAACATGGAAAAAGCATTTGGGATGCTAACATATACTTCGCGAGCTTCTCTGGATCCTGAACACCTTGTGAGGTGACTTGTAATCATCATTGGGGTTTCTGTAACCTCTTTCTGATAGTACTGTACATACAATTTTGGGTACGTACAGTAACCTCCTTCCTTGAGCTATCCTCTCCAACCACCTTCCAAACTCTTCTCCCTTCTAACTCTGAGTTCCTTGAATCTAAAAACAACTTCTTAGCAGAGTCTCTAATGAAGAGAGATCTTCTTCCTTCCAGTTTTGTAGAGATTAGCAACACCAAAAAACAAATGACAGAAAGCTAAGACACTAGTATTTATTAAGACCAAAACAGCATGGAGTCGCCACTAAGGAATTTCACCCTAGTTGTGTAAATGCACTAAAATACTCTGTCAAATACCTATCAGCACTAAAAATCTTGCCGAACTTTATAGATCAGACCTTCCTTTTTTTGAATATATCAACCACAAATGCAAATGAAGTGCAACTACTACTAGAAACTGATAAAATTACAGACAGAGTTTGAAACCTTTGCATACACCTTGCAAATATGAGTATAGAATGATGCTTTAATAATATATTTACAGATAGAACTTGCAAGAGACATTACCAGGGTTTGATATGCATTCAAATATTTCAAATATGTATGCACATGGATCAGATTGAACTAATTGCTTTCCCCGAAAATGGTGCCACTGGTGTTGACGGGCTCAAAAGAATATGAACTAGAAGTAAATTAAAAAATTGGTCTCGATATTGAATTCTTCATCCCTGGTAATGGCACCACTACTGTTGAAGGGCTCAATATAATATGAACTGGAAGCAGTTTAACAAATTGGTCTGGATATTGCATTCTTCATCCCCGGCAACGGTGCCACTGGTGTTGGTACCCAAATTTGTTCTCCTTTTCAATTTGAGTAGCATCAAATATATGGCATGAAGCTTGAAGACAGATGGATCATGGTGTGTGTCCTTTTGTAGCTGGGGATATGATCTAACTGGCATTCAGATTTGTGGAGAGACATATAACACTCTAATAGGACTTGATCTCTTCCTAATTTTTCTAGGTTGTGCCTTTAAACCAAGGTAAGAGAACCTATTTTCTAACCCTCAAATGGTGAAGCAGATGAAGATATCCCTTAATTTGTGCAAATAGTATGAAAAGGGCCTTGGGAAAATATGATCAACACTCCAAATCTGACTTTCACAAGTTCTCACTTCCAGATTATGGAGATACTTTAAATGCAAGGCAAGGGTTACTAAAGACATTTGAAATCTTGATTTGTTCTGCATACTTTAGCAAATGGATTTTGATCTTTTGTGGGTATACAGGGAAAACAGGGGTAGTACAGGGTAGGATTGGTTATTTGAATTTTTTTTTTTTGGTGGGAGATCAACAAGATAGATTGGACTTAGCCAGATCCTTGAGGAGCTTCACAACAATGGAGAACTTCAATAACAGAAAGCGTTAAAATAGTTAAAACATTCCTTCAACCAAAAGGTGTGCATCAATGGAGGCCCAGATTTTCACCTTCTCACACAATCTTTGAGATTCTAGCACGAAGGCTTGAGTTAGAAAAACCAATAAAACATCAAAATCTAAGATAAATCATGCCTAAGGTACACCCAAAATTTTACAAACAATCTCTGTCAATAGATGAAACAAAAGTGATTTTAAATCGTTTATTTCATTCCCAAATGAAAGCTCTTCTGGAAAATGAAATTGCAGATGCCACTAAACTATCACAAGGATTGAGACTTGTGTGATTTAGATAGATTTTGATACAAGATTGCAATAGGAACTAGAACAACTACTTGCAGACATTCTGAAATGAAATAAACACAAAATTGCAAGAGATTTAACACAAATTAACTCAAATTTTATCAGATTCATCAACAGGGGAGAGTTATTTAAACAATCTCAGAGCTTGTTGATGGCTATACACTTGTAACCAACTCAACATGAATGAAAATCTGACACAGAGGAAGTTAACCTAGTTTCTCATAAAGTTTTCTCAGAAGATAAGCTTTTCTCAAAATTTTCTTGTGAAAATGAACTCTCGACCTTTTGCATGTCTCAAAACATGTATTATATATCTCTCTATTACATTCAAGCCTTCTCTCCCAAGAAAATAATATGCCAAGCATCAAGTTTGTAACAAAATTCCATCAAGATTCGTAAACAGGGACGTTTAACATATTTGCACCAAAATTTGCCAGGTGTTTCAAAAAAAGTGAATCATTGAGGATTTTTGCATCATATTTTTAACTGGGAGAGTGTTTTTCCTCATTCTTTCATGCAGCATGCTCCTCTTTCATCATTTCACCTTCACACTTTCCAAATTTACCTCTGTAACTTTTGAATCTGGTATTTCACGTTTCTACTCGAGCCCGAACAAAATTTCATTGCAAAAGTACCTCAAATCTGTAAATTTATTCCATTGATCCTTGAAGGCAAAACGACATGAATTCACCAAAAATTTGGTGAAAATTGATGCAAAAATCACATCTCCAAGCTTCCTGGAGCTCAAATGGTGGCCAAACTGAAAAACACATAGTTACCGTTGATCTTCCTTTATCCTTTAATTTGAGCCCTCCACGTGTCACAATGTGATTAGAAATGGGCTTGGAATCACCTTTTGACATTTTAACGCTTTTGGAAAAATGTAAAAATTTGACATTTTTCTCCACCCCTCTGCCCTTTGAAAATGGGCCTGACACGTATCCCAAAGTGGGCCCCATTGGAATTGCGGACAGATTCTACACATTTCCATCTTTTTTGGAAAAGGGAAATTTTTCCAAATCATCCCCGTAGACCCGCATCTCCGATTCTGTCTCTGACACATGGTGATTGTTGATTCACTGCGGGCCTGCGTTCCTCCTTTTAATTTTATGCCTTTATGCCAAAAAATGGGAAAAAATCTCAATTTTTCCCTGAGGCCTGAAGTTCTGCCTCTGACCCTGCAACGTGTCCACTCCTGATTGGCTCGGCAGACCCGCGGCCCTTTTCACAACTTTTGTTCCCTTTCACCAAAAATAAAAAAATTTCTAAGTCTCCTGCCAGCCTCCATTCCCGCCTTTGATGCAAATGTGACACATGTCCACCTGTGATTCGTTGTGGAGTACTAGATTGTTTTGTGACTTTAATATTTTAACCAAGTAAAGTCAAAAAACTTCAAAAGAACCCGACCACCCATAATTCCGTCCTTGGCTTTGAAGCCGCCACGTGTTCCATTCTGATTCGTTACAGGCCTTAGGCATTTTCTTTGCACTTTAACTCCTTTTCACCAAAGGAAATTTTCCCACCATGCCTCTGCAGCTCCGCCCTTCCATTATTTTGACTTTTCTAACTACCACGTGTCGCCCTCTGATTGGATGAGGGCTTGCAGACTTGCGGGGACAATTTAGACCTTTTTCCAAAAACACAAAAAATACTAAGTTGCTCGAGAAAACCCGTCGAACCTTGTCCAATCACAAACGGCCACGTAGGAGAAAATTTTGAGCTAAAATTTGATGGGTAAAGGACGCCCGTATGACCGTCAAAAATTTATCCAGCAACGCCCAAAATTGATTTTTCCTTTGTGGGTGAAGAAATTTTTGATCAAAGGACAAATGGAAAGTGATTCAAAGCAATTTACGACCATGGAAAGGGATTTTTGAGGGCAAATAAGTATAGATCAAACAATTTCAAGCGCCAAAGGCTGCGAAAAATGGAAAAAACAGAAAAGGCATTTGAATGGGAAAAAATTAGGGCAAAACGCAAGGCAAACTTAGAGATTCCTCAAAATGGTGCAAGAATGGAGAAAAAATGAACAACTCAAAGCATTTAAACACCTATACAAGTTGTTTTTCATCAAATTCGAAGGATGGGAAGATCCAAAGCCATTTTTTCTCAAAAACAGGGCAAAGACACATTTCTCCTTAGCAAATCATGGCATGTGCAACATTGGGCACCAACATGACCTATGAAGTGTTTGAAATAAGAAAAGCATAGTTAAGTGCTTGTTTAGTTTAAATTTGTACTAGTGCTATATGGGGGAAAAGTGTGACCCAAGTAGTAGTGTGTAACATGTATGTTTACATGATTTGAGATCTGAGGAATTGTGTTACAGTATGAGGAGTTTTAGAGAACATGTGAGAAAGGTTTTGAATCGAAGACAAGTCCAAGAAGAAGAAGAAAGAGCGAGTTGAAGGAATGAGGGTTTGAAGGTGCATGTGTGAGCTGAATTAGTGATTCACATTAGTTATGGTAGCAACCAAATTTAGAGATATTGATCTTCATATGGTTGAGTTATTACTTGATCATCTTAGGGATTATATCCTCCTTGTGGAGTGGGTGCTTCACTAAATTAGGGGTTAGTGCTCCTTATAGAGTTGGTGCTCTACTAAATTAGGGGTCGGTGCTCCTTTTGAAGTTAGTGATTCACTAAATCACTTTGCTTTATGAAATATAAGCACAGTTTCATTAGGTTATCTTCCCCATGAGGGTTTCCCACATATATATGGTATTCATGTGTCTTCTTCTTTGCTTCATGTACTTGTGAATGCTTAATACTGACATAATACATGCTCATGTGGTTATGAATGTTAAATGGATGAATGTAAGTGATGGTAAATGAAATGAAATTTTTGTAGGCCTGATTCACCCCTCCCTTAGTCCATTTTTCTTCCAACAGAGGGGGGTGATCAGTGAGCCTTAAAATTTTCATTCACATTTACTTTATTATTCATCAACCATTCCATTGAGTTTAATTATTCAAACAATCTTAACATGAATCATCAAAACATAACAACATACATGCATGGAAATGAGAAATAAGAACACATGAACACCATATATGAGTGGAAACCATCAAGGGGAAGAAATCCCAATGAAAAAAATATTTATTAGATCCATGATTAAAATTTAGTTGAACACCAACCCCTAGATTTAGTAGAGAACTAACCCTACAAGGAGGCACCAACCCCCAAGATGAATCAACACCAACTAAATACACCTAATTTTTTGTCACCACTGATATTTTTCGTCAACAACTGATGATGACACAATGAAGCTCTCTTTCCTTCCTTCTTCAAATTTACTCTCTAGGTCAACTTGCTCATGGGATTCTTCACCAAGTTGATTAGGAATAATGACCTATATTTCCAATATTTGATCATTATATAGAACATCATAACATCTTATCTGATATCTCTTTATGGTCATAAATACCTCCTTCACCTCTTTAATCAGCCCTTTATCTCGCACTTTCTCATTCACACCCAACTTCCAAATATAACACTAACAACTTGTTTTTATACATGATTCATGATTAAAAAACATCTAATTTGGACATCATATGGAAAATAACATCATAAAAACATAATAATAAAACCATATAGGTTGGAAATAGCATCTAGAAACATCAAGTTCTCCATTAGGTCTCAAATATGCCTGATACACCCATACTTCCCTCTCGCAAAACCTTGGACCTACATGCCCATCACCAAACATCAAGAACCACTTAGACACATTATTTAATTATAATTCATACTTCATACATCCTTATCCAACTCTACACCATCATATTAAACTATGAAGCCACAATTAGGAGAAAATCTCCTCATGAGGTTTGAGACCTACAAAACCAGTCCTAAAACATGAATCTCAAACCAACACCAAAACACACAATCATGTAACCAAACATGCATATAGTTTTTAAATGACCTCAGGGTCATCACCATATGCTTTAGACACCATCACTTAGATAATCCAGAGAACATATGGAACATTTTAGTGCCAAAAATAGGGACTATCACCCAATAACAAAAAATCTCAAATCTTCCTTTCAATTATTTTGAAGGTCGGCCAAACATGATCATAAAAAATTACCCAGAAAACTTAAAAATGCACTACAATAGTCATCCCACACCATTGGACCCAAATCAAAACAAACCATAGTCTTCGAATAGACTCTGAAGCATTTAGTTCAGACTCTAAAGCAAATAGAACATAACTTAGACAAACTTCAAAGCATTATAACATACTCCAGATAGACACCAAAGAAATAGAAAAAACTTTGAAGGATGCATTACATAAATTAGAAAAAATTGTAGGTCCCATACTAATACAAACCAAAATCTTTGTATAAATTCCAAATCATTCAAACAGACTTCGTACAGACTCAGAAGCATTCTCCTTCAATACTCTTTCAAGAATTTTCTTTGTTTTCTTCATTTGGATATTCTACACCTTGGTCTTCTTGTTTTAACTAACTTGCATACCTTTGATCATGCATTCTAACTTACAAAGCTCAAAATGCTGCAACATACCTACGAACCACCATTCCATACCATTATGTTGACTAGGCATCAAAACCAAGCATCTTGAACATGTTTGCAGCATCATTGCTGACCACTTCATGACCTTTCCACTCTTTCCCTCCTATAAGAGCCTTCAACACACTTCATGACATCACTATAAAATCACCACAACACTTTTATACCTCTCTAAGCCACCCCACTACTCAAGACACCATGAGACACCATGCAAAATCAATCAAGACACTACCAATCAACCTTCATGCTTCTTTCTCCTTTTGACATCAATGAAAACACTACTTACACTTTTATATCAATGACACTTCAAATATCAATGACAATCATCGCATCATCACACTTTGACATCAATGACAACACAATGCTAATAGGAGCTCCTAGCCACCACGAAATTGTTTAACCTACAAATGTTGTTACACATGAAATGATGGTGGATGGGGTTTCTGACAATGGGAATGAAGTTAAGGGTGGGGATTTGAAACTTGAGTCAATTGTTTATTTCTTTTGTTATAGTTGTGGAGCTACCCGTTGATGAAGCTAAGGTTTGGACCTTTATTAATTTGAGCATGGCTATGGATTTTACTATTGGGGGTTATCTTGGTTTGTTAGTTGAGGGATATTTATCTCTCCTTTGTATACCTATGGGTTGTTTTATGAGTTTTTCCCGAGGTCCTCCAATTCCTTGTTGAAAAGGGATGGAATACCACCTTCTATACTTGAGTAGTATTGTGAGGATCGTCTTTCAGATTTGGATGATTCCAAGGGTTGGATCCTAGTTAAAATAAGAAGAAAATAATATGTGAAAGGGAATGGTTTATACATGTGAGGTTAAGATATCATGGTAAAAATAAGTTGTTTGATAATTTTTATGGAGGTATAGTTTTTAATATGTTAATCCTATTGTTTTGGATTCCTATGACTGTTTATCTTAGCTGCAGAACTCAAAGTTAAGAAGTATTGTTTATGGGTAGTTAATTATGAGAAACTTGCAAATGCATATGTTGGAAGTGTGTGTTTTACTACGAATGGTGGTTTTGACTATGGAAGATTGTGTTACAGATGAATGTTTATGGGTTGATGATGGTTTTTGGGTTCTATTTATCAAGTAATCATGTTGGTGGTGGGGAATGGTGTTGTAGATGTTAGTGTCTTGTTTTTAGTGTTTGTTGTGGATGGGGGGTAGACATGTTACATCTTTCAATTTTTTTGTAAGATGTGATCATAACTATTTTTAGGTAATATTTTGGTGCCTTGTGGTTTCCACAATGAGTGTACTCTGTTTATGATTACTACAATCTAATTCAAAAATTTAGTTAAAATCATTTACTGATAATAAAAAATTGATACACACGCACACACATGAAATATAATAATGTTTCTAAAAATACTTATGCATGAGATTTTGAGATTTAGAATAATGGAAATCCCACTCAAACTCTTAATTTGATACATAGGTCTTTCCTAAAGTATTATTATATATAATTTTTTAAGGTATCCAATAATATGTATCTATTTTGATAATTTTATGTATTTATTTGTTATTTTGAAGATAAATTTTATAGAAAATTTCATATTTAAAATTTTGAAAATTAATCACTAGTCATTTTTATTTTTTATTAATTTACAACTTGTTTCTAGTTATGTCGATAGGCATTTTCAAATGGGAGAAAAGGTGGTTATGGCTGACACGTGACAATACAATGGTGGTGATGATTCTATTTTGGCATTCATTGACATATAAATTGATCTCATTTTTCCATGTCAAGGACATCAAAAAAATATTTACGAGCATTGGTCATCACTGGAGCTACCACATTAGAGGATTGTTCTCGTCACTGCTTGTATATGCCTAATTCTCTTGACATGGATTTTATAAAAGATTCCCTTCACTTATTTGACTAAAAATGAACATGGGATGACTATTATAGTGCTTCCTCCTTCAAATTTGTTGTTCCCCATGGAAATACACATTATACTCTAAAAAACCTAGTTGCTTCACCCACTAGTCGTCTAAGTGTTACAACTCATCTTGCACTCTATAGCTCGATTAAAACGTAAACAACATTTTATACCTTGGATATTTTAGCCCATTTTCCACCATGCTACATAAAGGAAGAAATGTTTTTAAGGTTTTCCTTGACAACATAAACATGTGTTATGCCTTGTTGAAACACTTTTAATAGGTCATTTGTAATTTTTTATATCAATCAAATTTCCCTAACGACATTTTTATCCACATTGGTTAGGGTTTCAAAAATTTTTGTCACATTCATTCTTGACTCGACATTGTATTTCACCGGTATCTATTCCAGGGATCAAATTAAGGGAGTGCATCTAATATATGTTAATCCAATTTTCTTTTAGATGAAAAACACGACCACAATGTCTTCTAGATGAAACACGATCACATCCATGGCTTATGGCACAACATATTCCTTTCCATAGTTTTTTAGGTTAGAAAAATTATAGCACATACATCAAAGCATGTAAAACTCCCTTTGTTTTTAGAAATTGCATGTTTATTTTCGACATGGCTAAAATTTTTATCTTTTGACCACCTCAAGTCTTTATGCACTTCGTGTGTCAATGTCTCATATCATTTTCCAGACAGTAGCAGGATTTATTAGGCACCGCATTGTTTGCATTGGCTTGGCATTAATGAAAAAATTATGATAACAAATCGATCAAACAATTGAAAACCAAGTGTCAAAATTATGGACACCACTTAATATTGTTTGCAACACTTGTCATCTTCAAGTGGCATTCCCATTTCATTTTTTTCCACCTCATAAGGGTGTCACTAAAAATATAATCAATGTTATTATATCTTTTGATTTTTTGTTATTATCGAAGAATATATATGTATATTTATCTCTATAGTGTTGTTTTAAAATGATATTTATGTAAGTTCGTGGGGCAGTGAATGTGTGCATATATGTAATTATTTCGAATCTTTGAGCAATGCTAAAGATTCATTTTTTTAAATATTGTTTTAGTATTTTCATTTATGATAGTCATAACAATTTTTGAATTTTTTATGTTCATGTTGGCATGTAAAATGTTCAGGAATTTTACTTGACAACCCTATGAAATGTTTTTTCACTTTTTGGTCAAGTGGGTCAAAATTGTCAAATTATCTCTTTTTAAAAATCAACTTATGTGGAAGGTTATAGGAGCCTTGGGTGGTTCCAAAAGCCCAGATTACATTCAACAGAAAGGTCTCAAAGTTTTCTTCATGAAAGTATGGTTCAGGAAGGATTCTCGGATCTTTGAAATGGTTTTGGGGATGCTTTCTCCCCTAGAAATTTGTTGAGGAAAAGGTGTGTGTGATAATTTGAATATGTTCACCTTCTATGAAAGGTTTCAAAAGCCTCGGGTGGTGTCGAGAACCCAGATCATAGTAATTAGAAAGCTTACATGGTTTACTACATAATGGAATATGCATGATAAAATTATGGGAACATAAAAAAGTGGAAACCTTCCCAACACTAAGGCATAGTGGTATTTTTGAAAGAGATAACTTGCACTTACTTTGCAGCATGTGAAACTAGAAAAGAAGAAGATGATGAAATTGTTGAATCAAAATTTGAAAGATAATAATAAGTTGGATATGAAAATATTAGGTATTTTGAATACTCATCTGATGATGATTATGAGGATTCCATGGCTGATATGAATAATTACTCTTGTGCAATGTTCACTCGCTCAAAAGAATAGAAAGAGGTCTCTTCATCTGTTTCCCAAGTGATGTACTTGAATCCTCAAAAGGTGGCTCTACATAAAACAACAAAAACAGGATCACTGTTGCCCACTTCCATGGAGTCATCTAAGAATAATCTTGAGACCACCTCAACCAAAGCCACATCTCCTTCTTTGGGTAAGTCTCTTTTCTCTCCCCTGGTCAAATTATTTTTTTCTTTTATTTTTAAGAATGTAACTCCCAAACCTATAAAGGATTTCATTTTCCACAATTATCCATCTCTTCATCCTTTGACATCATTAACCAAGTTAAAAGGTCCAAAATCCAAATTTCTAAGTATGAGTATCTAAGAACTCATCCCAAATAGTTTGATTAATTTTTTCCAATTTATCAAAGGAAACAGTTCAAAGTTTGGTTCCACCAATTCCACTACTAAATAACCACCTCTCATTCCTATTACCACTCTCTCTACAAACCTTCTTGTCACATCCCTCATTTTCATTTTGTTTTATCTCAAGGATAAGTTGTAATATGAAAAGTGGTTTATGAAGGCAAGGGGATAGATATTATTACTGAGCTAAGTTTGAAAATATATGTACATATTTATATCCTAATAAGGATATATACACTTATGCGTAGTTGCAAGCCCAACCGTGTAACAACACGTGTCATCAAGAATTCATGGGGTACTTGACATTTATAAATTATTTTTTTGTAATTGGTTATATGAATTTGCTTTGCCTTGTTGTATGTGATGATTTTATGACATTGGTGTACTATTATGTTGATGTACCTATTTATGTGATTTGGTAATCTTGTTTGTTGTACATTAATACTTTACTAAGGTTGGTAAATATGTGACATGGTTGTAACTGTGTTATTTTTTTATTAAGAATTAATTATGATTGTTATATGATACTAAAATTATTTGTAATGACATCAGTCATATACTGTAAAGAATTATGTTGGTCTTCAATAAGGAACAGGTAAGGTTTAGGATCATTAAGGTAAATGTACATTTAAAGGTTGAATTAAATGATATTTCTAGATTAATGTAAATATATTGTTAATCAACACCAAACTTGATTGGTAAGACGAATGACTTATTAATAGTTTGTTTCTTTGGGTTAAATTTATTCTTATCATAGTTGATCAGAAATGATTATGAATCCTAATTGGATGGTAATTAAAAACACGATCAAATGATGATTATGGTTTTGGACCATATTATTAGAAAGTAAATATGTTAGTATAATGGTTTAAAAACCTAAGACATGTTTTAATGATTGATTATCATTGTCTTTGACCATATCTTGTGCTTAAATAAGTTTTATTTAAAACAATGGTTAATTGACCACACCATGCATCGAATGTAAATTTGATTGTTTGTTTGATTTTGATCTTCGATTAATTGATAAAGATCCATGCAAACAATGATAATATCTATTTAGTCCAATAGCTCAAGTTGGAGGGAAAACTGGAATGGCAGTGGCTAGTTTTATTCGGCCACTACATGACACCTGCAAGAGTTAAGAGAATTTTTTTGGGAAACCCAAAGGTTCCTCAAGAAGCTACCTTGCATGCATTGAATTTCATTTGGTTGGTTTTTTTCTTCGAGCTCTTCATTTGGACGCTCTAGCTCCATTCTTGTCGAGTTATGCATGTGGGTTATGTGTATATTTTGTCAAGTTATTCTTAGTTGACTGTTGTGTTAAAATTATGCATAGTTATTTCAGGAAGTTACCATGTTTATAATGAAGAAGGGTTTGAAATTCTGGTTGTTCGAATTTTTGAGTTTATTTGGTCGACTCTGTGGATTATTTTTCAAAGGAAATAAGGAAAAAAGAGCAAGGCCATTTGAGTTATCAGGCATGGATTTCCTTGACTCTCTCTCTCTCTCTCTCTCTCTCTCTCTCTCTCTCGTTCTCTCTCTCTCTCTCTCTCTATTCACTTCGAAATGATTGAAAAGTTCTGGGTTAAATTATTTTATGATTTGTTCAAGTTTTCAATATAGTTAGATTCAAAAAATTTAAGAAAATCAAAGATGGATTTGTTTATTTCTCTGAGTGATTCGAATATTTGGAAATTAATCATTTGTGCATAAAACCCTTTGATGTGCAATATGTTCGGGTTGGAAAAAAGAAATTAATGTTTTATGAAGCTAACAATGATATTAACCCTTTTATTAATTATGACAATGTTAAAGGATGATTACGTATCATATATTTATTTTATGTTAAGCTGGATACTTGATAACAAATGTTTGAGGAAAGAAATTGCTTTCTCTTCTCAATATTATTTAATGACAAACAAGCTTGATGAGTGATGAGCATAGTTTGAGTACAAGTGGAATATTAAGATAATATTATGATTATGAATGATGTTTTGAATGTTAATATGTCAATAGTTTGAAATGAGGTAAACTTTGTAGAGGCATAATTATCTTCTTAGCTATTTGCTATTTGTTTTGATGGAACATTGTATACATTATTAGATCACTTATTTATAATAAATATGGTTACTTAATAAGGTAAATGTATTATATAAATTGTATCTTAAGTAAAAACTTAGAATGTTTAATTGATTCAGAATGAAACAACTTGTTTGGGAGTTGTTAATACATGCCAGTTCGATAAATTGGCCATGTATATTATTTTATTTTATACTACAAATTGCAAGATGGAATAATTATTATGATGCTCTATTTGGATTGATTCTATGAATGTTCGCCATGCGATAACTTTGGTTATCTAATTTCAGATATTGATTATGTTGAACATCCAGATTATGGATTATTATATTTATTGAAAAGTGAAACACGATTTCACAAAATTTCATAAGGCAATTGGCCTAATTTTATTAATATGACCTTATTGTAATATTTTATAATATAAGGATTTATCCTTAATGAGTTTCAATAAATACATTTATTACTTGAATACCTTGTATTAGTTGTAATAATGATATACGTTATTTTTAACAATGGTGTGTACTTCTAAAATTGATTACAAAATTATACTTTTCTTATTTGTTGTAATTGTACTTTATGAAAAAAATTATCCTTAATTATTGAATGAAAATTATTACAACTATATCAATGTTATCATAATTTATATGTTTAAATAAATTACACTCATTTAACAACCTTGTCATGGACAACAATACTTGAAATAATGACATTTCATTATAACTTCGCCATAATGAGATTAATTAAATAATTAATCCATTTACATAGTACATCTATAAAATGTACATTGATGACAATTATACCTTTTCAACAACAACATATATAAAGGACATAATGATGTCATAAATACATGAGTGTTATACCTTTAACTATGAATTAAGATGGCAATAAGATATGTGAATGATACACTTAAGATTATCATTAATCTTAACCTTGTCTTAATACCTAAATGTTTATATCTCTTTCTTAAAGAGATACATACACATTAGTTATATAGCTGATGAATTTACGATACAATATAAATGGGATTTGATCATTATCGAATTGAAAAGACGTGTTTAAACTAAACCTATTCCTAACAACAAAATTTGTAAAGTGACACTACAGAATTAAGATACTTTGTATGATAGTAACTAGTAAGTTATTATAGATCTTGTCATTAAATGGATAACTTGACATAACATCTAAACAATAATTCTACCTTATACTAGGTTAAAGTGTCTTATGAAAGCATGGACTCTAAGTCCCACCTATCCATTTGATTGAACTCTCTATGTACCATCTTAGGATGGCTACGGGAAGGGTAATAATTATTTAATGATGAATGTCATTAAGTAATCATTATCTTTCCCATAGGGGTCCTAAGATGGGACTGATAGTGTACTCTCGAGTTGAGAGGTGAGACCTAGATTCTAGGCCTTCTTAATACAAGAACTTAAACTTTTAATTAACAAGATGTGATCTAGATAATTGTGTAGAGATGATTGTTGCGGTGATGGGACAAGTTTCGATTGGCTTATGTGTATTCATGAAACTAAGCATGCAAAGCATAGCTTGAAAACTTTGGCCTAAGTAGTGTACTAGCTGAATACATTGTTAGTTCATGGAGTTCCTATCTAACAGTGTGAGATGCCAGATGAAACTCAGTTAACTGATTTTTAGGTAGACACTTAGGAACTGCATTAGTTCTCATACCTAAATGAATAGGTTAACCAACTACATACAAGTTATGCACACTGGATAGAGTGATGATAAAGGGGATTAGGTAGATCTAATTGACCTTTATAGCTGCACATGGTTATGTTGTTATCAGATGGATTGTAAAATATATTTCATGCTAGATTATAATTGTTGCTAGTTAAAATCATTGAAGGCATTTAATGGGGTTAAGGGGTTTATTTTAAAAGAAAAAAATTCCCTTAATTTGGAGTAATTATAACATGGGTGTTACATTTTGGTATCAGAGCTAAAGGTTTACAACTCTTGGACATAATGGGTCCTTACGCTAACACTAAATTTTATTATTTTCTAATAGAAAATATGGTTAGGACAAGAGGAAATGTTGCAAACAACCAACATGTTGGGGATGAAGCAGTAACAACCCAAAAACTGGATGAGATAATTACTGTCTTGCAAGAAACTCGCAATCATATAGTTGTCCTTGAACAACAGATATTGGATGAGGATATTATCACTGAAAGTGACAATAGTGTCCCAACCTTAGGGTCAACCTAATGTGCAAATCAAATCCTAATGTTGCTAATAATAATGTTAATGAACACTTGTTAGATCCTAACGTTACAAATCCTAACCAACCTACTTGAAAAAAAAGAGCACATTTGGTAGTAGAACTGTAAAATGATATTAAATGTATCATTCCACCTAAATTTGATGGGACAACTCTAGGTGATGGAGTTGAGAATTGGCTCAGTGAGATGGAGAAATATTTTGCAATCAGAAAATTTTCTGAAGAAACTAAGGTTATTTGGGGTGCTTATCAATTCTCAAATGAGGTTTCCTCATGGTGGGATAGATGAAAGGTTGAATTGGGAGTTGTTGCAGCCAACATAACCTGCGATTAATTCAAATTCTATTTTAGCAAGTGTTGGTTACCACAGTTATATTACGACCAGAAAATGTCTGAATTCCAAACCTTGGTATAAGGCAAGATGACTGTAACAGAATTCAAGGGAAAAATTTACAAAACTGTTTAAATATGTTCCACAGTAACAAACTGATGAGATTTTTTGTATATGTAAATTTATCATGGGAATTAATCCCATCATTGGTGGGGAAGTGGATGTACATGGTCCTTTGACCATGGAAGTAGTATTTGAAAAGGCCATTCAATAAGAGTAAAGCATTCAAGCTATATCTGCTCATAGAGATGAGAAAAGAAAGAAAAATTTTATTTCACCTTCACCACTTGCACCAAGAAAAACTTGGTGGAAAAAGGTTGGCAATAAATCCAAAAATGGAAAGAAAAATACAACAGTAAAGCCTGCTACAAATTTTAAGAAAACTGGTCAAAACAATACAACAACTAATGAAAATAAAACTGAAAGAAAAGGACCATTTTATGGATGCTTTAAGTGTGGTGGTGATCACTATGCAAACAAATTTCCTTTGAGGAACAAATAAAACAACCCATAGAAAATAATTCATGGTGCAGTAGAAAATCGACAAGTAGAAAAGCAAGCCATGCCTATTGAAGTACTAGGTAAGTTATATGGACTACATGTAACTATTATTTTTGATACTGGTGCTATTGAATGTTTCATTTCAAATAAGTTAGCTGAAAAATTAAAAATAAAAGTTGGTTATATGAAGAAATCATGGACTGTGCAATATGGGAACAATGTTGTCCACATAGTAAACCAATGTCTGTTTGACGTAACATTGTAGCTACCTAGTTTTACCACAGAATTAGATATGTATGTAGCTCCTTTAGGTTCTTACGATGTTATAATAGGTGTGAACTAGGTATCACAACACAAAGCAACTGTGAACTATTTTGAAAATGAAATAAAATTCTTGGATGACCTATAGAAAACTACAGTCATACAAGGCATAAAAAGAGACATTGAGGTAAGGCATATTTCTGCAATGCAACTCAAAAAGGCTAAGAATAAAGGTTGCATGCTTTACACAATAAAAATATCATATTTCAGCAAGGAAGGTAATACTTCCTTGAAATACTATCCATTGTTACAAGAGTACAGTGATGTATTTCTGGAGGAATTACCTAGACTTCCTCTGAGACATGAATTTGATTTCACAATTGATATCAAGCCTGGAACATAACCTATTTCTAAGGATCCTTACCGAATGAATACAAATGAACTAGTAGAACTTAAGGCACAATTGCATGAGTTGTTATCCAAAGGATTGATTAGACCGAGTGTGTCTCCTTGGGGAGCACCGGTCATATTTGTCAAAAAAGAAAGATGGCACGTTAAGGTTATGCATTGACTACCACATGCTTAACAAAGCCACAATCAAGAATAGATATCCTTTTCCAAGGATAGATGATCTCTTTGATCAGATGCAAGATGCATCCATCTATTCCAAGATTGATTTATGATCAGGTTACCACCAATTGAGAATAAAATATGAAGACATACACAAGACTACTTTTAGGACAAGATATGGCCACTATGAGTTCATGATATTACCATTTGGACTTAGGAATGCACCTATTGCATTCATGAACTTAATGAATAACATTTTTCAAGAATACTTAGACAAGTTTGTGTTGGTTTTCTTGGATGACATTCTGATCTATTCCAAAAACATGGAAGAACATAATGAGCACTTGAGAATAGTGTTGGACATACTTAGAAAAAGAAAATTGTATGGAAAAATTTCTAAGTGTTCCTTCTATCAGAATGAGGTGCAATACCTTGGCCACATACTAAATAAGGAAGGAATATTTTTGATCCATCTAAAATCAAGGCTATAACAGAATGGCCAGCTCCTAAGAATGTTCATGAAGTTAGAAGCTTCATGGGGCTGGCTAGTTATTACAGAAAATTTGTAAAAGACTTCTCTAGAGTTTCTGCTCCAATAACTTCACTGCAGAAAAAGGATAAGAAATTTGTTTGGTCTGATAAATGTGAGAATGCATTTAATTTTCTAAAAGAGAAATTAACTACAACACCTATTTTGAAGGTTTTGGATCCCAACAGAAGCTTCACATGGTAACAGATGCCTCCGGTGAAGGTTTGGGTGGAATACTTCTGCAAAATGACCATGTGATTGCATACGAGAGTAGAAAATTGAAGGTACATGAGCTGAACTATGCTCCCCATGATTTAGAACTTGTTGCCATAGTTCACACATTGAGAGTTTGGAGGCATTACCTGTTAGGAAATCCTTTCAAACTAAAAATAGACCACTTGGGGCTGAAGTATATCTTCACGCAACCCAACTTGAATGCAAGACAATATAGGTGGCTTGAATTCTTATCACAATATGATTTTGATATAAGTTACATAAAAGGAAAAGAGAATAGAGTGACAGATGCACTAAGTCGTCGGAAGCATGTTTAAGCAATTGTGACCCTTAGGACTCAATTCAAAGATGAGGTAAAGAAACAAATGTTAACTGATTCATACTATCAACATGTTAAGGTTGCGTTAACAACAAATCCTAATGATAAAAGGTATGAAGGATTTAAATTTGACAATGAAGGAATCTTGAAATACGAAGGTAGAGTCTACGTACCTTTGGGAAATGACTTAAGGACAAAATTCATGAAAGAATTCCATGATGCTCCTTATTCGGGACATCCAGGAGTGACAAAGATGTTTGCTGATATAAAACAACAATACTTCTAGAAGGGAATGAAAAAATACATGAAAAACTATGTTTCTCATTGTCTTGAATGTCAGCGCGTAAAAGTAGAGCACATGCACCCTGTTGGTCTGTTGTATCCTCACAACATTCTGCACTATAAATGGAAAGTTATTAGCATGGATTTTGTGTAGGGGCTACCAATGTCAAAAAATAAACATGACATGATTCTAGTTGTTGTTGACAAGTTAACAAAGGTATTTCACTTCATACCGGGTAATCTGAAAGATGATTCACCCATGCTTGCAAAATGGTTTGTGCACAAAATTTTTAGATTGCATGGAGTTCCAGAGTTAATAATTTTGGATAGGGATCCAAGGATGACCTCTAGATTCTGGAAAACCTTAAATTCAGCTTTGGGAACAAAACTAAATTTCAGTTCAACATACCATCCAGAAACTGATGGTCAAATTGAATGAGTAAACCAAGTGATGGAGGATATGCTCAGGATGTATTGCATGGATCAGTAATACAAGTGGGAAGAATATCTTCCATTGGTGGAATTTTCCTATAACAACACTTTTCATTCTTCACTAAAAATGTCACCATTTGAAGCATTGTATGGGAGAAAGTGTAGAACTCCCATCAGTTGGGATAGTACAAAAGATAGAGTGTTAGTGGGCCCTGAAATGTTAACAGAAATGGAAAAGCAAGTGAATCTCATTCGTGAGCAATTGAAAGAATTTTTCGATAAGCAAAAGAGCTATGCAGATCTGAAATGAATAAACAAAAAATTTGAGCTTGGAGATAAAGTTTTCTTAAGGGTTAAGCCCAAAAAGAGCTCAATAACGTTTGGCAAATTTTTTCCAAGTTATCACTAAGATATGTTGGACCATTTGAAATTCTTGAAATCATAAGTCTGGTTGCATATCATTTGACATTACCTCCCGCATTTTCTAAGATGCATGATGTTTTTCATATTTCCTTACTTAAGAAGTATGTTTTAGATGTAACACATGTACTTAATTGGAACTCTTTACAGGTTCAGGATCTGAGAATTGTGGTGGTTGAACCTATTAGAGTGTTAGAAACTCGCAGGTTGCACCTGAGAAATAGAGATATCATGCAATGCAAGGTCCAATGGGACCAATATTCAGAAGAAAGTGCAACCTGGGAGAATCTGGAGGAAATAAAAATTGTGTTTCCTTATTTGTTTCAGTAATAAAAATTGATATTTGACAATTTATTATGATATACTTGATATTATTTTATATTCTAGATGATGAAATGACAAAAAAAATTCATATTTATGACTGTTTGGGAAAATTGGATGATTTGAAGGTTGTTACAACCAATAAATTTGATTATCGATAAACTAAAATCTAGAAAAATTACAAATTTTGGATAAAAATGTTGACTATTTTCCTTAGCTGTATGATATAAATTTTTTTATTATTTTGTCTACTATTAATGAGTAAAATCATCAAGATGATGATTCATTAAGGGGGGGAGTATGTCACATCCCTCATTTTCATTCTGTTTTGTCACAAGAATAAGTTGTAATATGAAAAGTGGTTTACAAAGGAAAGGGGATATGTATTGTTACTTAGCTAAGTTTACAGCTATACATACGTATGTATATCTTGAAACTGACATATACACTTATGCATAGTTGCAATCCCAACCATGTAACAACGCTCGTCATCAAGCATTCATGGAGTACTTAACATTTATAACTTATTTTGTTGTACTTGGTTGTATGAATTTACTTTACCTTGTTGTGTGTGATGATTTTGTGACATTGGTGTACTATTATGTTGTTGTACCTATTTATGTGATTTGGTAATCTTGTTTGTTGTAGTTTAAATTTTTACTATGGTTTGTAAATTCATGACATGGTTGCAATTGTATTATTTCGTTATTAAGAAGTAAGTATGATTGTTATATGATACTAGCCTTCTCTGTAATGACATCAGTCATAGACAGTAAAGCATTATGATGGTCTTCAATAAGGAATAGGTAAGGTTGGTGATCATCAAGGTAAATGTAAATTTAAGGGTTGACTTAAATGATCTTTCTACAGTAATGTAAATATATTTTTAATCAGTGTCAAGCTTGATTGGTAAGATGAATGACTTATTAATAGGATGTTTCTTTGAGTTAAATTTATTCTTATCATAATTGATCATGAATGGTTATAAATCCCGATTGGATGACAATTAAAAACATGATCAAATGATGACTATGGCTTTAGACCGTATCATTAGGAAGTAAATGTGTTAGTATAATGGTTTACAACCAATGACTTGTTTTAATGATTGATTATCATGGTCTTCGACCATATCTTGTGCTTAAATAATTTTTATTTAAAACAATGGTCAATCGACCACACCATGCATTAAATGTAAATTTGATTGTTTATTGATTTCAAAGTCTTGAGTATAAAATGGTTACTCCATGATTTTGATTATGGGGATAGCATTTTTGAATAATATTTGGATGATATCCAACTCTATACAAACAATGATAATAACTATTTATTCCAACAACTTGAGTTGGAGGGAAAACAAGAATGGTGGTGGCTAGTTTTATTCAGCCACTACGTGGCACTTACAAGAGTTAAGAGAATTTAATTTTTTTTGGGAAACCCGAAGCTTCCTTAAGAATCTACCTTGCATGCACTGAATTGCAATTTGTTTGTTTTTTGTTTCGAGCTCTTCCTTTTTCCACTCAAGCTCCATTCTTGTTGGTTTCTGTGTATCTTGTTGAGGTTTTTTTGAGTTATTCTTAATGAAATGTTAGCTGCTAAAATTATGTATTTTTTGGGTTAGGAAGTTAGCATGTTTATAATGAATCTGGGTTCAAAATTCTAGGTTGTTGGAATTTTGGGGAGTTTAGCTTGTCTACTGTATGGAGGATTTTTCAAAGGAAATAAGGAAGAAAAGAGCAAGGGCGTTTGAGTTATCGGGCATGGATTTCATTGACCCTCTCTCTTGTTATTCACTTCGAATCTGATTGAAAATATTTGTGGTTAAATTATTTTTGATTTGTTATTTTCAATTTTTCAGATTCATGCTTGTTTTAAAAAATAAAGATGGATTCATTTCTTTCTTCTTGTGTATTGGAATGAAAGTTAATGGAGCTTATTTTGGCTTTGTTGGCCTTTGAGCTTGAATAGTTGACTATTTTTCATTTGATTTTAAACCTATACTTGCAAAACATGATATGGGTATATATTATTTTCTTAGCTCGTACATGGGTTAGAGTTGTTGATTGGTCAAAACCATTTATTTGATCATACATGTATGGGAAAAATGTACATATTGGGTATGTATTATTTTTGTTGATCTCACCTAGTTTTGTTGATAAGAATTGTTTCAGTCCTGCATGGTTAAGATTTTATCATTTCTTATTAAATAATTCCATCATGAATGATATAAGATTTGGGTGTGACTTGATCTCTATTGATTTAAAATTTTGTATCTACAATACCATACTTAAGAAGTTGAATATTGTCGTGTTCACTGTGAAATCAGTTTTTGTGGGTTGGTTTAGCAGTTGCAACTTTTGAATACATGTATTTATTATGAAGAATTCATTTTCTCCATTTCACTCATCATATCATGAGGTCAATGCTTGTTTAATGGTTTTCGTTAAGACTCTAAGATATAGGGACCATTTATATTCTTGTTGCAGGAATATTCAGGCTTCTCAGTTGATTAGCAAGGACCCAGAATTGTGTCCTCTTAACAGAAACTATGTTTAAATTTTTAGACTTGTGAATGATTTCTTATTAAGTATGAGGTCTTGTTTAACTTTCTTGATTGATTGATGGATACTAGAATAAGTTACAATTATGGTAATAATAGGTTCTTTAACCACCTAGTTTCCTTGTCAAACCATGCTTAGCATTATAACCTTTTTATAATAAAGGTATGATGCGAAGCTTGATGTCTGGCACATCTAAGATAGAATATTTGGCAATTAATTGTTTATGCATAAAACCCTTTGATGTGCAATATGTTCAGTTTGGAAAAAGGAAATGAATGTTTGTTGAAGCTAATTGTGATATTAACCCTTTTATTAATTATGACAATGCTAAAGCATGAATATGTATCATTTCTTTATTTTTTGTTAAGTTGGATACTTGATAACAAATGTTGGAGGAAAGAACTTCCTTTCTCTTTTCAATACTATTTAATGACAAAACAAATTGATGAGTGATGAATGTAGTTTGAGTACAAGTGGAATATTAAGATAGTCTTATGATTATGAATGTTGTTTTGAATGTTGATATGTCAATAGGTCGAAATGAGGTAAACTTTGTAGAGGCATAATGATCTTCTTAGTTGTTTGCTAATTTTTTTGATGGAACATTGTATACATTATTAGATCACTTCTTTACATTTGATATGTTTACTTAATAAGGTACATGTATTATATAAATTGTATCTTAAGTAAAAACTTATAATGTTCATTGATTCATAATGAAACAACTTGATTGAGAGTTGTTAGTCTATGCCAGTTCGATGAATGGACTATGTATATTATTTTATTTTATCCTACATATTGGAGGATGGGATGATTATTACAAGGTTTTGTTTGGATTGATTCCACACATGTTCTTTATGTGATGATTTTGGTTTTTTGATTTCAGATATTGATTATGTTGAACATCTTGATTATGGATTATTGTATTTATTGAAAAGTGAAACATGATTTCACAGAATTTCATAAGGAAATTGGCCTAATTGTATTAATATGAAATTATTGTAATATTTTATAATATAAGGATTTATCCTTAATGAGTTTCAATAAATACATTTATTACTTGAATACCTCGTATGAGTTGTAATAATGATATACATTGTTTTTAATAGCGGTGTGTACTTCTAAAATTGATTAGGAAATTATACTTTTCTTATTTGTTGTAATTGTACTTTACAACAATTACTATCCAAAAATTACAAATTAAAATCAATACAACTATATCAATGACATCATCATTTATATATTTAAATAAATGAGATTAATTAAACAATGTTGTCATGGACAACAGTACATAGTTATGAAATAATGACATTTCATTTAACTTCGTCATAATGAGATTAATTAAATAATTAATCCATTTACATAGTACATCTATAAAAGTACATTGATGACAATTATACCTTTACGACAACAACATATATAAACAACATGATGATGTCATAAATGCAGCAGTGTTATACCTTTAACTATGAATCAAGATGGTAATAAGATATGTGAATGATACACTTATGATTATCATTAATCTTAACCTTATCTTAATACCTAAACGTTTATATCTCTTTCTTAAAAAGATACATCAACATTAGTTATAAAATTAGTGAAATTACAATACAATCTAAATGGGATTTGATCGTTATCAAATTGAAAAGACGTGGTTAAACTAAACCTACTCCTAACAACGAAAGTCGTAAAACAACACTATGGAATTGAGATACATCGTATGATAGTAACTAGTAAGTTACTATAGATCTTGTCGTTAAACGGATAACTTGACTTAACATCTAAGCAGTGAATTCTACCTTGTACTAGGTTAAGGTGTATTATGAAAGCATGGACTCTAGGTCCCACCTATCCATTTGATTGAAATCTATCTATACCATTTTAGGATGACTACGAGAAGGCTAATAATTATTTAATGATGAATTTCATTAAGTAATCATAATATTTCCCATAGGGGTCCTAAGATAGGAGTGATAACGTAATCTCAAGTCAAGAGGCGAGACCTAGATTTTATACCTTCCTAATACAAGAACTTATTTTTTAATTAATGAGACGTGATCTAGATAATTATGCAAAGATGATTGTGTGGTGATGGGACAAGTTTCATTTGGATTATGTGTAGTCCTGAAACTAAGCATGCAAAGCATATCTTGAAAACTTTTGCCTAAGTAGTGTACTAGCTAAATACATTATCAGTTCATTAAGTTCTTATCTAACAGTGTGAGATGCTAGTTGAAACCCAGTTAACTGATTTTCAGGTGGGAACTTAGGAACAACATCAGTTCTCAGACCTAAATGAATAGGTTAACCAACTGCATACAAAATATGCACACTCAGATAGAGTGTTGATAAAGGGGATCGGGTAGATCTAATTGACCTTTATAGCTGCACATGGTTATGTTGTTATCAGATGGATTATAAACTATATTTCATGATGGATTATAATTTTTGCTAGTTAAAATTGTTGAAGGCATTTAATGGGGTTAAGGGTTTTATTTTAAAAGAAAAAAAAATCCCTTACTTCAGAGTAATTATAACATGGGCGTTACACTTCTTTCTGCAATATCCTCTACTTTTGTGAAACTAGAACCCTTCTATCTCTCTTTACTAATCAATGAATATAAATTGAGCAACTATATCATTAACCCTGGTGCATTAGATAATGTAATAGCTGCAAAAGTTACAAATTCCCTTGGTCTCACTCTCACCCATGTTATTGGTCATTGTTATCTATGGATACCAAGGAAGTACCTCTTATTGGTCAAGTCAAATATGTTCAAGTAAGATTGGTGGACTTTCCTGACAAGAAGGTCAAGATCAAAATACTTGTAGCCAACATTCCAACCTCATATGGGATGTTGTCGAGTTAGAGTTTCTGTCAAGATGTTGGTGGAGATATACAGATGGATTTTTTGTATTCCACCATACCATTCAATGGTAAAATAAAGAATCTCCATCCTATAAGAAAGATGAGATGCACTTTTCAAAGAGAGGATGACCTAAGGGCAGGTATTTTATACCAAGATCCAAGATATGGAAACTATTTTATAACTTTGGAGGAAAATTTTGAGCTACCCATATTGATGGAGGAGTACCTAAGTGTGATTGAGCTAGTTGAGAAACAACACACTGATTTGATGGAACCAAAATTTGACAATGTGCACTTTTCATTGAATATGGATACAAGTTCTCTACATGGTGATGATGAGGATTTTGGATATCTTGACTTGCCATAAAGAAACCATGAGATGATAAGAAATGTAGACCATGTGTAAAAAGGTATATCTAATGAGTTCTAGAAATATGAGACCCAAGTTCCAATCATCTTCTCAAGACCCAACATGAGGACTTACCCAATGGATATGATTGTGAATATGAAAGATTTCTGTTTTCCATTTGGAGAAAAGGACCTTCTCAATAATGAACGTATATATATAAGAAAGTGTTTGAGTCTCTCAAATATGATTCCGCTCAAAAAGAAGATATATTCATCACAGTGATGACTATTACATCCCAAAAAGGTCAAAAGGAAAGTGATTATATCCATATTTCAGCCCCAAATTTTTGGTTGTTCTCTTTTCAAGAGGATGAAGCATCATGTGAAACATATCGTAAAAAAAAAAAAATCGAGAACGAGTTAGTGTGTGTGAAGGATAGTCATCTAGAATAACTAGCAAACATAGAGCAACAAGAATTCTACGATAATGTTGAAAGTATCAAAATATCCACTAAGAACCAACTCATAGAAATAATGGTCATGCAGAGCATGACAAGAAAGGAGAAAATTCCCATCAAAGAGCACAAGCCTAATTGTGAACATGGAGAGCCTGGTATGATCAAGAATCAATCTTGTAGTAGTGGTAAAGTGAAAAATAGGAACTCAAAAGTAGGGATGAATATGAAAATGGATTGGCAGATGTAAACCAAATTTTAGAACAATAAAGACAATGAGCGATCCAGGTGGATCCTCACTTGCAAGAGGATTCATATAAACTTTCTCAAAGAGAAACATGCGACTTTCTCTTTCCCAAGTATATAGAGATCTCTTGTAATAGTTGGATTTCCTAAGAAGTTGAAAAAAGGGTCTTATTTCATTGAACCACTCAATGGGTTTACAGAGAAACGTCATTTGGTGCTACCTGTACATGAGTAACATCTAGAGAAGAACAAGTAATATAGTGAAAGAAGGTTTTCCCCTACTTGTACATAGGTGAGCTAGGATTGTTTTGTTTTTCCATGGTTTTTTTCTCTTTATGTTTCCCTTCTTATGTTGTTATTGGTGTATATGTGTGGTGCTCAATAAATATCACACAAGTTGTTTCCCTTTGATTCTATTATGCCCTATGGATAAGGAACTAGTGTGCTTAATGTTGTGAGATTTGGGTGTTCTTGCTTGCCTTGTTTGTACTTTTTCCAATCCAAGACAAGTCCTTAAGTTGGAGTCAATGTTGGCATCTAAAATGTTCAAGCATTTTACTTAACAACCATACAAAATTTTTGTCACTTTTTGGTCAAGTGGGTCAAAATTGTCAAATTGTCTCTTTTCAAAAATCAACTTGTGTGGAAGGTTGTAGGAGCCTCGGGTGGTTTGAGAATCCTATATTGTATTCAAAATAAAGGTCTTTGAGTGTTATTCATGAAAATATAATTTATGGAGGATTCTTGGAGCTTTGGAATGATTTTGGGAATGCTTTCTCCCCTAGCACGTTTTTAGGGAAAAGGAGTGTGTGATCATTTAAATAGGATCACCTTCTGGGAAATTTTTAGGAGTCTCGGATGGTGTCGGAAACCCATATCATAGTCATTAGAAATATTATATGGTCTACTATGCAATGTAATATGCAATATAAAGTTCTCGAAACATAAAAAGTGGAAACCTTCCCAACATTGAGGCACAATGGTATTTTGGGAAGCAAGAACTTGCATTGAATTTTCTAGGTACCTTGGGAAGTATTTGGTATCCTAACAAAATTAAAATTGAAGCACATTGAGTCCCCTCCATGGTCCATGTGTTAAGTTTTTTCATACCCATCTCAAGCTCGTATTACAACTCTACTCACTGTCACACTTCCCTAGGAAGAAATGGTAAGTAGGATCAAAACTCAAGGAGAACACATTTTAAAGGTTTCTAAATTCCTCCATTGGATATTTATCCCATTTCCAGTAAAATTCATATATTATATGCCTCAGAAAGGTTAAGTTTTGGTCTCAAGCCAAAAAGTACATCCCATATTCTAATTCTTTGTTCAATTACTGATGTCAGAAAATTAAGTGTACTTAGCGCATTTTGGGAGCTTGGAAGCCTTTTGGAGGTGCAAAACAAGTTTTTCAAGTGTCATTTGAGATCCATCAAACAAAATTGCACCCTCCTCCTATTGGTTGATGGAAAAAGTAAAAAAGTAACAAGGAAATTAAAGAATGAGTTTATTTGTAGTGTTGCACACCCCCATGCATAACCTTGGTGCATTTTGGAATCATCCATGCACTTGGCGCACTTTGGTGTGTCATTTTCATCTCTAAAGTGTGCCCAATCTTGATTGGGGTGCATTTTGGTAAGGAGGAGACCAAAGTAGGTACCTTTTCCTCTTTGCACAAACATAACCCAAATCCCTCCTCCATTCAAGTGAATTTTCAAATTCATGGTTTCCTTCTATAACTCCCCAACATAAAAAATAGATAAAGTGCATGTGGATAACTCCATTATAACTTCATTTTTTCCTCCATAGAAGCCATTAAAACCATCTTTGTGTCCTAGCTTCCATACCACTCTTATGCTCATTGTCGATGGTCCCATGGTCGAAAAATCTCAAAACTTTGCCAAAGTGCTCCATTTTAAAATTCCTTTCAAATGATCTATCACTTGGGTTCTATTATAATCTAGTTTTTTTTATTCAAGAAATTATTTTCCAGCCAAAAAACTTCATTTGTGCCTAGAAGAACTAAAAATTGTTTTGCACTTTCCCAGTGTCTCAGTAAGCCAAATTGCCTAAAATTTGGAGAAAATGTTCCTCTTGAAATCACCTTTCATTTGAGTCATTTCTTGTATGATGAGGTGGATTATTTTTAAATACAAGGAGGAATGAGTTTTTATTCAAATGAATTTTCTTTTTCCCGGTGACTCGAAGAGCTAAATTGCTTGAAATTTGGAGCAAGTGTTCCTCAAAATCATCTTTTATTTAAGCCATTTCTTACATGATAAGGTTGAGTATTTTGGAGATATGGAGGAATTATATTTTTCTCCATATTCTACCTACATCATGGGGTTTGTCATTTTCATGTTGATCTTGATGAGATAATTGTCCCAAAATTGGAGAATCACTTCTTCTCTCAATAATATTTCAAACAGATCCATTCTCATGTGATTTGGATGATTAATTCATCCATAATGACCGCACGCATGTTGCAACCAAAAGAATCATTGAATACCAATGAAAATTCCTGAATAATAAGGAAAAATCATTTCCTAACCCGAGTTAGTGTGCACAGGAGGATTGTTCAACATGAAACATCCAATTGAATTATTTAAAGGCTTTCATGATGGGAACCATGGTGGTAGTGTATTCTCAATCTCCTCTTCACCCTTCATTCAAGAGATAGGATATGAAATACTCCTAATGTTTAAGAATAAATTGTCCATTTAGTCAGTTCTTGATTCCATCTCACAAAGAAGATGTGTTTTTGTTAAAAGGATTTCTATGTTCCCATTGGCAAGTTTCAAGAAATTTCTGATAATGTTGAACCCAAGAGAGCTCATGGTTATTGAGTCTGGGTCATGTGTGGTGTGAGTGTGTTCTCTATGATTATTGCAAGATGAGTGTTTTATCATGTGGGAGACAAGAGATCATGTTCGTGAAAAAGATTTGGTTTTCCCAACCTATTGTTTCTCGCACAGATAAAGAGGAGAAAGAGAGATTTCAAGACATGACAAAATATGATCATTCTAGATAAGATGTAGAGTATCATTTTTAAGACATGCTCTGATAAGAGAAGTGTTCGATAGAATAAACTATTTAGTTGTAGCATGTATCTCCAAAATAAAGGAAGAGAACTTCATCTTAGATTGTCTTCATTTGATCACACTATCTCTCTCTTCTTTTCTCTCTCTAACATTTTTATTTCTCCATTGTGAAACAACTTTATTAAAAGTGACTTAAGTCACTTAAATTTTCTATTTCTTTGTTGAGATTACACTTCAAATTGAAAGGTCACATGAGAATGTGAAGATTCACTTTCTTTGGATATAAATTTTAATGTTCTCTCTATTACAAAGGATTAGTTTTTGCCCTCTATAACAAGTTGTATTATTTTATTTCCTTCCTAGAAATTTTCTTCCATTCTCATCTTGTCACTCAGGTAAGCACATGTTGACATTTGTAAGAAGTTGAAGGAATTTGTGATTTCTTTGTGGAATTAATATATCTTGATGAGGCTTTGTATTTATCTTGCACTATTTGTTTCACTATCTTGTTATGATGTTTTTTTGTGCTCTCATGTTTCCTCTAATTGAAATTGGAATTGCCTCTAGATTGTAGTTAGTAAAATATGGGTTCAGCTCACTAATAAAATTCCCCTCCTCAGTCTTCTCCACTCACTCGCCTATATTTTCCCTCTCTCCTATAAGTATTATTGCAGTTACGATAAGGGAATTTCTACACATTCCCCAGTATATGACCACTCTGAGAGATAATCTAGTGTATAGATTTTATAGATTTCAATAAATGGGAGCCACCCCATCTTGAAGTGAAGGGACCTAGTCCCACGATCGTTGATGAAAAACCCCATTTTCTCCTTGAAAAAACATTTTTCCAACAGTTTGGGAGTTAATATTCCTTACGTTCTAATGTATCAAAATTATATTCTATTAATAATATTTAAGTTATCAAATTTGTTACAACTCTTACAATATGTGTCAAAATTTATTCTTGATATACCATGTTTTTTACTTGTGAAGTATTTTTGTGCCAATAAGTATTCCTAATATAGGAAGAATGTTGTTTTTAGCGTAGATGGGGTAGTTTAAAATTGTTTTTCATGATGCATTGATGTCTGAAAATTTTGATGTCGTGGATTCCCTCAATTTTTTTATTGTTCATTCAATGAATATTATATGATCAATGATTTCCCACATATTAGAGGAACATCAAATGGTGGTAATTTATTTTCTAAATAGTGTTGGTATGAATTTTGGTACCAATACTTTTGTGAACAATTGAAAATCAATGGTCCCCATTCCTTGATGTAATAGATCAAGGCCCTTCATTTCCATTGTGCAGGTTAACAACTATAAGGAATGTGTTTATAGTGAAGGATCAGCGATGACACTGATATGTGGAAGTAACATTTGTATATGAGAATGAGCGTTAAATGCTTGAACCTTTGGTTGCATTGATTGGTGCCTTTACTAAAAATCACATTTCTCTTGAAAGCACCCTATGAGCTTCACATTGATTGTTTGTCAGTGAGGGTTGTACTAAACAATAAATACAATTTTTCTTTCTTTTTTATGGTGGAATGATTTTTTGAGTTTAAAAGCAAATTATCTTTCATATACTCACATGGAATTGACCTATTTATTTTCCCTTGGTGTGGTGAAGAGGAAAGGTTTGACATTCAACCTGAATAATCATATATCGATAAGTCAAGCACTTGATCATCTCCACAATTAATTTATTTTTCCTATTGTCCATTGTTGCTTGAATCCCTACCACAATTTTTTGATGATGATACCACAACAAGTGTCATCTTGTACATGGTTGTAAAAAATGTAGGGTTGAAAATTTGGTTGGACCACCAAGGATGCAACTTCACGTTTTCCCACACCATATCCCCTTCTCAAAATCTCAAAAACCGTTACATTATAGGGTGATGAAGACTAATCACTTATGTTATGTCAATGTGTTACAAACACATGGCAAACATGTGGTACATATTGTTTATAAACATCATTGTGAGCGACTGGTTGATATTGACATGTAAACGATGGGAAAAAATATATATCGTGCCATCAACATTTCTTATTAATTCAAAGACAATATTAGTGGAGAGGTACTGCAACAAAGAAGCTCTCATAGCCCCTGTTGTGTGGAACACCACCCACGAAATCCCAAACTGGGAAGTTGAATTTTCCGTCCAACCCAAGAAGACATCGCTTATGATACACATGGGCTTTCGTGGAGTCTTCTTTATAACCTACTCCAACTATTATTCAAATGCCATAGAAAGCTTATGTAAAGAACAAAACAATGAAATGCTTTTTGCAATGGAAAGATCATTTATGCTTTTTGTAGATGGAAGGAAGGCCATGTATGTGTGGGAGAGAAATATCTATGAATCGAATATCAAATCCAACTGCTTGAGATTGCAATTTGAAGGCACTTTTAGTGGTGGTGATGAAGCTAATTATGAGGCCTTGTGAAGAGAGCAATTTAGTGATTTTGAGGAAAGAAATGAAATATACTTTTATGACAATATTCAATATTTCTAGTTAGATGGTTGTTAGAATAAAATTATGATGATATAAAAATGGTATTTCAATCGGGCTAAACATCTCCCCTAGTTTCATTTGTGGGATCCCTTTCGAATCCACCCAGAATGTGTGAGCCTTGTACTACGCCTGGGAGGCTTCCTTGGAGATATAACCCAAGGAGAAAATTCTCAAGTCATGTGCCAAAAAATTTGTCACCTCCCAATGTCAAATCTCTTGACAAGTTGACCCTTCTTTCTTCATTGGATTCAAAAAAATTATGTGAGCCTAAAGACGAGTCTTAGATCATATTGTGTTCTCACATAGCCCAAGAAGCCAAGAAAACATTCACCTTATCAAATTTATGGACCAAACAATTAAGACGATGTTGTGTCGGTACCAATTACGTCATTTTTTGGGCATACAATTTGTTTGATTTATTATCATTGGTTTGTTGACACGTACATTAATTTACTATCAATATACTTTTCATTTGACATGTTTGTTATTTAATCTCTTGTTTACATGTTAATGTATTCTCTTGAGGGTTATGTGTGTACATGATCATTAATAAATGGTAGAGGGATTTGAGCTATTGGGGGCTTTCAATTGGGTTGACCATCTCCCCTGATTTCATATATTGGATACCTTTTGACTCTACCCGTATTATGTGCACCTCATTATGTGTGTGAGAGAGGCTTCATTAGAAATATAATGTAGGGCACAAACTCTCAAATCTTGCATCGTCATATTTATTGTTGTCTATTGTCAATTGCCTTGAAACGTTTTCACTTATTTCTTCGTTAGATTCATCAAATTTATGTAGGTCGAAGATTTGTCTGATACATTATTGAGCTCTCACATAACCCAAGAAGTTGAAGCACATTCCTAATATCGAAATTCTAGGTTTTCTGTATTAGAATAAAAACACCTTTTGTATACTTTGAGGTACCACTTCAAAATGCCAACTCCATACAGTTTCAAGACCCAT
This sequence comes from Taxus chinensis, assembly GCA_019776745.2. Taxonomy (NCBI): domain Eukaryota; kingdom Viridiplantae; phylum Streptophyta; class Pinopsida; order Cupressales; family Taxaceae; genus Taxus; species Taxus chinensis. The sequence goes on from CM034150.1 coordinate 42,164,084, forward strand.
ATTGGAAGCGAATTTGTGCAATTTTAGGTCTCATATCTAAAGGACAAAAGGTCTCATGAATAACCACAACTCTCGTGAAATTTTTATACAATTCATAATATTAGAAAAATTATATTTATATTGGTTTATTCGCAACATCTTTTATAGAATCTTCTTAGACTACAAGAATAATATTCATCGACTATAATGTATGTGTCACTGAAATCAACTACACTTCTATCATTAAATATAAATACTATTTAAAAATAACATTTAATGGATTGATGATTAGTGCATTAAATTTTGATGAATTTTGAAGATAAAAACCATGACTAGAATGTCAACAAAGTCGGTAGAATCTTCCTAGACAATGCCGATGATATTTGTTGATCGTAGAATCAATGGTTAGTGCATTTAATTTTGATAAATATTGAAGATAAAAAACCTTGACTATAGCAGTGAAATCCATGTCCATAACTGAGGAACAAGAAAATAATAAGAGCAGTGTAAGGTCACATGTTAAAACCTTGACGATAACATTGCTAGTAACAACATAGTCGATAATAGTGTGGCGCTCAGGAAAACCTTGCAAGATATTAAAAAATGTATATAATATTAGAAAAAAGTATTTAATGAATCAATAGTTAGTGCATTTACATTTGATAAATTCATTGCAATATTAATGAGAATACCCATACACTCGGTCATGTATCATCTTTTGTGATCACTGCCTCTTACTACAAAGCTCCATAACACCAAAAATTCAAAATAACAGGCATATAATTATATGCATGAATATGCTTCAAACTTAATGCGTGTTAAGAACTTGGAATGTTCACAAGACGGTATCAAATACAAATCTACAAGGGAAAATCTTGTGGTTGATATTTGTTGTCACATGGGCAAGTGTGGAGAATGGCCTAAGATAATGCTCTATAAACATGATGCAAAACCGCCTGACCTACCATGTTGTGTGGTTATCAAATTCAACTACTACATCAGTTCTCCATGGGATGTCCCCTCCACATATCCCTATCTCTAATGTATCATGTGGCACATGCAAGGAAATTCCCCTAATTTTTTTGTGTGCTCTATCCACAAAACACAAGAGTTAACATTACAAAAAGTAACAATTAACATTGCGAGTATTAATCCATAAGGGCTTGCATCTTGAGATATCTGCAAAGTAAGTTGCCTCAACGACTTGTGCACCACACCCCCTTTCTCCTTGAAATGATTGACAAAAATGGCACACGGTTCATTTGTGTCTTTTTGACAAAAAGAAGAGTTCTGCATATGTTCCCCCAACATTTTCCCTGCTCGTGGACAACTCCTCCCTTAATCCTCCTCTTCACCACCCCTCTTCCTCCTATAATATTTCTCCTTCAAATTCAAGTTCTTCAATGCATCCTTATTAGCGTCTCCGTTGCACCACTTGCGTGCAATTATCCCATTAGAGCAAGAACAAACCTGTTGTCGACGACTAAACTCCCAATAAATGACAACTTTATACATGCATGTCCCCATTAAATATATGCATGCCCATGCATGGGTGGGTCCCATTGTCAGTTATCACATCACATGTGTCTATCTTGTTCAATATATGAGTTTGACGATAAATGGTTGCATCTGTTTCTATGCAACTCAGTTAGTAGGGTCGTGCGCTCATGAGCAATAGGTCACATATTCAAATCACAGTTAAATGGAATGTGTTTTTCAACAAAAAGATTTGGAAAAAGAAATAAGTAAAAACACGGGCAACATGTATGCATGGGATGGATACATGGTAATTTTATGGGCATATGTGCCTTCTATCAGGAGAATAGCCAATTAAGCAAAAACACAAGCAACACATATGCATGGGATGGGTACATGATAATTTTGTGGGCATAGGTGCATTCTATCGGGAGAATAGCCCTCACCAGACCTAGCGACTTAGATTAGTACTGACCACGAAGATGGAGTGCCATAATAAACAAGTTGCTTGTCTTTACATCTCTTTATGGGGTTGGTTGGTATGTAAAGCTAAGTTGACAATCAATGGAATACCTACCATTAGACCTCACACTATGTCATTGATAAATGGAACCATCTAAATATTAGAGATTAGTAAAGACACAAAGAATGTTGCAGGGATGACACCCACACTAAGCTAGGTGTCTCGTGAGGGTGTTGCTGCTTCTATTCTTAATCAACAGGTGGTCTCATGACAAAATAAATTTAGGGAAAAGGAAATTTTAGAATCTTTTCCCTAAAAAACAAAGAGCACCATTTTTTGGGAGGATTTAAGGGGATGGTAAAAAGGGGGTGCTAAAAGTTTCCCCCACCATCTTCTATTTTGTAGGAACATATTATGTCGAATGTCAATATATAAATGAGCAGATTTTATTTAGAATTTTATTGCAAATTAAAATATAACAATTTTAAATATCTTTCCTAAAAAAAATCAGCATTTCAAAAAAAAATTATACCATGAGACTGTATAAATAATGCTAAAATTACTCTCCACACCAGCCAAGAAAAAATTAGGAGCCCCCTTCCCATGGGACCACTTCCTTTATAAGTGAGGAGCTTGTAGGAAGTTATGAAGAGAGTATTCATAAATCTACATCTGATCTACATTTTTGGAGAAGCTTTATAAAGTTGCACATGGTTGAGAGTTGAGACTTCAGAGTACTTCAAGTGGAACATCTGCACCCAAGGTAAGGGTTGTTTTCCAGGGCACTTCAAACAAGAGTACAAGGTCCTTGTAAAAGCCCACAAGAATTTCCTTCAATTTACCTTAGATGTTTAAAATTTGTAGGTTGGGGCCTAGATCAATTGGTTCAAGTAGCTCAATTGTGGTCATGTGGTCAAGAGATTGAATCCCCGTCCTTGTGGTACCGGAGGGTGTTACCCTTGAAAAGTTTCCTAGACGGCCTCTCATGTTAATAGAGAAATGCCAGACCTCTTTCATTAGCATTGGAACAGTCGAACTATTTTGCATAAATATGGCAACAGTTTTCTACTGGGATGGTGATCTTAACGTGAATATTTTTCTACTAAATTCTGTCCTTGTAAACTCGGACTTGTGGGAGTTCCCTGCAAACCTGCAGAACTAGTTTTACAAGTGTTTATTACATGGACTTCTCAAGTCAAACAACAATCTGTAAATGTGCCATGCTCTTGCAAAACAAAATTACTTCGTGGGTATTTCATAATTTCATCCCATAGTCAGTGAAACAGTTTAGTATCATTCAGATGCCGGAAACAAGAACTTAGTAAGGACCTCATATTCTGCGATGGCCTTCGTGTCTGTCCCAGATCTAGTAAACCCATAGTCCCATTCTGTAGATGAGGGAAAAAGTAATGGGGATTGAAATGATGTTTGGTGCTGTCCTATTGGGACACTTGCCCCTTCTTCTCAAACCAACTTCAATGGTAGACTTGCAGCACATCATGTCATTCTGCAGTGTCGGGTGGACATTTTCCTGTGGAGGTTCGAAGTAAATGAGCACAAAATAACGGGATGCTAGAATATATGTGTGAAGCACATTAGACATCTTAGAAAGTAGAAATATGTTGGTTGGACTGAAGAAGAATTTCTTTTGGCCTAGATTTACAGAAGAATCACACATGTAGAACAATGTTTGGACTACCTCTGTTCCTCTACATACAAAGAATTTAAGCGCAGCAGTGAGTGGGAAGGCAACAGTAAATAAGTTTCTTCATTAAAACTGCATACAAAATATGAAGTCTTATTTATTCATCAAAAACAAATTACATCCACATCCTTTCCAATCTTCTCCCTCCTCTACCAAACATGCAATTGTCTGAAATCTGAAAGAAATAGACTCCTATTTCCAACTATTCCATTGACTCCAGAAGAACATGGCAGTCAAAGAAATTGGTAAGGCTTCCTCCATAAATCAATCCTCGTGTCTTCTAGTACAAGTTCATGGATACTTGCAAGGACAATTTCTGTCTTACTTGCAACCACACATTGTTCAACCCAATTGAAAATGACATAATCCTCCACTACGAATTCACTGGTATCTACCACATCAAGTATGCTGTTCTCTTTGAAATTTCCATCCAGTACAGCCATGGAATATTCAGTGAGTCCTGAAACTAATTTACCTTGGTAAACAAAACAACTTGCATGTTGTATTATGGCTGCTATAACAACACTATGTTCTTTTGCGTACATTTTTGCAATGGCCGTCTCAAAAAATGACCCTCTCTTCTTCTTTTTTTCATGTCTTTATATTCACCTCCATGCTCTATGACATCAAACTCTCTTGCAACTTGCAAATCAACCTCATCTCCAGATTTACCTTCATGCATGCAATCATTTACATGCCTATTTTTTTCAAGAGATTTTACAATCTCTTCTCCTCCTCTTTGATGACACATTAAGACCACATCATCTACTTACTAATTCTAAAAATAGCAAATGCAACTTCAACTGTTCCTTTGACTCCAGAAGAACAGGGCAGTCAAAAAAGTTGCTATTATGAGGAAACGAACTCCTAAAAAGGTTCTTAAACAATGACTCATAAGTAGACTCCTAATCAGCCCACTCAAGCAAACAGCACTTAATAATCGGTTGCATTAAGGCAGAAGACTGCCATCCAATAATATTCTTTTATAAATCACAAGATAAGTGCTACAGAAAAAGGAGATGGCTTCTCTTGATTTTAAAGTTGAACTACTAAGGATGGTATGAATGGGTGAACTAAAAACCTAAGGAGAAGTTACGACCTTATGTCATAGATTGACATTCAAAATGAACGAGGATGATCCATACACCATCGAGGTAGAATAGACTCAAAGATCAGGTTCTTTCTGATAGAAATTTGAGAGTAAGTTGCATAGATCATACTTAATATGAAAATAGAGCAAGGTAGAAGGATTATGTGGAGAAGCATTTGGTTGCTAAACTTCGAATTCTAATGCCCAACTTTTCTTGGTTTATTAAATTATTTCATGCTTATTATGGAGTCTTCAAATTGCTTGGATTGTTTCCTTGGTTTGATCCTTTTTTCTATAGATAATATGTCAACTTGCATAGTTGCTTGTGGTCAAGCTTGAGTTTAATCTTGTAGCAGTGTTATGGAAACAAGCATAAGCTTTTCATCATAGTTACCAAATACTGCCGTTTTTTAAAAATTTACTGTATTTTTGTGTTCTGCCCAGTCTACCGTATGGAACTCCGAAACTTTCGGGCTTTGATTGTTAAAAATTCAGAAATAGCTAAAAACTCAGCTGTGAATAATTCTAAATTTATCAAATCTATTTATCAAACCGTAAAAGCTAAAAATTGCGGAATTAGGCATCTGTTTGGAATTTTCTATTTTATAATAGCCCGTACCATATTAATTAAAGGCAGTTAGAGAGTGAAAGTGTAATAATTTTTAATTTGTTGTATAGTTGTGTGTTTAATTATTAAAATTACCATATTTTTTATATATACAAATTACCGTATTTATCGTATTTTTTCTATGGACTGTTTTTTTTCCATATTTTGTATCCACGGTTTAATACTCTCCGTACGAAAGTTGCTACTATGCTTTTCACATTGTGTCAAATTCTTGCTTTCCGTCTGTTTAAGGCTTGTTTCATTTTGTTCCATCTTTCGACTCTTGTTGCAAATTTCTGTCTTTATTTTGGTTGTATGTACTATGCACGATACTTAAGTGCAATTAGATTGCCATATTAATTTTACCTGAATTCTCTTTGCATATTTTCATTGTCTTCCATGTATGGTGAATTCCTCTGCTGTATTGCAATTGAGTACTTCACATGTTCAAGTTTAACATTTGTACCCAAAAAGATTTCGGAATATGTATACAGAAAAATTATAGTTCTACACAATTTCAAAATAGACAACAAAGAGCAGATAAATTTCTCATGCCAAAGGAAATAGCTGCAACAACTTGAAAAACTCACTAGATGGCCTTTCATGTGATAGGACAAATGACAATTCTGAGTATTTTTTATGATTTTCACAGTTAATGCAGAGCTTTGTTCTTGAGATTGTTTCAATTTAAGGATGGATAATGCAGCCTGTTCCATGTATTGGAACAGCGGAATATTTTTGCATAAATCTGTCCATGTTTTAAAACTGGAATGATGATCTCAAAGGTAAACAAATTCTCTACTAAATTCTGTCACGGTTAAATTGCATTTGTGGGAGTTCCCCTGTAGACCTGCAGAATTACTTTTTGTAATTTTTTGTGTTACATGGACTTATTTAAGTTTTAAGCAATCAAAACAATAATCTATAAACATGTTATGCTCTTGTAAAACAAAAATACTTGGTGACTGTTTCATAAGAAATAAAATTTGAGTATTATCCAGGGGCTAGAAACAATTAGTTTGTAAGGAGCTACTATTCGGCAATGCCTTTTATATCTATCCCATATCTAGTAAATGCAGGAAATAAAAGCCACAGTGATGTTATGTAGATGAAGGTAATACTCTAAGATTAACTGGGCTTGAAATGAATTTTGGGGCAACTATGTAGGAACCTGCAGCTTCTTTTCAAACCAACTTGAAACGCAATACACAGGCCATGGAGGGTAAAAATCCCATCATATCCCAACTGGATCTGTCCTCTTTAATGTGATACATAATTGCTTCGTGCATCAATCCAGAAATTGAATGCCGTCAAGAAAACAACTGCTCTTGCCCAGTAGGGTGGCTTCTTGTCTTCTTGCTTATCCAAATGTGGATCTTCCAGCAGAAATACAAGATAGAATCATACACAAATGGGCGAAGAATGATTGTTACAATTAGGTTCCATCTTTTACCCCAAAAAACTTCACGGGAAGAAGGAAGCTATGGTTTGTTGAACAGGGCTCTAACTTTCCACCCGGGCAAGCATATACAATGGCTTCCAAACATACTAGAAAATACCAAGGCTCAAACATATTTGCGATCCATACGGCACAATTAGTTGGCTATGGTGAATCCTATTTCTGAATGAATAAGAGGATATGATTCCTGCATAAACACATACTTCTAGAATCAATTTGATCCATATGTTTCCGTCAGGAAGACTTTCTTGTATCATTTTTAGGCTTGGATTTCTGCAGTTCTATTGGAATAGCAGCTGTTACCGTGAAATGAAGTTGCTTGGACCTTGCTCATAGTGTTGCAACATGACCCAAATAAAAACAAATCATCAACAGCTTGAACGAGCCGATCCACACAAACATGAATGCTAGTTCTCCCTTCATATGTATGCTGGATACTTGCCCTCGCAAAACTGTGTGAAAAACTATGACAGGGCCTAGGCCCTTGGAGAGTATTGATACAAAATAATGTGAATAGCTTGTCTCACATAGAATACTTGACACAATCATAGGGTTGCTTAATCTTCATAATATGGCATTGATACAGATAACAGGGCACTGAGACTGCTTAATCACATAAGAGATGTAGTTTGTGGATCTTGAAGTCTGTCTTATATAAATCTAAATAAAGTTCACCCAAAATTTACAATGTTGATAAATCAATGGCCTCCCACAACTTGCAAGTGCAAAACTAGTGGGATTCACTGGCAAAAGAAAGAGAAATTTAAACCATAAATATGAAACGCGATTGTATGGCTGTTTATTGGTTCAAAATTCTACATTTTCTAAAACTTAAATTTACTGTCCAATATTTCTTGAATGATATGTGCAAAATTGTCTAGGTTAAAGCATATAAGTGTTTCACTTGGTTGCCAAAACTATTTAAAAATTTGATTAGTAAATAAATATTTAAAAATATTTTTAAACCATGAAAAAAATCATGTAAATTGTGGATGCATTGTGCCTTGATATATTAAATATCTTAAAATACATGTTTGGCCAAGTTTTGTTAATGGGGTATATTTTGGGCTCTATTCTCACATAAAGAATTGTGAAAAAAACTTAAAGGCCACATGAATCACTTTTTATTTCAAAACTTGTTGTAAGATATGTGGGTTTTAGCCCATATATCTCCAAGAGATGAGCTCAATATAATTCAAATCAACATATTGCCATATTATAAGCATTGCATGTATAGGGAAGGATCTCTAAATATTCGGAGTTCTATTCACACTCCTATTACCACTCCACTAAATGGGTGTTTCAATATATTATATGAGAACAACTTATTCTCTTATTTACATTATATTATAACAAATACACAGAACTAACCAAATGTGATTGTTATTGATGTAACAATCACTTACATTCTATTACATATAATATTTTCTAACACTAACACCCACATATGAGAACTATTCCTAACATTTTTCCTCATAATTTTCACATGAGAGAGAAAGATATGCACTGGAACTGCAACATTGATTAGCCTTTTCCCCTGGATTGCCACTAACATTTGAGATTCCCCTGATTTTATATTACCCGCTAGATGGCCTCTTATATGATTGGACAAATGACAATCCTGAATATTTTGTATGATTTTCACAATTAGTGCGGAGCACTTTTGTTGAGGTTGTTTCAAGTCAAGCAGGATAATGAAACCTGTTCCTGGAACACAGAAATATTTTTGCATTAATCTTTCAATGTTTTCTACTATGATGATGATATCAAAGTAAACAAATTCTTTTATTGTAAAATTGCATCTGTAGGAGTTTCCCCCTTGAATTGCAAAACTACTTTTTACAGTTGTTTATATTGCATGGACGTATAAAATTTAAAACAATCAAAATAATAATCTATAGATATGCCGTGCTCTTGCAAAACAAAAATACCTGTGGGTGTTCTGTAAGAAATAAAAGTTGAGTGTCATCGAGATGCTGGAAACAAGTACTTTATAAGGAGCTGAGATTCGGCAATGCCTTTTATATCCGTCCCATATCTGGTAAACGCAGGGAAGAAAAGCCACAGCGATGTTATGTAGATGAAGGTAAGTGTAATGGGGATTGAAATGAATTTTGGTGCTGCCATGTAGGGAAGCCTGCCGCTTCTTCTCAAACCAACTTCGATAGCAGTACACAGGCCATGGAGGGTAAAAAATCCCATCATGTCCCAGTTTGATCTAGCATCTGTGATGTAATACATAAGTGCTTCATGCATCAATCCAGAAACTATGAATGTGCTCAATAATGCAACTGCCCTTGACCAGTAGGGAGGCTTCTTGTCTACTTGCTTAATTTCTTTGTTTATCCAACAGTGGGTCTCCCAGCAGAAATACAAGATAGGATCATACACAGATGGGCGAAGAATGTTTGATACAATCAGGTTCCATCTTTTACCCCAGAAATCTTCAAGGGAAGAAGAAAGGTATGGTTTGTTGAACTGGGGTTTTAACTCTTTACCGAAGCAAGCATCAACAATGGCTGCCAGGCTTCCTAGAATAATGTCAAGGCTCAAATATATTCGCAATCCATACAACAAAATTATTAGGCCATGGGGAATCCTGTTTCTGAATGAATAAGAGTAAATAAATCCTGCATAAATACATACTTCTAGAATCAATTTGATCCATATTTTCCATCTGGAAGATTTTTCTGTATCAGTTTTAGACTCGGATTGCTGCAACTCTATTGGAACAGCAGCTACAACCATGAAATGAAGTAGACTGGACCTTGCCCATGGCGTTGCAAGAGGACCCACATCAAAACAAAGCATTAACAGCTTGAAAGAGCTGACCCACATAAACATCAATGCCAGTAGTCCTCTCATATGAACACCAGATACTTGACCCGGCAAAACTGTGTGAAAAACTATGACAGGGGCCACTGCGAGAAGGCGGGCTAGTCCCTTAGGAAGCCTTGATAAAACATAATATGAATAACTTATGCCACATAAAATACTTGACACAATCCTAAGACTGCTTAATCCTTCCATTATGTAATGGTTACAGATAACAGAAAACCAAGGCTGCTGAATCCTAATAAGAGATATAATTCATGTGGATTTTATAGTTTGTCTTTTAGAAATCTTTTTCCTATGTCAACCAAAATTTACAATGTTCAAACATCAATGGCGGTCCACGACAATCACTGGCAAAAGAATATTAATCACAGAAGACTTGTTAATTTTAATCAGAATTCTAAAATGCATTGGTGGAATCTCGGTTACAAGTGGGTTTTTTATAAGCAGAAAGTACTTGTTTCTGATTTTTTATATTAGTACTTGCTTTTCATACGACGTCATTGGCTGCACATAACGCGATTTGACACCCCTTTGCCGTTCTATTTTTTTATTTATTTTTTAAATAGGGAGCCAATCAAGGTAAATTCATTGGTTTCATCACAGGGCCCTTTTGGTCTATTGGTGAAGTTGATTGGCTTCGAATAAGTTCACCAAGGATCAAGTTGTGTTGAGTACAAGCCCTGGGAGTACCAGACACAGAGAGTTGAAACAGTTGAGACAGGTTCATGCCTTGGGTGACCTTGACAGCGTGGATGCCCCTTAGTCGTAGATGCTTAAGTTGAAGGTGATCACTAGTTTAGTTGTATGCTTACTTGTAAATGTAAATCAGCTATATGCTTCCTTCGAAGAACCTGACAGAAGTTGACTTGTCATAATGTTATTTTATTAAAAGAATAAAATACTTGCAATCACACTCAAGTGGTGCAATGGAGAAGTTGAAAGGGAGGCGTAAAAGAAGTTAAAATTGAAGATATGAAGGGGAAACATTTCAGGGAGACGAGGGGAGATGAAGAAGGGGATAGGAGGAGGAGAATTGTAGACACATGCATTCCATTTGTGGCATCGATTATTCTGTGACAAAACTTGGATGCCACAAGGGAGCGAGATTGGGGAAGGTGTCCCTGACCTTAAGTTGGTACGAGACGTGGTAGTGTTGTGCACGAGACACAGTTTAAACCTTAGATCCTATGTGAAAGCTCCCGGCGTGGTCTTCACTTGCGAGGAAGAAAATCACGGGAGAAGACATCGGGAACATAGGGGACATTAACTCCTAGCACACAACCAATGAAAAATTTACTCTGGTTGTTGCAAAAGCATAAGCACCACAACAACATTTACAAAATTAAATCTTAAGTGTTGTTCAAAGATTCATAAGACAAAACATGTGTACACATATTCGTCAGCCCAAGAACTTATAAAAAAAATGTTGTATTTCATAGTACTAATGGAAATGTAAAATAAAGGATATCACTAATTTATCAGATGTTGAATCTAATATTGCACATCAGATATTTCATATTTAAGATGATGGGGATGATACTTTTTTGGTTTATCATGTTGGTGAGGATGACATTGCATCTAATTTCATAGGCGATCCTCCAGCAACGAAGTGGGTAAGAATGAATTAAAAAAGAATGAGACCATCATTAAGAAGGTTCGTAGTTTTGTGAGGATATGACATGTCAGCAAAGGCATTGCCCCTCAAATCAAAGTGTGTTATGTTGCAACCGAAGCATTCATCACTAATCTTTGTGCACTTATAGTAATATGCCTACTAATTAGGAATCACTAATTAGTCTTTAAGCAACACATGCCATCTCAAAAGACAGTTTAAGGACTCATAAATATCTGTAGATGCTACAGAAGGGGAAAACTTGCATATGGTCGACGCTTCTGCCCCACCATGCCCTCTAGCTCATTCCTCGATCAACAACATTGTCTTATTGGTTCCTTGGAATTTCATTTCATGTTTACCAATAAAAGTAATACTTGTTCCATTAAAGTGGGAGCACATATAAATACTTTGATTTGTTATTGGTGGGTTTGTAATGCCCTCTCCCAAAACTCTTCCCTCCGTCATTAAATAGAAAAAAGTAAATGAGATAAAATGGCCTCACTCAAAGGTGTGTTGAGCTAACATATATGGAAGCTTACAAGTGCCTAAATCTACAACATTTCTACCCTTCCCTCCTTTTACTGTCAACTCCTCATGCACCTTCTTCAGGGATTTTGGCTTCAGCACCACAACTTTGCCTATTTAATAAATTTAGTGAAAGGATTTGTTCTAGGAGATATTTATGTACCTGGTGATGGTTGTTATCTCAGGATGGCCATCATGGCTCCCATCAAGACATGGTTGAAATAGGGCTCCCAAGGAGTGGATGTAAAATAAAGAATAGCCAACTTTAGAATGAAATTGAAATGGAAAGCATGTAAGACAAGGTGAAAATTAATAACCTACATTTTCTATAACTATTCCACAACTCAAATTGTTCTAACCCAAATAATATCTACTATATGTGCTCCACTTTCTTGTTCTACCTCACTGACATTGTTCACACGAGTGTAATTTTCCTTAAAAGGGCCAAAATAAAAATGGGGAAAATGCAATAGGATCCAGGTTTGAAACCTAATTTTTAAATCTATGTGATTATTATTGAATCCCCAAGAAATTTGAACCCTCTGATACACTTTAGAAACAATAGTGAACTACAATGAACAATCTAAATTTATCCATACATCAAAGCATTATACACGACAAATGCTAACCCTTGATTTGTAACTATATGCTAGTGGTGGCCACCTTCTTCCCGTAAGGAATGCCTATCATTGCAATGAAGTGGTTTATAAAATATCTACGTAGCACCAAATATCAAACAATTTCCACAAGTTAGGAATATGAGATGACAAAGATTAAAAAGATAAATGTGGGAAATGTATTAATGTTGGGCATTGCCTTTTTCAAGGTAGCCAAAGGGGTTCATACTGCTTCTCCAAAAGATGAAATTATTTATATGGATGGATAGGATGCCCTTTCCATGGTTTACAAAGGGTTAGTTATTTCCAACATAGATAGAACTAAGACACTTTTTAATATTCTAACTTTTATGGGTTAGTTTAGTTTTATATTTTTATTTTATTTTTTGTTTGATTTTGAGAGGTGATAAGTTTGGGAAGATATCTAGAAGGTTTGATTAAAATATTTTCCATATCGGAGGCAGATATGGAAAGATGGAAAGAAAGGGGTGGGAATTTAATACTACCATCTTGTGATTTTTAATATAGTACCAAACTAAAATCCAGTGTGTCCATCTCATCTCGCTCGAAAAGTGTGAACCATCAATTTTTAGAAGAAAGTAAACAAATACATGTCATTTTTTAGTTGTATTTTTGTAGACTTCGATAGTGTAAACATGGATATCTATTTCTCATGAATGAAACCTATGAGTTCTGCAGCCGTGATATATCTAATATTGCATAAGAAGGGTAAAAATGACATTTTGTGGTGCATATAAATCATAACTAAGACATGGAGACCATGTGGACTTATGAGATGTTGGATGATCATATCGATATGAATACAATTTAGAAGAAAGAGAGAATCATACATGTAGGTTGCTGACACTAACATAGGGAAAGGGACATACTAGGTCATCGGATTACAAATTGGTGCAATGGAGATGATGACGAGAGGCAAGAAAAAATTTAAAGTTGAAGGAGTGAAAGTGAAACATTATATAAGGACGAGAGCGTAAAATTGTTGGGGGCAATTTTACAGATAACCCTACCAAAATTTTGTTCCGGCCCCTCGTCAGGGACCCCTTGCGTTCGGAACGTTGCAAAATCCCTTCCCGGGAAATCTAGTTTTCCGAACTTAGCCATTTTTGGTCTTTTTTGGTCGGGCGCACATAATGACTATGTAACATCAAGTATTCATGTGTCCCCTTTAAATCCTTTGGCGCATGCTTTGAAGTGTCAACAGGTGTTTTGGTGCGCCTCACTATGTTGAGTCTTCCTTGCATGCGCCAAGGCGCATGCGCCTTCATGTCAACAAAACTTTTGTTGTGCCACTTTTTGGTGCGCCTAGGGCGCACATATTCCTCTGTCAACACCACTTTCGGTGCGCCAAAGGCGCACATAACTTTGTGTTGGCAAGTGTTTTGATGCACCACAGGGCGCATGTTTTCTTGTGTCGACAGTGCTTTTCATGCGCCACTTGAAAAGTTGGTGGCACATTTATTGCCACCTCGCCTATATATAGGCACGTCTGCACTGTCATTGTCATCCGACACAAATCACATGATTTTTCTCTGTACCTGCCAGCGCACCTGCCCTGTCGTTTTCAAATCACTTTGTGGACCCGTTTGCACATTTCTTCGTTATATATCCTGGTAAGAGGTCCTCATTGCTTCTGTGTTTGGTGTTTTGTTTATTGGCTGCTTGCTGGTTTGGATTGAGTTAAAAAGATTGTCAAAACATGAGCTCCCCATCCTCCTTGCTGTTTTTCTCTACCCATGCTTTTTCCCCCCTCTTTCCAGATCTGCTGGTAGGGGAAACTCTGTCCTAAAAAATGGCTTGGAACTCTCTGAATAAGCTTCTTCATAACCCAAATGAACCCTTAAAAAGGAGCTTAACCACATGCAAATCCCTCAAGAAAAGAATCATGACTTGAAAAGAGACACTGTTATTTTTCTCCTTTGGCACATCTGTTACCCCTGCAACATGATAAACAGTCGCGCCAATGGCACACATTCCTTGCGTGTTACATAATGAACAGCTGCGCCCTAATGGCACACTCCCTTCACTTGTTGCAATCGCTTTCCCTACGCCCTATTTGGCGCACCAAACTCATTTGTTGCATCGCTTAAACCTGCGCGCTTTGGCGCACCCTGCATATATGCAACATTCAAATCATATGCGCCAAGTGCAAAACTGTTAAAACGGCGCAGGTGCATCCATGCTTACAACAACATCATGTTATGCAGACCTTCCATGCGCCGCGCCAAGTTCTCCTGTGGCGCATGAAAAAATGATGTTACACGCATTATACCTGCGCCCTTTGGCGCATCCTGTACCCGTGTAACATGAAAAATATCTGCGCCCTTTATAAAATATATACACATGGCGCAGGCGCACTTGTGCTTACAACAACAAAATGCAATCTGCAGTGTCCATGCGCCATGCGCCCTTTTGGCGCTGATTTATCCCTTGCAGCAGCCCTTTCCTGTGCGCCTTACTATTTAACCCTGTAGCTTGCAGTGTACATGCGCCCTGCGCCCTGAGGCCTTAAAATTGCTAACTCTTCTTTCTGTCAACGCTTTAATGGAAGATCAAACAGCTAATATGACCTTCTTGCATTGGGTTTCACTTCTCCTTCTTGCAGATCAGCAACTGAGTTCAGAGTTACATATGTCAACATCAAGCAAGAGACCTACCAAATCTAAAGGCAAGGCCAAGCTCACAGAAGAAGAAATGAAGTATAAATATCAGAGGGTCAGGATGCCCGAATCCCAGGCAGAGTGTGACCTAAATATCAGAGACTCAGAGCTGGGACACATTGACATGGAGGAGTTCTGGGCCAGAACCAGGAAGGTCACAAGAAGTCCCTGGATGGACAAATTGATAGGCAGTGCCCTGCACTTTGCTGGAGGGATCCCAGTCAGTGCCGTGAATAATGAATTTATGATGGTGGTAGCCCGATGCTACAATAAAGACACAAGATGTGTCCACAATGAGAAGGGTGAGGTTATAATCAACCTCACTGCCCGCCATTTTGAAATAATGCTCGGCATCCCTCACCACCGGCACTTTGTGGCCGTAAGCCGGGAAGACTGCATCAAGGCCTGGGATGACAATGAAGATCAGTGCATGCAGCTGATGAACGAGGTTTATCTGAAGAATAAAAAGGTGGTGACTCGGTGGCCACAAGTCATTCATCGTAGTGACTTTTCAGAGGAACTCAGCGACACCATCACGTTCCTGAGCAGAGTCTTTGGGCTTCCTGACACCCATTATTTTCACAAGTGGATGCTGCGGTACCTAGAAACAATGAACAAAAATGTGCCCGATCAACGCTTTGAGTGGGCAGAAATCATAAGCAGCACAATCTCTGAGCAGCTACAACAACTTAACACAACGGGGAGGTTCTATATGAACTCCTACGTGGTCTATGCTGCGGCTTCAGAAAGAGACTATCCAGCTCTGATGCGGTGTGGGGTTTGGCCCCAAGTTAAGATATATGAATACTATCCAGAACTGAAGCTGGAAAATAGCATACCTCAGTTCACAAAGATCAATGATGCCTTCTTCTACAGCATCATCTGCCTGTTGAGGCCGAATATGACTCATGGTCACATGACCAAGAGTATTGTAACAGCTACCGAGAAGTGGGGGGCCCTGTTCACTCAATTACCCACATTTACCTATCTGAGGGCAGTTAACTTCTTGGGAGAACCAACTAAATTGCCAAGGTATGCCGATCCCAAGTTGATCCTGCTAGAGCTGTCGAGGCAGCTTATTACTTACCATGAAAAGTGTCTAAAGAGAAAGAAGGGTGGAACTCCTTTCCCCCTCACAGTGGGTAGGTATACGTGTCTCACTCACCACAAGGTGAAAGACATGTTTGCAGAACTGGAGCTGCTGAATCTGAAACATAACTTCCCAGCAAGACCCACCTTCGACCCGAGAAATTGTCTGCCTAGGGCCAAGCTCGACCCGATCCACATCCCTCAGATCGAAGATATCTACATCGACATATATCATGAGGTTGAGCTCAGGAGGAAGGATCATTCCCGCTTGGCCTTAGCAGAAATCATCCAGTACGGGGTGGCCATCGTCCCAAAAGGCTACCAAACTACTGAGCAAGAAGTGGATCAAGTGTATCTTGACATGGGTGGAGACGATTTGCCTTTCGCGGTGATTGATAGAACCAAAGCTCCTCAAACAATCGAGGAGAGAGTCAAGGAAACTCTGCGCAGAACAGAGCATTGGTGCCGAATGAACGGGCTCATCTACCTCGGAGTCGATTTCACAACCTCTCCATTGGGCAACGCACCTCCTCGGGCTAAACAATAGCCAAAAGGCAAAGGAAAAGGAAAGAGGGTGAATCCAGTTCCACCCAAGAGGAAGCTCCTGAAAGTCCTCCTTCCGCTACACAAGAACAGGTTATAACTCTGGCTTCTCCAGAGAAAGAAACGGCGGAAGATGTTCCGATAGGCATATCCACTCAGGATGTGGCCACTACTGCAAATATTGAGCTCCCTTCTGTCCCTTCTCCCTCTCCTCCTTCCCCTCCTCGAGTGACCCAAGCGACCATTCCTTCGGTCGTGTCCTCTCCCCCTTCTTCTACTGTTCCTCCTGCTTCTTCGTCCATCTTCTCTTCTCTCGCGGACCTGTCCCCCTCCATTTCTTCCCTCATCTCTGAGCTCCCTTCCCTTCCTATGTCTTCCTCCCCTGCAGTATCTCTTCCTCCCGTGAGCACTTCTTCGGCCTCCCTCTCGATGCCGCCGCCACGTGTCTCCACGTTTTTCCCTTCTACTACTGCAGCTGCCCCCTTCTCTGTTTCTGGTCCTTCTCCCCTAAGTCCAGCCTGGATCTCCCAGCACCTAAGTCAACAGAAAAGGAAAGTTCCCATCGCACCGATGGACTTTTCCGTTATCCCATCAAAGGGGGCCAAGAAGCAAAAGCCTATCACACGCTTCTCTCAGAGTGCTTCGGGAGAGAGGGTAATGGAGATCGCATACCCCAATCCTCTGAAAGATAAAAAGGATCTGTCTTCGACAGATTACACAGTGACTCAAGTCACAATGGGGACGTCTTCTGAAAGCCTTCAGGGAGAGGCCCTATCTGCAGTTGACGCCCTCTGCAAGAAGCTTCAAGAAGCAAAAGAAGAGAAAAGGCTACTGAAAGAGCAAAATAAACATCTGCTCCACGCCTTACAGAAGATGGGCAGTGCACCTCCCACAACTGCCGCCGAAACTCCTGAGCCTCTGAGTCAGGATAAAATTAATGAATATGCAAAGATCGGCGAGCAGGGTATGGCAGTTTCCACCTGGAGGAGCCAGATCCTCAAGGACAGTGAACGAGTGATCGCCAAGTTCACCGATTTGTATCTGAACATCAACAAGGTGAACAAAGAACTCCAGGCGTTAGCAGGACCCATATCCGAAGAGCTGGACCATGCTAGGCTGCAGCATGAGACCTTTCAAAAAATGTTTGACTATTCAGTCGAAGATCTGGTCAAGTTCGGCGTTTTCGGTCACCCCAGGGCCCTCAATAAAATCCTTTCCACTCTGGATTACCGGATGGATCAACTGGAATTCGTCCTCGAAAAGATTGATAAGGTAAAGGAAGAAGCCCTGGACGCAATGCATCAGATGGAACAAATTGTTCTAACGATGTCTCCAGGGTTGCTTACTCCTTCTTTCACCTTAAGGAAGGTTGACGAAACCATTCAGATCTTCAAGGAGATCGTTTCGCAAGGGCTGGGGCCAGAGGTCACTTTTGACGCAGAATCCATCAATAACCTGCTGGCCTGTCGGGACTTCATCGGGTTCTTAATAGAAGCAGAGAATGAATATTCCAAACTCCCAGAGAAGCTCACAGACGAGCCGGAGACTTGCGAGGCTATCAGTGAGTGACACAAGGATCCTTCCCAGGATCAACTAGAGCCCATGATCAGCAAGTTCATGGAATACCGTGCCCAATTCCACATCTCGTCACCTGAGCAGCAGCAGAAGCAGGATATCCCCTTTCAGCCGCGGGACGACGACGATGAATAATTTCTCTCTCTTCTTTGACTTTCTTTTTGTAAATGTCTAAAGTATGTTGGCACAAATGATGACATCATCCATGTTGCACCATGGGATGATGTCATCCATCAAGTTGTCAAAAGTCAACATGACTTTGAGATATTTTGTAGATTTTATGTAAATAGGTGGTTGGTTCCTTTTTGCCTTCCTTCTTCTCCTTCTTCTATAAATACTCGAATACTTGTTGTATTCGGGGGTGAATACTTTTCAGATGAGAAATAGAAGTAAGAAGAAGATTTTGAACTCTTTGTAACAGAAACAAACATTGAATACAATATATTTAGACTTTGTGCTGAATACATGTGTTTTAATATCAGATCTTTCTTATGTTAGATTTGTGTGATTGTTCTGTTGGATTTGCTTCTACTTTGTTGTCATTTATTCATCAGTATTGCTTTATCCATCTATGCAAGTAGGTTCGGCTCTGTTTACTACCAACCCAAACCATAGACCCTTTGACCCTTCTGCTTTGGAATTCATTTCTTTTCTCCCTTCGGATCTGATCTTTCTTCGTTTTCCCCCCTCCTTTCGTTTTTCCTCTCAGCCGGAAACACATCTACTGGGATGAGATCCCAAACCCCCGAAGGCAGAATATTGTGAGACTTGCACAGATTCCTGCTGGTAGAATAGCAATAAACCAGTTTCACTTTGCTGACTCAAAGAGGGGCTATGCCCTGCACACTGTTGACTCGTTTATCCATAAATCTGCCCAAGCGATAGATTTTTGAACCAACAGTTTTTGGCGACTCTACTGGGGATCGAACAGATCTATCCGATCTATGATGGTGGTATGATAAAAAATCAGTAAAAATCAGAAAAATCACTACCTGTTTGCAAATTTTAACTTTTGTTCAAAATCCAAATTTTTTGCAAAAGTGACCCAAATTGAAAATTTTCTTCTGAGATCCATAGATCGGGCCTAGTTGGAGACCTTTAGTTCGCTGAGTTTTTATAAAAATCTGTATTTTCCGTAGATCTGAGTTTTTGACTGTTTACCAAAAATTTCAAACTCTTTGAAAAAGTCAAATTTAGATCTGAAAATCAGCTTACTAAGCTTCACTATCATTTTATCCTCGTTGTTCTTTGTCATTAACCGCAATCGGTTTTCAGAAGAGGATAAATTTAAATATTCAGAAAAGTACATGCTGCTGATTTTTGTCAGAAAAATCAGAAAATCAGCAAGTACAACCAAAAAGAGTTTTTAAATCTGCTCCACAATATTGCAGATCAGGAAGGTACACTGGCAGGTGAACCATTTACTCGTAGCAGGAGAGCTCGTGGAGAAGTCGATCCTACTTTTGATCTGCTTCAAAGGCACAACTTCAGTATAACACCGGCACGCTTTTCATCACTAAGTTCAGCTGATCGGTCAGCCAGAAGTGCCTCACCTCCACGAAAGAACCAGTTTTCACAAGGAGCCTCCACATCCCTTTGTAGTGCCTTGCTGCTCAGTGGAACCGCACTTCCAGCCCGTGTTCTTTTTCCAGCCTTTCAAATGGCAGTGCCATGGGGAAATGCTATGGGTCCCCTCGCATTACCACATCCTGTTCACGCACTCCCACATGGAAACCGAAAGAATTTTCCCAAATTTGATGGGAGCGGAAACCAAAGCACGGATTCACACATATCTACATTCATTATGTCATGCAGTATCCTAGATGTAACCCATGAAGATGTGTCAGTTCACCTTTTTCTGGAAACTTTACAAGGGCCCGCAGCAGAATGGTTTCAGCATTTGCCGGCCGGATCTATTACCAGTTGGGCCACCTTGCGGGATGCTTTTGAAGATAGATACAAGCCCTCGGAAGATGCATTTGCATTGTTATCATAGATCACTCACCTAAAGAAGGAGGCCAATGAGACCATGCGTGATTTTATCACCAGGTTCAATGCATTAATCAACCGTGTGCCTGTTGCCATGTTGCCAACACTAGAAAATCAAAAGTGTTTCTTTGTGAATGCAATGAGCTCAAAAATAAGTTTTTTGCTTCTACATGAACAAATAACTACCTTGCCTCTTGCCCAAGCTGCTGCCATACGGATTGAAGACAACTTGCTCATATCTGGCGAATTAAAAAGGGAATCATCCAAGCCCAAAGCTTTGAGCCCTTCTCCCGCCACTTCATCTGATCCAGCATTTCAAAAGATGGCAAATGACTTGATCGCATTAAAGAAGCAGTTAGCCCAAACTTCCCCCAGTTCCTCGTACCGGGATATTCCACGAAGAAACTTCACTCCCAACAGCATCCCACATAGGCCGCGGTTGCCTGCGACTGCTCCACGGTTGGCACTTGAGGCTCCTCCGGTCAATGCTCTAGCTGAAATTGAAGAAGAAGAGGAACAAAATTACGAAGAACCTTCGTCTCAAGGTGAAGATGATCAAGATGTCGGTGAGCCGACTGGCGACTCTACTATCGGGTATATGGAATTTGATGAGGAGGAATCTGATGAAGAAGAGGGTACACAAGGATATGCAAGTGGACAATCATATGTTGTTTTTACCCGCTCACAAGGAAAAGAAGCTGAGGTCGCTGCCAATGTGCAGAAAGAAAAGACTACGTCATCTGCGTACCCAACCATTGCAAAGAGAGGTAATCCCCTACCCACTCAACCTGTCAATAAGTCTTTTTCAAAGAGAGCTTTTGCCCCTGTATCTCCCCCAAATCAGCCCTCTCATATTCCTATCAAGACCAGTAATCCTACCCTACCATCGCGAAGTGAGGGACTCATTCCTTCACCAGCGCAACCTTTGGCCGCATTTGATATCATAGATCATGCTAAAAAGACCAAGATCCAAATGTCTGAAGCCGAGTATCTTCAGTCAAACCCCGAGCAGCTGATGAGGTTAACTGAATACATTCAAAGTCAAGCTGTCATAGCTCCCCAGGTTTCCTTAAAAGGAATCCTTTCCACTCCTCCTGCATCCCGCATAAATGTTGCCTCAACATCTGCATCAGGCAAGATAGAGCCTTTCTATCTCTCCCTCCTAATCAATGGCCACAAGTTAAGTAACTGCATAATTGATTCTGGGGCTTCTGATAACGTCATGCCGGCAAAAGTTGCCCATGCTCTGGGCCTCACCCTTACCAAGCCTTTTGGCAGATGTTATTCCTTGGAAACCAAGCAGGTTCCGTTGATTGGTCAAATCAAAGACGCGCAGTTCGCATTTGCGGCATTCCCAGAGAAAAGAGTAAAAATGACCATCCTCGTTGCCGACATTCCAGCAGCCTATGGAATTCTGCTGGGAAGGAGTTTTTGTAGTGAGGTTGGAGGAGAAATTCATATGGACTGGTCTAAGGCTAGAATCCCCGTCAAAGGTGTAATGCAGACTTTGGAGCCAGAATCACAAAAGAAGTACTTGGTTACTAACTCTGAGGACCCCAAGGCCCAAATTCTTTTCGAATCATCAGGGATGGGGAACTATTTCTTGTCTACCGAGTCTGACAAAATGGTTGTTCTCGTCCAAGAAGAAGATCTTAACAAGGTCTGGACTTTGCAGTTTGATGGCAGCTGCGCAACCAGTGGATGTGGCGCTGGAGCCGTGCTAATATCTCCCGAGGAGGAGATTATTCCTCTCTCTTTCAAGTTGCAGTTTTTCAACACAAATAATACTGCTGAATATGAATCTCTGCTACTTGGCATGCAAGCCACAAAGGAAAGAGGGATCAAAAATCTGAAAGTGCAAGGTGATGCAGAGCTAGTCGTAAATCAAGTTAAGAGGATATATCAAGTGAAGAATGAAAGGCTCAGGCATTACCGCAACGCGGTGTGGGACAACATCGAGGAATTTGACGCCTTTTCAATAGAATCCATTCCAAGAGCTCAGAATGACATGGCTGATTCATTGGCCGTTTCAGCGTCCCTCATGCTCCCTCACCCAGGTTTGAAAACAGACAAATACACCATTGAGGTGGTTTTCCGCCCAAGTGTGCCAGACAATTCTCAGCATTGGCAAGTATTCAATGATGACAATCAACTCATTGCCTTTCTGGAAAAGGCAGAAAATTTTAAGGAGCTTCACTTTGAAGGATCCACTTCCACTTGCCGTGAATCAGTCACCGATCAAGACAATGAATCCGGAGGGAATGACGGCATTTGTCAGCTCAAAGGAAATAAAATTCTGAAGGGCCTGGTTTCTTTGGAGCGGTTGTTCGACAGGCATGACCGTTTTGTAAAAAAGAAAAGGCAGAGATGGTACGGGCTCCTCCCCAGAAACTGAACCAGTTAATTTAGGTTCGGTAGAACATCCGCAGTTGTGAACATTGGAAAATGTTGCACGCCTAAAGAGAAGCGGAAGTTTGTCAAACTGCTGAAGAAATACATGGATGTATTGGCATGGTCCTACGCCGATCTAAAGTCTTTTAAGCCAAAGGACGTCCAGCATGACATCCCGTTGAAAGAAGACGTCAAACCCTTTCGCCAGAAGCAGAGGCATTATAACCCTAAGATCTCAGGTACTATCCAGGCTGAAATTCAGAAAATGCTGGATGCGAGGATCATTTTTCCTATCCATCACAGTACTTGGGTGGCAAACATTGTGCCAGTGCGCAAGAAAAATGGTGAAATACGCATATGCGTAGATTTTCGAAACTTGAATCAGGCTTCCTTAAAAGACAACTACCCACTTCCCATAATGGATCAAGTTCTACAAGCAGTAACTGGATCAGAAATGTTGTCCATGCTTGATGGTTTTTCGGGCTACAATCAGATTGAAGTCTCACCTGAAGATCAATTTAAAACAGCATTCACTACTCCCTGGGGTACGTTTGCCTACAGCAGGATGCCTTTTGGCCTGACCAATGCTGGCGCCACTTTTCAGCGGGCCATGGACCTGGCATTCAAAGGTATGATGGGGAAAGGTCATTGTCGTTTATCTGGATGACTTGACTGTGTTCTCTAAACAACGAAGTGATCATTGTGATCATCTGGAGCAAGTATTGGCCAGATGCCGAGAGCATGGGATTTCCCTGAACCCAAAAAAGTCTGTTTTTGGAGTCACAGAAGGAAAGTTGCTAGGGCATGTTGTTAGCAAAGAAGGAACGAAGATAGATACCGAAAGAGTTAAGGCTATTCAGAGCCTCACTTTGCCTACAAGCAAGACCGGCGTCCACTCTTTCTTTGGAAAGGTGAACTTTCTCAGGCGCTTTGTTCCCGACTTTGCTGAAAAGACTCGTCATATATTGGACATGATGAAAGGGTCACCAACTTTCCGATGGAGCGAGGAAGGGAAGAGGTCGTTCGAGGAAATAAAAGCCTCCGTCACTCACGCACCAGTCCTGGTATGCCCCGACTTCTCCAAGGATTTTATCATGTATAGCTATGCGTCTGAGCATACTGTATCTGCCATCTTGATGCAAAAGAATTCTGAGGATGTTGAATCCCCAATTGCGTTCATGAGCTCTCCCCTCAAGCCTCACGAATTAAAAATGTCTCAGTTAGAAAAGCATGCCTTCGCCGTTGTCAAAGCAGTCAAAAACTTCAGGTATTACATTTTAAATTCTCATACAGTGGTCCTGGTCCCTGACACGGCAGTCAAATCAATTTTAACTCAACAGGAGTTAGGAAGCTTGCGAGGAAATTGGATTGCAAAGGTCCAGGAGTACGATCTAGATATAAAACCAACCAAGTTGGTAAGAGGCAAAGGCTTATGTCAACTTATGGCCGAAAACCAAGGGTCAGAAGTTTCCGGAGGAAAGAATGATTGTACCAATGAAGCACAAGACCGGCTGGATAAACCCGATTCACTGCCTCTGGTCCTATTTGTCGCAACCAGCGATGAGTGGTATTCCGATATTGCTTTCTTTCTTACCTACGGCGAATGCCCAGCTCACCTAACTGCAAAGGAGAAGCGCACTATAAAGCTCAGAGCAGCCAAATATGTCATCTGGGATGACGGTTTATACAAACGCGGGATAGATGGTGTCTTCTTGCGATGTGTTGACAAGCCACAGCAGGTGAAGTTACTTGAAAGTTTTCATAATTCAGCCTGTGGGGGCCATTTCTCCTCTTCCGTAACAGCACACAAGATCATCCGGGCCAGGTACTATTGGCCGACGCTTTTCCAAGATACAGCTACCTGGGTAGCAAAGTGTGAGCCTTGCCAGCAGTTCGTCGGCAAGCCCAAGTTGGCTGCTTTTCCCCTCAGGCCGGTCATTGTCAACGAACCATTCAAGCAGTGGGGAATTGATTTTATCGGTGCACTCAATCCCCAATCGAGTGCCAGACATAATTATGTCCTAACAGCAACAGATTACTTCACCAAGTGGGTGGAAGCCATACCTGTCAAACATGCCACTTCTGAAGTTGTTTGCAGTTTCATCAAAGAAAATATCATTGTCAGGTTTGGCGTTCCAAACAAGATTGTTGCTGATAATGCTTCTAACTTCTCTTCACGGGAAGTTATTAGTTTTTGCTACGAATATGGGATAACTTTAGCTCACGCCTCAGATTATTACCCTCAGGGAAATGGTCAAGCAGAATCCAGTAACAAAAACTTGGTGACCATCATACGAAAGCTGGTGGATGAGAATCAACGAATGTGGCACAAGTCCTTATACGATGCCTTGTGGGCAGATCGCATTACTCCCAAGAGATCTCTCGGTATGTCACCTTTTCAAGTGTTATATGGCACCGATGCCGAGCTTCCCATTTCCGCTGAACTCCCTGCTCTGTGTTTGGCACGGGAAATCGAAGATGAAACTTTTCAAAGTTCCCTTGAAAAGAGGATCATGTATCTAGCAGAGCTCGAAGAAAAGAGAGTAAGGGTGGTCGACAAGATCACCGAACATCAGAATCAGGTCAAAAGATTGTTCGATAAAAAAGCTAAGCCAAGAAATTTCTAGGTGGGAGACCTCGTCCTTTTGTGGGACAAACGAAGAGAGCCAAAGGGCATGCACGGAAAGTTTGATTCCCTATGGAGAGGGCCCTTCAAGATCAAGCAGTTAAATGGAGAGAACAGTTTCTATCTCTCGTATTTGGATGGAACTAAGCTCCCGCTTCCCTATAGCGGGCAACATCTGAAAATCTTCAGGAAGTAGAGCTCGCTCTCTTCTTTGTACAGTTTGCTTCAGTTGTGTGTTTGTTTTTGTCGTGTGTTTGCTTTTGCTGGTTGTGTGTTTCCCTTTCCGGTCCCCCTTGTTTTTGACTCTGTTACCCAATGGATAGGCACGTGAGATCTGGGATTCTCTACCCCTGAGGTCCGCTCAGAGATAGTCCCCAGAAAGAGCCAGCTGTTATCCCGTAAAATTGTTGGGGGAAATTTTACAGATAACCCTACCAAAATTTTGTTCCGGTCCCTCGTCAGGGACCCCTTGCATTCGGAACGTTGCAAAATCCCTTCCCGGGAAATCTAGTTTTCCGAACTTAGCCATTTTTGGTCTTTTTTGGTCGGGCGCACATAATGACTATGCAACATCAAGTTTTCATGCACCCCCTTTAAATCCTTTGGCGCATGCTTTGAAGTGTCAACAGGTGTTTTGGTGCGCCTCACTATGTTGAGTCTTCCTTGCATGCGCCAAGGCGCATGCGCCTTCATGTCAACAAACTTTTGTTGCGCCACTTTTTGGTGTGCCTAGGGCGCACATATTCCTCTGTCAACATCACTTTCGGTGCGCCAAAGGTGCACATAACTTCGTGTTGGCAAGTTTTGATGCGCCAAGGGCGCATGTTTTCTTGTGTCGACAGTGCTTTTCATGCGCCACTTGAAAAAGTTGGTGGCACATTTATTACCACCTCGCCTATATATAGGCGCGTCTGCGCTGTCATTGTCATCCGACACAAATCACGTGATTTTTCTCTGTACCTGCCAGCGCACCTGCCCTGTCATTTTCAAATCACTTTGTGGACCCGTTTGCACATTTCTTCGTTATATATCCTGGTAAGAGGTCCTCATTGCTTCTGTGTTTGGTGTTTTGTTTATTGGCTGCTTGCTGGTTTGGATTGAGTTAAAAGAGATTGTCAAAACATGAGCTCCCCATCCTCCTTGCTGTTTTTCTCTACCCATGCTTTTTCCCCCCTCTTTCCAGATCTGCTGGTAGGGGAAACTCTGTCCTAAAAAATGGCTTGGAACTCTCTGAATAAGCTTCTTCATAACCCAAATGAACCCTTAAAAAGGAGCTTAACCACATGCAAATCCCTCAAGAAAAGAATCATGACTTGAAAAGAGGCACTGTTATTTTTCTCCTTTGGCGCATCTGTCACCCCTGCAACATGATAAACAGTCGCGCCAATGGCGCACATTCCTTGCGTGTTACATAATGAACAGCTGCGCCCTAATGGCGCACTCCCTTCGCTTGTTGCAATCGCTTTCCCTGCGCCCTACTTGGCGCACTCAACGCATCTGTTGCATCATTAATACCCGCGCCCTTTGGCGCACCCTGCATATATGCAACATTCAAATCATATGCGCCAAAGCACAACTGTTAAAATGGCGCAGGCGCATCCATGCTTACAACAACATCATGTTATACAGACCTTCCATGTGCCGCGCCAAGTTCTCCTGTGGCGCATGAAAAAATGATGTTACACACATTATACCTACGTCCTTTGGCACATCCTGTACCCGTGTAACATGAAAAATATCCTGCGCCCTTTATAAAATATATACACATGGCGCAGGCGCACTTGTGCTTACAACAACAAAATGCAATCTGCAGTGTCCATGCGCCATGCGCCCTTTTGGCACTGATTTATCCCTTGCAGCAGCCCTTTCCTGTGCGCCTTACCATTTAACCCTGTAGCTTGCAGTGTACATGCGCCCTGCGCCCTGAGGCCTTAAAATTGCTAACTCTTCTTTCTGTCAACGCTTTAATGGAAGATCGAATAGCTAACATGACCTTCCTGCATTGTGTTTCCCTTCTTCTCCTTGCAGATCAGCAACTGAGTTCAGAGTTACATATGTCAACATCAAGCAAGAGACCTACCAAATCTAAAGGCAAGGCCAAGCTCACAGAAGAAGAAATGAAGTATAAATATCAGAGGGTCAGGATGCCCGAATCCCAGGCAGAGTGTGACCTAGATATCAGAGACTCAGAGCTCGGACACATTGATATGGAGGAGTTCTGGGCCAGAACCAGGAAGGTCACACGAAGTCCCTGGATGGACAAATTGATAGGCAGTGCCCTGCACTTTGCTGGAGGGATCCCAGTCAGTGCCGTGAATAATGAATTTATGATGGTGGTAGCCCGATGCTACAATAAAGACACAAGATGTGTCCACAATGAGAAGGGTGAGGTTATAATCAACCTCACTGCCCACCATTTTGAAATAATGCTCGGCATCCCTCACCACCGGCACTTTGTGGCCGTAAGCCGGGAAGACTGCATCAAGGCCTGGGATGACAATGAAGATCAGTGCATGCAGCTGATGAACGAGGTTTATCTGAAGAATAAAAAGGTGGTGACTCGGTGGCCACAAGTCATTCATCGTAGTGACTTTTCAGAGGAACTCAGCGACACCATCACGTTCCTGAGCAGAGTCTTTGGGCTTCCTGACGCCCATTATTTTCACAAGTGGATGCTGCGGTACCTAGAAACAATGAACAAAAATGTGCCCGATCAACGCTTTGAGTGGGCAGAAATCATAAGCAGCACAATATCTGAGCAGCTACAACAACTTAACACAACGGGGAGGTTCTATATGAACTCCTACGTGGTCTATGCTACAGCTTCAGAGAGGGACTATCCAGCTCTGATGCGGTGTGGGGTTTGGCCCCAAGTCAAGATTTATGAATACTATCCAGAACTGAAGCTGGAAAATAGCATTCCCCAGTTCACAAAGATCAATGATGCATTCTTCTATTTCATCATCTACCTGTTGAGGCCAAATATGACTCACGGTCGTACGACCAAGAGCATTGTAGCAGCTACAGAGAAGTGGGGGGCCCTGTTCACTCAATTCCCCACATTCACCTATCTGAGGGCAGTCAACTTCTTGGGGGAACCAACTAAATTGCCAAGGTATGCCGGTCCCAAGTTGATCCTGCTAGAGCTGTCGAGGCAGCTTATTACTTACCATGAAAAGTGTCTAAAGAGAAAGAAGGGTGGAACTCCTTTCCCCCTCACAGTGGGTAGGTATACGTGTCTCACTCACCACAAGGCGAAAGACATGTTTGCAGAACTGGAGCTGCTGAATCTGAAACATAACTTCCCAGCAAGGCCCACCTTCGACCCAAGAAATTGTCTGCCTAGGGCCAAGCTCGACCCGATCCACATCCCTCAGATCGAAGATATCTACATCGACATATATCATGAGGTTGAGCTCAGGAGGAAGGATCATTCCCGCTTGGCCTTAGCAGAAATCATCCAGTACGGGGTGGCCATCGTCCCCAAAGGCTACCAAACTACTGAGCAAGAAGTGGATCAAGTGTATCTTGACACGGGTGGGGACGATTGGCCTTTCGCGGTGATTGATAGAACCAAAGCTCCTCAAACAATCGAGGAGAGAGTCAAGGAAACTCTGCGCAGAACAGAGCATTGGTGCCGAATGAACGGGCTCATCTACCTCGGAGTCGATTTCACAACCTCTCCGTTGGGCAACGCACCTCCTCAGGTCGAAACAACAGCAAAAGGGCAAGGAAAAGGCAAAGAGGGTGAATCCAGTTCCACCCAAGAGGAAGCTCCTGAAAGTCCTCCTTCCGCTACACAAGAACAAGTTATAACTCCTGGCTTCTCAGAGAAAGAAATAGCGGAAGATGTTCCGATAGGCACATCCACTCAGGATGTCGCCACTACTGTAAAATATTGAGGTCCCTTCTGTCCCTTCTCCCTCTCCTCCTTCCCCTCCTCGAGTGACCCAAGCGACCATTCCTTCGGTCGTGTCCTCTTCCCCTTCTTCTACTGTTCCTCCTGCTTCTTCGTCCATCTTCTCTTCTCTCGCGGACCTGTCCCCCTCCATTTCTTCCCTCATCTCTGAGCTCCCTTCCCTTCCTATGTCTTCCTCCCCTGCAGTATCCCTTCCTCCCGTGGGCACTTCCTCGGCTTTCCTCTCAATGCCGCCGCCACGTGTCTCCACGTTTTTCCCTTCTACTACTGCAGCTGCCCCCTTCTCTGTTTCTGGTCCTTCTCCCCTAAGTCCAGCCTGGATCTCCCAGCACCTAAGTCAACAGAAAAGGAAAGTTCCCATCGCACCGATGGACTTTTCCGTTATCCCATCAAAGGGGGCCAAGAAGCAAAATCCTATCACACGCTTCTCTCAGAGTGCTTCGGGAGAGAGGGTAATGGAGATCGCATACCCCAATCCTCTGAAAGATAAAAAGGATCTGTCTTCGACAGATTACACAGTGACTCAAGTCACAATGGGGACGTCTTCTGAAAGCCTTCAGGGAGAGGCCCTATCTGCAGTTGACGCCCTCTGCAAGAAGCTTCAAGAAGCAAAAGAAGAGAAAAGGCTACTGAAAGAGCAAAATAAACATCTGCTCCATGCCTTACAGAAGATGGGCAGTGCACCTCCCACAACTGCCGCCAAAACTCCTGAGCCTCTGAGTCAGGATAAAATTAATGAATATGCAAAGATCGGCGAGCAGGGTATGGCAGTTTCCACCTGGAGGAGCCAGATCCTCAAGGACAGTGAACGAGTGATCGCCAAGTTCACCTATTTGTATCTGAACATCAACAAGGTGAACAAATAACTCCAGGTGTTAGCAGGACCCATATCCGAAGAGCTGGACCATGCTAGGCTGCAACATGAGACCTTTCAAAAAATGTTCGACTGTTCAGTCGAAGATCTGGTCAAGTTCGGCGTTTTCGGTCACCCCAGGGCCCTCAATAAAATCCTTTCCACTCTAGATTACCGGATGGATCAACTGGAATTCGTCCTCGAAAAGATTGATAAGGTAAAGGAAGAAGCCCTGGACGCAATGCATCAGATGGAACAAATTGTTCTAACGATGTCTCCAGGGTTGCTTACTCCTTCTTTCACCTTAAGGAAGGTTGACGAAACCATCCAGATCTTCAAGGAGATCATTTCGCAAGGGCTGGGGCCAGAGGTCACTTTTGACGCAGAATCCATCAATAACCTGCTGGCCTGTCGGGACTTCATCGGGTTCTTAATAGAAGCAGAGAATGAATATTCCAAACTCCCAGAGAAGCTCACAGATGAGTGGGAGACTTGCGAGGCTATCAGTGAGTGACACAAGGATCCTTCCCAGGATCAACTAGAGCCCATGATCAGCAAGTTCATGGAATACCGTGCCCAATTCCACATCTCGTCACCTGAGCAGCAGCAAAAGCAGGATATCCCCTTTCAGCCGCGGGATGACGACGACGAATAATTTCTCTCTCTTCTTCGACTTTCTTTTTGTAAATGTCTAAAGTATGTTGGCACAAATGATGACATCATCCATGTTGCACCATGGGATGATGTCATCCATCAAGTTGTCAAAAGTCAACATGACTTTGAGATATTTTGTAGATTTTATGTAAATAGGTGGTTGGTTCCTTTTTGCCTTCCTTCTTCTCCTTCTTCTATAAATACTCGAATACTTGTTGTATTCGGGGGTGAATACTTTTCAGATGAGAAATAGAAGTAAGAAGAAGATTTTGAACTCTTTGTAACAGAAACAAACATTGAATACAATATATTTAGACTTTGTGCTGAATACATGTGTTTTAATATCAGATCTTTCTTATGTTAGATTTGTGTGATTGTTCTGTTGGATTTGCTTCTACTTTGTTGTCATTTATTCATCAGTATTGCTTTATCCGTCTATGCAAGTAGGTTCGGCTCTGTTTACTACCAACCCAAACCATAGACCCTTTGACCCTTCTGCTTTGGAATTCATTTCTTTTCTCCCTTCGGATCTGATCTTTCTTCATTTTCCCCCCTCCTTTCATTTTTCCTCTCAGCCGGAAACACATCTACTGGGATGAGATCCCAAACCCCCGAAGGCAGAATATTGTGAGACTTGCACAGATTCCTGCTGGTAGAATAGCAATAAACCAGTTTTGCTTTGCTGACTCAAAGAGGGGCTATGCCCTGCACACTGTTGACTCGTTTATCCATAAATCTGCCCAAGCGACAAACCTCAACACTACCATCGTTGACTATTTGGATTGTTGGTGTGTGCATTTTCCACATCATGTGGTGAGTCATCTCACTTAGGCAAGGTCATAGGTCTTAGGTGTTGTAGGGGTTATGACAGATTCCATCATACATGTCATTGTGCATTAGTTCATCAAATAGAAGTTACTTTCCATTCTGGGAATGTAACTCCCCTTTTACACTTGAGGAGGTATGATTACATGCACTGGGGGTTATACAACACCCCTAGTTGTACCCCTTCCTTCTTTTAGATCTATGAGACAATGAGATGGTGGAATGAGATGTGACCTTTTCATTTTCCTTGCATGCACATTCATGGTTGATACCTTGCTCCCCCATGGAGCCTCGTCACATTGCCGAAGTGCAACTCAGGTGATGTTCACGTCATCCTGCATGATCCTTGTGTTGTCACAATTTCACTTTCTTCATCATGTATTAGAGCATGTTGTTGGGATCTGTGCTACTCTTCCAATTTTTCATTGCTTACTGCTCTTCGTTTCTCCTCTTACAAGTTTTCTGTGCAAGTGTTGTAATGGTTATTCCATTTGTGCGTTAAATGCATTGATTTGGTCTTATTACAAGTTCAATCTTGTTCTGGATTGAATTACTTCAGAATTTACAACTTTCCCAGAAAAACCAGAATCCCTTTTCCCGCAGCCAAAGCCATATATTTATAACAATTTGTTTACATCCATACTTTTTCCCCAAGAAAAGAATATCCAAAAGGGATAATGTTTGTTGCAGATCCTTTTTTGGAAAGTGACATGAAAACAAATTTATATGGAGTTGAAGCATTGGAATGTCTCCTTTTCAAGTGGTATATTGAGTTGAAGCTCAGCTGCCAATGACATTGGAACTGCCAATCTTACATTTGATGAAGGCCATTGAGGATGCCAGCTTTACCAATTCATTATACAAAAGGATTATGTGCCTCCAGAAGTTGAATGAAGACAGATTGCAAGTCGTTAATAGAATATATGCTCATCAACTCAAGGTAAAATATCTATTTGATAAAAAGGCTAAACCCAAAACTTTTCAAGTGGGAGACAGTGTTCTTCTTTGGCGAAAAAGACATGAACCTTGAGGCAGCCATGGTAAATTTGATTCCCTTTGGCTCGGTCCTTTCAAAAGCAAACATTTTGCTAGTGAGAATTCTTTTTACCTAGACTACATGGATGGATCTCCTCTCCCACTTCCTTATAGTGGGAATTTTATGAAGTTATTCAAAACCTAGCAATTTTGGCGGTCCCTCTATACATTATGTACAGCGTTTTTGATTTCCTTGTTTTTGTTTTGGTTTTTTCCCTTTCTGCGTTCTCTTCTGTGTTGGTTTTGCTTCTTTTTTACTCCATTTCCCAATGGCTAAGACACTGATCCAATCTGATTACCCATAATTCTCTAAGGTTCTTGATTTTGCCTCTTTCCTCTGCCAAATCATCCCTAGAAGGAGCCATTTGTTGTCCCTCCCAATTTTCCCCACCTTTTCAAATTTAAAATTTGTGAAAATTGGAGCTCTACCATGGAAGAAATTCGTGTTTCAAACTCCTCATGACTCTTGTTCTCATTTCCCATGGGTTTTTAATCATCTTCCTCATTGGGAGGACAATTTGTTGGGTTTCAGAATAGAACATGGGTTAAAACCATAGTCAGAGGACAACAAGTCCCTCCTCTTTAATGGGAGAGGTATTGTACGTACCCAAAATTGTAAGGGTACTAAGCTACCGGAACAATGTCACACATGCCCCAATGATGATACAGGTCTCCTCGCAAGGTTTTCGGGATTAGGAAAAGATCTTCAAGTGTACATTAACATCCTGCATGCCCCGCTTAGCCCCTACATGCTTTGTTCTCTCTTTTCCCCTCTTTTCCTTTGAATTTTGGTCTTCAGTTATGAAACCACCACCCTACGTAGGCGGCGGTCTCGTGACCGTCGCCCAGGCAGGGATGCGGTCCTGTAACCACCGCCCTACTCAGGGTGGCAGTCCTTCACGCGTTTTTCTAGAACATTCATTTTATCATGACTCACGTAAAATTTCAATGTTTACCAACTTTTTTCACCGCCTTTTCTCGTATTTATGATTCTGGTTCCCTGGAATAGTGTTTTTCCATTATTTATGGTAAAAGAGTTCAAATTGGTTTTCACCTTTGGGTAAATGGGAATTCTATAAATAGCTGGTTGGTTTTCAAGCAAATGGCCCCTCAAAATTTTCCTCTCATTCTCTCATTTCAATTTTAGTCTTTCAGTTCTTGCTTAGGAATTGTATTAGTTTTATTTGTTGCATGCATAGTTAGTGTTGTTTTGCTATTTAGAAGCTACATGATCTTCTTGTGCTAGTGTTATTACTATTTCATACAATCAATTGAGATAGGATAGTTTCATTTTCAGTCTGAAGCCATTAGAGTTACAGGTTTTGTTCGTCAAGAAGGATAGTTTCAGGTTCTGGATGTTTTGTGTTGTATGAATCATAATAAATCCCACTAGGAATTGCATAAGCCAAGCTTTGTTCTCTTGCGCTATCCCTCTCCTACTCACATTGTATTCAGTCTACATCCAAAGCTACCATTATTCCAATACCTACTTCTGTTGATGCTAGCATTACACGCTTTTCTGGATTCACGTGAGCACGAAGGAACAAGGAGACCACACTGAGGGGACAAAGCCACACACAATCGGATTCGCCACTATTCTGCAAAATCCAGGTTCAAGATTTCAAAGTTCTAGTTAAAATATATCAAATAGAATAGTGAATCATTTCATTTCAGTTAATCTCACTTTCAATATTACCGAGGAAGCTATGGGGATTGATAGTTTCTGAGAAACTATGATTCATTCCTCACTTATGAGGTAGGATCGAGAGTCTTTCAAATAGATTAGATCAGTTATTTCGTTATTTAGAATAGATTTACAACTGCACAGGCAAGTAGCTATACTCGGCTGCTTTGTTTGTTTTAAATTTTGTTATTAGTTTAGTTGTCAATTTCTAGATATATTAAATAATTTCTCTTTCAATTAGATTTAGATATATATACGTTGTAGATATACTTTGCATAATTAGTTTACTTTACTTTAGTTAGATTTATTTCCTTTTGTATGACAATCACGGGACCTAGGGAGCCCAGAGAATACGTATTCAAGCCAATTGTGCCTCAACCCAATCTTGTTGCAGCAATAACTGATATAGACCAGAATCTTAGAATCCAGGTCTTCCAAACAACAACAGGACCTACAAGAAATCAGCCCACAGTTAAGAGGATTAAACATAGAAGATGACCAAGCACATGTGTTTTGGTCAAACCAGCCAAACTACAGATTACCCTAGATAAATATCCGCATGACTGTAGAAGGGCTTGAAAGAGAGAAAATATTCGGTTGTGATCCTTTGGTCCCACAGCCAGAGGTAGGAGATATCCTTATTGACATAGATACTAGTTTAAGAATTCAAGTTGTGCAGAACGCCTGTAAGGTACTCTGAGAAGATTGCACAACTTTTAGTTCTAAATATAGAGGCCGAAAAGGCATA
This sequence comes from Taxus chinensis, assembly GCA_019776745.2. NCBI lineage: Eukaryota > Viridiplantae > Streptophyta > Pinopsida > Cupressales > Taxaceae > Taxus > Taxus chinensis. Next base: position 42,199,070 of record CM034150.1, read on the forward strand.
CGACTACTAGATATTAGGGATTAGGGATTGATTCTTCACATGACCATAGGAGGTCCACAACGACCACGAACTTATGGTTGTGATTCACAGATCCCACAACCCAATGAGTCCACAGGTCAATCAGACGAAGATGCTGGTTTACGCACATTAGTATTTAGAGCCTCTCCACTTCCACCAAATATTATCACACAGTTATCCTTATTAGATATAGTAGCTAACAAAGCTAAGGATTTCTAGACTAGGCCAGAGAATCACCCATAGAATCCCCTATATATCCATCATCCATCTTATGACCTTGTCTGGAGACATACACAAAACAATCCCAGGTCATTTTCCACGTATCCCACAACCTATAGATCGAATCATGCCAGAGCTCGATATTGATTGGAGCCTTCGAGCAGTCATCCTCACCAACCGATCTATCACGCCAGTTCAGGTTAGAAGGGCCTTCTTTGCCTTAGATTCTACAGATTCCATTAGTACGCGTTGAAGATATAAGATTTCCTAACTAGTTTGTCTACGTACCCCATGCATATTCCATCCCCATCGGCTATCTCGGCATGACCTCGGGAGATCAGGTGCGAGGAAGAGTTACTTGTAGATTCCCACGCTCACTTGTCACTTTTCCATCATACAAAATTGGTGAACCTGATGTGAACTTCCTACTTTCTAGTTCGGAGTCATACTACTTGTTCTTCCAATAGTACACTTTCATCTTTTATTCCTTTCAGCTTCCCCAACAAAATTGGTGAACCTGACGTGAATCAAACACTTATTTTTCATTTATTTCCACCTTGGCTTTCCCATTATTCTGAGTATTCATATACCCCTCGAATATGTCGGGATAGGATGCATATGGCAGACCTATTTTAGGTCTTGAAATAGGCTATAGTCAAACAAATAGACAACCATCACCCTCACTTTCTGCATGGGCTGATAATTATTCAAATAATTACTTATCATCTCAAACTCCCCCTCAAAGAACTAGCTCAAGTTCTTCATTCCAGATTGAGGAGTTCGATCGACGTACACAACAACTAGAGCCTTCAGGCTCTAATAACATGACATTTACTAGAGAATCTATTTCATCTCCTCGGGTCTTATTCAGACCATAGATCAGTAGACAGTCAGACCCACTCCCTTTTTTGGATGAGGAATACTTAGCACACTTTGCTAAAAGTGAGCAATGCTTCCAAAACATGTATCCACAAGTAGGGAGCTTACAAGTACAATCTGATACCCTATTCTAGGAAAACACCCCCATTCCTCCACCTATGGGAAATTCCCTCGGTGAAGTTTGGCAGGATAACAACCAATTCATAGTGGGGTATCATACCCCTTTGCAGCCTCAAATGACACAACAAACACCCGTAAGGAAAAATACTGTGTCTTCACCAATAGAGGTCATTTCAGCCTTGGCTGAAAAGGTTAGAGGGCTGGAACTCACTCAAGCAAATCAAAATTCATATTTGGGCAAGTAGGAATCCCCAACCCTCCACATCATCCTAGCCAAGTAGACCTCCTCACAGGAATAGGCACATTGGGCATGCCTCCTCAGTATTCACAACAAACACCAACTAGAACCGTGTTTTCTAACGTCACTCCAGTGGAAAATATGATACCCCCCGTCTAGTACAAAATAATCCATTCCTGGGCAATACTCCTCCATACTTAAACATGTATTCCAAATCACCACAGGGAGATATGTTCTCTTTTCCCAAGATGTTTTCTCAACCACAGGGATTTCCTTATGTCCCTACAAATGCATACGCTGCACCATACCAACAACCCATTCCACCTCCACCCCCTCAGCAAGCACCATCGATGGTCGAAACCTATGCGATAGGAACTTATTCAAGAATATTTGAAAGAGCCCTTAGACTTCACTATACGAAGCGTCATGCTTCCAAGACCTCTTCCCAATTTTCCCAAATACAAAGGGGAGGGAGACCCAAATGCACATATTAAGGCCTATGCCATAGCCATTCGAGAACTGCTCCCTTGGGATGGGGTTGTTGCTAAAATATTCCCCAAAAATTTAGAGGGCATTGCCCTCGATTGGTATTACAGAATACCTGAAGCTTCCATCCATTCATTTAAACAACTCATTTCAGAGTTCATCAAGGCATTCGACATGAACAAATTGTTGAGAACAGGAATCAAGGAATTCTTGCATATTAAGCAAGAACACAATGAATTTGTTGCTCATTTCATCCAAAGATGGCGTACAGTCCTTTATTCTTCGGTAAAGTTCTCCAAACATGGATCAGATGGAACTATGTGATTTATTCCTTCATTCTCTCAGCAGAGAGATAAAGGAAGAAGTCCAGAAGTTCCCACTAAGAACTTACGATGAAGTGCTTGAGAGCGCCCTCTGAATAGATCAAGTTGTAATAGATAGCAGTCGCAAGACATATGGAACAAACGGGAGATTAATCATACCCAACCAAAATACTACGACTTATCCTACTACCGTAAATGTCAATGAAGAACCTAAAATCCTTAACAAAAATCATTGTGTAACAACAGATGGAGTAGCTGACCAAACAAAAAAGGAAAATGTTGTAAATGCTCCACTACCGGTTAACAATCAATGAAACAACAATTTTACCCTGACAATCAACTCGATGGATTTTAATCGTCCACAACAACAACAACAACGGTGGGTCCAGACACAGGGTCCAAGTCAAAACTCAACTGGATATCAAAACCAGAACCAAAACCAAAGACAAACGCAAAACCTTAGTCATAATAGTCAACAATTTAATAAGAGTTTTGGACTACAACTCATGCCAAACCAGCAACCTAGGAATTACAATCCTAACTCATATTGTGGTTTCCACAAAATTCGAGGCCATGACACTAGAACTTGCCACGATTACAATAAATTCATGCAACGTTTGCTAGAAGGAACAAAGATAACTTTTCATAGATATGTTCTTAGCAGATCCTGCATCACCAGCACCAAATACTTTCATGGGAGCAGTCTCCCCTCAAAATGCACCCCTCAAGATCTTCAATGATCCGCTCCCAAATCACAATAACAATAAATTAAATCCAAATGGGATGAACAAGGGTGTGATGACAGGAAACAATGATCATGAAGCCTTGACTTCACTAAATCCACCTATCGCACCGCAATTAGGAAGTCAGCCATGACCCAAAATAGTCGGTTTAGTGGAGTTAGACACCGAGCTACACGTGGAAGCTATAACAAGGACATGAGAGTATTCCTCTCAGCCAAATCCAAGTTACCCGCTAGAGACAGATAACATTCAACAACCATTAGTAAGACCCGTAGGTGCCTATGATTTAATTAATGACCTAACAAAGACCTTCTCTCACATCTCCTTTTTGGACTTATTGAAAGAACTCTCCTACCCATAGGGCTGCTCTTTTAGAAGCATTAGGTTTAGGTCATTTAATTAACATCACTCCACCTCCCGAAACATAAATAAACCATATAGACTTCGATATTCACCCTCCAGGGAAACCAGATAGGGATACCGAGTTTATATTTGACATAAGAAAAATGCCAATAGACACTGAGATTGCACGTAGAGGTGATCCAGCCTTACATTTACAAGTGTGGGTTTATAATAACTACATTAAATGTGCAATGGTTGACGATGGGGCAGCAGTTAACATAGTCCCCTTCTCTTTCCTTCAAAAACTAGGGTATGGAGAAACAAATTGTTCCACGACTCAGAATACACTAAGAGGCTATGATAGCCTTAAAGCCACTTCGATTGGGACTATAATACTACCAGTCACCTTAGGACCCAAAACAATCCTAACTGAGTTTTATATTATAGATCGGGAAACCAATTATAATATGATCCTCGACCGACCATGGATACACCATATGAAGGAAATCCCTTCTACATTATTTCAAGAAATAAGATTCTTGCACTTAGGAAAGGTATTCGTAGCAAAAGGTGATCCGAAACCATTCGATATACACCTAGCAGACCTAAAGAAAAGGCCAGGCATTCATTCTGAGTTTGAACTCCCAACAAACCAACTTAACAAACCAACCGACTCAAAACCGGAAGAAAAGTTGGTACCTACAACAGAACTAGAGATTACAAACCTAGTCAAGAATATCCCAACCCTCAAGGATGAGGCTAACATTGTGGAAACAGTATCATTAGGAACTACTGCAAAAATTGTCGAATTGCTAGAACAGGATCTACCAATTTTCCTACCATTTGATTCTGTAGGTATGGGATATACCCTAGGAGTTGGTTCTCTTCCAGCAGAGGAACTCTGCATGGTAGAAGTAACCGAAGAAAAAAAAATAGACAAAACAAATATCCCAACATCCATCTTCCCAATTAAATATTGGACTTTTCATTTTGATGGAGCTAGATGTTGTTATGGGGCTGGGGCAGGTTTGATCTTTACTTCACCCGAAAGGAAAGATCCTACCATTCACCTTTAAAATAAATTTTGAATGTACAAACAATGGTGCTAAGTACGAAGCCCTCCTCCTTGGCCTCATCATAGCTAAGAGGCTCGGTGTTAATGACATCAGAGTGTTAGGAGACTCACAATTAGTAGCAAACCAAGTCTCTGAGGTGTATGAGACTAGAGCTGAACACTTACAGCTCTACAAAACAACAGTATTAGATTTGAGCAAAGGATTTAACTTCATATCAATTGAAGCAATCCCGCGAGAACAAAACCTTCTCGTAGATTCGATAGCAACCTCAGCTTCACGTTTCACTCCAAACAGTGAGGTGGAAGACACCCGTTTCATGGTATCCCTTCGTACTGAACCATTAGTAAAGAAAATGTCATCAAACCCTCTTTTAAAAAACATAGCTGAGAATACATCTACTATCTTAGATCACGTTGACAATGATAGAGCCACTCTTGATTACCTAAACACCTATGTAGAGTTACATCTCACCCATCACGTGGTAGATTTGTCCTTAATCCCACATTCGTCTTCTTACTTTGGAAATCCCATGGTAGAGCTTCCCCCACAAAAGGAACTCGACATATACGCGGTAGAGAATGGAGAAGATCTGGAACTACCTCCAGCCCCGCCTGAGTTTGAAGAAGGTAATGCTTCTTTAATCGAAGAAACAATTGATATTAACATCAGAACGGAAGAAGAACCAAAGATATTGAAACTAGGATCTTCATTAACTCCAGAAGAAATAGAAATACACACTCGAATCCTCAGAGAACATCAAAAGGCTTTTGCATTTAATTATAAAGAAATGATGGGAATTACACCGCACATCGTGGTACATAACCTCGTCACCAAATCAGATGCAAATCCAATTAAACAAAAATCGAGACCAATGAAACCCAAGGTAGCTCTCATGGTAAAGGAAGAAGTAATGAAGCTTCTCCAAGTAGGGTTCATCAAACCAGTTGATTACTCTCAGTGGGTATCTAATATCATTCCCGTTCTCAAAAAGAATGGGAAGATACACATCTGCATAGACTTCCGAGACATTAACAAGGCGTGCCCCAAGGACGACTTCCCATTACCATCCATTGACGTCATCGTTGATGCAACAGCTGGATTTGAGCTTTTGTCTCTCATGGATGGATTCTCGGGATACAATCAAATCAAAATATTTGAACAAGACCAAGCCAAAACCACGTTTATAACTCCTTGGGGAACCTATTGCTACGTTGTTATGCCATTCGGTCTTAAGAACGCTGGCGCTACATACCAACGGGCAATGACATACATATTTCATGATCTTATTCATAAAATCATGGAATCCTATGTAGATGACTTGTTGGCCAAGGCCAGGAAGTGCTGTGATCACCCGGAAGTGCTCCACATCATTCTTTCACATTTGATCGAATACAGAGTCACACTAAATCCAAGAAAAATGTGTATTTGGTGTGACAGGAGGGAAACTCCTAGGTTACATTATATCATCACGAGGGATCGATGTGGACCCAGCCAAAATCTGGGTTGTTCTTGAGATGATCCCACCATCAAATGATTCTGGCATTAGATCGTTTCTCGGAAAGCTCGGTGCAATCCGAAGATTCATCCCAGACTTGAGTTTTTCTATTCATCTGATCAACAATTTGTTGAAAAAGGATTGCTGCATTATTTGGACAAAGGAATGCCATGAGGCCTTCGAAGTAGTTAAACGCTTCTTACTATCTCCTCCCACATTAATGCCACCTAGACTAGATCATCCTTTGATCTTATATTCATGAGCTACATGATGTCTCGCTAGCCTGCATGTTGGCTCAAGAAGATGATGAATAAACGAGAATGTGTGATCTATTTCATTAGCCAAACGTTGCTTGATTATGAAACATGTTATACGCAGGCAGAACGAGAATGCCTTGCCATAGTCTTTGCAACCAAACGCTTAAGACATTACATGCTAAATCAAGAAATAAGGGTCATTGTAAAAATAGACCATTTACAAACTTTCCTCACGCAAGGGTCTTTGTCTAAAAAGGTTGGATGCTTTATAACCTTAATGGGTGAATTCAAATTAACTTTCGTAAACTAGAATTCCATTAGGGGACAAATCATTGCAAATTGGTTAGCCGACAACCCGTTATAGATTTTCCCGATGAATGCATATATTACATCGAAACTATACCTCCCATCTTTGAATGTCCTTGGTATAAAGATATTATTGATTATATCATGTACCATACATATTCAGAAGGTGCTACACTATAGAAAATAAGGTAGTTACACATTATTGTAGCTAAATACGTTATCATAGAACAATTGGTCTATCGCAAAGCTTTCAATGGAATGCTCCTAAGGTGTGTTGACATAGAAGAATCCAAGAAGATTCTCTACGAATCCCACAATGGAATATGTGGCGGTCATTTTGTAGGTCATGCCACTACCCATAAAAGACATTAGATGCGCTATTTCTGGCCCACTCTAGAACACGACGTAGTAGAGTTTGTACACAGGTGTCATAAGTGCCAAGAATTTTCCCACGAAATTCACATGCCGGCACAAGCTCTACGACCAATCGCAACTCCATGGCCCTTTTCTACATGGGGCCTAGATTTGATAGGAAAATTCTCTCCCTCGTCAACATATGGCCATAACTTCATAATCACGGCCACCGAGTATTTTACCAAATGGGTAGAGGACATGCCTCTTACCACTGTACTAGGTGCCGTGATCGCCAAGTTCATTTTGAACCAGATCATTTGTAGGTACAGTGTCCCACAAATCATTATCTCAGATAATGGCACTTCCTTTAAGAATGATGAGGTCTATGAGCTATGTAGTAAATTTAAAATAAACCATCATACAGCCTCCCTATATTACCCTCAAGCCAATGGGCAGGCTGAAGCAACAAACAAGACCTTGAAAGCTATTCTCCTCAAAACAGTAAAAGAAAACAAACGAGATTGGAATTTAAAGTTATATCCGGCCTTGTGGGCCCACTGAACCTCAATAAGAACACCAATAGGAGCAACTCCTTTCTCATTGGTATTCGGAGCAGAAGCAGTTCTCCCACTTGAGGTCAAAATACCCAGTCTCGGCATCTCATTACAAGGGATTCTAGATGAAGAAGCTTATAGAGAAGCACGTCTCTCCCAACTAGAAAGCCTACATGAGGCCAGATTAGACGCTGAGTAGTGGCATAGAGTCTATGCTGACCGGATGTGCCGGCAGTATAACAAAAAGGTCTATGAATGAGAAATATATGAAGGAGATCTAGTTCTAAGACTAGACAGCCGCATCGATAAAATACCGGTGAAGGAAGGAAATTTTGGCCCAAATGGTTGGGTCCATACCGAGTCATGAAAGACTATGGAAATGGTGTGTATCTCTTATGTACACTAGAAGGTGAGGAATTCAATGAAATAGTCAATTCCTTGCATCTTAAATGATTCTATGCATAAGTGACCAGCACTATTTGTATAATTATATCTACATTGCATCTTCATGTAGTTAGGTTCATTTTGTCCACTCGTTTTGTAAAATTTTGTGATCAAGGAACTTATTCACAAGAAATTCATTACAAACTTTTGATTGGCATTAGCAGAAGCATTCGAATCATACTTCTTCATTTTCATAACATCATCACCTATTTCAGAATCATTTATCAATTAAAAGCTAGATATGACAAAGTCTTAATGGTAGCCATACCAAGGCCTGCATGCTTGTTCCCACTTTTGTTTCTTCCTAGGATAGGTGTCTTGCCTATGGTCTGTTCTAGAAGCTTCATGGTGTCACATCTATCATGTATATAGATCTCTTTGGAAATAAGAACATACTGACATTTTTCTCAAATAAATAAGTCAAATGTAGATCAAACAAAAAAATTTATTTTTACACATTTCCTTGCCCTACCAACCTTTGGTGATGAGCTTGCATCTCTTACTAGTGACGTAGGGTTGGGAAAGGATGGGAATGCCCTTACTCGCCTATGCCTTGTCCATGGTGATAAGCCCATGCTTCCTACTAGAAGCATGGGGCAAGGTACAGGGGGTTCTCTTGACAATAAATGTTGAAGGTCATAAGCAAACAGTTCAAATAAACCTTTGAAATCTTGAGTCAAAAACAAGTGAATCAGATGTCCAAAATTCCAAGAGAGCTCAAAACCCCGAAAACCAGATTTTGTCAACCATGTGGCCATCTACGGATCTAAGTCTAGATAAACCACAAAGCAAGTTGCATTCTAAACTATGGAGTCACTTGAGTAGAATAGGTTTGTAGCGTCCTAATTTGGTTCCACCAAATCTTTGTCTATCTCTCATCACTACCATTCAACAAATTTCATAGCTTGTGCCATTTCTAGCTCTCGGCGGTGAGCCCTCGCATCTTACTAGTTGCGTGGAGTTAGGAATGGGGAAAGTACATCTGCTCATCATACCGGTTTATCATCTCATTTTGTCAAAACAAATATGAAGTATCGAGAAATTACTTATGCAAGCTAAAAGTTCAAGATCACATTGTGTCTACATTATCATATATCAACATCACGAAATACAAAAAGAAAGAAAGCATTCACATCATTTGTTCTCCATTGCATACATTCTGAAAAGCATATAAAAACAACATTATAATTTACATGTGGAAACAAATCACAAAATCCTAGATACCAAGAGTCTGATCCAAAAAGAATATATATATAATCAAGTTTTATGTACAATGCCATCATGCACTAGGCATGGTCAAAATGCTCAATGAGCCCAGGAAATACAAAATAAATCATATAAACAATCTAAGAGAGCCAAGTGGCCTCTCAACCCCTATGAGACCCCTCTGAAGGTGCACGACCATGTCTAGGACTCCGGCTATGCCAATGCTCTGAATGCACTGAGGGCTCACAATCCTGAATAGTAGTTGTGGCCTCGCTATGAGAGTGGCTCCTCATCAGGCGCTCTATTGTCCTATACCTGACCAACTCAGTACGAAGGGTAATCACCATCTTGGCCACATGCCAGACAGGGGAAAAGACATCATTGTGCCTACCAGCTGCTGAAGGCTCCCCTGCATCCATGGATAGCTCCACGTGAGTCTTCTCCATGGGGATCATCAGGGTATCAGTACATACCTGGTGAATCAGGTCTCGCCACTCATCAGCAGTCTCTGCAAGCAAAGGAGAAAAGTGAATTAGAAAATGATCAAAAGGTAAAACCAAGAATGAACAAAAGGAGAGATAGCAACTAAGACAATCCTAGCTAAAAACAAATATTAAGAGAAAGGTGATAACTCACTTAGATCTCTGGGCCTCCAAGAGGGATCCCTAGGATCAGCACCTGCCACAGATGTCGCCGCTGACTGATGTCCTCCTCCGGTGCCTGGGGCAACATAACATCCTACTACGGACTCATCCTCCCCACCTATGTCCTGAGAGGGCAGCTCCTCTGAGACTAGAGTCACCCTCTCCACACTCTGCTCTGCCCTCTTGGCCTGTAAGATCTCCTGAGTGTCATGCCACTTGGGATCACTGTCCTCCTCTCCACCCAACTCGCTGACCTCCATATCCTTGGTCTCCTCCTCCATCTCTCCCCCTGTGAACTCCTCAGACTCAAAGTCTATATCAATGGGGTCGTCGCTGCTGTGGGCAGGACTGGCGGCAATCTGAAGTAAGGGTGCCTGAGGAGCACCAGCTCTCCCTCGAGTGTGTACCACCCTCCTAGCTGTAATAGGGATGCCAGGAGTAACAACAGTCCAACCCCAGCCTCTAGGACCTCCCCTAGCCTCCTGAACTGATCTAAACACTGGCACCACTGGGGGGAGCATACCGACGTAAGGAAGGCCAAACTGCTGAGGCACTCGATCAAAAGGGTGTGTCTCCACCTTCCCCGTCTTGTCCACAAGCTGCCCTGTGGTAGAGCAAGAGATCAAAGTGAGGGTCTCCTCACCCCACAACCCTGCCATGGCCTGATAAGGTGTGGCCTCCATATCATCAGTAGTCAGGGAAGTAACTGGCTAGTGGGGTGCTCTAAGCACCAACATATCTGTCCATCTAGCTTCCCTCATAGCTCCGGGATCTGCCACCTCTACACCTCTCCCATAAGGGATGATACACTCATAGACCTAGCTCATAACCAGGGTCGGATGGCTCAAGGACTGTCCCTATAAGTGGACCACCCTGTATAGGTCATGGTAGGTGGTCCCAAGTATATCAGCTCCCCAGGCATAAATCCGGCCATGTGCCTCAATCTGTGTAATAATAGGGGACCAGCAGTAGAGTAAGGTGTCCCCTCCCTTGTCCCTGATCAATCTCGAGGCAAGGATCCCCATAATAGCCTGACGAATCAAGGGGATAGGCAAGCTAGGAATAGAACGGACCCTCACCCCCTTCTTCGAACCAGTGGAGATAACTGTGTCTCCCATGTATGTGGCCCACTGAGCTATCAGAGCCGACGATCCTGCTGTCTCAAGTGTGAGTCGTCTCCCGATGATCGGGACTCCCAAGATGTGGTAGACATCCTCCAAGGTGATAGTCCACTCACCCCTGACTCCTAGAAATCGGAAAGTGTTCCGATCAACATCCCAATATGAAAACAAGTCACAAAGTATGTGACTAGAAGGTGTAACATGCGGGACCCGTGATATATGCAATATGCCGGCCCTCTGAAGAGTATCCTGCTCATCTTGAGAAAGTGCATCCAACACTGCTGGAAGCCAATCACACACTCTCTCTCTCAGCTCCATCTGATATATTCCTCCTTCGCCTGCATACACCCAAAAACATGCCAAACGGAGTAAGTTAGTATTCAAATTACATTGGAAAAATCATTAAAACATATAAGAATACTAAAAATGCAAAATTTGGCTCAAAACACTGAGTTTTTGGCGTTCTGTAAAGGACCGCCGCCCTGAGCAGGGCGGCGGTTCCGTAACCACCACCTTAAAGGGTGGTGGTCCTATAACCATTGCCCTGCTCAGGGCGGCGGTCGTGTCCCAAATTTTCAAACGGGTCACGTGCCCTAAAAAATGCCTAAAAACATGAAAAAATGACTATTTTGATTAAAACAAAGCCTACCCATTAGGCACGCCCCCCTAAGTGACCCTATTAAAACTGACATTTTCAAAAATAATCCCCTCATGACAAAGATTTCATCATTTTAACATTTTGGGGGTAAAGACATTAAATCAAGAAGAACTAACTTGTGATCTCGCGGGTCAATGTTCCGCTCACGGAGGCATGATCACTATCTCGTCACAAATGTTTTGACTATACTCTCATAAAAAACTGTCACCATGGGTCCCAGAGCTCAAAATCAATCAAATCAACACGCACAAATGAATAGGAAAATGGGCCCATTTTTACATATATAGCATCTTGACTTGTTTCGAATCCCCTTTTCACAGGTTTGGAGCACCGACGGAGGTAAGTTCTTATCCCCGCACAAATGGTAAGTCCTCACTTCATGTTATTTTAGTATTTATTTTCAATTTATTTTATCTATCTGCACTTGAGTCCTCTTTTCATTTTGCAGGTAGCAGGAATTTTGGATGGCATCATTTCAACACACGGATGTGTCAGGTATAATTTCTAACCTCCCATTTCGGGACCGCCATACTCGGACCCACCGTTTTATGCCTCTTCATGGCTAAAACACTTCTCCGAGGGGGCAATATGTACGTACCCAAAATTGTAAGGGTACTACGCTTGCCGAGAACAATGTCACACGTGCCCCAATGATGATACAAGTCTCCTCGCAAGGTGTTCAGGATTCAGAAAATCCTCTCCAAGTGTACATTAACATCCTGCATGCCCCACTTAGCCTCTGCGTGATTTGTTTTTCTCCCCCCCCTCTTTTCTTTGCTGTTTTGGTCTTCAGTGACGAAACCACCCTGCCTGGGCGGTGGTCTCGTGACCCCTGCCCAGGCAAGGTGGCGGTCCTGTAACCGCCGCCATGCTGAGGGTGACAGTCCACATGCATTTTTTTAGAACGTTCCTTTTATCGTGACTCACATAAAATTTCAACGTTTACCAGATTTTTTCACCACCTTTGCTCATATTTATGATTTTGGTTCCCTGGAATAGTGTTTTTCCATTGTTTATTGTAAAGGAGTTCAATTTGGATTTCACCTTTGGGTAAATGGGAATTCTATAAATAGCTGGTTGGTTTTCAAGCAAATGGCCCCTCAAAATTTGCCTCTCATTCTCTCATTTCAATTTTAGTCTTTCAGTTCTTGCTTAGGAATTCATATTAGTTTTATTTGTTGCATACATAGTTAGTGTTGTTTTGCTGTTTAGAAGCCACATAATCTTCTTGTGCTAGTGTTATTACTATTTCATACAATCAATTGAGATAGGATAGTTTCATTTTCAGTTATGAAGCCATTAGAGTTGCAGGTTTTGTTCGTCAAGAAGGATAGTTTCAGGTTCTAGATGTTTTGTGTTGTATGACTCGCAATAAATCCTGCTAGGAATTGCATAAGCCAAGCTCTGTTCTCTTGCGCTATCCCTCTCCTACTCGCATTGTATTCAGTCTACACCCAAAGCTACCATTGTTCCAATACCTACTTCTGTTGATGCTAGCATTACACACTTTTCTGGATTCACATGAGCACGAAGGAACGAGGAGATGACACTGAGGGGACAAAGCCACACACAATCAAATTCGCCACTGTTATGAAAAATCCAGGTTCAAGCTTTCAAAGTTCTAGTTAAAATATATCAAATAGAATAGTGAATCATTTCATTTCAGTTAATCTCACTTTCAATATTGCCAGGGAAGCTATGGGGATTGATAGTTTCTGAGAAACTATGATTCATTCCTCACTTCTGAGGTAGGATCGAGAGTCTTTCAAATAGATTAGATCAGTTATTTCATTATTTAGAATAGATTTACAACTGCACAGGAAAGTAGCTATACTCAGCTGCCTTGTTTGTTTTAAATTTCGTTATTAGTTTAGTTGTCAATTGCTATATATTTTAAATAATTTCTCTTTCAATTTCATTCAAATATTTTTTTAAAAACACAAAAATAGAGAAGTTATATATGTTGTAGATATACTTTACATAGTTAGTTTTACTTTGCTTCAATTAGATTTACATTGTTTATTTTGTATGACAATCATGGGACCTAGGGATCCCAAAGAATACGTATTTGAGCCAATCGTGTCTCAACTTGACTTTTTTGCAGCAATAACTAACATAGACCAAAATCTCAAAATTCAAGTCTTCTGAACGACAGCATACCTACAAGAAATTAGCTCACAGTTAAGAGGATTAAACATAGAGGACGACAAAGCGCATACGTTTTGGTCAAACCAGCCAAACTACAGATCACCCTAGATAAATATCCATATGAATGTAGAAGGGCTTGAAAAAGAGAAAATGTTCAATTGTGATCCTTTGGTCCACATCCAGATGTAGGAGACATTCTAACCGACATAGACACTGGCTTAAGAATTCAAGTTGCCAGAACGCCTATAAGATACTCTAAGAAGATTGCACAACTATTAGTTCTAAATATAGAAGCCAAAAAGGCATATGACTACCGGATACTAGGGGTTAGGGACTGATTCCGCACATGACCATAGGAGGCCCACATCAACCACAAATCTATGGTTTTGATCCATAGGTCCCACAACCCAACGATCCCATATGTCAATCAGACATAGATGCTGGTTTATGCACATTAGTATTTAGATCTTCTCCACTTCCACCAATCATTATCACATAATTATCCTCACTAGACATAATAACTAATCAAGCTAAGGATTTTTGGACTAGGCCAGAGAATCACCCATAGAATCCACTATATATCCATCATCCATCTTCATGACCCTATCGGGAGACATACACGAAACATCCCAGGTCATTTTCGTGTATTCCACAACTTATAGATTGAATCATGCCAGAGCTTGATATTTATTGGAGCCTTTGAGTAGTCATCCTTGCCGACTAATCTATCATGCTAGTTCAGGTTAGGAGGGCCTTCTTTGCCTTATATTCTTAGATTCCATTAGTGCATGTCGAAGACATAAGATTGCCTAATTAGTTTTTCCATAGCCCATGTATATTCCATCCCCACCAGCTATCTCGGCACAACCTTAGGAGGTCGGGTGTGAGGAAGAGTTACTTGTAGATTCCCATGCTCACTTGTCACCTTTTAACCACTTTCATAGAGTTCAAGCGCTTATTGATATTTTTTATCCCAATTTATCGCGTATGCCTAGTAAAATCCATTTTTTTATGATTAAACTTTACATCCCTTAAAACTTATCAATTCAGCTTCAAAACCAACTTGAAATGCATCTCATGGAGAAATGACAAGGAATACAGAGAAAATAATGAGGAATGATCCATTTTTCATGTTTTGCAGAGTTGTGGTTCATTAATGGTGATAAAAACCAGAAGAGGGAATTTCGTTAGTTTGGCTATCATTTCCCCCTTTCACCTTCAAATTTGGGCCCTACATGTGGTGAGATCCAAGCAAGGGTGGCCCTTGCGAGAAGTTTTGCATTCCCTGATATTTGGGAGAAAAATCACATTTTCTTGATTTGCTCCACACCCCCCCCCCCCGCCCCCTCCGTAGCTCCGTTAAAGGCCAAACACGTGGCACAATCTGAGTGGCTAAGGAAATGTGGGTCAAAACTGCCATTTGAACTTTTTTAACAAAAAGGCTTAAATTCTCAAAAATCTCTGCCGGCCCATTTTGACTTTTCAACATGGACACGTGGCACCATATAATTAATTGTGGGGATGCACATCTGCTTTAGACTTCATCTATTTTTAAGAAAAGGGAAGAAATCCCACTTTTTCTTGAAGGTCCTCACCCCTGCCATTGACTTTTCAACATGGACATGTGTCCTTCTTTGATTGGTGTGGGCCTCAGCTTGAAAATTTATCCTTTCACTCAGGCGGGGCCGCAGGCCATTTTAGAATTCTTCACCTTTTGTGGAAACAAGGCTAAAAGTCTCAAAGTCTCCCACCGGTCTGCCAAGGCACCTATGAACTGAGAAACCGCTGCGTGTCCTTCTCTGATTGGTGACACATGGAGCCACTTGATTGGTTGCAGGGATGTACTTTGCTTTTTATCTATTTAAGGAAAAATTCCAACTTTCCCCCTGAAGTCCATGTCCCTGCCATTGACTATTCAATGCAGACACGTGTCCTTCTCTGATTGGTTTTGGGCCTAAACTTAGAAATTTTCCTTTTGCCACAATTCATTAGAAAATAAAATGGATCCTCCAACCCAAACCTCTTCCAAAACTACTCCAGCCATTTAGGGACTAGCAAGGATGTGGGGAAAAACTTGATATTTTTCCCAAAATCACCAAAATTAATAATTTAACAAAGAAACCCACCCAATTGCATCCAATGGGAAACAAATGCGTATCCTCACCTTCCCGAGAAATAATTTGATGGGGAAAAGAACGTAGAAAGTTGCATGAAACAGGAAAATGCCATTTTTGCTCCCGATGAAGGATTTATTTCTCTACAAAAGGTTAGAAACAAAAGATGCAAGTTCCCACACATTCCAACTCATCAAAGGAGAACCAAAATCATTTCCCACCTATTGAAAATAGGTAAAATTTTTTAATGAAAACAGACTGAGGAAGTTGATTAAAAACCCATGGGAAATGAGAACAAGCTTCATGAGGAGTTTAAAACATGAATTTCTTCCATGGCAAGGCTCCAATTTTCATGAATTTAGATTTGAAAAGGTGGGGAAAAATGGGAGGAAAACAGCTGGCTCCTTCTAGGGATGATTTAGAAGAGGAAAGAGGAAAAATCAAGATCCTTAGAGAATTATGGGTAATCAGATTAGATCAGTGTCTTAGACATTAGGCAACAGATTCAAAAATAAATAAAACTAACATAGAAGAGAACGCTGAAAGGGAAACAACCAAAACAAAAACAAGGAAAGAAAAAATGCTATACAGAATGTATAGAGGGACTGCCAAAACTGCTAGGTTTTGAACAACTTTAGAAATTTCCCACGATAAGGAAGTGGGAGAGGAGATCCATCCATGTAGTCCAGGTAAAAAGAATTCTCACTAGCAAAATGTCTAATTTTGAAATGATATAGCCAAATGGAATCAAATTTACCATGGTTGCCTCAAGGTTCATGTCTTTTGTCCCAAAGAAGAACACTGTCTCTAACTTGAAAAGTTATGGGTTTATCCTTTTTGTCAAACATAGCTTTTACCTTGAGTTGATGAGCTGATATTCTATCAACCACTTGCAATCTGTCTTCATTCAACTTTTGGAGGCACATAATCCTTTTGTCTAATGAATTGGTAAAGCTGGCATCCTCAATGGCCTTCATCAAATGTAAGGCTGGAAGTTCCAATGTCACTGGCAGTTGAGCTTCAACTCCATATACCACTTGAAAAGAAGACATTCTAATGGCTCTCTTAGGTGTAATCCTATTTGCTCATAAAACATCATATAGTTTCTTATGCCAATTTCTCTGAGAGTCATTAACAAGCTTCTAAAAAATGGTGACCAAGTTCTTGTTAGTTGATTCTTCTTACCCATTCCCTTGGGGAGAGTAATATGAAGAGTGAGAAAGGGAAATGCCATAGCCATAGTAGAAATCCATCATCTCAGCAAAAGAAAAATTGGAAGCATTATCAGTGACAATCTTGTTTGGTATCCCAAACCTTATTAAGATGTGCTCCTTGATGAAGTTACATACTACTTCAGAAGTAGTACTTTTAACTAGAATGGCTTCCACCCACTTGGTGAAATAATCAGTAGCAGTTAAAACATGAGTATGCCCTACACTTGAAGGTGGATTGAGTTTCCCAATGAAGTCCAAACCCCATTGTTGAAAAGGTTCTTCAATCACTATTGGTTTGAGAGGTAAAGAAGCCAATTTGGGTCTTCCAACAAAGGTTTGACATGCTTCACACTTGCCTACCCATTTTGATGCATATTTGAACAAGGTAGGCCAATAATATCCATCACAAAGGATTTTATGGGCTGTGATAGCATAAGAGAAATGACCTCCATAGGCCTAGTAATGAAAAGCTGAGAACAACTTTTTTTCTTGCTCTTTGTCAACACATTTTAAAAGCCTTCCATCTGTGCCTCATTTGAACAATGCATTTTCCCACAACACATATTGGGTAGACCTTAATTTGATGGATCTCTTCTCCTTGGCTCTCAAATGGGATGGACATTCTCCATAAGTGAGAAAGTGTGCAATGCTAGCATACCATTCATTAGTTGAGCTGAGGAAAAGAACAACAGGGATATCAAATTCCTCCTTAAACAATTGGGCATCAACTCCCTCAACAATAAGTTCACATAAGCCCTTTCCTCGAACTAGCTTAGTGGGTTTTATTTCAAGATCAAACTCTTGAAATTTGGCTACCCAATTGCCTCTCTTGGTTCTAAATTCTTGTTGTGTAAGAATGGATTTAATAGTTGTATCAGGCACAAGCATAATAGAATGAGAGTTGAGGATGTAAAAATGAAACTATTTCACAACTTTGACCACTTCAAAATCATGTTTCTCCATCATAGTGTACTTCATCTCATGGGATTTTAAAATCTAACTCATGAATGCTATGGGGATTTCATGACCTTCGGCATTCTCCTGGGTTAACACAATAATTAGAGTACTTTCGGTAACATAGCAATAGATAATGAATTCTTTGCTATAATTAGGGCATGCCAAGATTGGAGTCTTTGCTATAGCTCTCTTGATGTCTTCAAATGTAACCTTCCCTTCAAAGGACCAACCAAAATTATTCTTCCCTTTCATCATGTGGGCTATGTTCAAAGTACCCTAAGGTGTGGTAAAGGCAGTCTTATGTTGGTCTGTAGCACTTACTTATACCTAATTATATCTTGAGAATCCATCAACCATGGACAACATTTATGAACCTATAACTACCTGCAACACTTGATTCATTGCAGGGAGAGGATAATTATCCTTCAAAGAGGCTTGATTTAAGTTTCTAAAACTAACACAAATCTGGATCTCACCATTCTTCTTTTTGGTAGGCACAATATTAGCAATCCACGTTAAATGGTGAATGGGGATAATGATCTTAGCCTTCAATAACTTTTAGTTCTCTTGAAAAATTATATCAGCAAGTTTAGAGTTATACTGCCTCTTCTTTTTCCAAAAGGGCTTGATCCCAGGCTTTAGAGGAATGAAATGTTGTATCTCTTTTGGTTGAAAAGATTTAAGATCATCATAAGAATATACAATAACATCAACATACCTTTTCAACAGATTTGATGCTTTCTTCCTCTCCTCTTGTGTGCAACACTTTCCAATGTCTACTAGCATAGATTTTTTAAGACTCCCTATGTTTATCCTTTCGTAGTCAGTAGACTATTGGGCTCCTTTGGAAGCTTTGGACTTTATGTACCCATCATGTTTATAAAATAACTCTTCCAAACTTACCATCCCTTTAGGTATCTTATTACCTTTTAGTTTTATGCAGCCATCGTGATCCATTTCTTCTTTGATATCTCCTTAATTTGGTGGCACACACTCTCTAGGAAGATTCCCACCTCCTTCAAAGTACAACTGATCAAAATTATCTCTGAGCTCAAGGAAGGAAAGCAAGTGTTGATCATCATCAAAGACCTACCAGTTGTTTGCATTGTCAGGCACACTAGGCCTATGAATCATCTCAATGGTGAATTTATCTTGGGATAAATCTAGATGAGGGATCAATAGAGACCCTGAGATAGCCAAGGAATCAGCCCTAGTGTTCCTTTCCCTTGGCATGGATTCAATTGAAAAGGTATCAAGGAACTCAATGGAATCCCAAACCAGGTTCCTGTAATGCTTCAACCTTCTATTCTTCACCTGATAGAGATCTTTGATCTATTTTACAATCAGCTCTACATCTCCATGAGCAAGGAGATTCTTGATCCCCATCTCTTTTTCCATGCTTAAACTTAGGATGAGAGCTTCATACTCAGTTGTATTATTTGTGTTTTCGAATTGGAGCTTGAAAGAGAAAGGGTGAATTTTCACTTTAGGAGAAATAAGCACCACACCAGCTCCAAAACTAGCTGAGGAGTAGCTTCCATCAAATTCCAAGGTCCAAATTCCATTAGGATCAAGAAACACTTCCTTAGGATGGTTAGCCTCATCTTGTGACATGATCATGTAGTTACCATGACCAATGTCTACATAAAGTATTTGTGCCTTTGGGGCATCCATTTTTTGGACAGTATATTTAGTTTGTTTCTCAAGCAGTAGCTTTTTCATTTACCCATTTACTAGAATAAGAGCATGTGACCAATCCATCATGATTTCTTCTCCCACATTTTTGCAAAAATTCCTACTCAACCACATGCCGTAGGAAGGGGGAATATCAGCTACCAAGATGGTGGCTAAAAATCTCTTCTCTAGAAAAGCAGCAAAGGCTACTTGTGCATCCTTGATCCTTCCAACCAATGGCACTTCTCTACTTTCCATTGAGTAACATTAGCCAAAAGCATGGGTTAGGGTTAAGCCTAGGGCATGAGCTACCTTAGCAATCATCACATTGTCTGAAGCACTAGAATTAATAACAAAATTGTTGAGTTTGTGGCCAGATATGAGGAGGGTGACATAAAATGGTTAGATCTTCCCATAAGATGAAGTGACTGCAGCCTTAAGGCAAGGTTGAGGTGAAGGAGATGGAGTGGGCAAGAGACCTTTGGAACTATAGGATGAAGGTTTGAATTTGGAGTTCACAAATTCTACCATCTTAGCAAAGGCCTTGGGATGGGTTTGTTAGAATTAAGCCTCTGATATCTAGATCTTAGTTTCCTTAATATGGTCAATAATGTCAAAAGAACTAGAGGTATATGGAACATCATTGACAGGAGTAGATGAAACTTTTTACTTATCAAATCTATCATTTGAAGGTGAGGAAGCTTTAGGATCAGAAATATATGAGGAAGGAATGATAGAACTTACCTTGGATGTGGAAGAAGTTGGAATAGGATATCCTCTCTTTGTAATCATTAGAATGACTGTAGGAGGATCCTTAGATCTTTTAGCAGGTTGCACCACTTTTTTCTTATTGTTGGAATTTTCATGATTCATGACAACATATGATTCATTTTTCATCTCTATGAATCTTTCTTCATAATCATCCTCTTCATCTATACCTTTAGTGGTGAGAAAATGGACATGAGATCCATTCAACTCTTCTAATTATACATTAGCTTCCTCTTCATGTTCTTCACAGATTACATCCTCTTCCTCATCATCAGGCTCCAACACTTCACATATTGCATTGACTGGAACTTTAACAGGCGGACCCTCAATTTCTAGTCTAGTCTGAGTAGAGGGAAACTGATTTATGGGTTGAAAATTCTTCCTAGGAACATCTTAATAACGAGCATGTTGGGTGAATTGCTTCTTGAGGGAAATAAGATCATTAGCAAGTGTTTGTACCAAATAACCTGCACTAGCTCCAAGAGAATATGTGGAAGAAGGATATGCTTTGTATTTGGATGGATCTCTCCTTATCTTTCCAAACATGATCAGATCATCTTCAAAATTAAAAATAAATCTCTGATCAGCGTCGAAGGTAGAAAGATTGGCTCTCCTAAGTGCATAGCTCACTTTAGGCAATTGGGCATCAAGGAAGAAACATCTCTGAATATGATCCACATGGTGTGTGTTTAGTGGGATCTTGTTAACCATCCTTATGAATTTGGCCACAAATTCCCTCATGGGCTCATGTGATTCTTTCTTGATTTGATAAATCTGGGCCAAGAGGGCATGTACATCCTCATCATGTTTGAAATGCTGCTCAAACTAGGTTGTCATGGTGTACCAATTAGTGATAGATCCAGTAGGGAGATGATAAAACTAGTCAGTAGAATTATCTTGTAATGTCTCCACAAAAATTCTAACAGAGATATCCTCATGTTCAACCCCAAGAACACCAAAAGTAACAATGAAGGCTGTAATATGTTCATCTGGATGAACCTTTCCATCACCTCTGAATTTAGGGAAATTCTTTCTATTGCCTCTAGGAAATTCATGCAATGGCTGAGGAAGAGCAAGAGGCCTGACCCTTTGGCCCTAAGGCAGATGAGCTTCCATCCTTGGAAATATTGTTTGGAGAGGGAATGAAACACAAGTGAGTGTCAAAGCATGCAATGTAGGACTGATTTGATCTTGGGGGATGCCACTCCTAGAAGTTTTGTCTCTAGCAGGAGGAGTGCTTATAGATATTGTTCCTCTTCTTTTTCTTGATGAAGAAGGGAGGGAGAAACCTTGATGATCCAAAAGTTATAAATGAGGCTCTTCTTCCCCAAGGGTTCTTCTACCCCGAGTGTATCTTAGAGTCACCAGATCAAAGATGATCAAGAAGTTGTTATTAAAACTTGGAATCCATTTGCAATGAGTTCCTTAGTGGAGTCACCAAAAATGGTTGGGTTTCATAATGGAACATGGGTTAAAACCATAGTCAGGGGACAATAAGTCCCTCCTCTTTAATGGGAGAGGTTCCCTTATTGAAAGTACGAAAAACAAATGTACAGATATACAACTCTCAATGTTAGGACCCTAATATTCTGGAATGTTTTCGTACTTAAAATATTATCAATAAGAAGGAATGGAAGAATATAGATATGGGAGAAGGAAGAAAACAACAATGCTTTTGGGAAATATAGATAATAGAGTATCTCCCTACTTACATTGAACCAAGAAAATATAGAAAGGATCAATTACTTCACCACCGATGCAAATTTGCAGACACAAAGTTCTAAAGATTACAAAAACCAGAACACAAAGTTTCTATTAAATGCAAAACAAATGATCCATTGAAATGAGAAAGGAGAGAGAAAGATATAACAGAGGAAATAAGAAAAGAAAGAACTTCTTTATTGAATTACTTCAGAATTTATAACCATCCCAGAAAACTAGAATCCCCTTTTTCCCGTGGCCCAAACCATGTTCTTATAACAATTCATATACATCCATACTTTGTCCCCAGGAAAAGAATATCCAAAAGGAATAATGTTTGTTGCAGATCTACTTTTGGAAAGTGACATAAGACAAACACACTCATAAAAACCAGAGGTTCAAAAAGGTGAATATTTCGTCAATTCGAGCATGATTATTTTAGCAGGGACATCTCATGATTTTTTCTTCATGTGGTCCTGTCATTTCCACCTTTTAACCACTTTCATAGCACTCAAGTGCATACTGGTAAGTTTTCTCCCTTTGTATTGTGTATGCCCAATAAACTCCATTCTCTGATAACCAAACTTTCCATCCCTTTAAACTTATCGATTTGGCTCCATAATAAACTAAAAAGCATCTCATGGAGATACGATAAGGATACAGAGAAAAAGAATTAAGAATGATCCATTTTTACGTTTTGTAGAGCTCTAGTTTGTTAATGGTGTTAAAAACCAAATGAGTGCATTTGGTTATCTTTTCCCCATTTTACCTTCAAATTTGGACCCTACACGTAGCAAGATCCAAGCAACGACGACCCTAGGGAAGAAATCTACATTTCCTGAGATTTGGGAGAAAAAGTGTGATTTCTCATTTTCTTCCACCCCTCCGCTTCTCCGCCAAAGGCTGGACACGTGATGCCATCTAAGTGGGTGAGGAAATGCAGTTCAAATCTGCCATTTAAACTCTTTTTAACAAAAATATCAAATTCTCAAAAACCTCCACTAACTCGCTTTGACTTTTCAACGTGGACGCGTGGCACACCTTGATTGGAAAAGGGGGGCGCGGCTTAATTTGCAACATTTTAACCCTTAGGTGAAAAATTCTCAAATTCTCAATTTCCCCCACATGCCCGAAGTTCTGATTTCATTCTTAGACATGTGGCATCACCTGACTGGTTGCAGGGATGTGCTTCAGTTTTATACTTTATCTACTTTTTTAAAAAAGGGGAAAAATTCCAACTTTTCCCCCGAAAGTCTGTGCCCCCGGCGTTGACTTTTCAACATGAACACGTGTCCTTTTCTGATTGACTGCGGACTACAACTCAGAATTTATCCTTTCACTTGGGCGAGGCCCTGGGTCATTTTAGAACCTTTTTCCCTTTCATCATAATTCCTTAGAGAATAAAATGGATCCATCGCCCCGAACTTCCACCAAAACTGCTCCAGCCAATCAAGGACCGATGGGGATCCAGGGAAAATCTGACATTTTTTCCAAAATCACCAAAAGTGATAAGTTCAAAAAGGAACCCATCCGGCCACGTCCAATGGGAAAAAAATGCGTAGCTTCACCTTTTCGAGCAAGAATTTGACGTGGAAAAGAACGTAGGAAGTTGTAGGAAACGGGAAAATGTCATTTTTGCTCCCGATGAAGAATTTCTTTGTCTGCAAAAATGTTTAAAATAAAAGATGCAAGGTACCACACATTCCAAATGCATAAAAGAAGAACTAAAATCATTTCCCATCCATTGAAAATAGGTAAAACGTTTTAACGGCAATAGACTGAGGGAATTTTGATTAAAACGTCGTGTGAAATGAAAACGAGTATCTGAGGAGTTTAAAACACAAATTTCTTCTACGACAAGGCTCCAATTTTCACAAATTTAGATTTGAAAGGGTGGGGAAAATTGAGAGGACAACATTACCTGAACACAACCTTTCCCTACTCTGCTGCATGGTTCATCATCACCAAGATATACATGTCTAAAATCACCTTGAACAAAATCAGTAAAGTAATGTCTATGTGGGGTGGCATGGAAAGAAGCCCCTGAATCTAACACCCAAGATTCAACAATATTATCTAAAGAAATAATTAAGGCATCTTGACAAACATCACCTGCTGCCAAATTTACCTCTTTATTTTCCTCCTTGTTCTTCTTATCCTGAAGAGTCCAACAATCTTTTTTAGCAGGACCAACCTTCCCATAGTGCCAACATTCTAACTTACTCTTGGACTTTGACCTTACACGATCATTCGACTTCCCATGGTTACCTTTCCCTCTGTTATTTTGTCTCCCTCTACTCTCTATCGTCAAAGTGTTTCCAGAAGTAGAAGAATCTCCGGTGCTCTTCCTTTGCATTTCCTCACTTAGGATCACACCTATTATATCCTCAAACTTCAACTTTGAACTATTAGAGACTAGATTACTTACAACCATAACCAAGATGTCGCAGTTATCTAACAAGGAGCACAAAATCAACAAAGCCAAGACCTCATCATTAAATTCAATCTTTACCGAGTTTAACATACTCACAACCGTATTAAATTCATTCAAATGATTAGCAATAGAACCATTCTTAGACATCTTCATATTAAATAACCTTTTCATCAAAAATATTTATTAGAGGTAGAGGGTTTTTCATATAACTTCCCCAACACACTCATGAGACCTTTCGTGGTCTTCTCCTGCAATATGTTGAAAGCAACCGAAGATGCAAGGCATAAACGAATTTCCCCAAGTGCCTTTATCCAACAACTCCCAATCCTCATCCAACATGGCTGTAGGTTTCTTTGCTTTTCCATCCAAAGGAACATGGAGGTCCTTCTGATATAAATAATCCTCCATTTGCATCTTCCAAAAACCAAAGTTCTTCCCATTGAACTTCTCAACCCTCAATCTACCCCCATCTGCCATAGCTCCCACTCAAGCTAAACTTTCCCTGTGATTTACAACTTCAGCAAAAAAAAACCACCAAAGCTCTGATACCAATTGTTAGGAATTAGAGAACAAATATGCGGAAACAATTCCTCAACCACAACAGTAGGAAACTATACAACAGAATTATACTTGCAGAAATATAACAGCATAAATAAATAATGCACAAAAGAAAACAAGACAAGATTTAACATGGCTCACATAATGTGGGCTACGTCCACTAAGAACTTGCTCAGATTTTATTATCAACAAGAGTAAAACAACTCTCACATTTTTCTCTCAGTTATGAACTCACAACAGAATTCCAAAGATGCTAAACAATAATTGAAACCCAATTACTTAACCTTGATCACCTCTTGATCACTAAGACTCAAGATCTCTTGAACACTCAATATACCCTAACACCTCTATTTATAGGATTACAATCCTTTTAATAAGTCCTAAAGTCGACCCTAGAAGTTTGAAAGTCGCGACCTTTCAACTTCCCACGGCTGAAAAACCTGTCACGATGTTAACAGCCAATTAACAACATATTAACATCGACGACACAACAACGTCACAGTAGACGACTGCAGAATGCTCCTGAAGTCTCCAAACTTAACCGTTCGAACTCGAACACTTTAACACTGATTCGAGAAGACCAAAAATAGGCTCCACACCCCAACAACTAAGGCTAAAATTGCAAGGTGTAATGTTGTTTTATAGATTTTCACAAAAATTGAAATTTTACTATGCCTTCCTTTTTCTAGTTATTGATGTAACATGAGCTTGCATGCTAAAATAGAATGACAAGTGATTTACTGATTTCTTGATATTTATAGAATTCTTTTGAACACTAATAATATTCAGTACATGATATATTCATAAGTATTTAGATGTAAATGAAATACATCTATTTTGTATTTATAGACATATTAAAATAAAATTAGGACAACATTCATGCTGAATCAACATACAAAAAATAGAATAATGGGGATGCGTGCACCCTGACTTTGAAAAACAAAAAAGATGGGATGAGTGGCACTATCACTCCATATAACATTCATGTAGAAACTTAGAATGAAATAGATGGGGAATACAAAGGGGACCAAAGAGGAGGTCATTGAAGATAATCACAAAACACATGAATAATGTCTAATCTAAATCAATTGACGACCGTTAAAAATGTACACAAAAAGGTGTAATTTAACAACTAACAAATACCAAAAATTCTTTTTAAATTTTGGGGATTACTATGGTAAGTGCATGGAGATGGGGGACAAAAAGGGGGTAAAAAAGGGACACATTTTTCCTGAAATCAGCGAAACTTAAATTTCATCAAATAATTTCGGCATGCATATGCTCAAAATTTGACAAAGTGATAAAAATAAGTATCGTAGAGCTCAGAATCTAGTTTCTAAACTACTAAGTTTTTTAGAAAATGGTTGAGATTAAAATGGTCATATGTGTTGCGCACACAAAGTATGTCTATTTTTGTGTCAAAAAGATAAGAACCTATTGTGCATGCGCCCCCTCCATTTTTTGAGTTCTATAAATTATTTTTCAAATCCCTTCAGTTGAAAGTTAGCTAAGACCATGTATGAGGTTCCACTAATTTTTCATAATTTTTGGATGAATATATATATTTTTATTAATTTTCAAAGTGCGCATGTCCCAAAAATGAAATATTTGTGTGTGCACCCCAATAACTTTATTTTTTTAGTTCTTTTTTTTAATGTGTGTAGAATGTAGTTTAGAAAAAACCACTTTTTTAAAAAAAAATTGGATGAAAAAATCATAAATTGTGCACCAAAACATATGCATAGATTTTTGCAAGAAAAGAAGGCACTAGCAAAAGAAATTATGGATGAAAGCCTTAAACTAATTTGATTTTAGAAAGAATTATATCGTCATCAAGGTAAAGTCGAGCTTGATATCATAGTATAATTTATTTTTGAATATTATGTTATAATGTATGAGATATTGGGGTGCACATGTGAGTTTTTGATGTTTTTCTGTCAAACACGGTTTCATTCACAAATTACATAGTCCAAACCGTTGGTTTGGATATCCAAGTCAAATCCAAGCCTCTGGATTGGGTATTCCAAACCCCAATAAGCTGAAATGTGAGCGCGTTATAATGCGATCACGTTATAACTCGCTTAAAATTGAAAGTCAAACACAACAAGAAAAAAGAATATGTGATAGTGGTCCTACTGGTCATGCGTTTTCTGTAAATTCCTACACATTTTGATTCTTGTTAACAATTTTGTATATTTTATGTTATATAGAGATTCTTTTTTTAATATTTAAGCATTATTTGATATATTTCAGTGTGTTTCTACTATTTATTCTATTCCTAACACTCATTTAACATTTTTTTGTCAATTTTTTTGTGGTGGTAAATATATTTTTGAGAATTATGGGGAGGAAACCACAAAGGCAAACACTCAAGAAATTGGAAAAAAAAGGGAATGGATTAAAAAAGGGCGTGAAAAAACAAAATCGAACACGTCTTTAACAAATATTGGAGATGTTGCCAAAAATTGTATATCAGTCAACAAAGCCAAGAAAGAAGAGCTAAAATATAATACAAGGGAGCAAATGCAGAAAGTATGTGAAAAAAAAATCAATGCATAAAGATGAAGGTATGTCATCTCTTCCAAATGAAATTGAGGGTGCGACATATCCTCAAACACCGATTGAGTCAATAAATAACGAATATTCAATGAATGATGATGATGCAATTTCAATTTTAAACATATATGTTACACTAGATGACAAACCTATTGAAAACACACACTCTTTACCGAATTAGAAAGATAAATGAAAAATTAAAAAATGAGCTCGAAGTTTAAACGATATTCAACAATCATTTCCATTGAAATCATCAATTAAAATTTTGCGGAAAACACCCAAAATCGTACTTGATATTGATGAAAATATTTTAAATCCAATGCCTAATAAGATTTGTCAACGCACTTATAGAAGAAAAGCTAATCAAATATGGAAAACATATTTTAGTGACTTAAATGAAACATGTAGATGTGAATTATTCATTCAAATGATAAAACATATTAATTATAAACCTATAATGAAAACCCTTGGTCTAAGAACATATAAGACTGACTGTGAAAAATCTATTGTAAAAAAATCTAATGAATGCATACCAATCAAGTAAGTTCAACCTCACATACCACAGATAGTTTAATGTTACTTGACGTGTTGTTACATTGACTATAGTAAGTAAAGAAACAAAAAAATCTTGTTTAATTAGAAAAATAGGTAGTGCACTATAAAAAATAGGAAAACAATATACAAAGCTCTCAAGTGTCGTGAAAGAATTGAAAATACAAAAAATAATGAATTATGGGAATTATCTGGTAGACTGCCACAAAAAGAAAAAGACATAGTTGATGAGTTAAAATAAAATAAATTAGAATTTTGGAAAAAAAAAATACAAGGGTTTCACCTTATGAAAAAGATGTTTTAAATAGAAGAATTGGTTGTAGAAACCGTGAATGCACATCCTAAACATTTTTTGGATATGACAAAAACATAATTTTTTAATAAGTTTAAAGAGACTCATCCCGAAATACAAATTAGTCAAAGGTATTTTGAAATGTCAAAACCTTTTTATGTTAAAATAAATCACTCACAGACTACTTGTTGTTATAGGATCCATATTGAATTTTCTATGCATTATGATATTTTCTAACATATATGTGTTAATTTACATACTAAGAATATTTTACAGGAGTGTATGATAAATGTTCCACCTAAATTAGCAAGAGATTTCATCTCCAAGTGTTTTTTTTACAAGAGAAGGACATTTTTTTTTATAAGAAATCGTGTTTAGAAGTGATAGTTGTGGTGGATTGCAACGTTTGTAAAGATGTATGCACACAAAGAATACACATGTAATCAGAAATGAACTAGTTAGTTTTGGAAAATAAAATTCAGTGACATACACTTCAAAAGATGGTAATGAAGACAAAAGGTGTGAATTAGTGAGTAAAGAAATAAGTGTATCAAATGTTATCACTATATTTCGAGAGAAGCTAGTGTATGATTATGCACGACATACACACAGAGCTCGATGGTTAGATGAGAAATTTAGGTTATGCAAGGACACATTTCCTCTTGGTACCATTGTTTTAGTTGTTGATTTTATAGATAACTATACTCTACAACCACAAAATGAAGTGAAATTGCAATACTACAACTCTGTTTAGGTTTCCATATTTGTACATATAATATTTACTCATGCTCTCGATAGTACAGAGGAAGAGGGAAATGTTTTGAGGTAGTAGCATTTCTATATTAGTGATGATTGTGGACATTCAACGAAGTTCGTGCAAGGTTGTTACAATATCTTCTATAGCAATTTGAATAACAAAAACATCATATTTGATAAACATATCATATGGTCAGATAATTGTACATCACAATTCAAGAATGTGTGAACGAATTGGTTGAGAAAGATACATGATGTTCAACATTTTTGGAATTTCACTAGGAGACATGGAAAAGGAGAACATGATGGTGCAGGAGCATGTGTTAAAATAGGCATAACAAGAGAAGAATTAAAGTAAAAATATGGTGCCAAGTTGATTGATGCAAAATCCATTGTAGAATGGTGTAACTCAACAATGGGTCCAGTTAATGATGATAATTATATATTTTTTATGTTTTTTTGGTTGGTTAAAGAAGCTAATTTTATAAAATATGAAGATTTTTGTACATTAACGGGATCTAGTGAGTTACACTCTTTTAGAAGTTAAAATGCAGGTTCATGGAATATTTATACAAGGAAAATGGCATGCTTTTGCTCTTCATGTACATATTCATTTTGGGATGAATGTGAGTCAAAAGAGTGGGTTGATGAATGGTGTTGTAGACAATTATATCCACTCGACACCTATCAACCTCCACGAGCTCTACAACTCATAGTGAGAGAAATATCAATTGACTTTGACCATATATCAAATCTAGTGCAACCAAATATTATATATTTGCATTATTTTGTAAAAAAGTATAGTTTTTTTCATGTTATGGAACTTATTAATGAATAAATTATTGAAACTAATGATTTTGTGTAAATGTGATGTAGGTCATGTTTTTGCGGTTGTTGCAGAAGAAAATAATAAAGAAGGAACATCTTATTATTTGTGTCATTGTGTTGAAGAAAAAAATAAATTGATACCCTCAATCATAGATGGATAAGGCCTAGAATATCCTATGGGGTCTATGGTTATTACCGGAGCATGGCTAAGAAGATACCTAATGAAGAAATCCAATGTGTGGTTGTCTGAGGAATTTAAAACTCATAGAAAGATTCTTCATTATTCTCACTTGGCTATTGCATCTAATGTTCAATTGAGTAAATATGGAGGTAGACCTCGCAATAAGGTCTTGTGGAAAGTTCATGAGTCTGACTATGAAGCAATACTTGACACCCTAAAAATTAGATCGGACCTAGATGGTTCACTAGATTGAATTTGTACAAATGAAGATACACAAAATTGTCCTTGAGTATGCCAAATGGCTTACTTTCTCAAGTCAAAGGTATGTTTACTTAAGATACAAGATATGTACATCTACATGAATTTAATTTGGAGTATTTACCTTAATTATTTTGTTTTTATATTTTGTAGGTTTTAAAATTTTATTTAGTTGTTTAATAACATGTTTATGTAGGTTAGTGGTGCCGAAAAGCTTCCACCTTCATGTGGTTGGCACTATTAGTAGAGAATTTTTAATTCTCGGCTAAGAGAAGCTATAGGAATGAAAAATATTTTTCTTGTCCTAATATTGATATTCCAGAAGATGAACTCGCTTATGAGATCCTACCAGAAATATATGACGTTTGTCGATCCTTGTAGTGTAGAAGATGGTGGTATGAACAACAGAGATAAATTGTTGATGGAAATTGATGTAGGAGGAAGATACAAGTTCTCCCATAATGCTTACAATTTGTACCTTTCCCTCGAGGGATAGTCACCCATGATAACTTTCATTGAGGTGCACCTTGTTGCTCATTCTAAACTATCTTCGGGCCTCATTAACCGGTATGCCATCTTACAGGTAACCTCCTCCTCTAATTTTTCTCTTATTAAGAATGTATTTCAAGTTGTTTGGAAACCAACAAGGGAAATTTGGTTCATATATCTTATTAGTATTGATATAGAGTATTCAATTGAAAATGGATCATCTGCTTCGTAGGTAGAGCATTCAAAGAGATTCATCATAATTTCCATGTCGTCTGTTGCTATGATTGTAATTTCCATGTCACCTAAGGCCTTGGAATATTTTGGTGGTAATGGCCCTCTTGTTTCATTCCCTCAACTTTGTCTTTCTCTCTCAAAAAGGAAAATGATCATGCAACATTACCAATAATAGAGGTCGTAATGGTATTATGGTGGGACGGGGAATGAATCTCGAGGAACATATTCATATTCGGTGTATCACCATCGAAGAGGGAAGCTCCCCTGTCAAATCATTTATCAATATGAAGTGGAAGATGAGAAAAGAAAATGAAATCTGTAGAAATTGATTTCATGGGTAAAGAGTACTATCAACAAGACTAATATGGCTTCCCACTTCGCTGTTAATGTAATCATTGTACCTTGAAAATTAAAACTTTGACAGTGCTACTTAGTAACAACTAACATGAACATGGTGAGCTCCATACATTATGGAGTCTGGGAACATGTGACACAAGGTGTCAAACATGGAAATATGAGAAATGTGAAATTTGTTTCAGAAAGGAAAAGAGAGCGAGAGTGATATTGAGATTGTGTGAGAGATAGAAAGAATACATGAGAGGAAGAAAGAGTGAGAGGTTGTCCAATCCATTATTTTCCAAAAAAGTACCTCTTGGCAACAAACATATTGCACCAACATATCCAAGTGGCTTGGTAAATGCTTATGGAGGCTCTGTTTTGGTGCAGGACGGTGTTGTTGATTCCGAGCTACTTCATCTGGGTGTAGTCCCTTAAGCCCTGAGACCACAAAAGGTTCTAACTTCGATGGGTGATTTCTCAAAGCTCTGTGGAACTAAGAGATGTATAATTTGATCCTGACACCTCCAGTGTCATTACAATATAAAAAAATCCCTATCTCTTTTCTTCCCATCTCCTTACGGTATCTCTGGCAGTTTTCTATTATTTTCAATTGCACAAAATAATGTAGTTTTAGTCAGTGTAAGACTGTTGAATGTAATATTTTGTAAACCGTATAGCTGTTGGCACCAAAAAAAACTACTTCAAAAATGTCTAGGTGGCTTATGTAAATTACTTATGGAGGATACATTTTGGATGAAGGGAAGGTGTCAGTTTCTTCTGGGCTACTTCGTCTTGGTGTAGTCCCTTAAGAGCCTGAGAGACCAAAAAATGTTGTAACTTCGACGGGTGATATCTTGGTCTCCGTGGCACCTAGAGATGTCTCGTCTGATCCTACACCTCCATGTGGGGACCATCTACAAAATTCTATCTCATTTTTCTCCATATTCTTAAGGTTATCTTGTTGTTCTATTGTTTGCAAATGCACAAAATAGTGTAGTTTTAGTCAATGTAAGACTATCAAATGCAATATTTTGCAAACGATAGCTCATGGTACTAAAACGAATGTGCCAACACATCTAGGTGGCCTGGTAAATGCTTATGGAGGCTCCATTTTGGTGTAGGATGGTGCCATTGCTTCTGGGCTACTTCGTCAGGGCGTAGTCCCTTAAGAGCCTGGAGACCAAAAATGTTGTAACTTCGATGGGTGATATCTCAGTCTCCGTGGCACCTAGAGATGTCTTGTTTGATCCTACACCTCAGTGTGCAGACCCTCTACAAAATCCTATCTGGTTTTCTCCATCTCCTTACGGTTCTCTCGAGTGTTCTATTGTTTGCAAATGCACAAAATAGTGTAGTTTAAGTCAGTGTAAGACTGTCAAATGCAATATTTTGCAAACGGTGGCTCTTGGCACCAAACGGACTGTGCCAACATGTCTGGGTGGCCTGGTAAATGACTTTTGGAGGCTCCATTTTGGTGCAAGATGGTGTCATTGCTTCCAGGCTACTTCGTCCGGGCATAGTCCCTTAAGATCCCTAGAGACCAAAAAATGTTGTAACTTCGACGGGTGATATCTCGGTCTTCATGGTACCTAGAGACATCGTGTCTGATCCTACACCTCCATGTGGGGACCTCTAAAAAATGCTATCTCATATTTTATCCATCTCCTTATGGTTCTCTCGGTGTTCTATTGTTTGCAAATGCACAAAATAGTGTAGTTTAAGTCAGTGTAAGATTGTCAAATGCAATATTTTGCAAACGGTGGCACTTGGCATCGAACGGACTGTGCCAACACATCTAGGTGGCCTGGTAAACACTTGTGGAGGATTTTTTTTGGTGCAGGATGGAGCCGTTACTTTTGGGCTACTTTGTTTGGGCGTAGTCCCTTAAGAGGCCGGAGACCAAAAACTGATGTAACTTCGATGGGTGATATCTCAGTCTCCGTGGCACCTAGAGATGTCTTGTTTGATCCTAAACCTCCATGTGGGGACCCTCTACAAAATAATATCTCAGTTTTCTCCATCTCCTTTCGGTTCTCTCGGTGTTCTATTGTTTGCAAATGTGCAAAATAGTGTAGTTTAAGTCAGTGTAAGCTTGTGGAGGCTCCGTTTTGGTACAGGATGCAGTCATTGCTTTCGGGATACTTCGTCCAGACATAGTCCCTTAAGATCCCAAAGACCAAAAATAGAATTTCATCCTAGAAACTAATAAGTAACAACATTGACTCCTTCCTACATCATTAAGGATGATTAGAAGGTGATTTTTCGATAATATGAAAGCAAGAACCAACCAATGGACTGAAATTTTTAGTTATCACACTCTCTTTTTTCTGTCATTCTCTCACTCATCTCTCTCGCTCTCTCTCTCTCTCTCTCTCTCTCTCTCTCTCTCTCTCTCTCTCTTGGTGTGCAAATGTGTACCTTCATGATTCAGTTTTAAAGGTGGGATGAGAACACAACAATCTCTGCACAAGCCATTTTTTTCTAATACATGTTCATATTCAAGGTAACCTCTTCTTCCATGTCAAAGTGCCTATTTGTCTCACTAACTTGGTAAGGATTACGCATACTCCAGAAACTTCACATTTCTCATGACAGATATGGTCGTTGCCACATAGATGTTCAACATTGGAGTCCAAACTATAAAAAAGATCCTTGTATTTTATTGAAAAGAAAATATTCAAAGGATATCAAGAATGTTTGAGGTAATTATTTGGGATCATCGCAATTGGCCAAGGAAAGAAGCTATTTAATTAAATTTGGACATATATCTCAGCCTACGTACAAGTTATTTATGAGATAATGTCTCAGGTGATCTTCAATACTAATAGAAATATTTGTAACTATAAATTGCATAGCTTGAAATTTCAAAGATCATCATGTCCTAGAAACTATTAAGGCACAACATTGTCTCCTTCCTGCATCCTTAACGATGATTAGAAAGTGATTTTGGATAATATGAATGCAAGAACCAACCAGTGGACTGACCTCTTTAGTTATCATTGGCAGGTTAGAATCATCCTAATTAAATAGGTCCTTCAAGAGCTCCCTATATACAGGTTTTATGGCCACCATCGCAACACAAAAATTAATCTCAAAGGAAATGGAAGAAACATAAAGAATATAATATTTATATATCATAGATGTAATGTGAAATCTTAAGTATATTGAATGTTTTGAACATTGATCGTACTATTAAATCTTAAGTATATTGAATGTTTTGAACACTTAATGTAAAATCTTAAGTATCCTGACAACATAGCTCTTTGTCTCTCTTTTCTCTCTCTCTTTTTATTTCTCTTTGTCTCTCTCACACTCTCTCTCTCTCACTCTCTCTTTCTCTCACACTCTCATTCACTCTTTCTCTATCTCTCGCTCTCACATTCTCTATCTCTTTCTCTCACCCCCGTTCTCTCTTTCTATGTCTACCCCTCTTACATTCCCTCTATCTCTTTCTCTCTGCAGTTACAATTTAATTATTAGACTTAATGTAATATTGTGTTATCTCGTTACATACATTTCATTTGAATTATTGAGATTCCAGGAAGTGGATAACATTAACATTGACATTATATTATTATAATTGATGGCATTGAATGATTATATTACAACTTGGAAAAATTGAAAATTAGTTACATATGGATTTTAATTCCCATGTTTAAAACATAAAAGAAATTAACACTAATAATACATATTAAAATAACATACATACATGATATCATACTAATCCACTTACATACAAGTTTTAAAACAATTTTTTTTGCATATATTATATTGTTTCAAAAATGCTTGATAGCATACAAAATTTGATCAAAATCAATGTCTTAACAAAGCCATGTAGGCATATACAATGATATACATAGACAAAACATAAATATGTATACATCTACGCCAATATGCCATGAAGGCAGACAACAAAATCCATATACATCTAAACTACGGGACCCTATCATCAAATAATTTAGTTCTCTTTGGGCGCCTAGAAGATGACTCAAGCACATCAGTGGAATTCCCCCTCTTAGTTTTCTCAGACCTCCTCCACTCATAGGATGCTTGTAGATCAATCTATTAATATAAATAAACAACATACCCATTAGTATACAATTAATGACATATATAAAATGACACTACTTAAAAATAAATACTTACTGCTATCTGATGATCACTATCAATCATCATTTGCTTCTCAATATCATCAACATCAGTACCAGATGCAAAAACTGGAGTAGCAAACTCCTCCTATGGAAACCATGATGAAAAAAATTAGAATACACTTGTGAATGTAATTAAATAATAATAAATGATGTTATTTAATACAATCAATTCATTATATAAATAACTTTACCAGCACATATACCTGTGTAAGAGGGATGACAGAAGCTATGGCCATATCAACTCCGATATCTAATGATCGACGAATCTCAACAGGAGACTGTAATGATGTCATCAACTAAAATAATAATAAAACTCACATTAGTAAATTCATATGTTAACTATAGTTCATGTTCTCTTCATGTATATGATTAATAAAAATAATAAAACTTACATTAGTAAATTCACCAGCATGCAAAACCATACCGAAATTCACTTGTGAAGAAGGGGAACATGACATTCGATGCATACTTTGACCCTGTAATTTTATAAAAAAAACATAGGTATCTCTTTAATTTTCATTCACAATTGATTAACATGGTTTATTATAAGATTTTGTACAAAATATATATTCAATTGCAACTAATTTCATGTAAAATTACCTGAAGGTCAATACCAAATGTCGAATCCAGTATAGAATCTGTGATGATAATATTCTGCAACACAGAATCATGATGTGCCTCCTCCAATCGGGCACCCTGCTCAGCCTGTGGAGTTTCCTTGCATCTGCCACATCAACCACATGAGGCTGTGGAGCTATGTTTCCCTGGAGATGAGTGCCTATGAGGCTGTGGAGTTGTGTCATGAGGCTGTGGATATGTCTGGTGAGACTGTGGAGTTGTCTCACTATGTTGTGCATCTGCCACATCAACCACATACGTGTCTATGCTCCCACAAGCATGACACTCTATAGTATATGATGTTTTCTCCCTAGAAGGACCAACCTCATCACCCTGGGAGAGATGAGTGCCATGATGAAGTAGTGAATGAGTCAATGATCTAATGGAGTCGAGGGTCTGAACCTCCACTATCTCCATCACAACAGAAGGGACTGAAACATGCTGAAAAGGAGGGTGAACAATGGGCCTAGCTGGACGGTTCTGTAAATGATGTGCCCCCGCCCTATCCTGTGCAGAGCCTTGGCCTCTTCCCTGAAAATATCTAATGTCATAATAGTTAGGTATTTCATTGAGGATGAACTCGCAATAGAGTTTCCTCAAGAAATATTGGGGCACCTCAAAATTATTACAAGGTGGTTGGTCAAAAACCATCCACCACCTATCCCAAAAATTGTTTTTAATCCCCTCGTGATTGCACCAGTGTATGGGGAATCTTCTACAATCCAATCGTAATGGTGCATTAGTTTTGGGATCTGTAAATAATGCACACAATTTGTCCTTTGTGATTTTTTTCTTTTTCACCGCATCATAAGACAACTTATCTGAATAAAAATTGTGGCAGTTGTTTTTGAAACTATCCCATGTGTTAATTTGTCCTACCACATTGTCAATATTAGATAACAATGATCCTAATGATGTGGCTAGGTTTTGACGGTGAGGATTCATGGCATTAGGGTTGTTTAAAGTTTCTATTAAACCCTGAATTTGTAATTTGTGGTTTGTAATTTCCCCAAAATTTTTTGTTGGGTGTTAGGAGGATGCCTGACAATAGAAGGGGGTGTTCTAGGGATGTTTTTTTCTTCCTCTTCATTTGGGGCTGGATGACGAGATTGATTTGGAGGTAAAGAAACATCTGAAAATGAAAAAAAATAACAAATCAACAATTATCTAAAAAAATAAAATTTACAAAGAAAAAAACCAAAATCAACATTGACTGACCTTCTTCACTCTCCTCCATCATCGATTCAAGGTGCCCGGAGTGTCGAGGACACAAAATTCTCTAAAACGCGAGCGTGTCTTTCCTCGTTCACGTTTTGGCTGCCTTTGTTTTTTTTGTTTTTGCAAATGAATAGCTCTCGGGTTTCGACTATTTTTTTATTCGCATTCGAAACACGAGCATGTTTAGGGTTGAAAAATACAACCCTAAACGCGATCACATTATAACATGAGCCCCAAATTTCACTTTTAACGCGAGCTCGTTTAGGGTTAAAACCCCAAATGTGCACAATACCTCACAAGAAAAAAACATGATATATCAAGAGTAAATTTCAACACATATTGTAAGAGTCAACAAATTTAAATGTTATTAATAAAATATAGGTTGGGACATGTATAAAAATATTTAAAAGCCAAAAAATATGTAAACATATTCACTTCCTTAAGAACTTACATAAATATTATTTTAGAGAAACATAATATGTATTTAGCAAACATAATATTTTTTTCAACCAAGTCGTGGTTGTTTGTGGTGCCTAAAGACCGAAGACTTGTGCTTCCTAATTTTTATGAACCGTAAAAAAAAATTACCACAAAATTCCTTATTTAAATAAATTATTCATCAAAGAGATGAACATAATATGTAGCTCATAATTTTGTACTTTAAAAATATTTGAAAGTTTTTTATATTTTTAATATATTTGTATAAAAATGATAGAGAAACAAGATCTATTTGGAATTTTGTAAAATAATATGTATTGGGATTAAAGACTATAAGTCTTATATCAACCATGTATGATATAGCTTACGAAAGAAAGATTCGTGTAACTATCCATTTTCATTAAGTCAGTAGAGTATCATAGCATCTTCCTCATTAGTGTAATGTAGTATACATTTTGTCACAGTGTGTCTCCGATGTGTTATATTATATTCCTTATGGTGCAACAAAACAACATGATTTATTAAGAGTAAATTTCGACACATATTATAAGGGTAGTAAAAAAATTGATAAATTTAAATATTATTAATAAAATATAGTTGGGGATCTTTATAGTAAGATTCAGAAGTAAAAACTATGTACAATATTCACCATGCCAAGAAATTACATAAATATTGTTTTAAACAAACATAATATGTATTTAACAAGCATCATATTGCTTTTGACCAAGTTGAAGTTGTATATGGTGCTTAAAGGTTGAAGACATATGCCTACTAATTTGTCTGAGCCATAATGCAACCTTGAAAAGTATATGATAGAACTAGGAGTGACATGATATCCGAAGGGGTAGGACTAGGGGTATGCAATGCCTCATAAGTAATTTTAGGAAATGTAATATGGATTTGAATTAAGCCCCCTAAGCATTCTAGGTATATGTGATTTGGAGGCATTACTAAAATACCACCACTTGTCATTGCAAAAGCGCATCGAAGGGATTTTTCTCTTAGGTGACCAATAAGTGGGTAAAGTCCAATTTAATGGTGGAGTAATAACACAAGTGGATGTGGGAAAATTGACAACTGTATATACATAAGAACTCATCTATTCGAATGAATGGATATTTTGTTGCCCAGTCTACCTTAAAATACCTTCCAATTGTCTAGGTAGTTTTCTTCCTTTACACAAATTTATATATTTGAAGAGTAGTATGAATATTGTATCCTAATTGAATCTTTTCATTAGAAATTTTACCTATTGGAGGAATTTTGTAGTGAGGATTATCTTACAGCTCTGGCATGTCATCATCAATTATATCTTCATCTACTAAAATCTTAATTGTTTCTTTAAGGGATATGTTTTAGTTAATTATTTCATGTGGAATACAATTATCAGTAGGGGTTTCTATATTCAAACGCAAACAAGGTTTGATTGTGATAAAGATCTTAAAAATTTAAACTAAAATGATTTAAAAAAATAAAAAAAATTTAATGATAATTTGTTACTTGTGTTAATGTTTGTAGTGGATGCATGTTGGGTCCTAATTATTTTAGTTGGTTGAAATAAATTAATATGCTACTTTTTCTTTTAAATTGATCTACCTTTTTTTCATTATTCATAGAGTCCATTGTACGTATCCGAGTGTAATTTTAAAATAAATCAGTTTTTTAAGTAGAATATTTAAAAATTTACAAACGAAAAGTGAAACATAAGTGTTTGAATCTTAACACTGTGCTACCATCCGAAAAAGTAAAAGGTGCTATCGACCGATAGTGTACACAATGCCACCATCCAACAGGACTATATATGATACCGACTAGTAGCATTGTGTATCCTATCGACCGAAAGCATTGTGTTTTCTATCGAATGGTAGAATTGTGTATGCTAAAGGCCGATATCATATACAATGCTACTGGCTTATGCCATTTTGATTTTCACCTTTTTGAAACAAATACAATAGAATATAATAACAATTTAAAAATACCTTAATGGAAGGTTGCAATATGCATTAGATCTAAATCTTTAAAGCTTAAAGGAATTGTGAGGAATTTTTTATTTGTACTTGATAGTCAAAATTGTAATACGGAATTGTGAATACGTAATTAGCACATATACGAAGGATAATATGGAAAATTTCATTTTTCGTGCTAAAGGAAATTTTGATTAAAATAGTTGGCTATTGGTGTAAATGCTAAGCGAACTGATCCTTAAGTAACTTGTACCAAGAAACTTTAGGCAACCTAGTCTTCATTCCTACCCAAAAACTTCGCCAAATGCAAATTTCTAAAACTAGAATATTCATGAATTAACAAATATTTACCACTAAAATTTATGCTTCTTGAAATCAAGGTATTTTATGCCTCAAACCATCTCCATCCTTCCCATTGCTTAGGGATGATAAGTAACCTAGCTACCCTTCCTCACAAATGTTTCGTATGATAAGAATTCCTCTTCCACTACTTATTTTGAGTCATAATTGCTAGGAGGGTAGAGTCTCATTGATTCTCATAGTGTTTTATGTACGTATTAAAAGGATACGTTGGACCAGTTACAATTTGAGGGAAGTGAGGTTTGTGTTAGTGTAGAATATTATTTTCCTTATATTTTTTTACTATGGCTTATTCCTACACTTGAGGAGTTATCTTGCTTAGGTTTACTTAGTCAAAGGGAGTTACACTTAACCACTATTATTAGCTACTGGGAGTTACTATTTGACAGATTATTCCCCGAATGTGAGTTGCATGCCTATTATAGGCTCTTTTTCCACTATTCATGGAGGAGTTACACATTTACTCTCCTATTTACACATATTCATTTATAATCTATTATTGAGAGTATATTAGAGGATTTTGTAATTAATTATTTTGTGATATTATTGTTTATTTTATTTTAATTGACTTGCAGCTACATTTTCACTTGTTTGACTCGTGTTTGCATTGAATTGGTGCATCCGCTTGATATAGAGATCTTGGTTTAGTCCCCACTAGTTCATTGTAATGTAGTTTTTTGTTCAATCTCATGGTGGACAAAAATCATTGATGACATTAGTAGAGTAGATGAGAATCCTTGGAACCTGCTATAAAATGTAACAATAGTATAAGTACAGTTAGTTTACAAGTTTGACCATAAGGGACACATCCACATTGATACATCGTGCCTAATATTGGAACACATTGGTAATTTAAGGTTCTCCCCCTATATGTGTTACTTTTGCTTAACCTAAAACTTTCAAACATATCTTTTAAGCTTTATCCCATGTCAGATATACCCAATCATGGATTCATTATCTTTTCCAACCCTTTCTCAAAGTACTTGTCAATAAACTAATGGATTTGTTTGAGGATAGATATAAGTGGCTATGTAATTTCTTCGAAGTTGTTATGTTATTTCAACTCTAGAAAGATAGAAATGTTATTATCTTTAATACCGACTCTATTCCTCAATAGTTTTTGCTAACAATAAATTTGTTATCATATATTTTGTTTGTATTTAGAGCTAGGTACA
Source organism: Taxus chinensis (assembly GCA_019776745.2). Taxonomy (NCBI): domain Eukaryota; kingdom Viridiplantae; phylum Streptophyta; class Pinopsida; order Cupressales; family Taxaceae; genus Taxus; species Taxus chinensis. The sequence continues at coordinate 42,240,530 of CM034150.1, forward strand.
TATATAAAAGTGGCTCTGGACTTCCAATAATTGCGGGAATTATTGAATCATCACAAGAATATACCCTGCACCACGAGTTGCATACTTCTCGATCCTCTATAATTGGATCCTCTGCTACCCGAAACCAAGTGTAGAAAAACTAACTGCCGCAATTAGCTCTCTTCACCTGTTTGTGTATACTTCCTATCTCTTCGTCCTCAGTAATGAGATTAGAGCCCATAATCCTGTGGTAAACCCATTTTGGTCTCTCTCTAGGAAGGGAAATACTTTGTATTACGTTATTGAGGCTATTAATGTTGATCAATATGCTCCGGAATTTCTATGGTATCGTCCATTCACTTCAATTTGAAAAAGAAACCATGCCCAATATTGCACTCAGTTTTCTCTTACATTTTACTTCTCGTCATTATTTGATGTTGGCTTTCGTAAAAGTAGGATATTAATTTACATTGTTTATTTTCTATTAGTACACAATCATTTTAGTTCATTTGACATTTAAGGGAAATATATGAACTAAGAAGTACACTATGGATTTTATAAAGGAATTTATTGAGCACACACAACATTTTAGAGAAGATTAAACATTCATTGAAGCACATAATTTTATGTTTAGATAGACATGATTGACATTCATTTGCATGATATTCCAATCATTAAGGTTCTTTTTTTCGATATTGCTATTGTCTTAGGGTTTTTCAAATAATAACATGTATTTGTTTTTCTTTGGTGTATTAAAATCATGAAAACACATTTTATATTCCTCACAATTTCGAAAACATACGAGCGTAATTGCCAAACAATTTCAAGTAGGTAGTCTACATATTTTTTAACAATGTATAGTGTAGATTATCAAAAATAACATTGTGCGCTCTAGATTGTTAAGAATTGAAGTATACAATCTAGAAAAGGAATCTTTAATCATAGTGGATTTTTTATATTAACTATCCACTACTTTTAAGTATACATTTCCATTCTAATTTTTCAACTATTACCAAATTACAAGTTATATCATATAAATATAAACCTTATATATTAACTGTTTTTAAATTTAAAATTGATTCATTAGGCTTCATTATTTAATGTAATTAAAAGTAGTTATTCGAAATATATTTGATCCATTCATATGTTGAAGTCACCAAATCTTGGTAAAAAAGAAACTTGCTCTTGTAATTAAAAGGGGAAAGCAAGAGAGCCTTTATTCAACGTGGAGTAAACTACCATCAGAATGTAATTTGGCAAGAATGCAAAGGTTTACGAAAACACCTAAATTATTATTAATTTTTTAATCACCTACAACGTAATGATCAAGATGCTAAGGTGGAAACTACCTTGTGTTTCCTTTATTTAATATTTTGTTCTGAATGGACTTGTGAGCTATTTGAGGGGAGATTAATTTGTGCATGTACGGGCTGATAGTCTACAATTCCCTAGACACCACAAAAGTAATGAATGGACTCAAGTGTCACCTAATTTATTCTGGATGACAGAACAACATGCGGAGTCCAACTGTCCAAATGTAAAGTTCCTTATCTTAACATTTCACCAAACTAACCACAAGCTATTGGGTGAGTAGGCTTGTGACAATTTTAACTGAAAAATAGTTCACACAATGGTTAACGACAACATAAGGTTTTATGTCTACACAAACTTGACTGTTTGACTCATATTATAGGTACCACCAACCACGTGTAGACACAAAATCACACACTTGGGTACATTTCTAGGTCCTAATCACATACTACTATTCATATGATTCCTAAGAGAGAAAACTAGTAATCGACATATATCTGTGGCCTCTTTTCTGTATTTCTTGTTTCCTCTCTGGTCTTACACACCCCAAAGCCCAGTCTAATATTCATTATTTTATCTGTCTTGACTTTGGACACCACCTCCTAGCCAGGATGCAAGTGCCCAGGTGCCCTCATCCCGTCTGGATGCCCCTGAACTCTTTGTATCTTACTTTCCTCTTTTATCTTTTAGGAATCACCCTTTTAGTTTTCAATTACAAAATTCAAACAAGGGAATCATATAAATACAAAGCTATGTGAAAATAATAAAGGATCAAGCTCTAAGTATCTACTATCATCACCTAAAGTTACATTCAAAGGCATTCTAATAGCATCAAAGCATCCATCTAGCACTCACTCAAGGGACAAGGGACTGCATATTCTGCATACACGCATAGGAGGGACAATTCATTTTTCCATCCATGCATCTATTTACACTACTACATCTAGTTATCACTCGTTATCAAGTGCATCTTGCACAAGAGCCACCTAGGGTACGATTTATACAAACATGCACAAGAACTACATGGAGTTTGAGATGTAGTACAATGCTTGGCCATAAGTTCACTCTATCCGGTGGCCGTCGGGGTCAGTCCACTCCCCATTTGTATATTTTAATTTTTAGGATTTGATGTGTTTTAGGGTTTTTCAGATTATCTCTCTCTTTGCAGGTTACAGGTGAATATAGTGATCATCTAGTGAAACACATGCGACAAACAACGAAGGTTAGTGACCACCTTGCAACACAAGAAAAATAATTTTCTGACCATTTTCACAGTCACAAGCTCCCAACAAAGGTCTCCATTACCCATGTACCCCTTATCCATTTCAAGCGCCCTAGTCCAGGTACATTCCGATAACTCCAAAATTTACCAAGCACAATTGCGACAATTTGATCCTCTTATTTATCAGTCTTCCAATCCAATATACTTCGGGATCAATTATGCAATCAGTTAAGTCTTCTATTCCCTCTCTTGTACCTAGGGTTTCATTTTATCTAGCTTATTAATTGGGCTAGATCTATAATTTATTTCTTATTTATCATATGTGACTCTAAAATATATAGGGTTTTACAAATTCCATATTTGTTAAATCATTTGGTGAACCCATCACTCAAACCCAACCTTGCTTCTAGGTATTTTGTCATCTTTTTATCATGGATCAATCTTATGGACCATTTACTGAAGCCCACCTTCAAGAGCTCAATGATCATCTTGTAGGACATCCCCAAGATATAGATATGCTTTTATTCACTGCTCATGAGGAGGCCACCAATCTTGCTGAGCTTAATGTTCCTACATCCATCCCCGCTTCGATACCTATTGCTACTCAACCCTCATACTTCCACTCTTCCACCTATTTATTTTGTTCTCGTCTTTTTTCCTTCTCCCTCCAACCACTGCACTTCACCTCTTATTTTTCACAAGTAGAAAGTCTCTTCCACTGGCACTCAAGACTTAGCCTCTCTATATCAGGATCTCCAAGTTCAAATCCATCAACTGCAGCAAGCTACTTCTCATGCATCTCCATCTCTTGATTCCAATTTTCTACTTCATACTCCATTTGCACCTGCCATTTCCACTTATGCACTTCATCCAAATTTTGTCACTCCCAAGCTTCCCACCTTCAATGGCCATGGTGATACTCAAGAGCATAAGAATTTTATGTAGCATGTCTAGATTATGCAGATGATCATACTTTACTAGTAAAACTCTTTCCTAGAAGCCTCCAAGATTATGTAATGCGTTTGTTCTACAATCTACCTGTCCATTCGGTAACATCATTTACGCATTTAGCCAATGCTTTTCTCACACATTTTTCAATCAATATTGGTTCTAAGATATCATATGCTCAACTCACACAAATTAAACAAGGATCTAATGAGCATATATCAAACTATGTTTTACGATATAAGAACAAATTAGCTAAGATGTCTAATGTGCTCGCGGACTCTGAATTACAAGATCTATTTGTCCAAAGTCTCTTACCGCCTCTATAAGAGAGTGTCATCTTTGAGATATCTCTATAATTTGATCAACTATGCTATGCTCTTAATATACACAAAAGCAAATTGTTATCAATGGGAAAGCTTAAATATCATGACCAGGCTTCATCTTCTGCTCGGTTTCAAAGAAAATTAACTTTCAATCCATCTACTAAGCCAGCTGAAGAAAGATCTACAATTAACATCATCTCTACTCCTACAAAGCTTCAATGACAACCTCCAAAGCATACATTCACAAAATTGCATTGTGCTCCACATATTATATTGTCGCATCTTGTTGAGAGCAATCTTATCATGCTTCTTCCGCTTAATCTGGATCCATCTCGACCTAAAGGACATAATTATAGAAAAAATATTAGATATGACTATCATCAACACATTGGGGGAATTCTATAGATTGATGTTTCAAACTTCGACATCTTATTAAAGATCTCATTGACAACAATGCAATCGAGCTCCCTGAGCCTTTGACATCTACATCAGTCAATGAAAATAAAAATCTAAAAATATTTAATAATCCTCTCCCTAATCATGACAAACAAGTTGTTGAATCTTCAGCTAATCATACATATCGTGTCATGCCTCCTCCTTCATTGGGGGCTCTTTATTTTCTAGTTGCTAATGCTAATGCATATCCACCCTTCATTGCATTCTTTGATCATGATTATCATGCCACATTCTCTTCTAACACATTACATATTCACGCTTTTATCGAACCTCATGCTATCAATAATAAAATGATCAATCCATCAATTCATATGAGTGTGTGTTCTATTGCACTTTTGTTTATTATCAACTATCCACTCTCTCATATTGCATATCTAGTTCCCAAATCTTATGGTTACGTTAGGATTTCCGTTACAGTTGGGCTTCTCACCATGCTGGTGCCATTCTTTGTGGCTACTTCAATCAAAGGTTTTAACATGCTCTTGGGTCTTCCTTGGCTCTGTGTCGCTCATGTTATCATTTCCATGAACCACTTGTGTCTAAAATTCATTCACAAAAAGAAAGTTATCACCATCAAGGGTGTTCCTCCATATGCTCCATGTCTGCAACCTACTCTTGAGGTTGTCATTTCCCTCGCTAGATAATATAGGTACTCAAGACCTCTCAAATATAAAGCAAAATTTTCTCCTAACTCTCCTATTCGCACACAACCTACTTGGTCTCATCGGTCCACTAGTCCATCTCATTAGCCTAGGTCCACCACTCGGATGACGCCTTTATATATATATACATCACCTTTGTGGTCTCCATCACATAGGTGTATGTCACCTCCGTAGTTTCCTTCACATAGGTGCACATCACATTCACACTCCCCTTCACATAGGTGCACATCACCTTCGCGGTCTCCTTCACATAGGTATACATCACCTCCGTGGTCTCCTCCTAGGTCTCATGCACATAGGTCTCATTTACTGATACATCATTTGTCTCATACATCACCAATCTCAGAGCATGGTCATGTGCCTTTATCTCCGACAACATCGGGTGGAGGACCCTTTGCCTTCACTTTTTCAGATAGCTTCTACATCATTATACACTTGGGGGGAATCATGCTTACTTCCCCCCTCTTAGCATTATCAGGTGTCTTGCATTTCTACTATTACGCTCTATGCTTCGCATCTACTCTCTCTCATGCATCTTATGCACAGTGATACCCACAACTTGTATCATCATTACTCTATGACACATTCATGTGCTAAGCTTCACACTTGACTATTGAGGGCGCACTATATCCATGAACCTCACATCACACACTGACACATTTCACACTTTGCAGAATTCATGACACATCTCTTCTAGAATCAAAATCTCATACATCGCACTACCCTGTGACCACTCTAGTTCCACATGGTTCATACTCGACGCTGCTGAGGGTCTAAATCTGAATTGAAACCTTCATTCACGACTTTATGCTTTATGCTTCATTGATCTATCTTTCTAATGCACACACAATTCAAACCATTTACCGATGACCCACTCTTGTTCTATGGTTCATTCTTGATATGTCGAGGGGTATTTTATAAATGAATCTCATCTTATACTCATTCACATTCACTCGGGAGCATGCTGCTCCTATCACATCTACTTTGCATTCCATTCCATTCACACTCACAACATGTTACATATCTTGGTTGCAATTATTCTTGTTTTCTTATACTCACATGTTACACTTTGCTTACTTTATTTTCATCCTAAACATATAATTTGTATGTCATTATCTTTTCTATATACACATGCACATTCACTTGTTCTCTAGTTGTAAATGCAGAATTTCATACATATCTTTACACATAGCATGGATGCTTTGCACTTGTACCTCTTACTAGTCCTATGAGGAGATCCTAGGGGCATCTAATTTCGTACACATATACATGTGCTATTGTTTCATTTTATACTACTTCTTATTCTTACTAGCACACTAATTTATTCAATACATGCATGCTCTTGACATACTTTTTATATCTTTCTAACATGCTAACAAGTGCTTCATGTGTTCAACATTTTCTTTACAGGAACTATTTTCCACTATGGTTGTCTGATACTTTGCTTGCTATTATTTTCCATTGTTTACCATTATATGCTATTGTTTGCAGGCTATTCCCTATGTCTTGTCTTGTTCATTACTTTCTATGCTTTTGGTCACTTTGGCCTTGATTGTCTTATGACATTATGAGTGATGTCCCATGTTTGAAACCCTGTTTTTCGACAGTCTACATTGTCTTCACTACTTTCTTGTTTCACATTGTCTTCTATATGCATGTTTGTATCTTATTGTCCACTAACACATGTTTTTAGCCATTTTGTTTACATGTACCTTTGGTTTCCACCATGCACATTCCCTCCCCCTATAGGGCATTAATTTCATATCAACATTGGTCCTCTCCTTTGGGCTGCATCCTCCTAGCTACATGTCACATGCATCCCAAACGAGGCGGGGCACACGTTAGGTGATTCAGTCACCCCATTCAGTAGCTCATAAGCTTTAGTACGAGGCCTACACAGTACAGGAACAAAAACATAGTTACAGTCACAGAAGGACCCTAATTCTAACTTAGGTCCTCAATTTAGCACAAACACCAGTCACCAAATACAGACATGAATGCCTCTGGACACTCCTGACCTTTCCTTGGAACCTATGACTAGGGGCAGTTACAATATTTTTCTCATATCAACATAATTTTCGGTAGTTTACAGAGCAGTTTACACAACATAGACATAGTCATCCAATAATCAAAATGCATTTTACCTTCATTTTCTACTTGGATCGAACTGGGTCGAACTAGATCGAACACAAAACAAAGAAAGATCACACCATTTGCAATGGTGTATAGATTTAAGGAAGCAAGTTACAAGGATGGAGAATAACACTAGACCTTTCTCCCCAATACTCTTATTCTACCGTGGTGTGAGATCAGCCCAAAAAGATCACACTTAGCTATGAGATCTGCCCAAAAAACTCATGTTCTTGGTGTGAAATCACCCAAAAAAATCACACTTGTTCTACTATCACCCCATTTTAAGGATCTTTTTTATGCTTTTCACTTAACACAAATTAGGTACACATGTTTTTTATCATTTTCAATCGTCACGGATCAGGTGCACTATGTTCCTTTTACTATGTTCCTTTTTGCATTCTTACATAATTTTTACATACTTGAATCAAATTTTTCACATATACACGAGTTTGATTACTCTTTCTATCTTATTTTAGCAGGTCCATCCTTATACGCAACAAGAATCTCAACCCCACATCAAATGAAAATGACAACAATAGGTACAAACATGGTACATAACTCATACGCTTCACCCCTAGGGTCACTTCCTCTTACCTAGCTTAGACTTCCACACTTCATTTTTATCAATCCACACTTTTTCTTATCTCCTCGGCGTGATTTTGCCTTTAATATACATGGTTATCAAGTATACATTTTTTATCTACTTTATCTTATCAAGTATTCACTCACTAACATAAAGTGGAGGAAAATGTAAACATAGAAAATCACACACTTTGGGTACATTTCTAGTTCCTATTAATATATTACTATTCATATGATTGCATAAGTGAGAAAACTATCAATTGAAAACTACCTTTGGCCTCTTTGTATGTGTTTCTTATTTTCTATTCTGGACTTGCACTTATGCCCTACACAACCTAATATGACACTTTACTAAACTTTATCTTTCTATGAGTCTAGACACCAATGCCTAGCTAGGATGCCTCATGCCACTTTGGGTTCCCCCGACCTCTCTTTAGTTTACTCTCTCATTTTTGGTCATATTTTAATCTTTTGGGCAAATCTTTTTTTCTTCCGGGTCATCCTTCTGGTTATTCACTTGTGAAATTAAAGCAAAGAGAATCATATAAATATAAATTTATGTGACCATACTAAAGGACCAATCTGTAAGACATCTATTATCACCACCAAAGGTTTCATTCTTAAGGACATTCTAAGAGAATCAAAACATCCATATTGGCTTCATTTAGATGGAATAAGGGACAACATTTTTTGCATACACACATAAGAGGAGAAGTTAATTTTTCCACCCACACATCTACTTACATTGCTACATATAGTTATTACCTGCTATTAAGTTCATTTTTCATCAAGAGTTACATAGGGCATGATTATTGCACACACACACACACACACAACAACTACATAGATTCTGCAAATGATAGTTTAGTGCTCAGTTGTAAGATCACTCATTTAGGTGACCGTCGGGGTCATTTCGACTCCCCATTTACGTGGGATTTGATTTGTTTTAAGTTTTTTCAGGTTATCTCTCTCTTTATAGGTTATAATCGAATATAACAATCATCCAGTGACACATAGAAGACAAAAAATGAAGGTTAGCGATCACCTTGTGACACAAAGAGAATCAGGTTCCAACCATTTTCGTATTCATGAGTTCCAAACAGAGGTCTCTAGCGCCTACGAACCCCCGACCCATTCCAAGAGCCTTGGTCCAGCTTATTTCGGTACTTACAAAATTTACCATGTATAGTTGTGATAGTTTGATCCTCATGTTTATTAGTCTTCTAGTCCAACATACTTTGGGATTAATTACAAAATCAAATAATTTTTTTATTCCCTCTCTTGCACCTAGGGTTTCATTTTTATCTATCTTATTGATTGGGTCATATCTATACTTTATTGCTTATTTATCATATGTGACTTTGAAATATCTAGGGTTTTACAAATTCCATATTTGTTAAATCACCATGTCAACAATTATTTGAACACACCAGTAAGATAATCCTTTCCCTTTCATAATATGGTAGAATATGTGGAGATGAGATATTTGGGTGTAGGATCACCATAAGGTTCATTGTCCCAAAAGTTCTCAAACGTATTATCATTCTCTAAAATTGATGATAAAAAAATGAATTCCTCTCTTGACATTTTTCTTGGGGTGGAAATGATTGCAATATTCCAAGATGTATTAGTTTGAGTCAATATTAGGATGTCGAGGGTGATATCTTGTGAACAAAACCTTATGAAACCAAATGAACAACTTGCACACATCTAGGTGCACTTGTATATGTTATGGAAGGTGTCATCTTTTTGCACACCTATCTTGTACCTTCCCAGTTACATTGGTCGAGTGATGTCCCTTAAGAGCCTTGAGAATAAAAAACATTAGAACTTTGATTGTCAAGTTATTACAAACCGTGGCTCTTAAGAGCCTCTTGTCTAGTCTTACATCTCAATTTTAGGCCTTTATTACAAAATTATCTCTTGGTTATTCTTCTCTCTAGCCACTTTTCTCATGGTGGTAGCAAATGCAATGTGCCAAAACTGTTATTGTGATTAAGTGTTAGGGTGTGAAGGGTGATATCTTATGAATGAAACATTGTGGTACCAAATGGACGCTCCCACATGTCTAGGTGGGCTAATATATGCTATCAAAGGTTTCAATTTTCTTCCCATATATCCTAGACCTTCCTAGCTACATCGGTCATGTGGCATTTCTAAAGATCCCTAAGACAAAAAAATTCAAACTTTGATGGGAAATTTCTCACAAACTGTGGCATCTAATAACATCTTATCTAAGCTTATAACTTATTTTTGTGTATATCTACAAAATTCTCTCTCATTTTCTAGTTTTCTCAAGGACATAGCGAATGCAACATGCAGAAAAGCATGAGTTTGAGTAAATTTTTGGCTAACTAAGGTGATATTTTGTGAACAAAATTTTGTGGCACCGAATGGATGGTGCTTACATGCTTGTGTGGGATGTTATACAATATTAGAGGCATAATTTTTGTGCCCAACTATATTATACTTTCTTGGCTATATCGATTGAGAAATGTCTCTTAAGTTCCCTAGAACAAAAAAATGTCAAACTTTGGTGAGAAAATGCCAACAAACTATTGCACCTATGAACCTCCTATCCGAGCCTACATCTTGGCATCAAATATTGTCTCAAAAATTATCTCTTGATTTTTCTCCTCCCTAACTGATGTTCTTTGGGTAGTAACAAATGAAACGTACCAAAAAGCATCAGTTTGAGTCAATGTTAGGGTGTATGGGGTGTATTCTTGTGAATGAAGCCTCCTAGCACGAAATGGATAATGCCCAAACACTTGAGTGGGTTGTTATATAATATGGGAAGTGTCATTTTTATTTTCAACCATCCTGGATACATTAGTCGAGCGACATCTCTTAAGAGCCCTAAGACTGAAAAATTGTTTAGCTTTAGTGTGTAAGTTCTCACAAAATGTGGCACCTAATAATATCCTATATGAGCCTACATCTTAGAGTTGGGACTATATAAAAAAGTGTCACTTGGTTTCTCTCATCTCTGGCCAGTTTTCTCCAATTTTAAGGGACAAGTTGGTTTCATGAAGAATCAACACACCCATGATTATATTTTCACTTTGACCTATATAAGTTACGAATCGAAGGTTAAAATTGCAAGGTGTAATGTTGTTTTGTATATCTTCACAAAAAAATTGAAATGTTACTATGCCGTCCTTTTTCTACTTATTGATGTAACATGAGCTTGCATGCCAAAATAGAATGATAAGTGATTTAATTATTTCTTGATATTTATAGAATTCTTTTGAATGCTAACATTATTTAGTACATGATATATTCATAACTGTTTAGATGTAAATGAAATACATCTATTTTGTATTTATAGACATATTAAACAAAAGTTAGGAAAACATTCATGTCAAATCGACATAGAAAAAATAGAATAATATGGATGAGTGCACCCTGACTTTGAAAAATAAAAAAGATGGGATGAGGAGTGGCACTATCAGTCCATATGACATTCATGTATAAACTTAGAATGAAAGAGATGGGGAACACAAAGGGGATGAAAGAGGAGGTCATGAAGATAATTGAAAAACACATAAATAATGTTCAATTTAAATCAATTGATGAAAAGTAAAAATGTACACAAAAAGGTGCAATTTAACAACTAAAAAATACCAAACATTCTTTCAATTTTTTTGGATTACTACAATTACATTAATATGTTTTTTAATAGCAATACAATGAAAAAAATTGTAAGTGCGATGAAAATAGAAAATACCTCACAACAAAAAACATGATATATTAAACATAAATTTTAACACATATTGTAAGAGTCACAACAAATTTGATAAATTTAAATATTATTAAAAAAATATAGGTGGGAAAATGTATACAAAGATTTTAAAAGCTAGAAAATATGTAAACATATTCACTGCCTTAAGAACTTTCATAAATATTATTGTAGACAAGCATAATATGTATGTAGGAAGCATAATAGTTTTTCTAACCAAGTCGTGGTTGTTAGTGGTGCCTATTGGCCGAAGACCCGTGATTCCTCAATTTTATGATCCTTAAAAAAATACCACAAAATTCCTTATTTAAATAAATTATCCATGAAAGAGATCAACATAATATGTAGCTCATAATTTTTTTTTAATATTTGAATGTTTTTATATTTTTGAATATATTAGTATAAAAAGGATAGAGAAATCAAGATCTGTTTGGCATTCCGTAAATAATATGTATTGTGATTAAAGACTGCAAGTCTAAAATCAACCACATGATATAGCTTACGAAATAAAGAGTCATCTAACTATCCAATTTCATGAACTCAACAGAGTATCATAACATGTTCTTCATCAGTGTAATGTAGTCTACGTTTTGTCATAGTGTGTCTTCGATGTGTTATATTATGTTCCTTATGGTTCAACAAAACAACACAATATATTAAGAGTAAATTTCGACACATATTATAAGGTTCACCAAAAATTTGATAAATTTAAATATTATTAATAAAATATAGGCGGGGACATGTATAATAAGATTCATAAGGAAAAAATATGTACAATATTCACCATGCCAAGAAATTAGTTAAATATTGTTTTAGACAAACATAATAATTATTTAACAAGCATCATATTGCTTTTGACCAAGTTGAGGTTATATATGGTGCTTAAAGGTTGAAGACATGCCTCCTAATTTTTCTTAGCCATAATGCAACCTTGAAAAGTATATGATAGAACTAGGAGCGACATGTTATCTAAAGGGGTAGGATCAAGGCTATTCAATGCCTCATAAGTACCTTTAGCTAATGTAATATGGATTTGAATTAAGTTCCCTGAGCATTGTAGGTATATGTGATTTGGAGGCGTTATAGGGTTCATTTCAAGAAGTTACATCTGAAAAATTAATTTAGAAATTTTGGAGAATCTCAAAAATCAACTTTCAAATCATTGGAAAATTTCTGAAAATATGTTTCATGGAAAAGGAAATTTCACAGAGAGCAATTTTCCTTGGTTTTGAAAAGTATATTGGGAAGTTTAGCAATTAGCATGTAGGCTGGTTGGGAAGGATGGTCAAGTGGGTTGGTTGGGTAGGTTAGGCGGTTGGAAATTGAGGGGTTAGGCGATCAAGGGTTGGATGGGTGGGTTGGATGGCAAATGGTTGGACGGGAAGGATGGATGGCTAAGGTTTTTCGAATGGGTTGGACGGGGGTTGGACGTGTTGGTTGGATGGTTGGGTAGGATGGGTTGATTATATGGAAAAGGGTTGGATAGGTAAGGGGTTGGACACGTGGTTTGGACGGGTAGGTTGGATGGGTATGGGGTTGGACAAGTAGGTTGGATGGGCAAGTTAGACGACTTAGGGTTGGTTGGCAAAGGGTTGGATGAGGTAAGGGTTGGAAGGGTGGGTTGGATGGGTAAGGGTTGGATGGGTGGGTTTGGTAGACATGGGGTTGGATGGGGGATGGACTGTTAAAGGTGTTGGATGGCAGAGGGGCTACACGGCTATGGGTTGGGTTGGTGGTTGGACGGTTCATGGGTGGGACGGTTAAGGAGTTGAACGGAAAAGGGTTGGACAGTAGGTTGGTTGCTTGAAGGGTTGGATGGCTAAGTATTGGATGGGTTCATTAATTATGGGTTAGGCGGCCACATTAAGCTAGCCAATAATTTTCAGCCACATGTCCTTTGACCCATTAAAAACCATATAAATACCCCTATAAGGTTCATTTCTTCAGTTTTCTACGAAAATTTTCAATGCTCTGAGCTCTCCAATTTTCAAAGTTCTTCCAAATTTCAACAATGGAAAGCACCACATCTAATCCTACACAAAAATTCCACTACAAAAACCTCATTTGCCCAAAGATTGTATCCCTTCTGAAAGAAAAAGACGCACAAAAGGATTGGCTTGAAAAATCAGAATTTACCGAGCTTGTGGAGATGCCCCAATTTGATACTGATACTTCGGTGCTTGATTATCTTCTCACCTCTTACAACGAGAATGATGGAACATTTTCTGTTCTCTTGGTGCATCCGAGATGTCATCAAATTTCATTCACAAATGAACCTGTAGATGTATATCGGTTAATTGGTTTACCATTTGAAAATAAACCACCTGTTACTACAAAGGTTGTCCTCACATACGAAGACAAAAAGTTTTTGGAGTCTCATTACAGTGTGCAGGTTGATGGTAAGTTTATTATTTTTAAATTCTTTTTCTCTTAACATTTGTCCACCACCCAATCCTCTAACATTTTTTATGTTATTGCAGCTCCTCTTAATCGTTCACCATGAGGCCTACTTCTTCATGGTATTACAAACTAATTCTTTCTTCCAGTTGCATCATTTTTTCAAGCCAAGATTGTATTACAGGGAATATATGTAGACATTCTGTATTGGACAGTTCAATATTTGTTGTGGACACTAGAAGGTTGAAAATTTGATTGGTGGACATATTTGTCCAATCGAATAAAAACATATGTCTCCCATGTGTGTGTAATGGAAATCAATCTGATAAATCCAAGACTGTATTCTCTTGTTGCAATTTTATTATTGCTTTCTATCAGGAAGCGTTCTACGAATTTCAGAAATCTAAAATTCCAACTGCAATCAATGATAAAATGATTGGTCTAACTCTTGAAGAATAACAAGTAATTGTTACTTTTACAGTTTTCTTGTTATAACGATTTCAAATTCAATATTTTTCAATAAAATAATAATCGTAATATTTTTTATTGCAGAGAAGAATTATTGTTGCAATAACTCATAAGGAGCCAATTGCTTGAGGAAAATCCCCTACAGAGGTCTTTGTTGATTCTGACATGGATTCATCAGAATCAACACCAGTAAGACCACCTCGTCAAAATCGACCTAGGGGTCGCTATGTCCATCATGTCTACCATCACATTTAACTACAAGTATGAATTTTCTTATTGATATAATTAACTAATTTAAACAACTAATATAGATTATGTAATTAGTACTGTATTTTAATATTTCTATTGTTCTTTTGTTGCATTTAAAAACTACTGAAATGTTTGATGATGATCAAACTCATTCTGAATCACAAGATCAAAATGTTACGCTTGTGTCTCCAAATGTGCAAGGTAAATTGTAATATTTAATTTTGTGTGTTTTATTATGTTACTACTTTTTAGAATTTACAAGGCCTAACCATATAATGGATTCTAACAATTTGTTATTTGCATCTTATAGGTAATATATCTTCTGAGAACATTCCACTTACAAGGAGGCCACCAATACCACCAATACATTCAGCTCAAAGAAAAATAAGAACTACAAGTAAGAATATAAGGTTTCTTGCAGAATCAGCTAGAACAATTCATCCTGCAACAACAGAATTTCTAGGACTCTCGCTAGGAGGTGTTTTAAGTGTAACGGCCTCACAACTTTTCAACAACATCACCCTTGATGAGGAGTATTTGGGGTTCGATACTGGCGATGTTGACAAGGGAAACTATTTTGACACTCATGATATGATTCAATCTACTCCGCCTCAACCACAACAACAACAAAATGTGCATGATGCACTAGACAGTGAATCTCCTCCTCCTCCATCAAACGCTCCACAAATAGATGATGAAAAGACACATTTTATACTAGAAAATATGATATCAGATAGTATGGGGGCAACAATTCAAGAGGTTGTAATGTCTGATGTGGATTTGGTGTGGTCTTGGGAGAGGAGACAATTTTTTTTTATAAAATAAATAAATACAAGATACCATAATCATGATCAAAGGAATTCATTGTTCACTGCCCTAGAGAGCCAACCGGTAAGGCAGGATGTTTTGCTAATCAAAACTCAGTCAGGGAAAATTTCCTATGCTAATAATTACAACGATGAAATTATAGACATAATCTTAAACATGTTGGAGAATTTGAATGCTCAAACACAAGCTTACTACAACAAATGGACAAAATACAAGACAAATGTTTTAATAGCAAATGCTGAAAAAGAAAAAGTTGTGGTGAGTGGGATTTATGTTTTACATACAAAATCCTAATATTATAAGCACTGTAATATATTTGTTTAACTTATCTAATAAACTAAAAATTTGTTATTTCTGTTTTGCAGGAAAAATATGAAAATTTAAAGAAAGAAGCAATTGTTTTTGAAGCACATTTAAAGAATGCCCGCAAAATCCTGAATTTTTTTATACAGTTGAAGGAAAAACTGATAGTAATAAATAAACAAAATAATACATTGAGAAGAATAATCAAGGAGCATAAGATGGATCTAGAAATATTACTGAAGGAAAAGACAGATGCAGATGCAACACTTTTGACAATAGGAGATGTAGCGAGGGAGGAACTAAATATTCTTGAAAATATCAATACCGCTGCATGAGATTTGCAGGCATCAGGATTTATAGCAGATAGCTCTTTACAAACACAGCATATTCCTCCACCTCTAATGCAAGAAAAATATCAAGCTTCTCCTGCTACATAAGAAATTCAATATGTTAGTGAAGTTCACCATGTGACAAGTGTGTTGTCACAATTCTGACACTGGCGTAGGAATTAAAAGATAGTGGCCAACCAATTTTTTTTTTATTCCATGAGGCAGACGTAAGGACAACTATGATTCAGAATCATAGGTAGAAAAGAGGATGACCTCGTAATGTGTCCTTATATGACAGAACTTGTCCGGAAGCTTTGACAATATGTTAGTGAATGTTCACCATGTGACAGGTGTGTTGTCACAATTCTGACATTGGCGTAGGAATTAAAAGATAGTGGCCAGCCAATTTTTTTGTTTTTATTCCATGAGGTAGACGTAAGGACAACTATGATTCAGAATCATAGGTAGAAAAGAGGATGACCTTGTAATGTGTCCTTATATGACAAAACTTGTTCGGAAGCTTTGAAAATGTATTGATAACCCCCTTTTTGTAATTGTATTGGCTGACAATGCTTTATGAATTTGTACTTTTCTTCATAAAGTAATCCACCACCTGAGAGAACCATTTCAATAGTTCTTTGGGAATTGGAATTGTAATTATGATGTTTCAACAATACATAATACAATTGATGTTTCTGTCTCTTTGTTTACGTAAATGTTGCTTAAATTTACTTGATTTTGTTTATTTAAATAATTTACGTTTTTGATTTCTTGCAGATGTAAAATAAATCAATTAAGAAATATAAAAGATCGATATTTTCTTATTTCAGTTTAAAAACCAAATATATATATAAAAAATTAATATTGCATTTATTGAAAGTTTCAATCCTTGTATGAAATACATCAATAGTTATAATTCATTACATTAAATAATTGTAATGAAATCTATTTGAATTGAAATAGTCATGGATCAACACTTTCATTCGTGTCTTGGAAATCAACTGTAGCATGGTCTTTAGATGTGTCTCCATCCCCTGGGTCAGGTAGAATGTTACTAACTCCTCTTCTTTCTGCTAGTGAATTCCATAATGTGAGTGCTCTATCATAAGGGAAAGAATCCATTGAGTAACGTGATACATAAAACCTCAGACAAATTTCTAGATTCTTGTCCAATCTATTTTGAACTTCCGATTTTAAAAAGGATAGTGAACTGAAAACCCTCTCATCTTCCATAGAACCTAGAATCATAGTTTGACAGAGTTCATACAACTTAATATACTCACTCAAATCTTCACTTAGAATACTACTAGAACAAATATCCTTCCAAATCCTTTTGATGGCACCATAATCCTGTGGGTTTTGTAGAAGTTGAACTTGTCTTATCATAGTATTAGCAAAATCCATTGACTAGGAACTAAGTATTTTTCTTTGTAAAATACCTTCAACAGAAACTTCATTTATCTCTTCAGTCTTAGAGAAATGGTCAGTTAGAACACCCATGTTTTTGACAAATAAATGACTAATAGATGTATAAGGTTTTCCCCCAAAAAAATTCCAAAACTGTGGATTTACAACTCCCATTGCTTCAAGAATTTTATCATTTTTGAATCTTTCCCAGATGTCTTTAGCTAACGATTCAGAGATCTTTCTCAACTTATTCCTGGTTTCCATTAATATTGCATCATATAAATTCCATGTCACTTTTACTTCTTCTAATTCCTAGACAGCCATATCAACTCTTTTTTGGAACATATGAAGTGGAATCTCCTTTCCATGTGTTGTAATACACATATGATCATGTATATTGTATTTTAAAAAGCACCTGGGATTTTTCAAATCTGTCAATGCATTCCAGTTTTCAAAAGTAGCACCCTGAAAAATCCCATCAGAAATATATAAACTTTCGAGACTCCAACACACACGTCTTCTAAGTCTTATGAAGTCTTTTATGTAGAAAGAACGATCTTGTGCATGCTTCGTTAAGATATTAAGCTCCCTCAACATGGGAAAAATACCACAGAGTGTGATTAAATTTTCTATGTCTGTTAGATGGCACAATATATCTTTAGCTTTATCTACATCCCTATGGTATTTATACATAAATCCTGTCAATGAAGGATATTCATCAAATATTCTACAGGTAGGTTCATACATAGATATCCATCTGGTATCTACATCTTTGAGAAGCTTTTTTCCCTCTGTCAGTCCAATTGCAAATTTTTGAAATTCCAAAATCTCTTTGGACTGCTAGAATAATAAGCATGCAACTCACGTATCAATTCCTCCACTCTAGCTACATTTTCAAATGTACTCACAATTTTGTAAGCCAGATTCATTTCTATGGCCATACAATGGACAACAATTATATATGGAGCAACATTTATTTGAAGTCTAATGCAGAGACCATTTCTGGCTCCCTGCATTACAGCTGCACCATCGGTTCCGACACAAACTAATTTTGTTGCAATGGTGAAGTCATCCATTCCAACAACATCCTTCATATTTGAGACCACCAATTTATAAATATTTTCAGAATTACAATTCTCAGTCATTTTATGAATTGCTAAGAGGTGTGGAGTTCTTATTTCATTAGCAAATGTATAAACATGAATACAAATCCATGAAGTATTATCAACTATAGTAACCTCATCTATTGAAAGGGAAATATACTTAGCCTTTTGAACACAAAGTTTCAGATCCTCTTTTTCTACTAGAGATAGACAGTTTGAAATTTCCCAACCGCTTGTATCTGACCAATGAGATTGAGGAACATTTTGTAGACCAATAAACTGATATAAAATTTTATTTTCTCTTAAATCTGACATCAGTCTTCCCCTTTTCAATATATGGAATATGATAGCAAACTGAATACTTTTTGCATGTGTTTCTACCTCCAAATATTTTCTCAATCTTGCTACTATGATCCCACCTTTTTCATTCACATATTTCATAGATTTGTGTTCCTTTTCATATTCTTCTATGTATGTGACATGTAAACAATCTTTTTCATCTTTCCATTTATATGTTCTGACTATGTTGCCATCCTTTTACTTTTGGGAAATGTATATTTTCCCACAATGCTTTTCAATTGTGTCTAGTTTGAGTTGCATCGTGTGATCCTTCCCTTGTTTCCAACCACATATTTTGCATCGACATTGTGTTGGAACATCATTACCATTTTCAGTGTACATAGGTTCAGTAAATAGATATTTTTCAGCCCATTTGAATTGGAATTTCCTTCCAATTGTCCAGTTTGCCCTCTTTGTTTTGACATATTTTCTTTTTTTTCTTGGGGTTCAACTTCTGCATTTTGGCTCTCAACAGGAATATCTTGATTCTCATGTCTCCTTTTTCTCGAAATAGACCTTGGAGTAGAAGCTTCCTCTGCTGGTGTATCATGAGAATTCGATGAATTTTCTTGTTCTTTTATGTCATTAAGGGACATAATATTTTCCTCAACATATAATGGATCATCAATATCTTTAAATTGATTATTTTTTGAAGGAATTTCTGAAATGTCTGCATATAATTCTATAAAATTGTTACAAATATAGTATTAATTTTATCTATAGTTAAATTTTTACATAGTACAAAGAGTTCCAAGAGTAGTATGAAAAACATAATTATTAAATAATGTAAGATTAAATAACCTGTAAATAGCACATGCCACATACCGATATTTTCAGCTGATGTAGAAACCCCCTTCATTTTTTGTGATTTTCCAAAATAACCAAGAAAAGTATTTCTTGTATCCATGGCTGAATTAGTTACCTTCTTACCCTGATTTCTAGTATCCATGACTGCTTAGGGATGGATCTTATGTTTGAAGGCTCTGAGATTGGATGGTTTAGGGTTATACGGTAGTGGTTGGACGGTAAAGGCTTGGAAAACTCTGTGGTTGAATGGAAAAGGTTTGGATGAATGAGCGGTTGGAATGCTCTCGACTAAGGGGTTGGACATATGAGGGGTTTCTGCTAGGGTTTGGATGAGGTGTTGGATGTTTTAGGGGATGAGGGGCTTAGTTGGATGAGGGGTTGGACGGACTGAGGGTTGGATGGATGAGGGTTGGACAGATGAGGGGTTGGATGGTCTAGGGTTGGACAGATGAGGGGTTGGACGGCTCAAGGTTGGATGGCTAAGGGTTGAAAGGCTCAGTGTTGGACGGCTTAGGTGTTGGACGAATTAGGGTTGGATGGCTGAGAGGTTGCTTATGTTTACTTCGGCGAATATGCACGTGAAATGATTCGAAATGGTGGAAAATTACATTCATAAGATCTTATATATGTGTAAAATCTAGGTGAAATGAATAGTATAAGGGACATGTCAGTCAATTTTTTTGGTGAATAAGTTGGCTATGAATCAAAGAATATTCACCAATTCAAATTTCCATAATCCTCGATTTTCATGAGATCACGAAAATTCACCACTAAAAATTTCCCTGGGGCATTACTACAATACCACCACTTGTCGTTGCAAAGGCATATAGAAGATAATTTTATTTTAGGTGGCCATGGAGTGGGTCAAGTCAAATTTAATGGTGGAGCAATAACACAAGTGGTTATGGGAAACTTGCGAACTATATATACATAAGAACTAATCTATTTGAATGTATGGATATTGTTTTTCCTAGTCTACTTTACAATACCTTCCAATTATCTAGGTAGTTTTCTTCCTTTACACAGATTTATTTATTTGAATAGTACTATGAATATCGTATTCTAATTGAATTTTTTCATTAGAAATTCTGTCTATTAGAGGCATTTGGTAGTGAGGATTATCTTCCACCACTGGCATGATGTCATCAATTATATACTCATCTACTCAATGTTAAGTGTTTCTTTAGGGGATCTGTTTTGGTACTTGTTCCATTTTTGTTGGGAATTGTTATCCCGGTAACTGACAAGGGCAATTTTACCAATAACCCTATCCGAAACTTTTGTTCCGATCCCTTGTTAGGGATCCCTTGCATTTGGACCGTTTTGCCAAATACCTTCCCCGAGAAATTGGTTTTTTCCGAACTTAGTATTTTTGGTCTTTTGGCTGGGCGCATGGAATGACTATGTAACATCAACTTTTGATGTGCCCCCTTTAAACCTTTGGTGCATATTTTCCTATGTCAATAGGCATTTTGGTGCGCCTTGATATGTTGAGTCTTTCCTGCGAACGCCAAGGTGCATGCGCCTTCGTGTCAACAACACTTTTGTTGCGCCACTTTTCGGTGCGCCAAAGGCGCACATATTCTATGTCGACACCACTTCCGGTGCGCCAAAGGCACACATATCTTTGTGTTGTCAGACACTTTGGTGCACCAAAGGGCGCATGCTTCCTTATGTCGATAATGCCTTTCATGCGCCCTTTGAAAAGTTGGTGGCGCATTTATTACTTCTTCGCCTATATATAGGCGCGTTTGCGTTGTCATTATCACCAATGCAAAACACGTGATATTTTCTCTGAGCTTGTCAGTATCTACCCTGTCGCTTTCAACACGTTGTGGACCCATTCTCACGCTTTTTCATCATTTATATCCGGGTAAGTGGTTTTCAGTCTTTCGTGCTTTTTGTTTTTGTGGATTTTGATGCTAGATGGATTAGTAGGATGAAGAGAATAGATTATGATCTTTCCCCCCCCCCCTTTGCTGTCGTTCCACATTTCCTCCTCTTTCCAGATCTGCTGGAAGAAGAAGCTCTGTCCTAAAAAAGATGTTGGCTTGATGATCCTTCTAGGTATTGCACTCCTTCATATGAACCTTGAGAAAGCTAAAACTTATGTGGAAACCCCTCTGAGAGAATGAACAGACCTAAAATTCATTTTCACCTGTGGCGCATAAACTTGCTATGCAACATCAAAAATAGTTGCGCCTTTGGTGCATCTGTCGCCTCTGTTACATCATAAAAAGATGCGCCCTCATGGCACATTTCTCTCGCATGTTGCAACCGCTTCCCGTGTGCCCCCTTAAGCACATCAAATTTGGATGCAACACAAAAGATTCGTGCGCCCTTTGGTGCACCCAGCATCCATGAAACACCCCTTTCATACGTGCTAAGTACAAAGCTATAATGGCGCAGGTGCATTCCTCATTACAGAAACATCATGTTGTGTAGACCCTCTGCGCCGTGCCAAGTTACCTTGGCGCACGAAAGTTCATGTTACACAAACAATACATGCACCTTTGGCGCACCAATTTTCCATGCAACATGAAAAATACATGTGCCTTTGGCGCATCCGTCCCTATGTAACACCAAATCTCCATGCGCCCTTTACAAAATGTACCCTGCAGTATCTATGCGCCATGTGCCTTTGGCGCTGATTTAACCCTTGCAACACCTTTTTTCTGTGCGCCTTACCTATTTAGCCCTGTAAGCTGCATCTTTCATGCGCCCTAACGCCCGGAGCCTCTCAAAATCGCCTAACTCCTTTCTTGTGTACACTTCAATGGAAGATCAATACTAATACAACCTTTTTGCGTTGGGTCTCCGCTTCTTCTTCGTGCAGATCAGCAATTAGCTCAGAAGAACATATGTCTACATCAAGCAAGAGACCTACCAATCCAAAGGCAAGGCCAAACTTACAGAAGAAGAGATGAAATATAAATATCAGAGGGTCAGAATGCCTATCTCCCAGGCCGAATGCGACCTAGACATCAGAGACTCAGAGTTGGGTCACATGATATGGAGGAATTCTGGGGTCAGGACTCAGAAGGTAACAGAAGTCCATGGATGGACAAATTAATGGGTAGTGCCCTACACTTCGCTGGAGGAATCCCAGTCAGCGCCGTCAACAATGAATTCATGATGGTGGTTTCCCGATGCTACAACAAGGACACAAGGTGTGTCATAAATGACAAGGGCGAGGTCATCATTAACCTCACTGCCCACCACTTTGAAATAATACTCGCATTCCTCATCATCGGCACTTTGTGGCATCAGCCGAGAGGATTTGTATTTAAGGCCTGGAACGATAACGAAGATCAGTGCATGCAACTTATGAACGAGGGTCTATTTGAAAACAAAAAGGTAGTGACCCGATTGGCCACAAATCCATTCACCGCAATGATTTTCGGAGGAGCTCAGTGATACCATCACATTCCCTGAGCAAGGTCTTTGGGCTTCCTGACGCCCACTTTTTCCATAAATGGATGTTGCGGTACTTAGAGACCATGAATAAGAATATGCCCGATCAGCGCTTCGAATGGGCAGAGATTATAAGTAGCACAATCTCTGAACAGCTTCAACAATTCAATACAACAGGGAGATTCTACATGAATTCCTATGTTGTTTACGCTGCAGCATCAGAAAGAGACTACCCAGGCCTGATGTGGAGTGGGGTTTGGCCTCAGGTCAAAATATATGAATACCTACCCAGAGTTGAGGCTGGAAAATAGCCATCCCTCAATTCACAAAGATCAACGATGTGTTTTTCTTACCACATCATCTGCCTGTTGAGGCTAAATATGACTTACGGTCGCACGACCAAGAGCATAGTGGCGGCCAATGAGAAATGGGGGGCCCTATTTCACCCAATTCCCACATTCACTCTCTGAGGGAAGCCAACTTCTGGGAGAGCCAACTAGACTGCCAAGTAGCTGGACCCCAATGCTGATTCTGCTAGAGCTGTCAAGGCATCTGATCACCTATCAGGAGAAGTGCCTCAAAAGAACGAAAGTGGTGGAACTCCTTTCCCCCTCACAGTTGGGCAGATAATACATGCCTTACCATCACAAGGCCAAAGGACATGTTCCTGAGATTGGAGCTTTCTTAATTTGAAACATGATTTCCTGCCAGACCTACCTGTCGACCCAAGAAGTTGTGCTACCAAGGGTTTAAGCTAGATCCAATCCACATCCCTCAGATCGAAGACATCTACATCGACGACATTCATGAGGTTGACTCAGGAGAAAGGACCATTCTCGCTTGCCTTAGCAGAAATCATCCAATCACGGGGTAGCAATTTGTCCCCAAGGCTTCCAAACTACGGAGGATGAAGTAGACCAAGTATATACTAACACAGATGGGGGACAATTGGTCTTTTTCCAGCCATTGATAGAACTAAGGCACCTTAGACGATTGAGGATTGGGTCAAGGAAACTCTGCGCAGAACAGAGCATTGGTGCCGGATGAACGGATTAATCTACCTCGGGGTTGATTTCACAACCTCCCCATTGGGTAACGCACCTCCTCGATCTAAACAACAGCCTAAAGGCAAGGGAAAAGGCATAGAGGGTGAATCCAGCACCACTCAAGAAGAAGCTCCTGAGAGTCCTCCTTCCGGCACCCGAACAGGTCATAACTCTGGTTACGCCAGAGAAAGAAGCAGAAGAGGATGTTCCAATAGGCCCATCCACTCAGGATGTCGGCATTGCTACAACAACCGAGGTCCCTTCTGTCCCTTCTTCTTCTCTTCCTTCCCCTCCTCGAGTGACTCAAGCGACCATCCCTTTGGTCGTGTCCTCTCCCCCTTCTTCTACTATTCCCCCCCCCTTCTTCGTCTATCTTCTCTTCCCTCGATCGGATCTTGGTTTCCCCCCTCCATTTCTTCCCTTCCCTCATCTCTGAGCTCCCTTCCCTTCCTATGTCTTCCTCAGCTGCAGTATCCCTTTCCTCCCCGTGGGCACTTCTTCGGCTGTTCTCTCCATGCCGCCGCCACGTGTCTCCACGTTTTTCCCTTCTTCTACTGCAGCTGCCCCCTTCTCTGTTTCCGGCCCTTCTCCCATAAGTCCAGCCTGGATCTCCCAGCAGTTAAGTCAGCAAAAAAGGAAAGTTCCCATCGCTCCGATGGACTTTTCTGTAATCCCATCTAAGGGGGCAAAGAAGCAGAAGCCCGTCACACGCTTCTCTCAAAGTGCTTCGGGAGAGAGGGTAATGGAGATCGCGTACCCCCCAATCCTCTCAAGGAGAAAAAGGATCTGTCTCCGACAGATTATACTGTGACCCAAGTCACAATGGGGACGTCTTCTGAAAGCCTTCAGGGGGAGGCCCCCTTTCTGCAGTTGACGCCCTCTGCAAGAAGCTTCAGGAAACAAAAGAGGAGAAAAGGCAACTGAAAGAGAAAAATAAATATCTGCTCCAAGCCTTACAGAAAATGGGCAGTGCACCTCCCACAACTGCCGCCGAGACTTCTGAGCTTCTGAGCCAGGAGAAAATTAATGAATATGCAAAGATCGGTGAGCAGGGTATGGGCCGTTTCCGCTTGGAGGAGCCAGATCCTCAAAGACAGTGAAAAAAGTAATCGCCAAGTTCTCTGACTTGTATTTGAACATCAACAAGGTGAATAAAGAGCTCCAAGCGTTAGCGGGACCCATATCGGAAGAGCTGGAACATGCTAGACTGCAGCACGAGACCTTTCAACAAATGTTTCGACTGTTCAGTCGAAGATCTGGTCAAGTTCGGCGTCTTCGGCCATCCCAGGGCCCTCAACAAAATCATGTCCACTCTGGATTACGGGTGGATCAGCTGGAATTTGTCCTAGAAAAGATCGACAAGGTGAAGGAAGAAGCCCTGGACGCGATGCACCAAATGGAACGATCGTTCTCAACATGTTGCCAGGGTTGCTTACTCCTTCCTTCACTTTAAGAAAAGCTGATGAAACCATCCAGATCTTCAAGGAGATCGTTTCTCGAGGGATGGGGCCAGAGGTCACTTTTGACGCAGAGTCTATCAACAACCTGCTGGCCTGTCGGGACTTCATTGGGTTACTCATTGAAGCGAAAAAAAAAAAAGACCCCCATATCAAAGCATGGTCATGGCCTTTATCTCCCCCCCGAGAACATCGGTGGCAGGGACCTTTGCCTTAACTTTTTCACGATAGCTTTATACATCATTATCACACTGGGGGGGGGCATCGGCTTCATCCCTTCCCGCCTCAGGCATTATTAATGTGTCTTGAATTTCTGACATTACGCTCTATCTTCGCAATCTACTCCGTCATGATTCTTATGCACAGAGTGTGATAACCCCACAATTGTATCATCATTACTCATGGACACATTCATGTGCCTAAGATTCACACAACTTGACTATTGAGGGACGCCACTATATCCATGAACCTCACACACTACACATTTCACACTTTGTACATTCATGACACATATTCCTAGTATAACACACTACCCTGTGACGCATTCTAGTTCCACAGTTCATAATTGACTATTGAGTGTCTAAATCTGAATTGAACCTTGCCTCTTCTACACTCTATGTTTTATACTTCATTGATCCATAGCTTTATTAGCAACACAATTCAAACCATTTACGATGGACCCACACTGCTCAATGGCTCATTTTTCTTGACTGCCGAGGGGTCTTTTATAATTAGTATCTCATACTCACCCTCCACATCACCCCCCAACCTTACCCGAGGCGGGCACAACACTCACCTGCACCACCTACCGCACCCTAACAAACTGCATACATTGTTATTCCATTCCATTCAATTCACAAAATGTTTGCAGCATCCTTTGGTTCCACACAATTATTGGTACCGCCCATTGTCTACTCCTCACCTGTTACACTTTACTTAATATGTTAACACGAATACTAGTATTTCTTTCTTTATCATATAACATGCACATTCAATTTTTCTCTAGTTGTAAAGGCACACAATACACTCCACCCAGATCTTCCACAAGTCCCCCCCATAGCGGATGCTTTGCACTTACTTTTACTAGTCAAGTGAGGGCTCCTGGGGGTATCTACTATTCGTACACATAACATGGTTATGTCGTTTCATATTACTTCTATTCTTAATAGCACACTAATTATCAATCAGTATGTAGTCTTGGACCATACTTTTTTTTATCTTTTGAACATGCTAATGGGTGCTTCATGTGCAAAAGTCTATTGTAGGACAACTCATTTCCACCATGGTTGCTGAACTTGTTGTTTGCTATTATTTTTAATTATTCCCATTAATGCCTTTGTTGCAGGTTCTTCCCCTAGTCTTGTTCTACTTCATTGTTTACGCTTTTGGTCGTTTTGGCCTTGATTGTCTTGAGACATTGTGAGTGATGTCTCATATTTTAAACTTGTTTTTTGGAGTCTACTTCATCTACATTATTTCTTGTTTACATTGTCTTATATATCATGTTTGTATCTTTTTCCACTAACACATATTTTTAGCCATGTTGTTTTGCAAATGTGCTTCTGGTTCTCTAATCATCACATCCCCTTCACTGCAGCCCGGAACCCAATTTCAAATCAACATTAATCCTCTTCTTTTGCGGCACCGCGTCCTCCCCCCCTCTAGCAACCCTGTCACATGCACCCCACAATGAGGGAGGACCAGTACTGGCGTGAATCAGTCAACCACCCATCCAGTCGCTACAGCCGCCCCCCCTTCACACCCTATAGGCTGCACCCCACCCCCTCCCAGTACAAGAAAAAATTAACGTACCAGTCACAGAACGAATCCACGATACACTCCACCCCCCACACCTTGGCGCTCATCAGTGTAGCAAAACACCCCCACCACGTGCCCCACCCCACCCGATATAGATACAACGCATGTGAACCCTGGACCTTTCCTGGAACCTGACTACCCGGGCAGCGGCAGTTACAATAGTTTTCTCAATATCAACCTACCATTGCACGGTAGTTTACAACGCAGTCTTACACCCCAACACTAGAAAATAGTCCACCTCCAATAATCAAAATGCATTGTATCTTCATTTTCACTACCTTGGATCGAAACTCGCCCCCGGTCCGCCCAACCTAGCTCCCCGAACACACACAAACAAAGAAAGTCACCCACACCCATTTCCGCCACCCATGGGTGTATCGCTTTGGCCCAGAAACCCGCTCTACGGATGGGAGAATACACCACATAGACTACCTTCACTCTCCCCCCAACACTCTCACCTATGCACCGAAGTGAGGATTAACCCCCCAAAAAAAAAATCTGCTCTTACTACTGACGTCACTCCCCAAAAAACTTGCCCCCTGTCTTGGGTTGAAATCCCCACCCACAACACCCTCCCCCCTTGCATGAGACCTCCGACCCCACCCAAAAACATTGTTTTTACCCAGTAAACAACCCGCTGCCCTGTTTAGGACTCACTCCTTTCCCACTCACCACTTGTCAATCGTCACCCACGGATAGCCCGTGACATGTTTTTTTTACTACACCCCGGTTTTTAGATTTTACTACACCCCTTTTTCTCAATACTGATTGCAATTTTTCAACCCCAATATATCACCCCCAAGGAACTGCCTGGACCCCTCACTCCTAACTAATCTCCCCAATCCTTCCCATTCTCACCAGGCCTCCACTCCCTTACTACACCCCGCTTCATCCTCCCCTACCTCACCAGTGGAACAATGCACCCCCCAGGGAGACAAAACACCTTGCGCACCCCAACACGCCCCATACATACTGCTTCCATCGAACGGGTCAATCCCTCTTCCTACACCCCAACCACCCCTTACCACCACTTCATTTTTATCCACTTCACGCTTTTCTTGTCTCCCCTCGACCCCTGCGTTCACAACTCGACACTGCCAGACAAAATGGTTCCATTAGGTCACTGCCCATCTCCATCTTACTGTATGTTATTGCAGTACTCACTCAACAACTAAAGTGGGCGGGGCACAATGTAGCCCCCCACCACGACCATCTACCCCACCCACCCCCTCTCCCCCCCCCTCCCTCACCCCCCCCCCCCACCCCCAACCCCCCCCCGTCCCTCGCACCCCCCGATTGAAACATCATGCACTTGACGGGTAAAATCTCCGAGTGGTCCCCCACACCTCACCCTACAATCACAGTTATATTCATATGATTGCTAACCGCCCGAGAAAAACTATTAATTGCCATCTTCCATATTCCCTGGCCTCTTTACCCTATTTATTGTTTCCTATTGGTCTTGCAACCACATAACCTCGTATGTCATTTCCCTATTTATTTTCCATGGACTCCTGGAAACCAACGCCCCTAGAATAAGCCCAGGATGCCAACAATTGACCCAGGGGCCACCCCACACACATCCCTTTCGTATCCCTTAATCGCCTCTTTTATTTTGGGCATCTGTTTCTCGGGGTCGGCCTTTTTAACGTTTCTCCAAAATTATGAAATTCAAACCACACATAATTCACCCCCACCTCACCCCCCTCCCCTTACCCCTCTCAATACCAACAAATCACTCGTGACCCATCAAATAAGGACCACAACGCTATATACCACATACGCATCCATCACACCGGCAACGGCTCCCTGCAGTCAAAGGAATTCCATTCTCAAGAGCCAATCACAAGCAGACCTCCATCTCTTACAATCACGCCTACGACCGCGACAAGGGACCTACCATTTTACTTTGTTCATACACACGCATAGGAGCGGCCAAGTTCATTTTTCCCCACTCCACACCACCACAATCCTATTTACATTGTGGTATCAGTAAATACTCAGTGCACTTGCCCAAGAGCCCACCTAGGCGCACGATTCTACCCCCACCCCCCCCACACCACACACAAGAACCATAACATGGAGTCTGAGATATCCTAGTTGCAGTGTGTGGTAAATAAGTTCACTTTGTCGGGTGACCGTCGGGGTCATTTCGACTCCCCCTTTATGGGAATTTGATTGTTTTAAGTTTTGCAGGTTACTCTCTCTTTATAGGTTATACATCGATATAACAATCATCCAGGACAACATAGAAGACAAAAAATGACAGGTTACGCGATCACCTTGTGACACAAAGAGAATGCAGTTCCCCCCAACACATTTTCGTATCATGAGTTCCAAACAGAGCGTCTCTAGCGCCTACGAACCACCGACGACCCATTCCAAGAGCCTTGGTCCTACTTATTTCGGTACTTTAAAACAATTACCATGGATAGTTGTTGAAGTTTGAATCCCTCATGTTTAATTAGTCTCTAGTCCAACATACTTTGGGGATTTAATTACCAAAATCAATAATTTTTTATTCCCTCTCTTGCACCTAGGGTTCATTTTTATCCATCTGATTGATGGGTCATATCTATACCTTATTGCTTCTTTATCATATGTGACTTTGAAATATCAGGGTTTTAAACCCGAATTCATATTTGTGAAATAACCATGTGTCAACAATTATTTGAACCACACCAGTAAGATAATCTTTCCCTTTCTAATATGGTTAGAATATGTGGAGATGAGAGATTTGGGTGTGGATCACCATAAGTTCCTGGTCCCAAAAGTTGGGCTCTCAACGTATTATCAGTCTCTAAATTGATGATAACAAAATTGAATTCCTCTTTGACATTTTTATTGGGTGGAAAATGATTGCAATATTCCAAGACTGTATTAGTTTGAGTCAATATTAGGATTGCGAGGGTGATCTCTTGTGAACAAAACCCTTATGAAACCAAATGAAAACAACTGCCAAACATATAGGTGCACTGTTATGTTATGGAAGGTGTACTTTTTGCACACCTATATGTACCTTCCCCAGTTAAATTGGTCGAGTGGAGTATGTCCCTTAAGAGCCTTGAGAATAAAAAAAACATAGAAACTGTGCTGTCAATATTACAACACACGTGGATCTTAAAAGAGCCACTCTGTCTAGTCTTAAATCATAACCAAAACATCACCCACCCCCCCCGAACCTTTTTATGCAGGGGGGGCCTTTTTTAAAAAATTAAACCCAAAATTATCTCTTGGTTATTCTTCTCTCTAGCCACTGTTCTCATGGTGGTAGCAAATGCAACGTGAAAAAACTGTTATTTTGATTAAGTGTTAGGGTGTGAACGGTGATATATTACGAATGAAACCTTGTGGTACCAAATGTGTGCTCCCACATGTTTAGGTGGGCTAATATATGCTATCAGAGGTGTCATTTTTCTTCCTATGTATCCTAGACCTTCCTAGCTACAATCGGTCATGTGGCATCTCTAAAGATCCCTATGATAAAAAAGTCAAACTTTGATGGGAAATTTCTCGCAAACTGTGGCACCTTATAACATCTTATCTAAGCTTATAACTTATTTTTGTGTCTATCTACAAAATTCTCTCTCATTTTCTAGTTTTCTCAAGGACATAGCGAATGTAACATGCAGAAAAGCATTAGTTTGAGTAAATATTTGGCTAACTATGGTGATATTTTGTGAACAAAATTTTGTGTCACCGAATGGATGGTGCTTACATGCTCGTGTGGGATGTTATACAATATTAGAGGCATAATTTTTGTGCCTAACTATATTATAACTTCTTGGCTATATCGATCGAGAAATGTCTCTTAAGTGCCCTAGAACCAAAAAATGTCAAACTTTGGCGGGAAAATTCCAACAAACTGTTGCACCTATGAACCTCCTATCTGAGCCCACATCTTGGCATCAAATATTGTTTAAAAAATTCTCTCTTGAATTTTTTCCTCCCTAACTGATGTTCTTTGGGTAGTAACAAATGAAAACGTACCAAAAAGCATCAGTTTGAGTCAATGTTAGGGTGTCTAGGGTGTATTCTTGTGAATGCAACCTCGTAGCACCAAACAGATAATGCCCAAACATCTGATGGGCTGTTATATAAGATGGGAAGTGTCATTTTTATTTTCAACCATCTTGGCTACAATAGTCGAGCAATGTCTCTTAAGAGCCCTAAGACCAAAAAATTGTTTATCTTTAGTGTGTAATTTCTCACAAAATGTGGCACCTAATAATATCCTATATGAGCCTACATCTTAGAGTTGGGACTATATAAAAAAGTATCACTTGGTTTCTCTCATCTCTGGCCAGTTTTCTCCAATTTTAAGGGACAAGTTGGTTTCATGAAGAATCAACACACACCCATGATTATATTTTCACCTTGACCTATATAAGTTAGGAACCTAAGGTTAAAATTGCAAGGTGTAATGTTGTTTTTTAGATTTTCACAAAAAATTTGAAATTTTTACTATGCCTTCCTTTTTCTAGTTATTGATGTAACATGAGCTTGCATGCCAAAATAGAATGATAAGTGATTTAATTATTTCTTGATATTTATAGAATTATTTTGAATGCTAACAATATTTACTACATGATATATTCATAACTATTTAGATGTAAATGAAATACATCGATTTTGTATTTATAGACATATTAAACAAAAATTAGGACAACCTTCATGCCACATCGACATAGAAAAAAGAGAATAATATGGATGGCAGTGCACCCTGACTTTGAAAAATAAAAAAGATGGGATGAGGAGTGGCACTATCAGTCCATATGACATTCATGTATAAACTTAGAATGAAAGAGATGGGGAACACAAAGGGGATGAAAGAGGAGGTCATGAAGATAATTGAAAAACACATAAATAAGTCCAATTTAAATCAATTGATGAAAAGTAAAAATGTACACAAAAAGGTGCAATTTAACAACTAAAAAATACCAAACATTCTTTCAATTTTTTTGGATTACTACAATTACATTAATATGTGTTTTAATAGCAATACAATGAAAAAAATTGTAAGTGTGATGAAAATAGAAAATACCTCACAACAAAAAAACATGATATATTAAGCATAAATTTTAACACATATTGTAAGAGTCACAACAAATTTGATAAATTTAAATATTATTAATAAAATATAGGTGGGAAAATGTATACAAAGTTTTTAAAAGCTAGAAAATATGTAAACATATTCACTGCCTTAAGAACTTTCATAAATATTATTGTAGACAAGCATAATATGTATGTAGCAAGCATAATAGTTTTTCTAACCAAGTCATGGTTGTTAGTGGTGCCTATTGGCCGAAGACCCGTGATTCCTCAATTTTATGATCCTTAAAAAAAATACCACAAAATTCCTTATTTAAATAAATTATCCATGAAAGAGATCAACATAATATGTAGCTCATATTTTTTTTTAATATTTGAATGTTTTTATATTTTTGAATAAGGATAGAGAATGCAAGATCTGTTTGGCATTCCATAAATAATATGTATTGTGATTAAATATTGCAAGTCTAAGATCAACCACATGATATAGCTTACGAAAGAAAGAGTCATCTAACTATCCAATTTCATGAACTCAGCAGAGTATCATAACATGTTCCTCATCAGTGTAATGTAGTCTAAGTTTTGTCATAGTGTGTCTCCGATGTGTTATATTATGTTCCTTATGGTTCAACAAAACAACACAATATATTAAGAGTAAATTTTGACACATATTATAAGGTTCACCAAAATTTTGATAAATTTAAATATTATTAATAAAATATAGGCGAGGACATGTATAATAAGATTCATAAGGAAAAAATATGTACAATATTCACCATGCCAAGAAATTAGTTAAATATTGTTTTAGACAAACATAATAATTATTTAACAAGCATCATATTGCTTTTGACCAAGTTGAGGCTATATATGGTGCTTAAAGGTTGAAGACATGCCTCCTAATTATTCTTAGCCATAATGCAACCTTGAAAAGTATATGATAGAACTAGGAGTGACATGTTATCTAAAGGGGTAGGATCAAGGCTATTCAATGCATCATAAGTACTTTTAGCTAATGTAATATGGATTTGAATTAAGTTCCCTGAGCATTGTAGGTATATGTGATTTGGAGGCGTTATAGGGTTCATTTTAAGAAGTTACCTCTGAAAAATTAGTTTAGAAATTTTGGAGAATCTCAAAAATCAACTTTCAAATAATTGGAAAATTCCTGAAAATATGTTTCGTGGAAAAAGAAATTTCACAGAGAAAAATTTTCACTGGTTTCGAAAAGTATGCTGGGAAGTTTAGCAATTAGCATGCAAGTTGGTTGGGAAGGTTGGTTGAGTGGGTTGGACGGGTTGAAAATTGAGGCGGTTGGGTGATTAAGGGTTAGATGGCTAAGGGTTGGGTGGGTGGGTTGGACGGAAAAGGGTTGGGTGGGAAGGTTAGATGGCTAAGTTTTATATGAATGGGTTGGATGGTTATGGGGTTGGATGGGTCGGTGTTGGTAAGGGGTTGGGTAGGTGGGTTGGATGGGTTTATTGGACGACAAAGGGTTGGATGGGTAAAGGGTTGGAAAAATAAGTGAGGTTGGACGAGTAAGGTTGGACGGGTATGGGGTTGGATGACTAAGGTTGTATGCGATGGCTAAGGGTTGGTTGGCAAAGGGTTGGACGAGGTAAGGGTTGGAAGGGTGGGTTGGATGGGCATGGGTTGGACGAGATGGTTAGTCATCTGAGGGGTTGGACGGGTAAGGGATGGACAGTTAAAAGTGTTGGATAGTAGAGGGTTTAGATAGATATGGGTTGGGTTGGTGGGTTGGATGGTTGACGGGTTGGATGGTTAAGGAGTTGGACAACAAAGGGTTAGACGGTGGGTTGGTCGGTTGAAGGGTTGGATGGCTAATGTATTGGATGGTTTCATTAATTATGGGTTAGGTAGCCACCTTGGCTAGCCAATACTTTTCAGCCACGTGTCCTTTGACCCATTTAGAACCCTATAAATACCCCTACAAGGTTCATTTCTTCACTTTTCTACGAAAATTTTCAGTGCTCTGAGCTCTCCAATTTTCAAAGTTCTTCCAAATTTCAACAATGGCAAGCACCACATCTAACTCCTACAAAAAATTCCAATACAAAAAAACCTCATGTACCCATAGATTGTAGCCCTTCTAAAAGAAAAATATGCACAAAAGGATTTGCTCGAAAAATTAGAATTTACCGGGCTTGTGGACATGCCCCAATTCGATACTGATACTTCAGTGCTTGATTACCTTCTCACCTCTTACAATGAGAATGATGGAAAATTTTCTGTTCTCCTGGTGCATTGAGACGTCATCAAATTTCATTCACAATTGAGCCCGTAGATGTATATCAGTTAACTGGGTTACCATTCAAAAATAAGCCACCTGTTACTACAAAGGTTGTCCTCACAGACGAAGACAAATTTTTTTTGGAGTCTCATTACAGTGTGCAGGTTGATGGTAATTTTATTATTTTCAAATTATTTTTCTCTTAACATTTTTCCACCACCCAATCCTCTAACATTTTTTTCTGTTATTGCAGCTCCTCTTAATTGTTCATCACGAGGCCTACTTCTTCAAGGTATTACAAACCAATTCTTTCTTGCAGTTGCATTACTTTTTCAGGCCAGGATTGTATTATAGGGAAGATCAATAGACATTTTGTATTGGCAGTTCAATATTTATTGCAGGACACTAGTAGGTCAACAATTCGATTGGTGCACATATTTGTCCAATCGAATAAAAATAGATGTCTCTCTGTACCCACAATGCCAATCAATATGATAAATCCAAGACTGTATTCTCTTGTTGCAATTTTATTATTGCTTTCTATCAGGAAGCATTCTACGAATTTCAAAAAGCTAAAATTCCAACTGCAATCAATGATAAAATGATTGGTCTAACTCTTGAAGAACAATAGGTAATTGTTACTTTTACAATTTTCTTGTTATAACGATTTCAAATTCAATATTTTTCAATAAAATAATAATTGTAATATTTTCTATTGCAGAGAAGAATTATTGTTGCAACAACTCATAAGGAGGCAATTGCTTGAGGAAAATCCCCTACAGAGGTCTCTGCTGATTCTGACATGGATTTAGTAGAATCAACACCAGTAAGACCTCCTCGTCAAAAGTGACCTAGGGGTTCGCTATGTCCATCACGTCTACCATCACATTTAACTACATGTATGAAGTTTTCTATTGATATAATTAACTAATTCAAACAACTAATATAGATTATGTAATTAGTACTATATTTTAATATTTCTACTGTTCTTTTGTTGCATTTATTGTATTCAGAAACTACTGAAATGTTTGATGACTATAAAACTCATTCTGACGCACAAGATAGAAATGTTACGCTTGCGTCTCCAAATGTGCAAGGTAAATTGTAATATTTAATTTTGTGTGTTTTATTACGTTACTACTTTTTAGAATTTACAAGGCCTAACCGTATAATGGATTCTAACAATTTGTTGTTTGCATCTTGCAGGTAATATATCTTCTGAGAACATTCCACTTGTAAGGAGGACACCAATACCAACACATTCAGTGCAAACAAAAATAAGAACTGCATGCAAGAATATAAGGTTTCCTACAGAATCAACTGGAACAGTTCATCCTACAACAACAAAATTTCCTGGACTCTCGCTAGGAGGTGTTTTAAGTGTAACGACCTCACAACTTTTCAACAACATCACCCTTGACGAGGAGTATTTGGGGTTTGATACTAGCGATGCTGACAAGGGAAACTATTTTGACACTCATGATATGATTCAATCTACTCCACCTCAACCACAACAACAAAAAAATGTGCATGATGTACTGGACAATGAATCTCCTCCTCCTCCATCAAACGCTCCACAAACAGATGATGAAAAGACACATTTTATACTAGAAAATATGATATCAGATAGTATGGGGGAAACAATTCAAGAGGTTGTAATGTCTGATGTGGATTTGGTGCGGTCTTGGGAGAGGAGAGAATTTTTTTGATAAAAGAAATAAATACAAGATACCATAATCATGCTCAAAGGCATTCATTGTTCACTGTCGTAGAGAGCCAACTATAAAGGCAAGACGTTTTGCTAAATAAAGATTAGTCAGGGACAATTTCCTATACTAATAATTACAACGATGAAATTATAGACATAATGTTAAACAGGTTGGAGAATCTGAATGCTGAAGCACATGCTTACTACAACAAATGGGAAAAAGACAAGAAAAATGTTTTAATCAAAAATGTTGAAAAAGAAAAAGCTATGGTGATTGGGCTTTATGTTTTACATGCAAAACTCTAATATTATAAGCACTGTAATATATTTGTTTAACTTATCTAATAAACTAAAATTTGTTATTTCTGTTTTGTAGGAAAAATATGAAAATTTAAAGAAAGAAGCAGTTGTTTTTTAAGCACATTTAAAGAATGCCTGCAAAAGCCTAAATTTGTTTGTACAGTTAAAGGGAAAAATGATAGTAATAAATAAACAAAATAATACGTTGAGAAGAATAATCAAGGAGCATAAGATGGATCCAGAAATCTTACTAAAGGAAAAGATAGATGCAGATGCAACACTTTTGACAGCTAGGAGATGTAGCGAGGGAGGAGCTAAATATTCTTGAAAATATCAATACTGCAACATGAGATTTGTAGGCATCGGGAGTTATAACAGATAGCTCTTTACAGACATAGTAGATTCCTCCACCTCTAATGTAAGAAAAATATCAAGCTTCTCCTACTACATAAGAAATTCAATATGTTAGTGAAGTTCACCATGTGACAGGTGTGTTGTCACAATTCTGACACTAGCATA
The DNA here is from genome assembly GCA_019776745.2 of Taxus chinensis. Taxonomy (NCBI): domain Eukaryota; kingdom Viridiplantae; phylum Streptophyta; class Pinopsida; order Cupressales; family Taxaceae; genus Taxus; species Taxus chinensis. The sequence continues at coordinate 42,277,680 of CM034150.1, forward strand.
GGAATTAAAATATGGTGGCCAACCAATTTTTTTTGTTTTTTATTCTGTGAGGCAGACGTAAGGACAACTATGATTCAGAATCATAGGCAGAAAAGAGGATGACCTTGTAATGTGTCCTTATATGACATAACTTTTCCAGAAGCTTTGACAATATGTTAGTGATGTTCACCATGTGACAAGTGTGTTGTCACAATTCTGACACTAGCGTAGGAATTAAAAGATAGTGGCCAACCAATTTTTTTTGTTTTTATTCCATGTAGTAGACGTAAGGACAACTATGATTCAGAATCATAGGAGGAAAAGAGGATGACCTCGTAATGTGTCCTTATATGACAAAACTTGTCCAGAAGCTTTGAAAATGTATTGACAACCCCCTTTTTGTAATTGTATTGGCCGACAATGCTTTATGAATTTGTACTTTTCTTCATAAAGTAATTTGCCACCTGAGAGAACCATTTCAATAGTACTTTGGGAATTGGAATTGTAACTATGATGTTTCAACAATACATAATACAAATGATGTTTTTGTATCTTTGTTTACGTAAATGTTGCTTAAATTTACTTGATTTTGTTTATTTAAATAATTTACGTTTTTGATTTCTTGCAGATGTAAAATAAATCAATTAACAGATATAAAAGACATATATTTTCTTTTTTTTAGTTTAAAAACCAAATATAAAAAACAAATATTTAATATCACATTTATTGAAAGTTGCAATCTTTGTATGAAATACATCAATAGTTATAATTCATTACATTAAATAATTGTAATGAAATCTATGTGAATTGAAACAGTCCTGGATCAACACTTTCATTCGTGTCTTGGAAATCAATTGTAGCATGATCTTTGGATGTGTCTCCATCCCCTGGGTTAAGCAGAATGTTACTAACTCCTCTTCTTTCTACTAGTGAATTCCATAATGTGAGTGCTCTATCATAAGGGAAAGACTCCACTGAGTAACGTGATACATACAACCTCAGACAAATTTCTAGATTCTTGTCCAATCTATTTCAAACTTTCAATTTTAAAAAGGATAGTGCACTGAAAACCCTCTCATCTTCCAAAGAACCCAGAATCATAGTTTGACAGAGTTCATACAACTTAATATACTCACTCAAATCGTCACGTAGAATACTACTAAAACAAATATCCTTCCAAATCCTTTTGATGACACCATAATCCTATGGGTTTTGTAGAATCTGAACTTGTCTTATCATAGTATTAGCAAAATCCATTGACTGGGAACTAAGTATTTTTATTTGTAAAATACCTTCAACAGAAACTTCCGTTTATCTCTTCAGTCTTAGAGAAATGGTCAATTAGAACACTCATGTTTTTGACAAATAAAGGACTGATAGATGTATAAGGTTTTCCCCCAGACAAATTCCAAAATTGCAGATTTACAACTCCGATTGCTTCAAGAATTTTATCATTTTTGAATCTTTCCCAGATATCTTTAGCTAACGATTCAAAGATATTTCTCAACTTATTCCTGGTTTCCATTAATACTGCATCATATAAATTCCGTGTCACTTTTACTTCTTCTATTTCTGAGACAACCATATCAACTCTTTTTTATAACATATGAAGTGGAATCTACTTTCCATGTGCTGTAATACACAGATGATCATGTATATTATATTTTAAAAAGCACCTGGGATTTTTCAAATCTGTCAATGCATTCTAGTTTTCAAAAGCATCACCCTTAAAACTCCCATCAGAAATATATAAACTTTCGAGACTCCAGCACACACGTCTTCTAAGTCTTATGAAGTCTGTTATGTAGAAAGAATGATCTTGTGCATGCTTCGTTAAGATATTAAGCTCCCTCAACATGGGAAAAATACCACAGAGTGTGATTAAATTTTCTATGTCTGTTATACGGCACAATAGATCTTTAGCTTTATCTACATCCCTGTGGTATTTATACATAAATCCTGTCAATGAAGGATATTCATCAAATATTCTATAGGTAGGTTCATACATAGATATCCATCTGGTATCTACATCTTTGAGAAGATTTTTTCCCTCTGTTAGTCCAATTGCAAATTTTTGAAATTCCAAAAATCTCTTTGGACTGCTAGAATAATAAGCATGCAACTCACGTATCAATTCCTCCACTCTAGCTACATTTTCAAATGTGCTCACAATTTTGTAAGCCAGATTCATTCTATGTGGCCATACAATGGACAAAAACCATATACAGAGCAACATTTGTTTGAAGTCTAACAGAGACCATTTCTAGCTCCCTGCATTACAGCTGCACCATTGGTTCTGACACAAACTAATTTTGTTGCAATGGCAAAGTCATCCATTCCAACAACATCCTTCAGATTTGAGACCACCAATTTATAAATATTTTCAGAATTACAATTCTCAGTCATTTTATGAATTGCTAAGAGGTGTGGAGTTCTTATTTCATTAGAAAATGTATAAACATGAATACAAATCCATGAAGTATTATCAACTGTAGTAACCTCATCTATTGAAAGGGAAATATACTTAGCCTTTTGAACACATAGAGTTTCAGATCCTCCTTTTCTACTAGAGATAGACATTTTGTAATTTCCCACCACTTGTATCTGACCAATGAGATTGAGGAACATTCTATAGACTAATAACCTGATACATAATTTTATTTTCTCTGAAATCTGACATGGGTCTTCCCATTTTCAATATATGGAATACGATAGCAAACTGAATACTTTTTGCATGCATTTCTGACTCCATAGATTTTCTCAATCTTGCTACTATGGTCCCACCTTTTTCATTCACATATTTCATACATTTTTTTCCTTTTCATATTCTTCTATGTATGTGACATGTAAACAATCTTTTTCATCTTTCCATTTATATGTTCTGACTATGTTGCCATCCTTTTGCTTTTGGGAAATGTATATTTTCCCACAATGCTTTTCAATTGTGTCTAGTTTGAGTTGCATCATGTGATCCTTCCCCTATTTCCAACCACATATTTTTCATTGACATTGTGTTGGAACATCATTACCATTTTCAATGTACACATGTTCAATAAACGGATATTTTACAGCCCATTCGAACTGGAAAGTCTTTCCAATTATCTAGTTTTCCTCTTTCTTCTGACATATTTTATTTTTTTTTCTTGGGGTTCAACTTCTGCATCTGGCTCTCAGTAGGAATATCTTGATTCTCATGTCTCCTTTTTCTTGAAATAGACCTTGGAGTAGAAGCTTCCTCTACTGGTGTATCATGAGAATTCGATGAATTTTCTTGTTCTTCTATGTCATCAAGGGACATAATATTTTCCTCAACATATAATGGATCATCGATATCTTTAAACTGATTATTTTGTGAAGGAATTTCTAAAACATCTGCATATAATTCTATAAAATTGTTACAAATATAGTATTAATTTTATCTATAGTTAAATTTTTACACAGTACAAAGAGTTCCAAGAGAAGTATGAAAAACATAATTATTAAATATTGTAAGATTAAATAACCTGTAAATAACACATGCCACATACCGATATTTTCAGCTGATGCAGAAACCCCCTTCATTTTTTGTGATTTTCCAAAATAACCAAGCAAAGTATTTCTTGTATCCATGGCTGAGTTAGTTACCTTCTTACCCTGATTTCTAGTATCCATGACTGCTTAGGGATGACTCTTATGTTTGAAGGCTCTGAGATTGGATGGTTTAGGGTTAGACGATAGTGGTTGGACAGTAAAGGGTTGGATAGAAAAGGCTTGGACGACTTTGTGATTGGACATAAAAGGTTTGGATGACTGAGTAGTTGGAATGCTCTCGGATAAGGGGTTGGACGAATGAGCGGTTAGATGGATGAGGTGTTGGACGGATGAGGGGTTAGATGAATGATGGGTTAGACATGGATGAGAGGTTGGATGGATGAGGGGATTGGATGAGGTGATGGATGACTAAGGGTTGGATGATGAGGGTTGGATGAATGAGGGTTTGGATGAGTTAGGCCTTAAGGGTTGGATGGATCAGTGTTGGAAAGCTCAGGTGTTGGATGACTTAGGGTTGGACGGCTCTGAGTTGGATGGATGAGAGGTTGTTTATGTTTACTTCGGTGAATATGCACGCGAAATGATTTGAATTGGAGGTGAATTACATTCATAAGATCTTATATATGTGTAAAATCTAGGTGAAATGAATAGTATAAGGAACATGCCAGTTAATTTATTTGGAAAATAAGTTGGCTACGAATCATAGAATATTCACCAATTCAAATTTCCATAATCCTCAATTTTCGCAAGATTACGAAAATTCACCACTAAAAATTTCCTTTGCCAACTATATATACATAAGAACTAATCTATTCAAATGTATGGATATTGTTTTTCCTAGTCTACTTTACAATACCTTCCAATTGTCTAGGTAGTTTTTCTTCCTTTACACAGATTTATTTATTTGAATAGTACTATGAATATCGTATTCTAATTGAATTTTTTCATTAGAAATTCTGTCTATTAGAGGCATTTGGTAGTGAGGATTATCTTCCACCACTGGCATGATGTCATCAATTATATCTTCATCTACTAAAATGTTAAGTGTTTCTTTAGGGGATATGTTTTGGTTAATTGTTTCATGTGGAATTGTTATCCCGTAAAATTGACAAGGGCAATTTTACCAATAACCATACCGAAAATTTTGTTCCGATCCCTTGTTAGGGATCCCTTGCATTTGGAACGTTGCAAAATCCCTTTTCCCAGGAAATTTGGTTTTTCGAACTTAGTTATTTTTGGTCCTTTTGGCTGGGCGCATAGAATGACTATGCAACATCAACTTTTGATGCACCCCCTTTAAACCTTTGGTGCATATTTTCCTGTGTCAACAGGCATTTTGGTGCACCTTTCTATGTTGAGGCTTCCCTGCGTGTGCCAAGGCGCATGCGCCTTCCTGACGACAGAACATTTGTTGCGCCTCTTTTTGGTGCGCCTCGGGCGCACATTTTTCTATGTCAACACCGCTTTCGGTGCGCCAAAGGTGCACATAACTTCGTGTTGTCAGGTGCTTTGGTGCGCCAAATGGTGCATGCTTCCTTCGATGTCGACAATGCATTCCATGCGCCACTTGAAAAGTTGGTGGCGCATTTATTATTTCTTCGCCTATATATAGGTGCGTCTGCGTTGTCATTATCACTAATGCTAAACACATGATATTTTCTCTGAACTTGTTAGTATCTACCCTGTCACTTTCAACACGTTGTGGACCCGTTCTCATGCTTTTTCATCGTTTATATCCGGGTAAGTGGTTTTCAGTCTTTCGTGCTTTTTGTTTTTGTGGATTTTGATTGCTAGGATGGTTCAGTAGGATGAAGAGAATAGATTATGATCTTGCCCGCCCCTCCCTTTGCTGTCCTTCCACATTTCCTCCTCTTTCCAGATCTGCTGGAAGAAGAAGCTCTGTCCTAAAAATGATGTTGGCTTGATGATCCTTCTTGGTATTGCACTCCTTCATATGAACCTTGAGAAAGCTAAAACTTATGTGGAAACCCCTCCGAGAGAATGAACAAACCAAAAAACCATTTTCAACTGTGGCGCATAAACTTGCTATGCAACATCAAAAACAGTTGCACCTTTGGCGCATCTGTTGCCTCTGTTACATCATAAAAAGATGCGCCCTCATGGCGCATTTCTCTCACATCCTGCAACCGCTTCCTGTGCGTCCCCTTAAGTGCATCAAATTTGGATGCAACACAAAAGATTCGTGCGCCCTTTGGCGCACCCAGCATCCATGAAACACCCATTTCATACGCGTTAAGTACAAAGCCATAACGGTGTAGGCGCATTCCTCATTACAGTAACATCATGTTGTGTAGACCCTCCGTGCGCCGCGCCAAGTTACCTTTGGCGCACGAAAAGTTCATGTTACACAAACAATACATGCGCCTTTGGCGCACCAATTTTCCACGCAACATGAAAAATACATGCGCCTTTGGCGCATCCTGTCCCTATGTAACACCAAATCTCCATGCGCCCTTTACAAAATGTACCCTGCAGTATCTATGCGCCATGCGCCTTTGGCGCTGATTTAACCCTTGCAACACCTTTTTTCTGTGCGCCTTACCTATTTAGCCCTGTAAGCTGCAGCTTTCATGCGCCCTGCGCCCTGAGCCTCAAAATCGCTAACTCTTTCTTCTGTTAACACTTCAATGGAAGATCAAATGACTAATACAACCTTTTTGCAATTGGGTCTCGCTTCTTCTTCGTGCAGATCAGCAATTAAGCTCAGAAGAACATATGTCTACATCAAGCAAGAGACCTACCAAATCCAAAGGCAAGGCCAAACTTACAGAAGAAGAGATGAAATATAAATATCAGAGGGTCAGAATGCCTGACTCCCAGGCCGAATGCGACCTAGACATCAGAGACTCAGAGTTGGGTCACATTGATATGGAGGAATTCTGGGTCAGGACTCAGAAGGTAACAAGAAGTCCATGGATGGACAAACTAATGGGCAGTGCCCTACACTTCACTGGAGGAATCCCAGTCAGCACCGTCAACAATGAATTCATGATGGTGGTTGCCCGGTGCTACAACAAGGACACAAGGTGTGTCGTAAATGACAAGGGCGAGGTCGTCATTAACCTCACTGCCCACCACTTTGAAATAATACTCGGCATTCCTCATCATCAGCACTTTGTGGCCGTCAGCCGAGAGGATTGTATTAAGGCCTGGGACGACAACGAAGATCAGTGCATGCAGCTGATGAACGAGGTCTATTTGAAAAACAAAAAGGTAGTGACCCGATGGCCACAAATCATTCACCGCAGTGATTTTTCAGAGGAGCTCAGTGACACCATCACATTCCTGAGCAGGGTCTTTGGGCTTCCTGACGCCCACTTTTTCCATAAATGGATGTTGCGGTACTTAGAGACCATGAATAAGAATATGCCCGATCAGCGCTTCAAATGGGCAGAGATTATAAGCAGCACAATCTCCGAACAGCTTCAACAATTCAATACAACAGGGAGATTCTACATGAATTCCTATGTTGTTTACGCTGCAGCATTAGAAAGAGACTACCTAGGCCTGATGCGGAGTGGGGTTTGGCCTCAGGTCAAAATATATGAATACTACCCAGAGTTGAGGCTGGAAAATAGCATCCCTCAATTCACAAAGATCAACGATGTGTTTTTCTACCACATCATCTACCTGTTGAGGCCAAATATGACTTACGGTCGCACGACCAAGAGCATAGTTGCAGCCACTGAGAAATGGGGGGCCCTGTTCACCCAATTTCCCACGTTCACCTATCTGAGGGCAGCGAACTTCTTGGGAGAGCCAACTAGACTGCCGAGGTATGCTGGACCCAAGCTGATTCTGCTAGAGCTGTCAAGGCAGCTGATCACCTATCATGAGAAGTGCCTCAAAAGAAAGAAGGGTGGAACTCCTTTCCCCCTCACAGTGGGCAGATATACATGCCTTACCCATCACAAGGCAAAGGACATGTTCGCAGAGCTGGAGCTGCTTAATTTGAAACATGATTTCCCGGCCAGGCCTACCTTCGACCCAAGAAGTTGTCTGCCAAGGGCTAAGCTAGATCCAATCCACATCCCTCAGATCGAAGACATCTACATCGACGTCATTCATGAGGTTGAGCTCAGGAGAAAGGACCATTCTCGCTTAGCCTTGGCAGAAATCATCCAATACGGGGTAGCAATTGTCCCCAAAGGCTTCCAAACTACGGAGGATGAAGTAGACCAAGTATATACTTAACACAGATGGGGACAATTGGCCTTTTCCAGCCATTGATAGAACTAAGGCACCTCAGACGATTGAGGAGAGGGTCAAGGAGACTCTGCGCAGAACAGAGCATTGGTGCCGGATGAACGGATTAATCTACCTCGGGGTTGATTTCACAACCTCCCCATTGGGTAACGCACCTCCTCGATCTAAACAACAACCTAAAGGCAAGGGCAAAGGCATAGAGGGTGAATCCAGCACCACTCAAGAAGAAGCTCCTGAGAGTCCTCCTTCCGCGGCACCCGAACAGGTCATAACTCTGGTTACGCCAGAGAAAGAAGTAGAAGAGGATGTTCCAATAGGCCCATCCACTCAGGATGTCGGCATTGCTACAACAACCGAGGTCCCTTCTGTCCCTTCTTCTTCTCTTCCTTCCCCTCCTCGAGTGACTCAAACGACCATCCCTTTGGTCGTGTCCTCTCCCCCTTCTTCTACTGTTCCCCCCGCCTCTTTGTCTATCTTCTCTTCCCTCGCGGATCTTTCCCCCTCCATTTCTTCCCTCATCTCTGAGCTCCCTTCCCTTCCTATGTCTTCCTCAGCTGCAATATCCCTTCCTCCCGTGGGCACTTCTTCGGCTGTTCTCTCCATGCCACCGCCACGTGTCTCCACGTTTTTCCCTTCTTCTACTGCGGCTGCCCCCTTCTCTGTTTCCGGCCCTTCTCCCATAAGTCCAGCCTGGATCTCCCAGCAGTTAAGTCAGCAAAAAAGGAAAGTTCCCATCGCTCCGATGGACTTTTCTGTAATCCCATCTAAGGGGGCAAAGAAGCAGAAGCCCGTCACACGCTTCTCTCAAAGTGCTTCGGGAGAGAGGGTAATGGAGATCGCGTACCCCAATCCTCTCAAGGAGAAAAAGGATCTGTCTCCGACAGATTATACTGTGACCCAAGTCACAATGGGGACGTCTTCTGAAAGCCTTCAGGGGGAGGCCCTTTCTACAGTTGACGCCCTCTGCAAGAAGCTTCAGGAAACAAAAGAGGAGAAAAGGCAACTGAAAGAGCAAAATAAATATCTGCTCCAAGCCTTACAGAAAATGGGCAGTGCGCCTCCCACAACTGCCGCCGAGACTTCTGAGCTTCTGAGCCAGGAGAAAATTAATGAATATGCAAAGATCGGCGAGCAGGGTATGGCCATTTCCGCTTGGAGGAGCCAGATCCTCAAAGACAGCGAAAAAGTAATCACCAAGTTCTCTGACTTGTATTTGAACATCAACAAGGCGAATAAAGAGCTCCAAGCGTTAGCGGGACCCATATCGGAAGAGCTGGAACATGCTAGACTGCAGCACGAGACCTTTCAACAAATGTTTGACTGTTCAGTCGAAGATCTGGTCAAGTTCGGCGTCTTCGGCCATCCCAGGGCCCTCAACAAAGTCATGTCCACTCTGGATTACCGGGTGGATCAGCTGGAATTTGTCCTAGAAAAGATCGACAAGGTGAAGGAAGAAGCCCTGGACGCGATGCACCAAATGGAACGGATCGTTCTCAACATGTCGCCAGGGTTGCTTACTCCTTCCTTCACTTTAAGAAAAGCTGATGAAACCATCCAGATCTTCAAGGAGATCGTTTCTCAAGGGATGGGGCCAGAGGTCACTTTTGACGCAGAGTCTATCAACAACCTGCTGGCCTGTCGGGACTTCATTGGGTTACTCATTGAAGCGGAAAAGGACTATTCCAAACTCCCCGAGAAACTCATAGATGAGCGGGAGACTTGTGAGGCGATCAGTGAGCGGCACAAGGATCCTTCCCAGGATCAACTAGGGCCCATGATCAACAAGTTCATGGAATACCGCTCTCAATTCCACATCTCGTCACCTGAGCAGCAGCAAAAGCAAGCTACTCCCTTTCGGCCGCAGGATGACGATGATGAATAGTGGCTTCTTTTTCTTCTTCTTCTTCTTCTCTCTCTTCTTCAACTTTCTTTTTGGGAATATCTGGAGTATGTTGACACAAATGATGACATCATCCATGTTGCACCATGGGATGATGTCATCCATCAAGTTGTCAAAAGTCAACATGACTTTTAGATATTTTGTAAATATCTTTGTAAATAAGTGGTTGGCTCCTTTTTGCCTTCTTTTCTCTCCTTCTTCTATAAATACCCCAATACTTGTTGTATTGGGGATGAGTGAATATCTTTCAGATGAAAAATAGGAGTGAGGAGAAAAGACTTTGAGCTTTTTGTAACAGAAGGAAATTATTAATACAATATTTAGACTTTGTGCTGAATACATGTATTATTTGCATCAGATCTTTCTTATGTCAGATCTATGTGTTTATTCTGTTAAATCTGCTTCTGTTTTATTGTCATTTATTCATCATCAGTATTGCTTTGCTCGTTTATGCAAGTAGGTTTGGCTCTGTTTACTACCAATCCCAAAACATAAACCTTCTGACCTTTCTGCTTTGGAATTCATTTCTTTTCTTCCTTCGGATCTGTTCTTTCTTTATCCTCTCTTTCATTCCTTTCTTTTCATAGTCGGAAACACCCTACTGGGATGAGATCCCAAACCCCCGAAGGCAGAATATTGTGAGACTTGCAAAAGATTCCTACTGGTAGAATAGCAATAAACCAGTTTCACTTTGGTAACTCAAAGAGGGGCTATGCCCTGCACACTGTTGGCTCGTTTATCCATAGATCTGCCCAAGCGACAGATTTTCAGACCTACAGGCATACGACCATTAGCAAAGTTTTCTTGGCTATCGAAGATGAGAAAGGTTTCCAAAATTCTCTTGAAAAGAAGATCATGTATCTGACAGATTTTTAAAAGAAAAGAGAGTAAGGGTGGTCGACAGGATCACTGAACATCAGAAACAAGTTAATGAGACTATTCGATAAGAAGTGCCAATGTTTGTAGTGAATTTCCAAGTGGGAGATCCTCATCCTTTTGGTTAGTTGACATAATTTAAGAGAGCCAATTTTTCTTTTGCATTGACCTACCTTGTTTTCAGTATTGACATATTCCATTATGGACGTAGTGGCCCTTCAAGATCAATAAGCTCAAAGGAGTAGAATAGTTTAAAATCTCTGCATATCTAACATGTGAAACCGAGGCTCCCGCATCCTTATAGCGGGCTGCATCTGAAAATCTTTAAGCAAAGTAAAGAGCTTGCTACTCTTCTTTGATAACAGTTTTCTTTAGTTGCCACCGTTTGTTTTCAAGACTGTGTTTGCTTTCGGTTTGTTGCATTGTGTTTCCTTTGTTGCCCTTGTTTTTTACTCTTTTACCCAATGTGATAGGCACATTGAGATCTAGCGATTCTCTAACCCCGAGTTTTCTTAGAGATAGTCCCCAGATGCTACTGAGCCAGTTTCATTGTTATTTACGCCGTAAAATTGAAACAAGGGCAATTTTACCGAATATACCATACCAATTAAAAAATTTCTGATCCCTTGACAGGGATCCTTTGCGTTCGGAACGTATGCAAAATCGACCTTTCCGGGAAATCTAGTTCTCCGAAGCTTAGTATTTTTGGTCTTTTGGCTGGGCGCATATTTGATTTGTACTCTGTATACATCAACTTTTGAATGCGACCCCTTGTAATCCTTTGGCGCATGCTAGTTCTTGTGTCAACAGCAAATTTTGGTGCACCTTTCAAGTTCATGCTTGAGGCTAATCCTTGCATGCGCCAAGGTGCATGTGCTATTCCTGTCGACATGAAGCTTTTGTTGCGCCCCTTTTTGGTGCGCCTCGTACTAAGAACATTTTTTTGTGTCGACACCACTTCCCAGTGTGCCATACCCTGAAACATATCTCCATGTCTGCAAGTGCTTTGGAGCACTGGAATAGGTTCATGAATTTCCAATGTCGACAATGAATTCCTCATATCATCTCCATCCTTGAAAAAGTTACATAGGCGCATTTATTACTGACTCACCTAGCTACCTATAGGCACGTCTGCAAATGTTTCATTATCACCAGGAAGTCATCTTCCACGTACTTATTCTTGAGTTATAATTGCTCTGAGCCTGTAGAGCCGCATTCTGTCTCATAGTGTCGTATATAGGTCATTGAACACGATACGTTGGACCCGTAACACATGTGAGGGAAGTTAGGTTTATGTTAGTGTAAGAAGGTTATTATCTCTTGTATTGTGTTTGGCGTTTTTGGATTCTTTGTTTGCTTGTGGAGTCTGGTTTTGGATTAGGAAAGTACTTAGTGAAAGCGATTGACACTAGCTCCCCCTATTGTCAGTTCCACATCTTCCTCTCCCTCTTTGACTAGATCTACTCCGAAGTATGTGATTTGCTCTGTCCTAAAAATGACGTTGACTTTGTCCAAAATCCTGCGTTGAGGAGTTGCAAATTTCCTCTCATATCCTTACACATGAACCTTGATTAAACTGACTTCATTGTGGAAAGTACTCAGAAAGAAAAGAGGACCATTGTGATTACCTTGTGGTGTAATGATTACTTGCTATTTGCATTTTACATCAACTTACAGATGCGCCTTTGGCACATCTATCACCTCTGTTACATCATTAAAAAGGTGCATCCACTTCATCTAGATATATTTTCTTAGTCCCCAATAGTTTAATGTACCGCTATTCCTGTGTGCCCCCTTATGGTGGACATCAATCATTGAGTGCAGCATTGCAAATTCCTGTAGACAATAATTCTGGCGCACCTAGCTATAAGATGTAACACCCCTCTCAGTACACGGTAATTTACAAAGCTTTGACCATAAGGCGCAGGCGCATTCCTCATAGCATACAACATCCAGTTGTGTAGACCCTCCGTGCACCGCGCCAGGTTGCCTTTAGCACACGGAAAGATCATGTTTCCCAAACCATATATGCTACCTTGTGGTACACCTAAAACTTTCCATGCAACATGAAAAATCTATGCACCTTTGGCGCATGTCCGATATACCCAATCATGTATTCACCAAATCTTCATGCAACCCTTTACAAAATGTACCCTGTCAGTAATCAAATGCGCCATGCGCCTTTGAGCGCTGATATCTAAACCTTGCCAAAAAAAATTTCTGTTCGCCTTACATATTTATTCCCTGTAAGCTACAGCTATCCATGCGCCATGCACCCTGAGGCCTTTAAATTGCTAGACACTGTTATTATCTGTTAGCATTTCGATGCGAAAATCAATCTCCTGACATGAGCTTTTGTTAACAATAAATGGGTTATCACGTCTTATTTACTTGCATTTAGAGTTAGGCACGTATAAAATCAGAAGAACATATGTTAAACATCCAATACTTGCAAGAGACCTACCAAATCCATCAGGCAAGAGCAAAACTTACAGAAGAAGAGATGAAATCATAAGTATCAGAGTCCTCAGTTAATGGACCTTTTGACTACCCATAACCGAGTGCGATCTGGACATCATTCGACTGCCGGAATTGGGTCACATTCTCCTGCTTGTGTAGGAATTCCTATGGGTTGGGACTCAAAAGGTAACGAGAAGTCCATGGATGCCTGAAAAACTAATGGGCAGTACCATTATTGGTCACTCTCGTATGGAAGGAATCCCAGTCAGCACCGTCTTACAATGAATTCATGATGGTTGGTAATGTTTATCGATATGCTACAACATGGACACAAGGTGTCTTCCATTAAATGACAAGGGTGAGGTCGTCATTAACCTCACTGCCCACCACTTTGACTCATTTACTCCGGCATTTTACCTCATCACCAGCACTTTGTGGCCATCAGCCGAGAGGATTGTATTAAAGCCTGGGATGACAATGAAGATCAGTGCATGCAGCTAATGAACGAGGTCTATCTCAAGAATAAAAAGGTGGTGACCCATTGGCCACAAGTTATTCACCGCAGTGATTTTTTGGAGGAGCTCAGTGACACCATCACTTTCATGAGCAGGGTCTTTGGGCTTCCTGACGCCCACTTTTTCCATAAATGGATGTTGCGGTACTTAGATACCATGAACAAGAACGTGCCCGATCAGCGCTTTTGCTGGGGAGAGATAATAAGCAGCACAATCTCCGAGCAGCTTCAACAATTCAATACAATAGGGAGATTCTACATGAATTCCTATGTTGTTTACGCTGCAGCATCAGAAAGAGACTACCCAGGTTTGATGCGGAGTGGGGTTTGGCCTCAGGTCAAAATATATGAGTACTACCCAGAATTGAGACTGGAGAATAGCATCCCTCAATTCACAAAAATCAATGATGTGTTTTTCTACCACATCATCTCCCTGTTGAGGCCAAATATGACATACGGTCGCATGACCAAGAGCATAGTGGCAGCTACTGAGAAATGGGGGGCCCTGTTCACCCAATTTCCCACATTCACCTATCTAAGGGCAGCTAACTTCTTGGGAGAGCCAACCAAACTACCAAGGTATGCTGGGCCCAAGCTGATTTTGTTAGAGCTATCAAGGTAACTGATCACCTATCATGAGAAGTGCCTCAAAAGGAAGAAGGGTGGAACTCCTTTCCCCCTCACAGTGGGCAAATATACATGTCTTACCCATCATAAGGCAAAGGACATGTTTGCAGAGCTGGAGCTACTTAATTTGAAACATGATTTCCCGGGGCCAGGCCTACCTTTGACCCTAGAAGTTGTCTGCCAAGGGCTAAGCTAGATCCAATCCACATCCCTCATATCGAAGACATCTACATCGACATTCATGAAGTGGAGCTCAGGAGAAAGGACCATTCTCACTTAGCCTTGGCAGAAATCATCCAATACAGGGTAGCAATTGTCCCCAAAGGTTTCCAAACTATGGAGGATGAAGTAGACCAAGTATATAATAACACAGATGGGGATAATTGGCCTTTTCCAGCCATCGACAGGACTAAGGCACCTCAGATGATTGAGGAGAGGGTCAAGGAAACTCTGTGCAGAACAGAGCATTGGTGTTGGATGAATGGATTAATCTACCTTGGGGTTGATTTCACAACCTCCCCATTGGGTAACCTCCTCGATCTAAACAATAGCCTAAATGCAAGGGTAAAGGCATAGAGGGTGAATCCAGCACCACTCAAGAAGAAGCTCCTGAGAGTCCTCTTTTTGCGGCACCCGAACAGGTAATAACTCTTGTTACACTAGAGAAAGAAGCAGAAGAGGATGTTCCAATAGGCCCATCCGCTTAGGATGTCGGCATTGCTACAATAACCGAGGTCCTTTCTGTCCCTTCTTCTTCTCTTCCTTCCCCTCCTCGAGTGACTCAAGTGACCATTCCTTTGGTCGTGTCCTCTCCCCCTTCTTCTACTATTTCCCCCGCTTCTTTGTCTATCTTCTCTTGCCTCGCGGATCTTTTCCCTCCATTTCTTCCCTCATCTCTGAGCTCCCTTCCCTTCCTATGTCTTTCTAAGCTGCAATATCACTTCCTCCCGTGGGCACTTCTTCGGTTGTTCTCTCCATGCCGCCACCACGTGTCTCCATGTTTTTCCCTTCTTCTACTGCGGCTACCCCCTTCTCTATTTCCGGCCCTTCTCCCATAATTCCAACTTAGATCTCACAGCAGTTAAGTCAGCAAAAAAGGAAAGTTCCCATCACTCCGATGGAATTTTCTGTAATCCCATCTAAGGGGGAAAAGAAGCAGAAGCCCGTCACATGCTTCTCTCAAAGTGCTGCGGGAGAGAGGGTTATGGAGATCGCATACCCCAATCCACTCAAGGGGAAAAAGGATCTGTCTCCGACAGATTATACTGTGACCCAAGTCACAATGGGGACGTCTTCTGAAAGCCTTCAGGGGGAAGCCCTATCTACAGTCGACGCCCTCTGTAAGAAACATCAGGAAGCAAAAGAAGAGAAAAGGCAACTGAAAGAGCAAAATAAATATCTGCTCCAAGCCTTACAGAAAATGAGTAGTGCACCTCCCACAACTGCCGCCGAGACTTCGGAGCTTCTGAGCTAGGAGAAAATGAATGAGTATGCAAAGATCGGCGAGCAGGGTATGGCCATTTCCGCTTGGAGGAGCCAAATCCTCAAAGACAGCGAAAAATTAATCGCCGAGTTCTCTAACTTGTATTTAAACATCAACAAGGCGAATAAAGAGCTCCAAGCATTAGCGGGACCCATATCGGAAGAGCTGGAACATGCTAGACTGCAGCACGAGACTTTTCAACAAATTTTCGAATGTTCAGTCAAATATCTGGTCAAGTTCGGCGTCGTCGGACATCCCAGGGCCCTCAATAAAGTCATGTCCACTCTAGATTACCGGGTGGATCAGCTGGAATTTGTCCTAGAAAATATTGACAAAGTGAAGGAAGAAGCCCTGGATGCAATGCACCAAATGGAATGGATCATTCTTAACATGTCACCAGGGTTAATTACTCCTTCCTTTACTTTAAGAAAAGCTGAGGAGACCATCCAGATCTTCAAGGAGATCATTTCTCAAGGCATGGGGCCAGAGGTCACTTTTGACGCAGAGTCTATCAACAACCTGCTAGCCTACCGAGACTTCATTGGGTTACTCAATGAAGCAGAAAAGGACTATTCCAAACTCCCCGAGAAGCTCATAGATGAGTGAGAGACTTGTGAGGCAATCACTGAGCGGCACAAGGATCCTTCCCAGGATCAGCTAGGGCCAATGATCAACAAGTTTATGGAATACCGCTCTCAATTCCATATCTCGTCACCTGAGCAACAGCAAAAGCAGTCCATCCCCTTTCGGCCGCAGGATGACGATGATGAGTAGCTTCTTCTTCTTCTTCTCTCTCTCTTCTTCGGATTTCTTTTGGGAATATCTGGAGTATGTTGACACAAATGATGACATCATCCATGTTGCACCATGGGATGATGTCATCCATCAAGTTGTCAAAAGTCAATATGACTTTTAGATATTTTGTAAATATCTTTGTAAATAAGTTGTTGGCTCCTTTTTGCCTTCTTTTCTCTCCTTCTTCTATAAATACCCCAATGCTTGTTGTATTTGGGGATGGATGGGTGAATATCTTTCAGATGAAAAATAGGAGTGAGGAGAAAAGACTTTGAGCTCTTTGTAACAGAAGGAATTATTAATACAATATTTAGACTTTGTGTCGAATACGTGTATTATTTGCATCAAAAATTTCTTATGGTAGATCTATGTGTTCATTCTGTTAAATATGCTTCTGTTTTATTGTCATTTATTCATCATCAGTATTTCTTTTCTCGTTTATGCAAGTAGGTTTGGCTCTGTTTACTACCAATCCCAAAACATAAACCTTCTGACCTTTCTGCTTTGGAATTCATTTCTTTTCTTCCTTCGGATCTGTTCTTTCTTTATCCTCTTTCATTCCTTTCTTTTCGCAATTAGAAACACCCTACTGGGATGAGATCCCAAACCCTCGAAGGAAGAAAATTGTGAGACTTGCACAGATTCCTACTGGTAGAATAGCAATAAACCAATTTCGCTTTGGTGACTCAAAGAGGGGATATTCCCTGCACACTGTTGTCTCGTTTATCCATAGATCTGTCCAAGCGACAGTCCCAGTCAATCCCCTGAGTTAAATTGAATTTTCTTGGCTCTCATTCTTACAACATATTCTTTAGTGGGAATCTTGAGTAAACACATTTGAGTGTGATTCTGCAAGTATGCATTTAAATTATTTTGTTCATATCAACATGTTTCATTGGTGGTTTTGTGAAAGGATTGAATGTTTTACAAGATCATAGTGTAGCACGTTGTGTTTGCAGTATCGAAGTGTAGAGTGTCAATTTTATAGATTTTTGGTTTGTTATTTTGTTTATTTTTGTATTTTTTCAAATTTGTTTTGTACATTATGGTCTATTGTTGAGCTTATTTTTGATGTTTTGTAAAATTTGTTGTATTTTACAGTTTGTTCCATATTACCATGTAGTTAGTTAGTGGATCATATTTAAAAAGCATGCAATCATAGCTTTCTAAATATTTCCTGAAATCTTTGGAATTTACCACCTCCTCTTATTGTTGGGACACCCTTTACACTACTATACCAATATAATGCCCAAAGATGCAGAAGATGAGAGACATATAAAATTAAAATTACCTTCTTTTGCTATAAATATTATGATTTTCCAGCAAAATACGCATGTCTATGTCCATCACATGGCCAAGAATTGTTATGGATTTCCAATCAACGACTGGAACAACACTTATATGATGTTTCCACAGATAGTCCATGGCATCAATTATAAATTGATTTCCATATAGATGGATAATTTGTCCAAAATTTTTCTCCTTGTTTAATCTTCTTGATTCAAACAAAAAAATATGAACATGGGTTAATTATATTCCTTATATATATAACAATATTACATCAGGTATATTTTACATGATAAGGGTTTCGATAGTGTCGTTTGGAGGGTATTTAGTTTCTCTTGTTTATATTTTCACATAATTGGATCAATCTTCAATCTTACTTTAACTCTTGTGGTAGATTACACCATTGATCTCAAATCAGACTTGGTTGGGTGAAGATCTTTGCTTGGAAAGTCTCAAACTTATCACGGTAAGTTTTTGAAAGTTGGTGAAAATAGTAAGTTAAAATCATTGAGCTCTATATTTTACAGAGAATATTGGTATACAATTCCTATTCCAAATAAAATCTTTTTCATAATTTTTATTGAATAGATGTGTAGTGATTGAAAAAGCAAATTATAAGTGAATCACAAGCTTAGTTCATGTTGCTATAAAATGATGCAGACAATAAATTTTCAAATAAAAGATCAAATGAATTTTATTTTTCAAATGATGTCAAGAAAGAACCATGCAATTTATAGTTGTTTTCATCCAAAGCTTTGTACATTATATCGCCTTTTTTGCATATTGAATTGTTTTCAGATTTAGACTTCATGTTTGCACTTTTTAGAAAATATAAATAAATAAGGAAGTAAACTTTAAAGGTTCTCATTGTTTACAAATGCATGCTATCCTGAACACATCCTTCATTTCATGTTTGATTGTGCTATAAGTTTACATTTTCCACCATATATTTACAGAACTCCCACTATCTTGAGAATCTTTTAGTTGCCATGGAAATAACTTTGACACACAAAGGCGTTTCTCAATTGATTGAGGCCAGTTCCAATGTTGACCCCACATTTCAGATACTACACTTGTCCTCCCTAAGGTCTATTCTCAACACGGGTGCCCAACATCATGTTGAATTTTCAGAAGGGATACATTTTCAAACATCACTTCTACCCTCCAAATTTGCAAGCTATGTAACCAACAAATCAATACAAGAAGGATCCATTGTGTGCTTACACAAATCCAACATTAGAATAATCAAAAGTGAACTGTAAGCTTCATCTCTTGCTCAATTACTAATGTATATAAACTCCCTATATTAATCATAATTTCTTTCTGTTTGTTTTTTCCATCCGTTTCTCAATTCTAATTCTATCCCGATTTTATTTTCCATTGCAGGATTGTTCTTATCATTGAAATGGATCTTGTTGTCAAAACACATTTGGTAATTGGTGCTCCAACCTGCCTACAAAAAAATTCTCTCCAACATAGTCAGCTGCCACAAACAGATGCAAGTGCAAACCAAGTTAACAAATATTTTGTGAGAACACCAACTAAAATAAGTAGATTGAATACATCTATGCGCATGTTGTCCGTAGAGGGTCGTGCCCTAACAAAAACAACCCTTCGCGAATATCACAATCCAAGATGGCTCTGTGTTTGGGTTTGATTTTGTGGATCATGAAGGAGAGGAAATCCACATCACTTTTGTCAATGAGGCCGCAAAAGAATTCTATGAGAAAATTGAAAATGGGAAGTTATATACAATTTCCAATGGGAGGATTGCAAGGATTACTGATGCAAAGCTATGTTACAACCATTTGAACAATGCTTTGGATATTTTCCTGTAACCTTCCTCAACCATAACTCCACTCATAGAAAATGAGGATACAATACCTTCCCATCAATTTCACTTCACCCAAATCAAGGATATACCTGCAAGCGCTGCAAGTTCTTGTAACGCACAAAATTACTAGAACTAGAAAATGAGGATATATTTTTTTAAACATACATAAAAATAGATTACACAGCTGCAATCGTACAGATTTATTTAATCAAATTATTTAAATCAAATTTGTTCTTTTGATCTATCTGATAACATCCGTGTAAGCCATGTGTGGCTGAGAAGGGTGTATCAAGACCTCCATGATCTCCCTTTGCCACTACTTCGATTGAGAATGCTTACTAGCATTTTGGCTCAACATTTTTCAGGTCATGGAAACCATGTGAAAGTCCTTGGGTCTACCACGAAGCTAGTTTTCTGACTTCGTATTCTGGTATCTGACCATTTCCTACCTCATGTTCAGTGTTCAACTTCCCATGATCAGGTTACTAGCAATTTTAATTTAATTGGAGGACTAGGTGATCAGACAATGCACAACCATCAATGCATTACTTTGGCCAAAGTTTTCCGCTGTGCAGGTTATGGCTAAACTCAAGATAGCACACTAGTCTTATGAGTTTAAGTCTTCCGCCACCTATCAACTATCCCTTTCATAGTTATCTAGATCTTATAGTTTGTATTTACTTTATTTCCAAACCTATCTTGTAAGAGTTTATATCGAGACAAATGCCAAAGGTCAACTAACATCATCATGAGATAAGTACATTCGTTACGCTGAAATGTATCTATTTCAGCATTTCACATGTACTTATCCCTTAATATGCCTAATGGATCTTTTCATCTATTTATCTTCCCATTTAGTTTCTCTTTTCCTGATGTTTGGTTTTTTTAAACCTTAAATTACCTTTTACAACAATACTCTTCCATTCTCTATACAACAGGATTTACAATCTTATCATATTAATACCAAGTTTATCGAAAGGCCGAATTAAATATATATTAAAACATGTATATTTAATTATTCCTTCGATTAGCTACGCCGCTAAATAGCTTATTTAATTTAGAAATTAAAGACAATTGATTGTTACAATAATTGCCCAATTATCGGCTTCATACATTGACAAATATCAAATAAATAAATTTAACAATTTATGATAAGTAAGATTTCTTACTTCTAGTATTTATCATTTACTCATATTGAGATATTATTACATACAAGGTAATCATCTCTTTATTAAAATCATAAATTACATATGCCGTTAAGGCGAAATATATAACTATTATGGTAACTCTCACATAGTGAGGTTTGAATATTAACAATGGGTCCAAGATCCCAATAAATTTAGTCAAAATTATGGGATATCATCCTTCTACAAATTGAAATCCAAGTATCTCATTTAGATCCATGATACGATAAAACTTCACAAGACATGAGTTTCCACATATCCAAACGTGACGGCTAATTGTCCTACAAGACTAGAGTAGTGGTATGTTGTCAGTTCAAAATGAACTGGCATGAATATTGCCTCCATTTTCTGATGCAATTATTTAATAAAATATGAAATGATATACATGTTATTTAATCAAAAAATGTATGGTACTACAACAGAGGATGTATTATTACATGTTTTTCATCAAAATACAACTACGAATGTACACAAATAAAACAACCAATTTCTATTTCAGCAATCATGTTTCACCCTAATTAAAAGGATCGAGACATAATCAAACCATAATAATTCAACATCCGAATTCTGATTAAACCACAAGCAAATCATGCTTCACATGGTACAGATTCAACTATTATTTTTCTTACATTCCAATCAACAAACAACTTAACAAATTTGTCTGAAATCATCATTTCCAAATACCAATTAGACGTATTCCCTCTAGGTAATGAGCAGCTCTATAAAACGCACAATAATTTTATTTCAAACAATCAAAATATATTTATATATATTTATAGGAATAATCCAACTAAACAGTGTAAAAACACCTCTATTAAATCATTTTAACATGTTCTTTCAGGTAACCGACAAATCAACAAAACAAATTGACCCACATACCACAAGATGATAATTTTGAAGTCTGTTTGCATGGAATAACAACAATAAGTTTCTAACACTTCTAGTAACGAAAACCTTTAAGAAAAACTAAGTCATCTTGCATAGATTGTTAACACTAATTTATTTTTCAATCAGGTATTAAAATTATACCTACATGCAAATCAACTTGTACATATCCAAATCAGTTCATCCCAGCATTAATTTCTTTTCTGTTTAGAAATTATTAGAATATGGAAGCAAATATATCAGGCAAAATGATGAAATACCTGGTAAAAACATTTTTCACACTACCCAGAAATCACTTTGCTCATACAAATAAATTATTGTTTGACTGTAATAAAACCCAGAGGTAGGAATCGATTTGGGTTTCCAGAAATCAAATTTAAATAGAAAATAAAATAAAATAAAAATTGATTAGGAACACCCATCTGCATTTTTTTCTAGGTTTAGCTAAAACCACACAAAGGAAACTTAAGAGAATACAAAATCCATCAATTTCCTTTTTAGATTTCATTTCCAAGCAATTAAATCAGAAGTTGTCCACAAATTCATTTAATTTCCATTTAAAACAGAATGTGTATTTCCTCATTATTTACAAATAATGCTGCAGAGAAGGGAGAAGATATTCATGCCTGAAGTAAACCTAGAATCAGCAAC
This sequence comes from Taxus chinensis, assembly GCA_019776745.2. Taxonomy (NCBI): domain Eukaryota; kingdom Viridiplantae; phylum Streptophyta; class Pinopsida; order Cupressales; family Taxaceae; genus Taxus; species Taxus chinensis. The sequence goes on from CM034150.1 coordinate 42,299,913, forward strand.
CTCTTACTCTTCCAGCTCCAACAAGTTGAATCCTTCCTCCAAAAACTCATGCAGGTATCCCAGAAGAGAAGAATGAAAACAAACAAAGGAGAAATAAAAGAAAATATAATGAAACAACTATACTATAATGGAGAATTTTCGGGCTTCCTAATGTTGCTTCTTGCGTCAATGAATTTCATGCCACATACTTGGTGTCAGATGAAGGCGTGTCCCTTTCAAAACTCTCATATTTTAAATATTAAAATATTATTATTATTATTCTTTTTAACTTTTGATTTACATGCCAAATCCTTTTAGGATTTAAATATATAATTTCACAAATTAATAATGCATTTTTTTAAATTTTATTTTAATTGATACCTAACTTTAATGGTAAAATTAATCATCATAATATAAGTCCACATATTGCCAACAATATGTTATCATAATAATTATTTGAATTCCCATGTTCCATATAAAACATTCAAACAAATGAAAATCACCAAGTCCGTAAATAATAATTCGAATATTCTCATAAAGCTGGTTTGATATAGCATTGTCAAATAAAATAGAGGCAGTATTCATCACGGTCATTGCAAAAGTCGAACAAAACAAAAGACAACCAAACCGATTAAAATAAAGTAACCGGAATACAAATAACCGAAAGATTCACTATCATTTATGAACCGTTTTACCTATGATTAAGGCCTAATCATGTTTTAAGAAGGATCATCAAGGTGGGTGTGGGGTTATTCATTCCGCAATGTCATGCCCCGCAGCAAAAGCTGTGGGCCATGATACGATGAACCAAATGAATTTTACACCCAATGATGATCTCGTCTAATCCTGTTTAGACTTAACCGTAGTTAATTTAACTTACAAGAAATTCTGGGATGTTACATACTCCACCCCTTAGAATAATCGTCTCGATGATTTAAGGATAAATAGATAAACTAAACCCATCATTCATTTGTTGCATTAATATATTTTAAATCAGCTTAAAATTTGTATCAATATCATTTCAGCTGATTCATAAAGGTCACAACATTCCTTATATATCTAGAAAATCAGTCACTTAATCTATATACATAACACATTACTACTTAAATGACATATTTTCTAGGTTCATTACAAAATCTTCAACAGTAACTACTCATCAAAAAGTACCTTAGTTCCAATATTCAGTTGCAAGCTTATCTATAGGATTTTCTTATCTACCTCTTTATAGAAAAACTGAATTTAACACTATAACGAAAATATATCCCTGAAAATCAATTAAACAGATGCGGAAAAGTAGTTTGGATATCTTCTAGATTCTCCTAAGTGGCACTTTCTTCAGAATATTGGTCCCACTAGACCTTACATTATGAAACCTCACGGTTTTTCAAGTGCAACTTGCGGGTTTCTAGTATCCTTATAGGCTCAACCGCGATTACCCTTGGCTCTAGATCTTGCAATGAATCCCAATTAAGTACATGTGTTAAATTAGGTACATATTTTTTAAGCAAGGAAACATGAAATACATTGTGCATCCTAGATAGAGAGGGAGGCAGTTCTAGCTTGTAGGCTACTGGTTCAATGATCTCTAGGACTTCAAATGGTCCTACAAATCTAGGAGATAGTTTGGCTGACCTGCCAAACGAAATGGAACTCTTTTTAGGTTTGACCCTAAGAAAAAATTTATCTCCCACGTTAAATTTTCTATCAATTCTTTTTAAATCTGCATAACTTTTCTATCTATTTGCGGCCTCTTTCAATCTTTCTTGGATTAATTTAACTTGTTTTTCCATTTTCGACAAGCATTTCAGGTCCAATTAGTACTCTATCTTCAGGATTATCCCAACTTATTGGTGTTCTACACCTACGACCATATAAGGCCTCAAAAGGAGCCATCTGAATGGAAGAATGGTAGGTGTTATTATAGGAAAATTCAACCAAGGGAAGATACTCTTTCCATTTGAATTGCTGATCCATGCAATACATTCTTAGTAAATATTCCAACACTTGATTTACTCTTTCAGTTTGACCATAAGTTTCAGGATGGTAGGCAGATCTTATGTTTAGTTTTGTCCCTAAGGCAGCATACAAAGTATGCCAAAATATGGAAGTCATCCTTGAGTCCCTGTCTGAAATTATTATTTCTAGAACTCCATGTAATCGAAAAAATTCTTGCACAAACCTTTTTGCCAGTATGGGTGAATTATCCTTTAAATTACTTGCTATAAAATGTGCCACTTTAGTTATCTTGTCCACAACTACAAGTATAACATCATGTTTATTTTGGGACATAGGTAGACCTTGGACAAAATCCATACTTATAACTTACCACTTATATTCTAGCACGTTGTGAGGATATAATAATCACGTTGGATGTGAATATTCAGCCTTTACTTGCTGACATTCTAGGCATTGTGAGACGTAAATAATCACATCACTTTTCACCTTTTTCCAGAAGTCTTGCTTTTTGATGTCCGCCATCATTTTTGTTACTCCTGGATGTCCCGAGTAGGTAACATCATGAAATTCTCTCATAACTTTATTTCTGAGCTCTTTACCCTATGGTACATATATTCTATTGTTATAATGCAGAATCCCATCTGTTTCCAACTTGAAACCATCATACCTTTTGTCTCTCAGATATTTTTCTAAAGCTGTTTTAACATGATTGTAATAGGGATCATTGGTTAACTCATTTTTGACTTCATCTTTGAACTCGGTTCTTAATGTAATTATAGCAGCAATATACTTTCTACGACTTAAGGCATCAACCACCCTTATTCTCTTTTCCTTTAATGTAATTTATATCAAATTCATAATTTTCTAGGAACTCCAGCCATCTTCGCTGCCTTGCATTTAGATTTGGCTGTGTAAAGATGTACTTGAGCCCAAGATGATCTGTTTTGAGTTCAAAAGGTTTCCCAAGAAAATAGTGCCTCCATACCTGTAGCGCATGAACAATCACAGCAAGCTCAAGATCATGTGGTGCATAATTTACTTCATGCACCCTCAACTTCCTACTTTCAAAAGCTACCACATGCCCATCTTGTAGTAGTACTCCACCCAAACCTTCCCTTGAAGCATTGGTTAGCACAGAGAAGTTACCGTTTGGGTCCGAAATCTTCAACACCGAAGCACTTGTGAGTATACCTTTTAACTCCTTACAGGATTCTTCACACTTGATGTCCCAAATGAATTTCTTACCCTTCTTTTGCAAAGAAGTGATAGGTCCCGCTAACTTAGAAAATTCCTTTACGAACTTCCGATAGTAGCCTGCTAGACCCATAAAACTTCTCACTTCATGCACATCCTTCAGTGCTAGCCATTCCATGATGGCACTGATCTTTGAAGGGTCCATCAAGATTCCCTCTTCATTTATTATGTGGCCTAAGTATTGTACTTTGTATTGATAGAAAACACACTTAGATAATTTTCCATATAATTTATGTTTTTTGAGAATTCCTAGCACAATCTTTAAATATTCATCATGTTATTCCTCATTATTGGAGTATATTAATATATTATCGAGAAAGATAAGTACAAATTGGTCTAAGTATTCCCTAAACATGTTGTTCATCAAGTTCATGAAAGCGGTAGGTGCATTTGTTAGACCAAACGGAAAAACTATAAACTCGTAATGCCCTTACCTTATTCTAAAAGTGATTTTATGGATATCTTCATCCTTGATTCACAGTTGATGATAACCAGATCTAAGATATGTCTTGGAAAACACTTTTGCACCCCCCATTTGATCAAATAGATTATCAATTTGGGGCAGCGGGTACCGATTCTTCACTGTTACCTTGTTGAGCATTTGGTAATCAATACAAAGTCTGAGGGTTCCATCCTTCTTTTTTACGAAGATAACCGGTGCACCCCGTGGTGATATACTTGGTCTAATTAGACCCAAGGACAACAACTCATGTAATTGAGCTTTCAATTCAACTAATTCGGTTGTTGTCATTCTGTACGGTGCCCTGAAAATTGGTTCTATTACTAGTTTGACCTCTATTGTGAAGTCAAATTCACGCTTAGGTGGAAGTCCAGGAAACTCATTTGGATACACATCTCTAAATTCCCTTAGGATGGGAAATGCTTCAATTTTAGGCTCAATTTCCTATCCTGAATTTGATATTTTTATAGCATATAGATGGCAACTCTTTCGCTTTGCCTTTTTCAGCTGCATGGCAGAAATTTGCCTAGTGACAAGCTCTCTTTTAACACCCTGAACACTCGCTATTTTCTATTGATCATCGCAGAAGGTTACAAATTTTCATAAGCAATCCAAGGTTGCATTATGTTGACTTAACCAATTTATACCTATGACAACATCATAGGATCCAAGAGGTGTCACATACAAGTTTAATCTTGTTGCGAACTCAGGTAATTCTAGTGGTGCCTCAAACAAACAGTGCTTCACTCTATGTACAACATTATTTCCATACTATACAGTCCAAGTGTGTTCCATGTACCCAGCTCTTATTTTGAGTTTTATCAGCTACTTTAGATGAAACAAAACATTATGTTGAACCGGAATCAAATAAAATAGAAACAAGTTCTCCAAAAAGCTTACCTGAGGTTTCAATGGGAGTCGTTTGATTTTCTGCTTGCTTATTATGGACTACAACATAAATCTTATGTTGTTTCCCCTCTTTATTTAGTGCAGTAGATCACTTTTGCTGGTTATTCCATTGTCCTCTTTATGGATAGTTAGTGAAATGATCGCCACCGCACTTAAAACATCCACCCAGAGGTTCTTTTCTCTCAATCTTATTCTGGCTTGAAACTTGTTCCTTGTTGCCCATTATTTTTAGTATTCACAATAGTTCTACCCGCTATTCCTCTTTTATTGACAGGCCTGAACTTGTTGTTTCCCTTTTTCCATGCTGGTTTACTTGCAGTTGGTGTTTGAAAACTGTTATTTTTCCTTCTATTTTCTCTCTTTAGAGGCATAAATACTTCACAACTTTTGTTCTTGCTTGATAGCTTTTTCAAACATTGTTTCCATCGAGGTAGGTCCATGAACAATATACCTCACCACTAATGCTAGGATTCAATCCCATTATAAATTTTCTCACTCTAAACTTCTCATCCTTTTGATACATAGGAACATATTTAGCAATCAAGTGAAACGTTCCCAATATTTTATAACTAAGTACTTTCCTGGAGTCATATTTTAGAATTCTGCCATCTTTTGGTCAAAGTATATCTGAGGTAGCCATCTTTGACGAAAGTAGGCCTTGTACTGCTCCCAAGTGATCATACAAGAATCAATTCCTAGTTCCATTTTCCGGTTATCCCACTAGGAAGATGCTTCACGGGACAATTGGTAGGCTCCCCATACTACTTTTGTCTCCTTTGAAAAGTCCCTAATCTCAAAATACTTTTCCATTTCAGATAGCTAATTTTCAGCACCATCCCCAAGATTTTGTACCATCAAATTTAGGTGGGGATATTCTTTTAATGTCCCTCGCTAACTCAACAGCCAACCTTGCTTTCTTATTTTCCCTTTCATTCAGGTGCTCGGGTTGATCATCATGTTGCTCATCATCCCTATGATCCTCATCTTCTTCACCACCCTGGCCTTTTTGTTCTATGGCAACAACTCGGTTTTGGGTTTCGTTCAAAAGGTTGAGGATTTCTTCTAACTTAGCAGCCGTATTATCCGGCACGTCATCATTATTTACCCCACTATCACTCGCCATATTAGCTCTTGTTGCCGGCCTAGCCAAAGTTTCATGTTTTTATAAAAGAGGATACTTTTTATTAGAACATGTGTCCCATTAATGTCCAAGTGTCTAAGCCTCTGGCTCTGATACCAAAATGTAACACTCAAAATTACTAGAACTAGAAAATGAGGATATATTTTTTACAACATACATAAAAATAGATTACACAGATCTATCTGCAATCCGTGTATACTGAGAAGGGTGTATCTAGATTTCTTTAAATCAAATTTGTTCTTTTGATCTATCTGATAACATCCATGTAAGCCATGTGCAGCTGAGAAGGGTGTATCCAGATCTCCATGATCTCCCTTCACCACTACTTCGAGTGACAATGCTTACTAGCATTTTGGCTCAACCTTTTTTAGGTCATGGGAACCATGTGAAAGTCCTTGGGTCTACCACGAAGCTAGTTTTCTGACTTCGTATTCCGGTATCCGACCATTTCCTACCTCATGTTCAGTGTTCAACTTCCCATGATCAGGTTACTGGCAATTTTAATTTAATTGGAGGACTAGGTGATCGGACAATGCACAACCATCAATGCATTACTTTGGCCAAAGTTTTCCACCATGCAGGTTATGGCTAAACTCAAGACAACACACTAGTCTTATGAGTTTAAGTCTTCCGCCACCTCACAACTATCCCTTTCATAGTTATCTAGATCTTATAGTTTGTATTTACTTTATTTCCCATTTAACCTATCTTGTAAGAGTTTATATCGAGATAAATGCCAAAGGCCAACTAGGATCATCATGAGATAAGTACATTTGTTACGCTGAAATGTATCTATTTCAGCATTTCGCATGTACTTATCCCTTAATATGCCTAATGGATATTTTCATCTATTTATCTTCCCATTTAGTTTCTCTTTTCCTGATGCTTGGTTTTTTTAACCTTAAATTACCTTTTACAACAATACTCTTCCATTCTCTATACAACAGGATTTACAATCTTATCATATTAATACCAAGTTTACCAAAAGGCCGAATTAAATATATATTAAAACATGTATATTTAATTATTCCTTCGATTAGCTACACCACTAAATAGCTTATTTAATTTAGAAATTAAAGACAATTGATTGTTATAATAATTGCCCAATTATCGGCTTCATACATTGACAAATATCAAATAAATAAATTTAACAATTTATGATAAGTAAGATTTCTTACTTCTAGTATTTATCATTTACTCATATTGAGATATTATTACATACAAGGTAATCATCTCTTTATTAAAATCATAAATTACATATGCCGTTAAGGCGAAATATATAACTATTACGGTAACTCTCACATAGTGAGGTTTGAATATTAACAATGGGTCCAAGATCCCAATAAATTTAGTCAAAATTCTGGGATATCATCCTTCTACAAATTGAAATCCAAGTATCTCATTTAGATCCATGCTACGATAAAAATTCACAAGACATGAGTTTCCGCATATCCGAACGTGACGGCTAATTGTCCTACAAGACTAGAGTAGTGGTATGTTGTCAGTTCAAAATGAACTGGCATGAATATTGCCTCCATTTTCTGATGCAATTATTTAATAAAATACGAAACAATATATATGTTCTTTTATCAACAAACTTATGGTAATATAGCGGAGGATGTATTATTACATGTTTTTCATCAAGATACAACTATGAATGTACACAAATAGAACAACCAATTTCTATTTCAGCAATCATGTTTCACTCTAATCACAAGGATCAAGACATAATCAAACCATAATCATTCAACATCTGAATTTTGATTAAACCACAAGCAAATCATGCTTCACATGGTACAAATTCAACTATTATTTTTCTTACCTTCCAATCAACAAACAACTTAACAAAACTATCTGAAATCATCATTTCCAAATACCAATTAGACATATTCCCTCTAGGTAATGAGCAGCTCTATAAAACGCACAATAACTTTATTTCAAACAATCAAAATACATTTATATATATTTATAGGAATAGTCCAACTAAACAATGTAAAAACACCTCTATTAAACCATTTTAACATGTTCTTTTAGGTAACCGACAGATCAACTAAACAAATTGACCCACATACCACAGGATGATAATTTTGAAGTCTATTTGCATAGAATAACAACAATAAGTTTCTAACACTTCCAGTAACGAAATCCTTTGAGAAAAACTAAGTCATCTTACATAGACTGTTAACACTAATTTATTTTTCAATAAGGTAATAAAATTATACCTACAAGCAAATCAACTTGTACATATCCAAATCAGTTCATTCCAACATTAATTTCTTTTCTGTTTAGAAATTATTAGAATCCGGAAGCAAATATATCAGGAAAAATGATGAAATACCTGGTAAAAACATTTTTCACACTACCCAGAAATCGTTTTGCTCATACAAATAAATTATTGTTTGACTGTAATAAAACCCAGAGGCAGAAATCAATTTGGGTTTCCAAAAATCAAATTTAAATAGAAAATAAAATAAAATAAAAATTTATTAGGAACACCCATCTGCGTTTTTTTCTAGGTTTAGCTAAAACCACACAAAGAAAACTTAAGAGAATAAAGAATCCATCAATTTCCTTTTTAGATTTCATTTCCAAGCAATTAAATCAGAAGCTGTCCACAAATTCATTTAATTGCCATTTAAAACACGGAATGTGTATTTCCTCATTATTTATAAATAATGTTGCAGAGAGGGGAGAAGATATTCATGCCTGAAGTAAACCCAGAATCAGCAACCTCTTACTCTTCCAGCTCCAACAAGTTGAATCCTTCCTTCCTCCCAAAACTCACGTAGGTATCCCAGAAGAGAAGAATGAAAACAGACAAAGGAGAAATAAAAGAAAATATAATGAAGAAACTATACTATAATGGAGAATTTTTGGGCTTCCCAATGTTGCTTCTTGCGTCAATGCATGCCACATACTTGGTGTCAGATGAAGACGTGTCCCTTTCAAAACTCTCAGATTTTAAATATTAAAATATTATTATTATTATTATTATTAACTTTTGATTTACATGCCAAATCCTTTTAGGATTTAAATATATAATTTCACAAATTAATAATGATTTTTTTTAATTTTTATTTTAATTGATACCTAACTTTAATGGTAAAATTAATCATCATAATATAAGTCCACATATTGCCAACAATATGTTATCGTAATAATTATTCGAATTCCCATGTTCCATATAAAACATTCAAACAAATGAAAATCACCAAGTCCATAAACAATAATTTGAATATTATCATAAAGTTGGTTTGATATAGCATTTTCAAATAAAACAGAGGCAGTATTCATCACAGTCATTACAAAATTTGAACTAAACAAAGACAACCAAACCGATTAAAATAAAGTAACCGGGATACAAATAACTGAAAGATTCACAATCAGTTATGAACCATTTTACCTATGTTTAAGAAATAATCATGTTTTAGGAAGACCCTCAAGGTGGGTATGGGGTTATTCATTCCGTAATGTCATGCCATGCAGCAGAAGTTGTGGGTCATGATACAACGAACCAAATGAATTTTACACCCATTGATGATCTTGTCTAATCCTGTTTAGACGTAACTGTAGTTAATTTAACTTACAAGAAATTTTGGGATGTTACAGTTCTACAGTTGATTTGATTAGCATTACTCTTGCGATGTCACCATGCTCAACAATTCATAGGCGTGACAATTCTTAAAAAAAGAGAATAAATCTACAATTAAAGGACATTTCGGGATTCAGTGTACGTGTCACATTGTGGGGATAAAATTTAGTGTAGATAAACAATGAATTTGAAGACATGCTTTCTATAACACCTCTTCCAGTCCTTGCCTTGAAATTTTCCCACATCTCCAACTTTAATGGGAGATTAGTTGACATTGTTTCAAGTACAAATGTTACGTCAAGCCTCTAATTTTAGAAACCAATACACTACATGGTTGTGTTTATTCTGATGGTTACTCCCTTCTGGTGCCCTCTATGACAAGAAATTTTTTGGGCCGTCCAAAAAGATTTACCTCTATAAAAAAAATTCGCAAGTCTTACATATGGGGAACATTGAGAAAAATGCATGTGCCATGGTTACTGTAGGAAATCAAAAATATCAGCATGGACAAATTTTTCTACAAGGCACGTCCTCTTCAAAAAGGTGACAAAAAATGTAGGAAAAAGGTGAGAGAGAATGGTAATGGTTCAATGTTCTATTTGAGTTGAAACGTACAAGTTCAGAACTATGATTATAGATATGCACTCAAGATTGATCTAAAGTACCCAATAGGATAACTTTAATCAGTTACCGATTTTGATGAGATAGCTGAGTCAATCATGGGTGTTATAGCTAGCGACCTCTACCTATTGTCTATAGACGAAGATGCGACTAGTGAAATTACAAGCAATGTCATCGGCAACGAATACTGCTTCACACTTTCCCTGAAAAAAGAGACATACTATGGAAACAACATATTGAAATGTGTCATCCTTAGTTCAAAGAAAGTGGATAATAGTGCAACTCCTCTTTAACCTTCTTTATGCAAACATTTCTAACGTACCCATCCCTTCAAACGTTACACCCTCACCCATCCCATTCTATACTTTGAACTATCACTGTTATGTTTCTTATTTCATATCTATGTTTTGCCCTTTTTCCTTGCTTCAAAAGAAAACTAGTGTATTTCATTATAAACTGACATACTATTGTCTCCTACTAGTATGTGGATTATAACTACTTTTAAGAAAATAATTGCATTTAAATTTCACTTTTATTATGTATGTATTTTCATCCATGTATACCTTAGAACGTATAGTATCTTTCCATATAACAAAAATTCTTTTCCTTAGGCAACACGTAAAATATTTTAATCCTCAAATTGTTACCTCTTATGATTAGTTCCCATTGGAACTCCATAGGCATTTCAATTGTATATAGTTTATTGATTCTGACATGCTATTACCTCCTACTACTGTGTGAATTGAAAGTTCTTTTAAAAAAATAAATGAAAATTACTTGCACTTTTGTTATGTATATATTTTCATTATTATATACTATTGGAACATATTGTATCTTTCCATATAACTAATACTATTTTCATTAAGAAACAAATGTTGTTTTTTTATCCTCAAAATGATACCTCTTACACGTAGTTCCCATTGGAACTCCATATGCATTACAATTGTATATAGTTTATAGTAGATTTTTTTTGTATTTCAACAAACAATGCATCATTCATTACTGACCAGCATGGTTTTTTCTAACACGTGGTACTCCATAGGTGTGTCACTTCACAATCATGTCGACTCCTGCAAAATGAGTCCAACAAAGACAAAACTATGCAAAAATAAAAGTTCAGATAAATTCTAAGCAGTGACGTTGTCACCTAGAGCATAGAACAACAGAAATATCAAATATCCATCAACTTACATCAACCAAAAGCCAACCATTCCCTGACATTCCAAAATTGCCATCAAATACAACTACTGAAGGATTTCCAACCATAATTCTGCAAGTAGCTTCCATGGAAACAAATTTTCAAGACCATACAAATTCCTTCCGTATGAACCCATATCTACTAACAACTGCCATGTCTCCCCATTTTCTTAGGATGCCACATGAAACTATCTCAAGTACCGACCATGCTTTGGTTCCTCACACATGTACAATCAGTTCCTCCTCTCCTTCTGACTGCTTTCCACCTTGTAATCCATAATCGACCCAAACAGAACACCCCACCCCTTCCCATACATAAAGACTTCCCATATTGCCGCCCTCATCACACACTATTGAAGCCCAATGCCTATTTCACAAAAGAATAGATTTTTTGGCGAACATCCAAACTTTCTGAATCTATTTGGAAAATTACCCTGGAGTTAAAACAATTTCCTTTGAAGGATTTTCCTCCTGTAACAGAAGCAAATCTGAAAAACACGGCCACCGCTTCTCTTCATGGAACAACATGGACCCTGAAAAGTAGCCTACCGTTCTTGTGTCTTTAACCCAAATCAAGGATATGTTTATCACATGATTCAATCCATTCCTACAAGTCACCCAAGTACATGGAGGACAATACAAATACTCAGGACACACCATAAGTTTCCCACAAAATATTACTTCAATATCAGAGTACCTACCACATCGCCTTGGAGATTTGAACATAGTACTCATACAAATGGAAGGATCTAATTCAAAAAGTTATGATTTCTACATCAGTAGATCTTGTGTTTGGGCAGCTTTGTAATATAAAATCCAACACGACCCCTTACAAAGATGTCTTAATTGACCATGACGCCCTTTCTTCCCTACCATCTAAGTCATTAAATGTTTCCTCCTCTCTTAACACAACCACAATGGAACTACCCCAAATTCAAACCTCCTCTACAACTCATGGTATTGATGTTTCCACCAACTCTGATGAAACGTATGAACACTCATCGTTTTTCATGCTAAGACCCCACAATACAAGAAGAGAATAAGAGGAAATCAAACAGTTCCTTCTAAACCATGATGGTAACACCCCATTTACCATGCCATGGCCAGAGCTTGGGCTCTCGCCTATAAATGAATACAATATAAAGGGCTTGTTCTCAATGGCCTTCCCAACTTTAATTCTGGAAGAAAAAGTAATATGGCAACAACCCCGTATAAAATAAGTTCCAATGCATGAACATACTCTTCATTTGATGCACTACCATGATGGGTGCTTCAATTCCCCCCCAAGATCTCACCACTTCCTTCTAAACTTCATAATGCGACACATGAGCCAATCCACAGTAAAAGTTTTCATGAAACAGAACATTGAATCTGGAATCCCTCCAAAAATTGGAGATCTGCGAAGACAAATACTGGAATGCCCCAAAGACAACCTCCCGAACAGTTTAATGTGATTTGGATCGAGGCTTCGAGGGACATGTTCATTCTAGGGGGAAAAAAGTGTGCTTTCAAATAGTATGGAACAATTAGGGACACCAACCTTATTCTTCACTCTAAGTGTTGCAAACACTAAATGGCCATATCTCCACAGTATTATGTATTGTGAATGCCCTACTGATCCTTGAGCCACACAACATTGGAGAAAACTTAACATTATCTCAAACCCTCATCGAGTATCCGCATACCTGTATCAAAGATTCACAATATTTTGTGAAGAAATATTGCAGAAGGAACTTGGAGCAGTAGACTATTGGTACAGGTAATAAAACCTATGAGTTAATAAGTTTGTTCCAGACTTAATAGATAATATTTATGTTCTCTCATCTCACATGTATGAATGGCAACATAGAGGCTCCACACACGTCCATGGTTTATTGTGGCTCGAGAACACACATAAAGTTGATGCAATGGACTAGGAGGATACAACAGTTTTTGAGGAAACAAAATAATACTTTGATAAGTTTGTGTCTTCCTGGAACTCCCGTTCGGCTTGTAACCACTTGGATTTTGTTCGCAGGTCACTCCTAGATGACCCTTGTTTTCTAGATACAACAAAAATTCTATCCTCCTCCCCACATTCTTGCATATAATGTAATCACAACTATAATACAAAGACAACACACCTTGGGCCACACAATCTACTTCATCCTTGCTCATTGAAAGAGATGGGGAAATTAAGCACCTCGCTTCGAGAAACGATGATAGACTGAACATCCAAAATCAAACTATGATATCCTTATGGAGATAAAATTTTGATTTCCAACAGGTACTTTCCCGCCATGCAGTTCTTAAGTATATTACAAAATATGCTTCAAAAGCATAGCAACGTTCAAAAACCTATCACCAAATGCTATCCATATTTTCAAGAGATGCTGACGCAGATTTTCCAGCACACATTCTGATCTACAAAATTCTCATAGAGAGAATTTTTTAACATGACATAAGTGCATAAGAAAAATTCCACATGCTGTAAAAATTTCCACTTGTTATGTGCAATCGTTCATTCATATCATTAAATGTTGGCAAAAAAATCTTGAAACCTGTCATTGAAAGTGATGCTAATGTACAAGAAACAACAACTTTTTTAGATGCATATAGAGTTTTCCCTGCAACCATGGAACACCTACCACTTATTCAGGTTGCTCGAGATTGGAGCTATGTCAGGAACCATAAAGGTGATAAATGGAAACTACGATTGACTAAAGCAATTGTTTGGGTCCACCCAAGATTTTTAGATGTCCCAACTCAGGATTCAACACCATATGACCTTTATACAAGCCTTTTAGAAATATTGCCTCTGAATTTGGATTAACCCCACATGAAATAAATGACATTTGGGACATGTTCAAGCACAACTACAGATTGTGGCATGTTTTATGCACTACCATAGACATAGGATATGGTATAGATGTTAGTTATGACTCTGACGTCAAATGCAATATTCAACACAAACCATTTCACGAATGGTAGGTCTTCGCACAACTTTGTATCTATGGGAAAAAAAGGGTCTTGACAGTCTTGAAATGTTGGGGAAACGAGATTATGACATACACAATAATGGAACATACATGGTATTCCACATGATTTGTAGATCATTAGTTCATCATTGATCAAGAGAGAAAAGGAAGCTACAAATAACACCAGCATACATGCCACACCACCATCTACCACACTTCCTCTATCTTCAAAACAATAACTAGCTCTTGATACCATATTGCACCATTCAACAAACAAAACCCTAATACCTCCACTAAGATTGATAATTCAAGGAACGACTGGCACATGAAAATCATTTTTGATAAATAAAATCTGGAATTCATTTACAACAACATCAACCACATCTCCCTCGCCTCTCCTTCTACTCGCCCCTACTGGTATTTCAACATTCAACATCTCTGCACCCACAATCCATGCATCCCTCTTTATTCCAATCAAAACACTAAAACCCCTTGAAGGCCAAGCATTATCGTCTTTTCAAGAGTCCTTGAAACATATAGAATATGTTGTTATTGATTAAATGAGTTTCATCAACCCAAAGTTGCTAGGAAAAATTGACAATAGGCTATGCGAGGCTTTCCCACACTCAAAAACATCTGAATTTGGGAACAAATCAGTCATCCTCCTCAGCAACCTCAAGAAATTACCACCGGTTATGGAAAATCCTCTTTATGCAAGTAAATCCTATGGATCCAACCTTTGGAAGGGATTTCATTCTTCTATTACATTGCAAACAATATTTTGGCAACAAGGAACAACTGATGCACAAGTTTCTTTTCGGAATTTACTGCTCAACATGTAAGATTCAACCCCTATTATTGAGGATTGGGAACTCCTAATGTCTCACACAGAAACACACCTAACTCAACAAGAAATCAACATTTTTAAAGACACACCACATTTGTTTGCAAAAAACAACCTTGTGGACTCCCACAACCTTTAGATGCTTAAGGCATTGAACGTTCCAATCGCCCAATCCATTTTTGAAATTAACAAGCGGGATGGACCAAGAAATCTTGATGATGATCAATTGGAGCACAAATTTATGTTGTGAAAACAACAAAAAATCATGTTGATTGCAATTTTATGGGTTAATGCAGGCCTAATAAATGGTGCTACAGGAATAATCACCGACATTGTATATGACGCATCAATGCCACCACCAAAATTACCTTTATTTTTTGTTGTCAAATTTAATAGATACAATGGCCCATGTTGGGATCCCTCCAACCCATTAGATATTCTGATACCCCCTATTTCAAATCAAAATGGCCTAGGGATTAACTATCCACAAGTCCCAGGGACTTACTATGCGTAGAGAAACTTTCAACGTTGGAACCAATGAAAGGCAGGGTTTGATGTTCACATCTTTCTCTGGAGTTCCCTCTCTTGCAAATCTACACATTTCTCCTCATTTTTCATTCAAAAGTTACTAAAAAATGATGCACGTACTAACATTTGGAGCAAGAAAAAAGGAGGAAGCAAGACTACTATCACTCAACCCATCATAAATACTACACTCTACTTTGATAGCACCTCCGCTACTACTTTACTCAACACTTCTTCTATCCTAGACAACATTGTCGTTCAAAGGGTATCAAATGTACTCATGTTTACTAGAAATAAAATTGCCCTCTAAAGGCTACCATTCATGATATAATTCTTCTCATGTTAAGTTCAAATAAAACAGTCTGCAAAATGCTACTACTCATGATATTACATTTGTATATGTATATGTAAGAATTTGTAACATTTCACTAAATTAACCAAAAGCTAGTGGGTAGGCAGCCTCATGAAAATATTAAATGAAAAATAGTTCACATAATAGTTAACGACTACATAAGGTTTTATGTCTACACAAACTTGACTATTTGAATCATATTATAGGTTCCACCAACCACGTCAGTAATTACTCGAACGCATCAATAAGAACAAATCCATATAGAATATGTGGAGATGATAGATTTGGGCATAAGATCACCACAAGGTTCTACTCTCATTTTCCCCGAAGTTCTCAAATGTATTATCATTCTCTAAAATCGATGATAAAAAATGAAGTCCTCATTTACTATTACAGAATTTACAAGGTTTTCCATTACTAAAATGGGTGCTTTTTCTTATATGCTTTTCATTTTCTATGTAATCTTGTGGATGATTTGTTTATAGGAAATGGTGGGGGAGATCGCTAGTTCCTCCATTGGTCCCAAGCTATTACTATTATTCCTCTCCACCTAATATATCAACGCAACTGAATGCTTCATGTTCAGTTGGGAAAGGGCGCCACCACACTGGGAATCTTGTGGATTGTTTATGTCCTCCTAGGAGAAACAACATATTATTTATCTCTCGCTCTAATTTTATAATATTATTGTTCTTGTTTGGTTATTCATTCATGTTATAAAAAATTTTGTGACCCTTAAATATGTGTCAAATTTTATTCTTAATTTACCATATTCGTAGGATGAAGTATTTTCATTTTTATTTGCATTTACATTTTTCTATGTTAATTCCTTTTTTTTTGTTAAACCATATAGTAATGTAATTGTAGTAACCCCAAGAGTTACAAATCCATTAAAACAAAGCATTTTAGGATGGTATTTGTTAAGACAAATTTAATACTCAACAATCACTCGTATCAACCACTATTATCTAGGTTTATAATGGTGTAGTTAAGGATTTATTTTTAATATAAATATTAGTTTGTATATGAGGCTAATAATAGCCAACTGGAATAGAATTAAACTAGATTGGAAATTTTAAAAGGGAAATAAATAAATTTATTAAATTCCATTATAGTATATGTGGATTTGGTGTAGGGATTTGAGCTGGTGAGAGGTTTTGATTGAGTTTTTTTGTATCCCTTGGCTACTGATGCAGGAACCCCTATTGGATTTACTTTTGTTTTTCTCACCTTTTTCCATGTATGAGAGGATTCATTCAGAATATAATCAAAGATGAAAAGATGGGTCTATGAGAATGTTAGGTTCTCATTTACCCTAAGAATCCAACTAGACATTCTTATTATCAATTTTTTGGCACTAGAGAATGATTGTCTAGAAAATTCCTTTATGGAATTTGAGCTCTTGCACCAGAATGATAACTCTATACAATTTCAATTCCCTTATCAAAAATTACTAAAAACAATTTCAACTTCCATGTTTGAAAGATAATTGATATCATAAATACCCATGCAATAATAATGTATATATGTTTTTCATTTACAACTCAAATTAATAATAGTGGTATATATAGGATATGGACCATTGCTTGGAGCAATGTCAACATATTTTTTCATATGTCATTCATGTAGCCCATACCCCCTTCTCTTTTGATTAGTTCGCACAAATGACATGTAGTCCATATGTGACTTACCAAAAGAAATAATAGTACCATAGATGTTAGAGGAGGGATTTGATTTGTTGGGGACTTTTAAATGGATTACCATCTCCTTTTTCTTCACCAGTTGTATCCCCTTTGAATCCAATTACGTCATGTGAGCCTCTTTCCACGTGTAACAAGATTTTTTTAAAATATAGTCCAAGGTGTAAATTCTCTAGCCTTTCACCAATGAATTTGTCACCTTCTATTGTTCAATTCCCAAATACATTGTTTCTTCCTTCTTCGACGGATTGACATAATTACGATAAAAAAAAGCAAAATGAATTTAAAGAATCATGTAATCTATCCTAAAAATCTTATTACTCTTTCGTTTCACATGGAAAAGCATCCATGATTAACATTTTGAGTTCCCACAAAAATGCTCATCCATGAGGAAGGTGAAAAAATTTAGGAGTTCCACTGAGAAATGAGAAAATAATAAGAACAATGCCAACACATGTGTTCAATAGTGTGGCAATCAATTGATAGGTCAACATAGGTATTGGTTTTATTTCACGATAAGGTGTTTTTTTAGAGTTATTTTAAAAGTAATTTGCCTCAATGATTTGTGCCTCCAACACATTTTCTCCTTCAAGCAGTCCACACAAATAACACGTCATTCATATGTGACTTACCAAAAGAAAGAAGAGGACCACCTACATTCCCTACCTCACTTCATCCTATAATGTTTCTCCTTTGCTCCTCTATATCAACATATCCACTATACTACTCACATGTGATTGCTAGTTACAACGATAATTTTTTTTTATTATGATAGTGGATGTAGGTAAGTTTTTCATGTAGACTTTCGTCAACCATCCAACAACCTTTCTCTATGCATGTTCACAATTTTGTGTTGATCTTGATCACACATGTGGTGAGATCATTCTCTGTCACCTCAACATTGTTGTTATGGTCCCTGCGCGGTTGTGGTTGTGGTTGCTATCTAACTAGAGACCCATTTTACAACTAAAAAAATGTTGTGGCATAAGGATTCGATCCAAATACCTTTTGAATCCATCAACGCCATATCTAAGGAAAATAACACATGGAAGATATATTGCATGACTATGGTATTAAGTTACAGGGAAAATCCACTTCAATGAGAGTAAGCAACAATATAAATATAACCACCATCACTTTTAATTTCAATTTCAGCACAACCAGAAACCAAAGTGTTGAATAATAATCACAACAAACTAATTAAATTTTTTCTAATTGAAAATCCTAAATAACATAACAAATTAAATTAATAGTTTCACTTGAAGTACAAGATACACCGAAAGGGATACAAATTTAATGTGTGTGTGTGTGTGTGTATATGTTCTACGTCTTTAAAAAATGCAATACATTTTTATAATGTTAATGTTGCACATTATTTTCCATAATTCAAATATTTTTAATAAAACATTTATATTTTTTTAGAGGTGCAAGTAACAAATTTTCTACCTTTAACGATAATACTGAATTTCTATATTCTTCAAAATATGTTTAGCGAAAGCTTAGATACCTATTCACTTTCAATAGGATGGGCATTGTCGCTTTTGATGCTACATCCCAACATAATGAAGAAATCCCAAAAGAAGAAGATTACATAATTTTTTTGAAAGGAAAATAAGACAACCAAAATACAAGTGGTTCTAGAGCACATTAATGGTTAGAATATTTTATGCTACCAAAGAATTACATAAACTACACGGCCTAAAAATTTGCCATGAATATAACCAACCAAATGGGCATGAGTGGCTTTTGGAGATCTAGAAATATTGATTGTATGAAATGCAGTGGGAGATGAGAAACCATAGCACTTGGTGTAGAATAGTTAGAGATTTTTGAATGATTCCAATAAAACTGTTTACATTCATGATGCAAAAAAACTAGGTTACAACAAGTTTTTTGGTAAATTCTAAGTGAATTTTTTATGGTTTATGTAATCCTCTTAATAAAATTCTTATCATATTTTAGTGGAAATTCTTTCATGAGAAATTTCAAAAGTTAGGAGTATGTTTTCATAGCTTGTGGAGTTTGGCTTTACCCTTTCCAAATGCAATTGCCTGAAATTTTTGAATCCCTTTTCAGCAAATCATTTTTGCATATCCTTCCATCATTAAAGTCCAGGATACCACATATCTTTGAGGCAAATTTTCAAACAATTGACATGCCTTGTGTATGATTTCACATTTTGAATGCGTATTTACTAGTGAACTTGCAACTACATCTTTAAAAAATCAGCCTCCATTATATTTTGAGTGATGTCCATGCCATATTATACATTCATGCCTTATTATAAAGCTCTCATTTTGACATAGGTTGGAGTATGGATTCCACATTTTTCATTCAAATGAAACTAGGGCACTTAGAAATATAATGTTAGACAAAAACCACTCTTTATTATGCTTTGATGGGTTCTACACCCTATTCTAAAGCTCTTATTCTCCCATAAGCTAGTACTATGTTGGAAAAGGTGAGTTGATTAGTTTAGAACTCTATTCATTGCATTTGGTGAAATATTTTGAAAGCTTTGTGAGGATGCTCATGTTTTCTGCAAGATGCAAATATGATATTCCATGATAATACGTTAAAAATTACAAAATTTAAAAAGATATATATGAAAAAAATGGTGCACTCATTTTTCTATAAACAAAAGTATGGTAGGGTTGCACAAGTGTGCGAGGGAGATTTATTGACACTCCATTCTTATCAAAATGTAAGTGTATCCACCCCCCTCCCTCACAAATTCTCCTCTATTTTTCGTGAAAACACCAAACAAATGAAATCTAAAATGTGGAATGAAAGGTAAAATTCCTCTTACAAAAGATGAATTTATCTCAAATAAAACTTAATTGGGTATCTTGTCTTCATCTGTTCCAATCATAAATATATCACTAGAAAACCAAAATAGCCAACAACCCCAGAGTGCATTATCAAATGGGAAGGTCATGAAGCCTCTAGGATTTTAAGTGTAAATGTTACCTAATCCTATAAAGGACAAAGGATGACAATTCGTATGAGGGTCGTACAAACAAAGGGTGTGTGATAGTTCCTCGGGTCAATTTTTTCAAACCCCACAACCCAAAAGGCATGCTATTTTTTCCATGGACCCAAGTGCTTATAGTGTGGGAAAATTACACTTCTAAATGACTACAGGGAATAGTGGCACTTGGGTTAGGAATAAGAGATGAAGGATGTGGACGATGGTAGTGGTTGTGGTAGTAAAGTGTGGAACGACCAATGGTTGCAGCTGATTGCAAGCATATCTCTAACATATGTCCTTCCTTTGGATGGTATTTACACTCTATGCAATAAATCCATGAGAATAGAACCTATATTTTTATGTGGCTATATTTTTTAGAGAATTTGAGAGGCGGTCTATTTTAAGGCTTCAGTCTAGAAGACCGATTCTTTATACACCACAAAAATAAGGTTATTCATACACTAGATAGATCCACCTTGTTGTCAAAAAATTAAAATCCTATAAAAAAATAGATGTCATAATTTAGACAAAAAAACAACTAAGAAAATAGTTTTGAAAACTCTTGACACTTTCTGGCAAGCTCTCTCACAATAGGGAATGCCTCTGACATAATAAAAAAAATAGCAACGCCCTTTTTACCCATATTTTCTCAAAATATCATGTTTCTTATAGTTGTGTAAGGGCCAATTGTAGACACCCTGGAACTGACATAAATTTTAATGGCATTGGCATGAACTTAATGTTATTTTTGATTAAGTAAACACTTGTTACTCAATACTTATTTCATCATATTATTCGCCCCTAAAATATTATCTCCTTATTTTCTCCTCCATATGGAAAATATTTTAATCAAACCTAAATAATTTCCTCTTTTTGAGAAGAGGTATGATCACCCTTACCCTTTTTAATCTTTGTCATCTCATATTCCTAAATTGTGAAAATTGTTTCCTATTTGGTGATGGCCACCTTGGCCTACCACACAATTATTAGGTCACAATAAGTTTTCAATATTTCCCTTTAGAAATACAAAAGAATGTTATTTTTATATTATTAAAAATATATATCTATATAGAAGATTATGCTATGTTTATTTAAGTATTTATGGTTTAAATGATGAAAAATGTACAAGTTTGAACATCATCTCTCATCCCCAAAATATTGCAATGAATGGGCCCACTATTCTATATTGTTGTTGATGTTAACTTACACACCAAAGAGATTTGAAGAAAATTAAAAAAACAATCTTTCTTTGGGTGTTATTTTTCCATCAAGAAAATTTTGTTTCTATTATTTTGTGGAAAGTGGTAGATTTGTGATGCCTTTGCTTGATCGTTTATACTCTTGTGATCTATGTAGAATAAGAAAATGGCACTTAGCGTCTTGCCACCACTAGCACAAGCAACAAAATCTACAAAATCCACCTTCAATTAAGCTATGATAGTTTTTATCACCATCCTATTTTTTGTGTATTGTTGTTGGTAAAGAGCATTGTCATCAATATCCATATGTTTCCCATGCCGACCACCACGTCCATGATGAAGAAAGAAAAAATGTGAAAACACAAGGATCATGCATGATGACGCGAACATCACCCGAGTTACACTCCAACAACGTGATGAGGTTGCATGGGGGAGAAAGAGATCAACCATGAATGTGCATGCAAGGAAAAGGAAAAGTCACATCTCATTCCACCATCTCATTGTCTCATAGATCTGAAAGAAGGAAGGGTAAAAATAGGGATTTTTTGTAACCCCAAGTATATGCAATCATGCCTCCTCAAGTGAATAAGGTGATTTACATTCCCAAAAAGAAAGTAACTTCCATATGGCATACTAACGCACAATGACACGTATGATGGAATTTATCATAACCCCTATGAAACCTATGACCTATGACATCACCTAAGTGAGATGACTCACCATGTGATGCGTCAAATGCACACACCAACATCCCCCCTTCATTGTAACTTAGGATGAGGTGGAAAGTCAGAAATGAGAAATGGGTACCGAAAACAAATCCTAATTAGGCACCCATGCACAACAAGGATCTCAAACAATGGAGGAAAAACATTGGGAAAAACATACACAAAAAGAGATGGAAAAAACTCTCTAACAATCTAAGAAAGATTCCCAAATGGGTCCCAATAACTAAGGGCTTGATCGAGGACAAGAATGTCTAAGAATCAAAACACGAATCTAGGACGCACTCGACCTCTCGAGGTCATGTTGGGACAACTGATATGAGATAGAAGATGGCTATGGAATGGCTAAATATGATGAATAGGAAAAATATATGAAAATGGGTGAAAATGGCTAAAAGGTAAATCAAGGCAATCAAATGTCTTCTATGGGCACAATGGGAATTTTCTCGTCTAAGGCAATGAACGTTTGTCTAAATTTTTCAGGCGAAATGGAATGGTCAAAGAAGATAGCTACACGAATGTTTCAATCAATGTAATAATTTCCAAATATACCTCAAATGGGCTCTGGGATACATGGGAACCATCTAGCGTCCACATCGTAAAAGTCTCCAATCAAGGTCATAGAGGTGTGATATGAGACGTGTGATAAGGACAGATCTATGGATTGTGGAATCTAATATTGACTAGGTTGATTATCCTAGAACTCGTTAGCTTTATCTTCTTCGTCGTTCAAGGCTATCAATAGTGAGATGATATTGGGTGGAACTGGTGTGGTTTGAAATATAAGTTTTATGAGGCCCTGATCAATATCTGTTAATTGTGTCATGGTGTTTGGTTGTACCACTCTTAGATCACACACACGTTATCTGGGTTGCTTGGGGCCTTGGTCTTTCATGTGGACATGTAAGCTATAAACCTAAGGAAATAAAATAACACACAAAGAATCCGCAAGAGGCAAGGTCAATGTTTGGGTAACCTAGGCCAACTAAGGAAATGTAGGGAGTTGTGTTAATTTCCGTATAATTAATTCTATTTGCTTAAATTAACAAAGGAATGCAAAAAAATTTAAATAAAACCAATTTGATTACTCTCTTTGGATCTAATTAAATCTACATGCAACTAACTAATTTGACAATAGGAAACTGATTAATTAAAATGACAAAGTAAATCTAATCTACTTGTTTTTGTATTTTCAATTATTTTAACATAAAGGAAATAAGACAAATAAAAGAAACAAACTACTTTAATCTAATTTTTTTGGAGGTTTTGTGTTTTTCAAGAATTAAATAAAACAATCTACACATACAATGTAACTTCTTCTTATAAAATGGAAACTACTTCTATTCTAAATAGTGAAATAACCGGATGTGGTTATTTCCCAGTTGCAAAGTGAATTTAATCTAATATAATAAAAAATAAAGGTTTTCCTAATTTGTAATTGTGGATACTACTTCCTCTAGTTCTACCTCAGAATCATTAGAAGATTGAAAAAATTCTAAGAAGCAATTTCTTCCCCCGAAGTTTCCTCGGTAAAAAAATCAGATCTACAAAAGCTTTCTAAATGCAAAGAAATGGAAACTACTGCACATATGCAAAAGCTTCTTCAAACCAACTTCTCATGTGAACCCATAGGGATAGGCAGGGAATCAACTTTCAACATAAGCTTTTCTCGTATGCCAACAAGATCTAAATTATGAATGCAATAAACTCTATAGGTAAACTAATTGAGAAGAATTAACAAACATTGTGCATAGGAACTTCCTCTGAATTATTTCCAAACAAATCCATAGGGATTAGCTAAGAAGAAATCCTCAATGGAAGCTTCTTACATGAAAATGTAAACTACTATAAATTCTACTCAAGCAAATGTATTCTAACAAACTATGAATTGAAATCTATGTAAATCAGTAAAACAAGCTTCTAGGAATGTCATAACACCTCCAACCTAAAAATGTATTACAAAGACAAATCCAATGTTGGTAATGCTTTGAGATCCCCTCAGCTTTTTTTATAATGTGATATCCAAACATGTCCAAGGTGTGGTGCTGGTACTGTGTAGAAGAAATGAAGGAGTGATATAGCTAGCTGGTTTGCAAGAAATTTGGTATAAATGCAAACAAGAGAATAAAAAGGCAAATGAACTGTGTTTGTTTGTGTACTTATTGGCAGGATTTCGGTAGCATAACAATGCAATTCCAAATCAAAATACTCCAACCATTGCTTTGGGAAAAGCTTGGTATTTATAGAAAATTCACAGAGAAGTGGTCCATCCCACTTAGCATCCAAGAAGTGCCACATCACTCATGTGAGTAGCAGTTAACTTAATCATAATAGTAAGTAGGGAAGAAGAAGTATACACGCATCTAACAAGCTCAAGAATAGCTGATTCGGTCAAGAAAGGTGCATTAAAAAGGAGTAAGAAGAAGCTAACACATGATCAGAACACATTGGAAAGTCTTGACTAAATGCACACAAAACAACCGATATGCACAAACTGGCAGTTACACAACCGTCGGGACAGTTGCGTAACCATCGGCGTGGTTTCATAACTTAAGGATAAAGAGCTGAGGAAAAGTATGCAAAAAAACTAAGGAAAGTAGGAAAAGATGGAAAATTGAAAATTAGGACAAAGTAGGCTACGATAACATGCTGAA
This sequence comes from Taxus chinensis, assembly GCA_019776745.2. Taxonomy (NCBI): domain Eukaryota; kingdom Viridiplantae; phylum Streptophyta; class Pinopsida; order Cupressales; family Taxaceae; genus Taxus; species Taxus chinensis. Next base: position 42,324,946 of record CM034150.1, read on the forward strand.
GAAAGAAATTGGACTTGGATACCATTGGAAATTTTTTTTGTCATCATTGGGGATTTGAACTGTTCCGACAATGTAACACTGTGTAAATTTGGGTGCATACATATTGCCCCATCAGAGAAGCATTTTAGCCATGAAGAGATGTAAAACATAAAGTTTGAGTATGACGCTCCCAAATGGTAAGGTTACAAATTATACCTGACACACCTGTGTGTTGATACTACGCCAATCCAAGCTTCCTCCTACCTGCAAGAAGAAAATGAGAATCAAGTGCATATATAATGTGTAATCAAAAAATTATTGAAAAATAAAATGACAAGAGGACTTACCATGTCCGAGGGGATAGAAATATACCTGCCTCAGTGCTCCCACCCTTCAAAGCACACACACTCAAAACAAAGTTAAAACATGTTATATATATATCTTAAAATTACTATTTCTAGAAATCATTTTCACTTACCTACCTAGTGAATTTTGATCTTTGGATTACTTGTGATGGTTTCACACAAGAATATAGTCAAAATGAAGAGTGTTCTGATGTGATGACACCCCAACCAGTAGGAGGAGCATCGGGCCATAAACAAGTGAGTTATCTACATTTGTTCATTTCTACCCTAAAACATAGAAAATGTAAAAAATTCAACGTAGGGGGGTTATATTTAATAATTTTACAGTCAAAATGATCACAAGGAGGGCGCCACCTAAGATCTATAGTTTGTTTTATTTAAAAGGTATGTTTTTGTCTCTTTGTGAGTTTTTGGGGCCCTAGGGTATGACCCGCAATTCATGGACGAAACCACTATGACGATTGCATAACCATTGCTCTTCATAGAGAGGTGGTTGTGCAACCAATACATCAGTTACACAATCGCTACATGGTCAAAGGAAAATTTAGAATTGTTACGGTGGTTACGCAACCACCTCTCTACACAAGGAAGTAGTTATGCAACCACCTCTCTGAACAGAGGGGCGGTTGCATAATTATTAGGGAAGTATATTAGATGGTAATTTTTTTGTTTTTAATTGTTTTTATGATGTTTTTTGTGAGATTATTATACATTTTTATGATTATAACTTTCTCTTTTTGATGTTTATGAATGCAGGGAAGTATATTTGATGGAGCATAGCTCGAGAGTGTGACTGGTTGCCCTCGATCTTGGATGCATTGACTCAGGATGAGAGGAAATTACTGCACAAGGCCATGATATGGAGGATATCCCAGACACAGTTGGTCCCACCAGCCAGCCACTGGTTATGTGACTTATTGAGTTATTGGGATGTAGATCTGAACACTTTCTAACTACCTAGTGCTAGGGGGGAGTGGATGATTACCTTAGAGGATGTTTACCGGATTCTGGGAGTTCCTATCAATGATCGGAAGTTGGTTTTGGTAATCATGGGCTCCGTAGCATAGTCATTCTAGTGGGATTCTTACATGGGGCATGCATAGGCCCCAAACAGTGCCAAGCATAGGATGAGACTACAATATGTTGCCTCCGTTCCTATCCCTTCCTCCGAAAAGGCCATCATTGGTATTTTGGCTTCGCATTTGGTTGGAGACAAGGGTAGAGACAAGATACTCTATTATTTGGCACTAATTATTCAGAGTATTGAGTAGCATGGCCACATATACACATGTGGCATTGATATCCTTAGTACCACATATCATGATTTATATAGACTTGTCTGATTGAATTGCAAGGCCCTTAGTCATCCAAAATTAGTCATGAGTTGGGTTTATGAGCATATGATCCCTTATGAGAGGGGCATTGGGATAACTAATATTGGGGCTATCAGAGTAATGAGATGTATTGATATGACCCTACTTAGAAGGTGACACCAAATAGTTTCTACACTTACCACTAACGATATGATTACACAACACATCAGGGCATGGTTGGCATATGGGGTGAGGAGACCATTATCCTGACCACTTGCAGTTCTACTACACAGTTAGTAGACTAGACTAGCAGAGTGGAGGTCCATCTAGTTCAAAGGGTGCGACAGCAGTTTGGGTTACCTTATGTTGATGTCCTCCATAAGTGCCTACATTGTATAGGGGGATCTGAGAGGTTAGAGCTTACCTGAAGGGCAGGCTCGAGTGGAATATTTTCATTCCTGGGGTTTTGATCAACACTCCACATGTTACACAGGATCCAGCTAGATAGATGTTGATCCTACAAATCAATGCCACACCCACATATAGCGTAGAAGAGGAGGAGCCCAAGATAGAGGTGAGGGTAGAGACCGAGGTAGAGATGGAAGTGGGAGGAGAGGAGGAGAGTGACATAGAGTGGGTGGCCACTGGAGAGGCTTCTACAACATCTAGGGCTGAGGCCGAGGCTGAGGCAGAGAATTTCCACTTAGAGGATCCATTGACCATTGGAGGAGGAGGGGATGAGGATTCATTTAATATATGGGAGAGGGGTGCAGGGGAGACGGTAGTAGAGGAGGTTAGAGTGGAGGAGATGTCTGCCATAGCTCTCACACTACCACCAACACCAGTTGATCCATCTTAGATGCCAAGAGATCTGATTTAGTAGAATTCTCTTCTCTCTACTCTAATTTTTGAACTATATTGTTAGCAAACTAAGCACCATTTTATTTTTTGAAATTTTTCTAACTCGTCATTATTTTACTTGTGTTTTCCAACTACCATAGATGGTTGACAAGATTTTATTTGGTGGATCCTCGTGAACACTTTTGCACTCCTTACGGGGAAGATGCAAGAGTAGTTGCTTATAAACACTTTGCAACTAGTGATGGCTAGATGCCACACATATGTGTTCATGTCGGCATGGCACAGTGCTACGACCCTGAACCAAATGAGAGCCAAGCTTACTGGATATGATTTGGCCGAGAGGAGAAAATGATGATACCATTCTTGTAGTGAGGCTATTGTTACCATTGGTAGATCACCTACCCCATCACATGGACACTCTCTTATATCGACACATGGAGGTTCACACTCCCACCATAGGAGTCGTAATAGGATCCCTTGTCCTACACCTTCAGTGGGATCCTGCCAAGAGGGATAGGCCACGGGCGCTTATTTCTTTGAGATCATTTTTGCGTATATAATATTTTTTTGGATTTTCAAATCATAGATGAGCATTTTGACCACACTCATAAGAGTGTGTTGAAATTATACATGAAATTTGATGTTATATCTATATACATTTTTTTTTGGTTTGAATATTATGTGTAAGAGTTGACTCATTCATGATTTGTCTCATATGTGTACTCTTAGATGTTTAGAATTTTTGATGATTTTTATATGCTTTTATGGATGCATGCTATGGATGATGATGATGTAAATGCATTAAAAAAATGTTTATATATATATATATATAATGATGCATATGAGAACATATTATAATTATAACTTTTATTTCAAGAAATATTGAACACTTCTGTTTGATTGGAAATATGTGATGAATGTGATATGATAAGAATATGAACCCACTCTATTCCTAACTCCACACAACTAGTAAGATGTGAGGGCTCATCACCGAGAGCTAGGAAAGAAGAGAGTTATATAACTTTGATGAATGAAAATTATGATAGGAAAGAATTTTACAAAGAACCAATTGGAACCTACAACTCAACCCTAAGCATGATAATTCAACCGGTTCAGAATGTAATTCGCTTGCAAGTTTATCTAGACATAGATTTGTAGATGGCCTTTTGATTGAAAAAATCTAGTTTTAGGGATTGAATCTCTTGTAACATACACATCTAGCTCACTTTCTTGGTATTTTAAAGATTTCAAAGCACTTCTTATTCATTAACTTATTTACATCTTATCGACCTATTTGACGAGACCCCCTACATCTTGCCCCATACTACCAGAATGAAGCATGGGTTCATCACCGAGGACAAGATATAGGCAAATAAGGGTACTTCACTCCTTTCCCAATCTCATGCAACTAGTAATAAGCCCGGGATCTATTACTTTTGGGTCAGATTCAAATGTAGAAACAATAAAATATAACACACTAATAAAATACCGAATATAAAAATATTGCAATTTAATTCATTCAGGATAATTTTCATTATGAGGAGATTACATATAAATAGGTAAATGGCATCCTTAGAATAAGGAGTCAAACCATATCAATTACCCAATCCCCACTTATCTCTCCAACATGATTCTCTCAACCTTTATTTTCTCATAGCTATTTAATAGTGAGTTGTTCCCACAACTAACGTACACAAAAAATATAATAATATCGCACACTCACTTAACTATTACAATATTATATTATCATCTTGATAATATAATTCCAAAAACATTATTAATGTTCACACTAACACATTAATTTCCTAACATTCACCCCCTTAGTATGAACATGAGTGAGTTTTGTTTAGCACCTGCTCATGTTCTACAATCCGATGGTTTTTAAAGAGTACCATCAAATCCAACAGGTTTTCTAGTAGAACCATTAACCACTCTTTATGTGATTTTCTAAGAGATTCACAAACTCTCAAATTGGTTTTCTAGTGGACCACCAACCACTCCATAGTAGTGTACATGTTTCCCCACCCCCATCTTTACATTCAAGGGAAAATATAAGAAATATTGCTCACGCAAGAGCTCACTTATTACAAGAGCGAACAGGAATAAATCATCTGTTATTATTTGATCACACAATGAAAATTAAACACAACAAAAATAAATGCCACAAATTCATTGTGTTGCTCCTTTGCTTGCGGCTGACAAGAGGTCACTGATTAACCTCCTTCCTTCGTTTCCTCCTTCCTCCATCTGAAACTACTTAGTTACTCATAAAAATTTGAAAATGAAGCTCAATATGAAATTCCCCCCCCCCCCCCCTCAATTTGAACTTGGTCGTCGTGTATAAGATAAATGTGATCATGAGAAATACGAGCAACCTTTCTTTTCACAATTTTCCTAATAATCACCGTGTGGCAAAAGAAACATTTACAGAAAATCCAAAATTATATAATGCAGGCTCAGTGAAATGCATTTTTCTCCAAAAATATTATCTAGGTTTGGCTGAAATTTCATCTGTACTTGTATTACCCAAATTTCGTGAAACCTAAAAAGTTTTAAAGAAACCCAGATCCTGGACAAAAAAACTACAATCTATTCTTTAGATGGATTTTCTTAAAAAATGCTCTTGCTCAATCACAGAAAATCCATTGTCAGGTTTGTATACCTACTCTGATACCAAATATTATTTTTGGCTCCGATTCAAATTTAGAAACAATAAAATATAACACACTAATAAAATACCAAATATAAAAAATATTGCAATTTAATTCATTTGGGATGATTTTCATTATGAAGAGATTACATATAAATAGGTAAATGACATCCTTAGAATAAGGAGTCAAACCATATCAATTACCCAATCCCCACTTATCTCTCCAACATGATTCTCTCCACCTTTATTTTCTCATAGCTATCTAATAGTGAGTTGTTATCACAACTCACGTACACACAAAATATAATAATATCTCACACTCACTTAACTATTACAATATTATATTATCATCTTGATAATATAATTCCACAAACATTATTAATGTTCACACTAACACATTAATTTCCTAACATTCACCCCCTTAGTGTGAACATGGGTGAGTTCTGTCTAGCACCTTCTCATGTACTACAATTTGATCGTTTTCAAAGAGTACCATCAACCCCAACAGGTTTTCTAGTAGAACCATTAACCAATCTGTATGTGATTTTTGAAGAGATTCACAAAATCTCAAATTTGTTTTCTAGTGGACCACCAATCACTCCATAGTAGCGTACATGTTTCCCCACCCCCATCTTTACATTTAGGGGAAAATATAAGAAATATTGCTCATGCAGAAGCTCACTTATTACAAGAGCGAACATGAATAAATCGTCTATTCTTATTATATCACACAATGAAAATTAAACACACAACAAAAATAAATACCACAAATTCATTGTGTGGCCCCTTCGCTTGTGGATGGCGAGATTTCATGGATTAACCTCCTTCCTTCATTTCCTCCTTCCTCCATCTGAAACTACTTAGTTACTCATAAAAATTTGAAAATGAAGCTCAATATGAAATTGCCCCCCCCCCTTCCCAAATTGAACTTGGTCGTCGTGTATAAGAGAAATGTGATCAGGAGACATACGAGCAACCTTTCTTTTCACAATTTTCCTAATAATCACCGTGTGGCAAAAGAAACATTTACAGAAAATCCAAAATTATATAATGCAGGCTCAGTGAAATGCATTTTTCTCCAAAAATATTAATCTAGCGTTTGGCTGAAATTTTATTTGTAGCTGTATTGCCCAAATTTCGTGAAACCTAATATAGTTTTAAGAGAAACCCAGATCCTAGAACAAAAACTACAATCTATTCTTTAGACAAATTTTCTTAAGAAAATGTTCATGCTCAATCATAGAAAATCCATTGTCAGGTTTGCATACCTACTCTGATACCAAATATTATTTTTGTGTCAGATTCAAATGTAGAAACAATAAAATATAACACACTAATAAAATACCGAATATAAAAAATATCTGCAATTTAATTCATTCAAGATGATTTTCATTCGGAAGAGATTACATATAAATAGGTAAATAACATCCTTCAGAACTAAGGAGTCAATTACCATATCAATTACCCACTTATCTCTCCAACATGATTCTCTCCCACCTTTATTTTATCATAGCTATCTAATAGTGAGTTGTTATCACGACTCACATACACACAAAAAATAATAATATCTCACACTCACTTAACTATTACAATATTATATTATCATCTTGATAATATAATTCCACAAACATTATTAATATTCACACTAACACATTAATTTCCTAGCATTCACCCCCTTAGTGTGAATATGGGTGAGTTTTTTCTAGCACCTGCTCATGTTCTACAATCCGATGGTTTTTAAGAGTACCATCAACCCCAACAGGTTTTTTAGTAGAACCATTAACCACTCTATATGTGATTTTTTAAGAGATTCACAAACTCTCAAATTATTTTTCTAGTGGAGCACCAACCACTCCATAGCAGTGTACACGTTTCCCCACCCCCATCTTTACTTTTAAGGGAAAATATCAGAAAATATTACTCATGCAGGATCTCACTTATTACAAGAGTGAACAATAATAAATCGTCTATTCTTATTACATCACAAAATTGAAAATTAAACACACAACATAAATAAATGCCACAAATTCATTGTTTTGCCCCTTCGCTTGCGAGCTAACAATGAGGTCATTGATTAACCTCCTCCCTTCATTTCCTCCTTCCTCCATCTGAAACTACTTAGTTACTCATAAAATTTTGAAAATGAATCTCAATATGAAATTCCCCGCCTCAATTTGAACTTAGACATCACATACAAGAAAAAATGTGATTAGGAGAGATATGAGCAACCTTTTTTTTACAATTTTCCTGATAATCACCATGTGGAAAAAGAAACATTTACAGAAACTCCAAAACTTGTACAATGCAGGCTCGGTGAAATGTAATTTTATCCAAAAATATTATTTGGGTTTGGCTGAAATTTTATTTGTAATTTTACTATCCATATTTCGTGAAACCCAATAAGTTTTAGAGAAACCCAAATCCTAGAACAAAAAACTATAATCTATTCTTTAGATGGATGTTCTTACAAAAATGCTCTTGCTCAATCACAAAAAATCCATTATCAGGTTTTGCATACCTGCTTTGATACCAAATATTATTTTTGGGTCAGATTCAAGTGTAGAAACAATAAAATATAACACACTAATAAAATACTGAATATAAAAATATTGCAATTTAATTCACTTCGGGATAATTTTCATTATGAAGAGATTACATATAAATAGGTAAATGACATCCTTAGAATAAGTAGTCAAACCATATCAATTACTCAATCCCCACTTATCTCTGCAACATGATTCTTTCCACCTTTAATTTCTCATAGCTATCTAATAGTGAGTTGTTATCACAACTCAGGTACACACAAAATATAATAATATCTCACACTCACTTAATTATTACAATATTATATTATCATCTCGATAATATGATTCCACAAACATTATTAATATTCACACTAACACATTAATTTCCTAGCATTCACCCCCTTAGTGTGAATATGGGTGAGTTTTTTCTAGCACCTGCTCATGTTCTACAATCCGATGGTTTTTAAGAGTACCATCAACCCCAACAGGTTTTCTAGTAGAACCATTAACCACTTTGTATGCGATTTTCTAAGAGATTCACAAACTCTCAAATTGGTTTTCTAGTGGACCACCAACCACTCCATAGTAGCGTACATGTTTCCCTACCCCCATCTTTACATTCAAGGGAAAATATAAGAAATATTACTCACGTAGGATCTCACTTATTACAAGAGTGAACAAGAACAAATCGTCTGTTCTTATTACATCACAAAATGAAAATTAAACACACAAAAAAAATAAATGCCACAAATTCATTGTGTTGCCCCTTCACTTGCGGCTAACGAGAGGTCATTGATTAACCTCCTTCCTTCGTTTCCTCCTTCCTCCATCTGAAACTATTTAGTTACTCATAAAAATTTGAAAATGAAGCTCAATATGAAATTCCCCCCCTCAATTTGAACTTAGTCGTCGTGTACAATTGAAAATGTGATTAGGAGAAATACGAGTAACCTTTTTTTTACAATTTTCCTAATAATCACTGTGTGGCAAAAGAAACATTTATAGAAACTCCAAACTTGTACAATGCAGGCTCGGTGAAATGTAATTTTATCCAAAAATATTATTTGGGTTTGGCTGAAATTTCATCTATAATTTTATTACCCATATTTTGTAAAACCCAATAAGTTTCAGAGAAACCCAGATCCTAGAACAAAAAATATAATCTATTCTTTAGACATATGTTCTTAAAAAATGCTCTTGCTCAATCACAGAAAATCCATTATCAGGTTTGCATACCTGCTCTGATACCAAATATTATTTTTATGTCAGATTCAAATGTAGAAACAATAAAATATAACACACTAATAAAATACTGAATATAAAAATATTGCAATTTAATTCATTCGGGATAATTTTCATTATGAAGAGATTACATATAAATAGGTAAATGACATCCTTAGAATAAGGAGTCAAACCATATCAATTACTCAATCCCCACTTATCTCTCCAACATGATTCTCTCCACATTTATTTTCTCATAGCTATCTAATAGTGAGTTGTTATCACAACTCAAGTACACACAAAATATAGTAATATCTCACACTCGCTTAATTATTACAATATTATATTATTATCTTGATAATATAATTCCACAAACATTATTAATGTTCACACTAACACATTAATTTAGTAATAGGTGTAGACACCAAAATTAGGTCATAACCCCCTTGGTCCCCTTTTGAATAACTAACTTACATATATTCACCTAACCATAGCCTCTTTTAACCCACCTTAATATTAATTTAATTATCTATAATTAAATTAATACCCATCCTCACCCCATTTATTAATTTAATTACTTTAATTAAATGAATGCACACCTCACCTAAACACCCGCACCCAGACACCTCACCATAGACCTATTTATAGCATGTTTCCATAACTAACTAAGACTTAGCCCTACCTACCTTAATGAGCTAAGACTTAGTATAACCCTAAAAGCATATGCCTATTCTTCCTCTAGCCATATTCCCGCTTATCTAAGCAAAAGATGGAAAAAGATAGCCAAGATCTGTTATTTTGGTAACTTAGGATATCCCTCCTTAATTGACACCGGTCAACCCAAAACCGATGTCGGTCATCATAAACCGTCGTCGGCTACCATAGAACCAGTTTGGTAACCTTGTTTGAGAGTTTGGCCACATTCTCGAGTTTTGGGAGCAACGGAGATCTACATGTACCCAAGAACCAGATCTCTTTCACACATCCAGATAGCCATAACCAACACAACCATTAATCAGAAGGTATTTTGTATTCACGGTAGCATTCCAAGAAGCACTGTCGCGGCACTAACCACCAGTTCACCCCGATCAACCATCACCACCACACCCAGCCATTGAACCTACACAACAGTAAGTGTGTTTCTAAACCTGCACCATTTCATTTCTATTCAATTTATAAGGGTTCTTCAACCTTTATTTATCAAACACCATTTATATTTTTACCTCACCACTATTGCCTTCCTGTGAACCCAAACATTCCCATCACTTATAACCATTTTAAGAACCTTTTTCCATTCTTGAGTTCCTTTGAATATTCCCAACACCTCCACAGACCTAAACCAACTCCTTACCATCTCTGATTCAGCCTCAGACAAATCCCCAAAACCATGAACTATTGAGTTATTATCAGCTCGCCTTAACTGTCGTCGGTTCTTACTAAACCGTCATCGATCATACCAAACTGACGTCAATTTCTATGTTTGGAAATCCTGTTAATAGCAGATTCCAATAACCTTTTTCCATGTGACCCAGAACCTGACCCTAACCTATTCCAGCACCTTGATTATTTACCTTATTTCTAGATTTGATCATATCCTAACCTTTTATGTTAGATTTACTTATTGTATTTGGATGAGATACCTAAGTCATATCAACTACAATAAATTATATTAAACAGTGGGTTGATTGTTGCCGAGGAAGTATCACACTTCCTAGATCTAGCATATGCTAGGTAGCCCACTGACCTATATTGTTTAACTCTCTTTTGTGGTCTTGTTGTGTATTTTAGGTAGTTCCTCCTAGCCAAAAGGAAGCTCTCACAGTCAGCATTAGATCAAGAAGTCAGAACGCGTGTAGTGACCTTTAAACCGACCATCGCAACAGGTATTCCTCCTTGACCCAAAACCTTATTTGTTTCGTCCAAAAACTTAAATAAAATGGTGAAACAACAGGCTCATCACCAAATATTGGTAAGGCAAAGAAGTGTGGTATTATTTGCAAAAGAAAGAATTTTTATATTTATTGTTGGTTTATATATAGACTTAAAACTCGTGCTTTTGGGAGGAAAAAATTTACCCTAGCCTCAACCCCATGTAACCAATAGGATACGAGGGCTCACCACCAAAGATTGAGATGTCAATCTCTTTTATTCTCCTTAACCATCTTAAGGAGGATGGACTTTAGGGTTTTTTTCGTAGCCTCAACCTATCCATTGACATGAGGATAGTACAAAGAGGATGTGTGATGAGATATTTTGAATTGCACACACAATTCTCACACCTCTTTGTTCTTAAAAGACATTTCATCATCTGATATAATGACTTGTGGGAATCCATATCTACAAATGACCCGATTTAGAATAAACTTTGCAATTATAGACCCAGGTATAGTTGTAAGAGGCATGGCCTCAACCCACTTTCTAAAATACTCAATGGCCTTGATAATGAATTTATGGCCATCCGACGATGAAGGAGAGAAATTCCCTATCAGATCAAGACCCCAAGTCAAGAATGACTAAGGTGTCTACAGATCTTGTGCAAGAATATGTATCTCGTGTGAAAAATATTGGCACTTTTGACACCTACATACATACTCTACAACATCGTGTTCTAAAGTGGGAAAGAAATAGCCCATGCAATGAATATTACGATTGGTTTTATGCCCTCCGAAGTGACCACCATAGACTTTGTCATGGTTTTCAAAAAGGATTTTCTCTGACTCTTCTTTATCAATGCATCTCAATAGTATACCATTGAAGTCTCTATGATAGAGCACTTCTTCCAAAATTACATACTTAGCAGCTATGACACGTAGCCATCATCTTTGTTGTAAGGTTTCTCCCTTAGGTTAGGATCGATCCACAATATGATTGACAATATCAGTGTACCATGGACACGAAGCAATGGGAGGCTTTGTCTCTATGTGGAGCACACATTCATCTGCAAATTCTAGGTCTACTAGTTCCCCACAGTCTATAGGGATATTTTTTAACAAATCAGTGATAATTTGTCCCTTCACGGAATTTTGGGTAACAAAGGTGAGTTCAAACTTACCCATCAATGTGATGAAGTGGCTAGCCTTCTTGGATAAGGAAGCTTGAGTCAAGAAGGTTCGCAACAGCTCAGATTTAACTATCACTCATGTTTCTTGGTTAAGCATGTAATGCCTTAACCTATTTGTCACAAAAACTATAGCCAAGTACTATTTCTCTGCTTGATGTATCATGTCTCATAGTTGAGAATAATACAGCTAATGAAATAAATATCCCACTCACGGCTATCATCATCCTCTTGTTCCAACATGCACGCAATCGAGACGTCATTGTCTCAAGAATACAAAATCAAAGGACGGTCATATTTCGGTGGCATGAGCATAGGTGGAAACATGAGAAAGTGCTTTATTTACTACAATGCTTTGTGACACTCAGTTGTCCAAGCTTTGCAACAATCCTTCTTAAGTAAATCATTGATAGGGTGAATAACGTACGTTAAATTAGGGATAAACCTGCGAATTGCCCCAAGTTTACCTAGGAAAGACCTAATGCTTGACTCATTTGTGGGCAAGGACATTTCCAAAACTGCCCAAATATTTAATGGATCAACATCAATGCTTTGGGATGAAATGATGTACCCTAAAAATTTATCTCTTGTTACTCCAAACACACACTTCTCAAGTTTTAACCTTACTCCATGCTCAATCAATCATGATAGAATGATGCGAAGCAATTCAGGGTGATCTCTATGTTTCTTTTCTTTCGCCAGTAGGTCATCAACATATGATTCCACAATATTATGAATGAAATCATGAAAAAAATATGTCATTACCCGCTAGTAAGTGGCTTTGGAATTCTTTAGACCGAAAGCCATGAGTGCATAAAAGAAATTTCCCTAAGGAGTTGTGTAGGTAGTGTTTGTTTATTCTTCCTTAGAAATCCTTATCTGGTTATAACCAAAAAACCCATCCATAAGAGACAATAGCTTATATTTATTTGTTTCATCAATGATGACATCGATTTAAGGAAGTGGAAAATCATCTTTGGGACAAGCTTTGTTAATGTCCCTGAAGTCTATACAAATATGTATCTTCCCATTCTTTTTTAGAACTAGGACGATGTTTGAAACTCACATGGAGTAATCAACTAACTTGATAAACCCTACTTGCAAGAGTTTCATGACCTCCTCTTTAACCATTAAAGCAACCTTTGGCTTCATGGGCCTTAATTTTTGCTTCACAGATTTAGCATCGGACTTCGTAACAATATTATGCTCCATGACGTCAGAAGCGACACCCATAATTTATTTATAGCTAAAGGTGAAGGCTTTCAAATGCTCTTTAAGCACATTCGTATGCACTTCTACCTCTCTTAGAGACAATGAAGAACCAAGTTTTAGGATTTTGGGTTCCTCTTCCATCCCTATGTTTATGTCTATTATTCCTTCGATCAAAGAGGTATTACCCTCTTAAATCTCAAGTGGAGCTGGCGGTAACTCCGGATCTTCTTCCTTAACTTCATAGATCTCAAATCCTCTGATGAGGAAGAGTTCATTGTACGATCTCCAAAGTAGGAGTAAGGGTGAGGAATAAGGGGAAAACCCCTCTTATGGTGCATGGGATGAAGATCGGTGTAAGCATTGACGTATCCTAAGATTTCCTCTTCGTTTTCTGCAACATCAAAAGTGATGGGCTTGTTCTCGGTCTCAACGTATGCCAAAATTTCATTGGTTGGCATCCTTCAAACTAAAGGTTCTACTCAAACTAAAATAGTGGACTCTGTTTCTTTTAAATCCTCACTTGGAAAAAAATGAGAGGAGGAAGTAGCCATAGAATCATCGAGTAGGTTTTTTTCTCATGGAAAAGCTTCTATAGAGATTAAGTCAAAGACCTTGTAAAGCTCAAGAACGATGGACTTGTAGAGTTATAAGTACTTGTCTCTGGTCTTATATACTTCTGATACTTGATTAGTGATGAGTTGAGAATCACCTAAGACTCTAACTTTGTTCACACCCATCCTATTGGCCACGATAAGATCAATAAGTATAGCTTCATACTCATCTCCATTGTTCGTGCACTCAAAGTTTGGCTTGAAGGCAAAAGGAAAGACCCTCCCCTCAAGGGAAGTGAGGATCACCCCAGCCTCGGCACCAAAGAAACACTTTGCACTGTCGTAGTTGAAATTTCAACAGTCGTTAGGGAAGATAGAAGTTTGATCATTCTTAGAATCTTCTACTTTGAATTTTGAGACCTCAACCATACAAATATCTTCAAAGCCGTCGTCTAGAAGATATGTGAGTCCAATAGTATGATCGATGCCCAAAGAATCGAATGGAAGAATGATAGGAAGATCATTCTCCAAAAATATTAACAATTTCAGATGTAGTTTTTGTTGACATAGTTTCTACTACATCCACCTTACTTTCACTAGCATCAACCCCTTCAATTACCGTAGGGGCTTCCAACTCAGTCGTAGGAACAAGATGATATGTAGGAACTGATTGATGTGGCTTGTTTAACCAATTATCCGAGAGGTCAAATTCGGTATGAACCCCCAGTTTCTTCTTTAAGTTGGCTAAATGGATATCGAATAGCTTTCGGGTCACCTTGAGCAACGAATACCTTCCCTAGATGCAATAATTTGACTTCTTGGAATAGCGTAGAAGGGATTTCCTTCATTCTATGAATCCAGGGTTGACCAAGAATCATATTATAGTTATTTTCCCAATCTATGATATAAAATTCAGTCAACATGGTCTTAGGCCCAAGAGTGACTAGGAGCACTATGATTCTAATAGAGGTTATTTTAAGGCTATCATAGCCTCTCAACATGTTTCGTGTCGAGGAACATTTTGTTTCTTCGTAAAATAACATTTGAAAATGATAAAGGGACTATATTAACAACCTCCCCATCATCTATCATTACGCGCTTAACGTAGTTATTATAAATCCAAACCTGCAGATATAACGTAGGATCACCTCTTCACGCCAACTCAACATCAGTAGGCATCTTACTAATATTGAACACAAACCCAACACTTCTCTCAGGTTGCCTTGGGGGATAGACATTGAAGTCTATGTGATTGATTTGGGCATTATGAGGGGGAGTGATGTGGATAATATGGCCAATACCTAGCGCTTCTAATAAATTCAGTCGATGCACATGAGAATTCTTTAAAAAATCCAAGAAGGAAATGTGGGAAAATGTCTTAGTCAAGTTTTTGATAAGATCATACGCTCCTACTTGATTAGGAGTCTACCCAGAGCATCATCTGACATTGAGGGGTAGACAAGATGAGATTGTGAAGAATAGTCATGGGTGTGAGGCACTGCATTAACTTCTGATTCAGTTTCTAATTCAAAAATGTCTACAATATTAGGCTAATTTTGATTTTCCAAAGGAGGAGCTACTCAAGGATCCGCGGACATAGATGATGCTTCATGATCATTTTTTTCGATGGGATTCCCCTTGTTAGAACCATGAGGAATAAGCTTTCCATTTTCAAGGCGTTTTGGAAGGGGGCCTCTATAAACCCCAAGAGTAGCATTTTGTGGAGCAACAAGACCCATGTGAGTGTTTTGTGTAGGTGTCATGGGATTAACCAATAACATCTCAATGAAGAGCTACCTCTAGTGTTCTAGAAGCCGTTAAATGAATTTATTACAATCACGGCATGTTTAATGATCCATAGGGATCCATTATGACTCTACTTCATCAAATCAGTCAACATGAAGAAGGAAAAATAACACATGGAGGTTATATCTTTTTAGTAACAGGACTGCTACTCTATGTAGAGTGGCAGTTATAGAACCACCACCCAACCAGGGTGGCAGTCTTGGGACAGCTGGTCTATTTTGGGTGGCAGTCCTGGCTCTTTTGGATAGAAAATAATAATATGAAACAAACAACCCAGAATTTGGAAGGTTATCTGTGTCTCTTCTCCTCCATGACCTTTCCCATCCTCCAGTGCACGAGAGGACATGAGAAATGATATAAATACATGTTTGCATAAGATAATAGGATCATTGAAGCATGAAAGCAAGTGAGCAAGAAGTTCTTAGTGCTGGAATTGTGTTTTATAGAAGAAATGAGAGTTGAGATAGAGAAAACAAGTATTTGGGAGGAAGTGTGAGATATTATCTACTTCTCTTTCATACTTATTGTAAATTTTGTAAATTATTATTTTGAATTGGCCAATAAAAGTGGGAAGAAAGAGAAATTTTCCCTTCCCCAACTAGTTTTTCCTTCCTCCCTGGAGGTTTCCAGGATAAAATTTATTAGTGTTTATGAGCTTAAATTCTTTCTTTTCCTGCAATTGTGGATTCTAATCATAAGCATAATTCATTCACTAGCTATCTCTGTCATTTTCTAATAGAAAGTAGAACAACAACGTTTAATTTGTGATTCTGTGGATAATTCCAAAGTTGAAGAGTTTACAGATCATTTTGGTATTAGAGCTAATAAGTATCCAGACTGTGGATATTTGTTATTGGATTTGTATGATAGTGACGAGATCTAAATGTGAAGAGGCTTTACCTTGCCATCCAGAAATTTCTACAAAGAAGTGGAAACAAATAATTTAGAGAAAAATGGAGGAATAGAACTTGGTCCGTAGAATTGAGCTGTCTGGAGACCATGAGGGATAGGATGTTTCGAAGGACAGAAGAACTTACAAATTTACAGAAGATTAAAAATTTGTAAAGCAATACACCATGGACTCAGTGGTCCGAGGCTTAGCTAAAAATTTTAGCATAGGGAAGAGCCACCATGAGGAAGATTATGGGGAAGAGCATGAAGAAGAGACTTCAAACGCAAGAGAAAAGGTAAAATCTGATCATACTCCTTTTAAAGTTGAGACAAAATTCAAGATTAAAAGCTTTGAAGGACAAGTAAATGCATAGTTGCTTGATAAATGGTTAAAAACAATTAGAATTCTACTTTAGCGTCCATAATGTCATTGAGGCATAAAGGATCACCTTTGCACATCTCAAAATGGAGTGACACACTCTGGTTTGGTGGGAAACCCATCTAACCACTTGTGAAAATAAGAAATGTCCTATTGTGAAATCTTGGCAAGAATTTAAAGAATTTCTTAGAGCTAACATCTATCCTATTGGCCATAAGACTAACCAAATGATTAAATGGCAGTATTTTAGACAAGATAGTGGTTTAAAGTGTACATGACTATGCTACAGAGTTTTGGAGGCAAGTCATGTTGTTAAACATGGACTTGGAGGATGAGGATATTTTGACTAAGTATTTGTGAGGAATTCACCACCACTCGCCTTCGAAGAAAAATAATCTCCACATATCCCAAAGATCTCAACAAGGCATGTGTGCAGGCATATTACATAGATGATGAAAAGAAGCAAGGAGAAGCAAAGCCAAGGGAAAAGCAGTTGACAAATCAGCAGAAAAAAGAGTATGGGAAAAAAAAGTAAGAAGGGTGAGTGGAAAGGGAAAGGTAAACAAGTTGCCACTACTTTAAATATTTGTAAATATCCCATGATTTTTTTCAAGAACTGTGATATCAGTGGTCATACTGATGCTACATGTTGGATGTTTCATCCGAAGTTACATCTAAAGAACCAAACTAAGGACTCAAAGAATTCCATGACAAGCTATAAAAATAGAAGGGGAGGTGGAAATAAAAGATGACTCCGATGCAGACGAAAGGCTTGGATGCACGACCACCAACATGGACAGCCAAGAAGAGGAGATGAGTAGACTATTCTAGATCAAGGGAACTAAGATAAATGCTTTGGTTAATACCCAGTTATCTCAGTCTAAATCGATTTTTGAAGCAGTTGTAAAGAAGCTTGGTCTTGAGACTTACGAGCATCCACAACCCTTATCCTTTGGGTTGGGTGATGAAGGGTGTTGAAATTCAGGTAACAATAATATGTAAGGTAAAGTTTGGGATAAATTCCCATTAAAATTGATGTTTTAGAAGATGACATTATTCCATTTGATGCTTTTGATGTTGTGTCCAGGAGCCCTTACTTATATATTAGGGATGTTATATATTATGAGAAGGGAAAACAAGTATATATGGGTCAAGTATGGGATTAGCTACAACATCCGTGCACACTGGAGTAAGACACGGGTTACTATGGTGAGTGCTAACCAAGCAAAAACGATTTATTCAGGAAAATTCATAATCATTTTTGTTTACTTTTGTCAAAGGATAAACAAGACGGGGTATAATTTTCAAATATTTCTAACTAGGGAAAGCATGATTTAGATAGTAGTATTCAGTCTTTTCAGGAAAGTATTTCAGGCTCCCAGTGGGTTACCACCAAAAATGGGAAGTAGCGCATGAGATATCAAACTATTTTTAGAGTCCCCTCTACCAAACATTCTGGTTGTATAGGCAATCCTTTCTTGAGAGTACTAAAGCAAATAAAAAACTCCAAGAACTACTAGAAAAGGGGGGATGATACATCCGAGCACCTCACCATGCAGTTCACCTATTGTGATGGTGCTAAAAGAAGGATGGTTCTAAGAGAATTTGCATTGACTACCGCGCTTTGAACAAGATCACCTATAAAGAATAGACATCCCCTTCCCCACATAGATGATCTCTTGGACCAACTTTAGCATGCCAAATTCTTCATGAATTTAGATCTCAAGTCAGGTTATCACCAAGTTATAATGAAAGAGGAGGATATATGGAAGACCTCCTTCAAGAAAAAATAGGGTTGGTATGAATGGTTAGTACTTCCTTTTGGGTTATGTAATGCACCCACTACATTTATGAGATTGATGAATGATGTATTGCAAGATTTCATAGATTCACGTGTCATTGTATATCTAGATGATATCATGATTTTTATGTGCCACATCGGAAGAACATCTAACTCATTTACAACAAGTCTTGCAAGTTATCAAGGAGAAACAACTGCTTTGTAATATGAAGAAATGTGAATTTTCCAAATAGTCACTTGTCTATCTTGGGCACATGGTTGGAGGAGGAGAGCTACGAGTGGATCCAAAGAAGGTGGAAGCCATCACTAATTAGCCAACACCAATAGGAGCCACAATGACTAGGAGTTTTGTGGGAGCAATACAGTACATGCAGAAGTTCATTCCGGGATTCTCCATGATTGCAGCACCTCTACACACTTTGGTCACAAAAATTAAGGGTTTTTACTAGGGTAAGGAACAAGATAAATCCTTTGAGTTATTGAAATACAAGATTAGTCATGCTCCAATACTTTCTCTTCCTAATTTTTAGTAGCCTTTTGAAGTATAGATAGATACCAGTGATTACGCCATGGGCGTAGTGTTACATCAAGGAGGTAAACCCGTATGTTATGAATCTGAAACTTTCACTTCAGCAGTTGAAGGATATTCAGTATATGATAAAGAAATGTATGCACTAGTTCAGGAAATTAAGAAATGGAAACATTAATTTTTTGGTAAAGAAACTATTGTGCACACTGACCACAAACCTCTCTAGTATTTGCAAGAACAGTCTAAATTGCAGTAGGCAAGGCACTACAAATGGATGGGGTTCCTTCAGCAGTTCCTATTAGTGCAAAATCACAGCACCCCAAATGACCTCTCAGATTTGGTGTTTTGAACTTGTCTTTTGATGTGATTTACATAACATTGAGTTTTCCCCAAAAGTGTGGGACTTTGCAAATGGGAAAATTCTCTAGATTAAGGCTGGTTCCTATTCCTTTTTCTAGGTGCATACATGAAATTTGCAAATTATTGATTCTTAAACCTAATATAATATTGCCAAGGAGAAAAGGATGAAAGGAATGCAAGAAATTAAAACTAAGCTAACCATGTGATACACTGAAGGAATGATGAACATTTGTTTTGCTGATAGGCACAAACCAAAAATGCATACAATAATCAAGC
This sequence comes from Taxus chinensis, assembly GCA_019776745.2. Taxonomy (NCBI): domain Eukaryota; kingdom Viridiplantae; phylum Streptophyta; class Pinopsida; order Cupressales; family Taxaceae; genus Taxus; species Taxus chinensis. The sequence goes on from CM034150.1 coordinate 42,344,723, forward strand.
ACAGATAACCAATTTTGCAATGAAAGACTAGATAAGAGAAATGAAGACAAGAAAGGGTTGAAAATCAGCCACAAACATGTATTATTGCTCTGTAGATTTGATATAATGCATTTACAAAATGGCCAAAAGGTAAAAAACGTGTTGCAATATAATGGAAGGTCTGAAGCTCCACGATTTCATTTGCTAGAGGAAAAGGGGAGCCTACAAAATAGAAGAATGTCTAACCCTTTACAATGAGTCATGACCATGATTTTATAGATTCAACATAGAGGGAAGAAAGAGAGAGAGGCACGAAAAACCGGTTTGAAGTTCAACCACTATCATCAATGCCTCCTACAAAATCTACCCCAAATCTATTTTGACTGCATCAATTTCTGGTTTCGTGCCTCGAAGGAGGAGGAAACGATGGATCAGATTGAATCCAATCTAGTTGTTGAGGCAAAATAGATCATGCATTAACAGCCCAAAGACATTTCTCCATTTTTCTCCCACCTAACCTCTCCAAAATTAAAGTTTTAGATCTCCATGGTGTAGACGATGCCAAGATCTTTCCAAAAGTGTCAGATTTACTAGATTTCAAGCCCCGAGTCGAAAGATATGCCCATTTGAAATTTGGATTGGGTCCATACAAAATAGTTGGAAAACTAGTTCGAAAATGGGCCCCTTTTTGAAACTAGACACATGGAGGGCTAGCACATCTCTGAGGGCAGCTTCTATATTTTTTTTTAAGGAGCGTCGGGTTGACAGGTGACTTCTTCCGCGACCTGCTCAATTTCCTCATGTTTTTTGGCTAAGTCCTTTACTCGGTAGGGTCATATATTTGACCGGGGACACGTGACGGCTTGGTGCTTTTCTGAAAACCCTCCCTTTATTTTTCTTTAGAGTTAGCACCATGCTGACACTTGGCACCCTCCGCTGGTCTGTCTCAGGCTTTGACTATTCAACCCGACCCTGTCTCTTTTTGAAATGGGACACGTGGAGGCTCCGCGCTTACTTAGAAACCCACTTAGGATTTTGCCTTTGAAGGAGCATTAGGTCGACACATGGAAACCTTCGCAGGCTCTTAGACTTTTCAATGGTCTCTCTTACCTTTTCAGAACTTGGACTACATGGTGAGCCCACGCTCATTTGGGTCTCCACTTTTGGACTAACTTTTGGAGATGCACCAAGCTAACACGTGGCAGCTTCTGCTAGCACTTCTATACTTAGCCTTTTTTGAGGCCCGCCCTACTTTCCTTTTGACTTTTAGCTTTGACTCTACCTCTGTTTTGGGCCTAGGACATATGGAGGCCTGGTCCTTGTTCGAGCATCCCCTTTTTGGATTCAAATTTGAAGATGTGTCATTTGGACACTTGGCATCATCTGTTGTCTCCTCCATACTTAGTCAATTTTGAGCTTGTTCTGAACTATTCCAGAGCTCGAAGACTTTGAACCTTCACCATTTCTTCTCTTTGAGCCTCTAGCCTCTTTCGACATTGTTTTCTCCTTCCTCGACCCTGTTATTCCATTTCCAAGCCTTCCTGTAATCTCTTTAATGGATTTAAGGCACGGATTCGCTCGGAAAAGTTGTTTCTTCTATTTCTTCTTGCATAGGGTCATTTAATCTTTCACAGGCCCTGCCACTCCATTGTAGAGTCCCTCTGTACCCTGTTTGCAAGGTTTGAATGTGGTTTCTCTGGTTCTTTCTGTGTGGGGTTGTGGCTGATCCAATATTTTATCGGGGGGGTGAAATATGGATAACAGTTCCATCTGGTGATCAAATACAAGAAGGGTAGTACAAATTTGGTGGCAGACATGTTGTCTAGGCCACCCACATAGGAGAATTTTTCATGTTTGGCCACTATCTCTCAAATTGAGCCCTTCATGAAGGAAGCTTACGGAGAGGCATATGCCCAGGAAAAAGACTTTGGGGTGACATTTCAGCAGTTGTAGTCCCAAGGGACTGAAATGACCAGGTTTGAAGATTGTTAACTCAAGGATGGGATGCTCTATTGATGGGGGAAGCTTTGTGTGCCTAAAGAAGAAAGATTTTTATTGGTGAGGGAAGAACACACCTCAAAAGTAGCAGGACATTTCAGTGTTGGTAAGACCCTAGCCCACTTGCAAAAGTACATGTATTGGCCTAATATGCAAGACGAAGTATCAAAATTTATACGTGGAAGTAAACTTTTTTGTACTAGAAAACCTAAGATTAGGAAGGAGGGTTTGTATATGCCCTTGTTAGTACCTACTCGTCCATGGGAGGAAATTTCTATAGATTTTGTAGGAGGATTACCTATGTATAAACATGACCATGAATATCTCTATGTTGTTGTTGATAGATTCAGTAAGATGTGTATTCTTATGACATGTAAAAAGATAGTAAAAGCACATAAGGTAACAGATATTTTCTTTGCTAATGTATGGGTGCATTTTGGTTTTCCAAAGTCTATTGTTTCTGACAGGGATTCTAGGTTCTTGGGGAAGTTTTGGACTAATTTTTGGGACAAGATGGATACCAGGTTACATAGGAGCACAACTTTCCATCCACAGATAAATGGAAAGATAGAGGTGGTGAATAGGACTTTGGTACAGTTGATCAGAGGGTATAATAGAAAATACCAAAGGACTTGGGATGAGTCCTTAGCCTACATTCAACATTCCTATAACCGGGAAGTACACACATCCACTATGAAGTCACCGTTTCAAGCATGCTTGGGATATCTACCTATAAATCCGTTAGAAATAGTAGTTGGGAAATAGGATGAGGAGGAGACACAAGACACAAAGGTGATTAGAGAAAACAAATTTATTGAGAGGATTTGGAAAATCCATCTCAAATTCAAAGAACAGTTAGAGAAATCTCAAGCCAAGTACAAAGCTAGGCACGATCAGCATAGGAGAGAACATAAGCTTCATGTTGGAGATAGAGTTTGGATTTACTTGACCAATGAGAGACTATAAGGTCAAGCACGAAAACACAAGCCACTATGATATGGTCCCTTCACCATATTGGAGCAGGTTGGAGAAATTTCTTTTCGAATTGACTTACCATCATTTATGAGGATGTAATCTGTAGTAAACTGTGAGAACTTGCACCTATATGAGCCATCCATGCTAGATGAAGATGAAGGACTACAGTTGATACCTTCCATTGAATATTGTTTCTTGGACTCATGAGGCGAATTGAAGGATGATGTAGTGTTACAGCAAAAGGTTGGAGAGACTAGGAGAGGTCTGCAGGAGTCTTGGCAGATTGGACTGAAAGAAAAGACACTGAGGCAAGCCCGGTGGTAATCGAAGGAGAAAGTGAGGGAATTATTTCTTCATCTACTCCCCCACTAAGATTTTGTGGGACCAAAAGCCTCCTAAGCAGGGGAGGTGTGATCCATAGGGATCCAAAATGACTCTACTTCATCAAATCAATCACCATGAAGAAGGAAAAATAACACATAGAGGTTCTGTCTTTTTAGTAACAGGACCACCACTCTATGCAGAGTGGTGGTTACAAAACCACCGCCCAACCAGGGCGGTGGTCCTAGGACCACCAGTCTGTTTTGGGTGATGGGCCTAGATCTTTCAGACATAAAACAAAAATATGAAACAAATAACCCAGAATTTGGAAGGTTGTCCATGTCTCTTCTCCTCCATGACCTTTCCCATCCTCCAGTGCACGGGAGGACATGCAAAGGGCTATAAATACATGTTTGCATAAGAGAATAGGATCATTGAAGCATGAAATCAAATGAGTAAGAAGTTCTTAGTACTTGAATTGTATTTTGTAGAAGAAAGGAGTGTTGAGATAGATCAAACAAGTATTTGGGAGGATGTGTCAGATATTATCTACTTCTCTTTCATACTTATTGTAAATTCTATAGTTGTTATTTTGAATTGGCGAATAAAAGTGGGAAGAAAGAGTGATTTACCTTCCCGATTGGTTTTTCCTCTTCTTGAGGTTTCCAGGATAAAATTTTTTGGTGTTTATGTGCTTAAATTATTTCCTTTCCTACAATTGTGGATTCTAAGCATAAGTTTAATTCATTCACTAGCTATCTCTGTCATTTTCTAATAGAAAGTAGAACAACGTCGTTTAATTTGTGATTCTTTGGATAATTCTAAATTTGAAGAGTTTACAAATCATTCAAGCATCATGTCCTCTAACCCTATGGAAACCATAGTATAAGTTGGGATCGTAGTCATGAGGTCTTTGATTCTAGTTTTGTTGTGGCCCATAGTTTTTGTTGTTGTTCTATTGTTGGTTATTGTTGTTGAAGTTCGGAGGCCTTTGGCCTTGGTTCTAATACTAATTTTGAAACTGGTTCGGATATTGGTTTGAGTATGGAATTGGGCCTTGGGCTTGGACTTGCTATGGAGGTAAAGGAGGATGACTAAATTTGACTGCATTAACAAAAGGAGTCAAATTTTTAATCCTTTGGTTGTTTGGATTCACATCGTTATTTTCGTTATTTTCACTAATTGTGTTAGCAATGTTCGACTTTCTACATTAATCAGTTACATCATTCGTCATAGCACCATGGTTATTGTTAAGGACTTTGGGTCCTTGATTATTATTTCTAGAACCGTTTGGGTAATTTGAGTTACCTTGAGAGAGAGTGAGTAGTTTCCCATATGAGCCATAGGTCTTTTGATCATTATCAATTGCCACTTGGTCAATGTGGAGAGCACCCTCTAAGACCTCCTCATAGCTCCTAAGAGGGAACTTTTGTACCTCTTCCTTGGTTTCTTGATTGAGGGAATGGAGGAATAGATCACAAAGCTCTGTTTGATCCACGTTGGGAGCATTGACAGAGGAGTATAGGACTTGATGCCACCTTTAAATGAAATGGGTGATGGACCCATTATGCTCTTGCTTAATGTGAAGGAATTCTCTTATGTTCTTAAAATCTTGTTAATATCAAAAGCCTTTATGAACTCTAAAACGAGGTTCTTAAATGAATGAATCGAAGCTTCTGGTATTCTATAATACTAGTCGAGATAAATCCCCTCAAGGGTCTTAGGGAATATCTTAGCTATAACCGCATACCATGGGAGTAGCTCTCTAATGGTAGTCACATACACTTTGATGTGAGTGTTCAGATCCCCCTCCCCTTTGAATTTTGGAAGATCTGGAAAAGGTCCTGGTAGCATTACACTCTGTACAGTCAAGTTAAGGGGCTCTTTGAGATATTCAAAATATGTGTCCACCGCATAAGACTCTACCATGGATGACCCGTGATGGGGAGGTGGAGATGGAATAGGAGTTTGATATGGCGCAACATAAGCATTTATAGAGGCATAAAGATCCCCTTGAGGCTGAGCATATGGACCAGGAAAAGAAAACATGTCCCCTTGAGGTGATTTAGAATACATGTGGAGATATGGGGGAACATTGTTTTGATATGGATTGGTAGGTGCCAAACTAGGGAATGTCGCATTGTCAATTGGAATGGAATTTGAAAATGTACTTCTTATTGGCCCTTGTGGAGGATATCCATATGAAAAATGAGAGGGCATACCTAGCATGCCCAACCCAATAAGGAGGTCTCCCGGGCTGGGAACACCCATGTAGACTGGAGGAGGTGACTGTGTAAATGGAACATGGTTATAGTTCTGAACATGATGGGGGAATTTTCCTTTCCCAGAAAATGGTGTAGAATGTGAGGGTTGGGAAAGTTATAATTCCCTAACTTTGTCCATCAACGTTGAAATCACATCTCCCAACGAAGGTATTGCATTTTTCTTATGTGTGTATTAATCCTTGCTAGGGGGCAAAGCCACATGATATCCTACTATGTATTGATCCTTTTTAGGCCACCCCTCTATGGATGCATTTTTTTTTTATTGAAGGAGGGGTAGTAACATTGTTCTAAACAAGAACATTAGTGTACCCTTGCATCCTATCTAAAGATTGACATATAACATTAAAACACTCATCACTTCGAGTGAAGCATGCTAGGAGATCATCATCTGGTAAAATATATGAAGGGAAATAATTAGATTGCATACTGATTTGAGACCCGGATAAGACCCAAGGATAAAACCTTTGTTCTCCTATAAATTTCATGTTATTTGAGTTAGAGAACTCCATATGCACATTACAGTTGGATTGATCTATCTCCTCAATTTTTCACCGATGAACTAGTATTATACCCTTGAGGAGGGGGCATATGAGAAGAAAAAATATTTTGCGAGTAATTGTCAGCCCACCCTGACAAAGAAAGTGACTACTACATACTCATTTGAGTGTAATAAGCTTTCAGACCTAGGATGGGCCTATTGTATTCCTGACCTGACATATTCGATGGGTGTAAAAACACCCACAAAATAATGGGAGAGGAGAAGGATGGATGAAATAAAGGAAATAAAAGAGGAAATGAAAAGGAACTAGTCCTTCACATCGGGTTCACCAATTTTTTACATCTAAGAATCAACACATGACTCTAGGATGCACTCAACCTCCCGAGGTTGTGCCGAGATAGCCAATATGAGATGGAAGATGGATATGGAATGGCTAAATAGGATGAATAGGTGGAATATACAAAAATAGGTGAAAATGACTAAAAGGTAAATCAAGCCAATCGAATGTCTTCTACGAGAACTATGGGAATTTTCTCCTCTAATGCAATGAATGCTTATCTAACTTGTTCAAGCGAAATGGAACGGTCAAGGAGGATAATTACATGAAGGTTTCGATCAATGTTAGAATTGCCAAATATACCTAGAATGGGCTTTGGGATACGTGTGAACCGTCCATCATCTACCTCATAAAAGTCTTCAGACAAGGTCATAGAGGTGTGCTAGAAGACGTGTGATAAGGATGAATCTATGGATTGTGGAATCTAATCTCGACCAGGTTGATTATGCCAGAACTCGTTAGCTTTATCTGCTTCATTGTTCAAGGCTATCAACTATGAGATGATATTAGATGAACTGGCATGGTTTGAAATATAAGTTGTGAGGCCCTGATCAATGTTTGTCAATTGTGTCATGGTGTTTGGTTATGGCACTATTGGATCACACACACATTTTCTGGAGTGACTAGGGCCTTGGATGGTCATGTGGACATGTAAGCTATCAACCTAATGAAATAAACAAACACACAAATAATCTGCAAGAGGCAAGGTCAATGTTTGGGTAACCTAGGCCAACTAAGGAAACATAGGGAGTTGTGTTAATTTCCGTCTAATTAATTCTATGTGCCTAAATTAACAAAGGAATGCAAATAGATTTAAATAAAACCAATTTGACTACTCTCTTTGGATCTAATCAAATCTACGTGCAACTAATTAATTCAACAATAGGAAACTGATTAATTAAAATGAAAAAGTAAATGTAATCTACTTGTTTTTGTATTTTCAATTTTTTTTTTTTTAATAATGGCAAATAGTTTTTTGAAAGGGACTATACCCTTGAATACAAAAAAAGGCCTTTAAGCCGGAATAAGAGTGAGGACAAAGTAGCTGTAGCACAGTTCAAGAGTTACTAATTTAATTCTACATGTACACAGACAAGACTTTTTAATATTATCAATAAAGAGGAGTGACTACTTCTTGGCTGCTTTCAATACTAACTGTTTTCATGAAACATGCCCAAAATTTGAGCAGCAATAATGGTTCTCTTGACAAAGCGCTGCCGGGACATAGAAACAAACTGAACTCCTAATGGCCCTAAAGGCGGGCAATATTGTAAATGTCTAGTCTCTAAGGAGGTCAGCTTGTTTTTGTACTTTTCATGCTCCCTTCCCCCTCCAATTAAGGTTTTTACCTCAAACAATAAACTAAAATTTCTTAGAAGGGTTAATCCCGGGGAAAATGTTCAGCAGATCACGAAAGCTAGGTTCATTTCAGCAGCAGTCTCAAGGCTAAAACTCGTTTAGAGGTAGAATTTAATAGAAGGAGAAGCACTAAGCCGGCATGGGGGGGTAGCAATGAAAGGAGCTGGCGGGCAGCAGAGCCCATCAAAGGGGGAGGCTTTTAAGAAGGCAGAGTTTGTGGATAAGTAGTTACAGCCCTTGGTTCATGTGAATTATGGATATTACAATCTACCTTTTCAGAAAGGAAATAAGACAAATAAAAGAAACAAACTATAATGTAACTTCTAATAAACCAAAAACTACTACTCTAAAATAAATAAACTAAACAATGAAATAGTTGGATGAGGCTATTTCCCCGTTACAAAGTGAATTTAATCTAATATAATGAAAATAAAGGTTTTCCTAATTTGTAATTATGGATATTACTTCCTCTAGTTCTACCTCAAAATCACGAGAAGATTAAAAAGATTCTAAGAAGTAATTTTTTCCCCTGAAGCTTCCCCGGTAACACAATCGGATCTACAGAAGATTTCTAAATGCAAAGAAATGGAAACTATTGCATAGATGCATAAGGTTTTTGAAACCAACTTCCCATGCAAATCCATAGGGATAGGAAAGGAAGAAGCTTTCAACAAAATATTTTCTCGTATGTCAACAAGATCTAAATTATGAATGCAATAAACTCTATAGGTAAACTGGTTGTGAAGAAGTGACAAAATCTATGCACAAGAACTTCCTCTTAATTATTTCCAGAAAAATCCATAGGGATGAGCTGAGAATAAATCCTCAATGGAAGCTTCTTACAGGAAAATTTAAACTAGTGTAAGTTCTACTTAAACAAATGTATTCTAGCAAACTAAGAATTGATATCTATCGAAATGAGTGAAGCAAGCTTCTAGGAATGTAATAACACCTCCAACCTGGAAATGTAGTATAGAGACAAATCCAATGCTGGTAATGTTTTGCGATCCCCTCAAATTATTTTCCAATGTGATAACCAAACGTGTCCAGGGGACTATGTTGGTAGTGCATAGAAGAAATGAAGGAGTGTTGGAGCTAGCTAGTTTGTAGACAATCTAGTAGCAATGCAAGCAACAGAATAACAAGGAAAATGAATTGTGTTTTCTTGTGTACTTCTTGGCAGGATTTCGACAGCATAATGATGTAATTCCAAATCAAAATACTCTAACCAATGCTTCGAGAAAAATCTTGGTCTTTATAGAAAATTGCCAGAGAAGTGGTCCAGCCCACTTCGTAACCAAGAAGTGCCACATCACTTTTGGGAGTAGTAGTTAACTTACTAATAATAGTAAGTACAGAAGAAGAATTCAATACACATCTGATTCGGTCAAGAAACGTGTACAAAAAATGAGTTAGAAGAAGCTAACACTTGTTCAGAACATGCTGGAAAGTCTCGGCTAAATGTACACAGAATCGTCGGTATGCAAAAACCAACTGTTACACAACCACTGGGGCGGTTGCGTAACTTAAGGCTAAAGAGATTAGGAAAATTTTAAAACAATTAAGGAAAGCAGGAAAAGATGGAAAATGGATGAGTAAGGAAAATTAGGTTAAGAGAACATAATGCAAGCAAGAAATTGGACTTGGATACCATTGGATATGATTTTTATCATCATTGGGGATTTGAACTATTCTAAAAATGTGGCACCGTGTAAATTTGGGTGAGTACAGTACCCAAGTACAAACAACAATCTCTCTAGAAGAAGAAGAAGAGAGGAGAATAAGGAGACAAGAGGGACTACAGAAGAATCCATAGACAGATCTAAACTCTGCACCTCTAGGAAGTCTCCAAGAAGAGTGTCAATGACATGGTCCTCAGCCAATAGACTGAAGAAGATCCAATGACATCAAATAGTGTGCCTACCCTTGGGAATCATAGAAATGGAGTATTAGAATTCTATCCACTCCATGAAGGAATTTGAAGGCAACAATACGAAGAACTTTGAATCTGGTCCACTGAAGTGTTACATTGGTCTAGAAAATGAGTACACAACAACCAAAGGTAATACCACGAGTGTAGATCTATCAGAGTGTGAGAGAGGAACATCCTCTGAAAGGATGCCCAAGTGAAGTGAAGGAAAAGTAATAACCCCCACAATAGTAGAAATGGGATCCACAAGTAAGGGTGGATCAATGATGATCTCCGAAAGAGTGGAAGTGATAAGAGTCCCTGAAGGGGAACTCCCAAAAAAGGAGATGAAGGAATCCTCTAAAACACTTGTAGAAGGATAGAAACTCCCTGTACTTCATCACAAGTAGGCACCATGAAGAGACAATCAAGGTCTGGCAAATAATCATCCTAAAAATGGGGCTCGACAAACAAAAGAGTGATGTTGGACATGTATGAATCATCCATGCATGAAGGAGTGGAAATGGCATCACACACTAGAAGTGGAAAGGAGGATGTTGTAATGACGGTATGAGGCCGAAAATAAGACTGTCTGATGTCTGATGGGAAGGGAAGACTGTGAACATACTCTAGAATGTGGCTGAGAGAACGAGAGAAGTCCTTGGTAGTACTCTTATCATCATAACTAGAAGCAAAATCCTTGTCATCAGGGATAAAATCAAGAAATTCCATGTCAATAGAATTTTCATCACATGAAGAAGAAGAGGAGACAATTGTATCAGCAACAACGGAAGTAGTTGAAGGGTCACCAAAAAAGGATTAAAAGATGCTCCAAATGGTGTGAGGAGGATCTGATTTTTCCACATGAAGGTGGAGAGGTCTGGAAACATGCAGCATCAAGTGACCAACAACATAGTCGCATGTGTCAAGGTAGTCCTTAGGATGATAAGGATCAGTGGGTGTAGGAACTGGCCCATACGGAAAGGTAGAAATGCCCTTGTAAGTGAATTAATGTTCCATAGATGCACTCAATGATGTATAATTCTCTTTACCAAGAAGAAGAGGTTGAGGCTGAGAAGCAATCCTGTGATGCTCAAGTCTGAAAAGAACATCCTCCATGGTGTAAGAAGAGAAGGGTACAAGATTGCAAGATGTCGGACTCAACTGAGAATGCGTCTATAAACAATAAAACACCCAAGAATAATGATAACCCCATGTTTGCAGAACTTTATAAGTAGTGTGTAGATTAAAATAAGGTGTGTTCATGTGATATGGGACAGCTGCCCACTCACCTTGCAGTAGGTGAAAAATCACACAAGAGTGGAGGCCAAAATAAACCCTAGCCGAAAGTAGAGGAACAACACGCAATCATGGAAAAAATGGTGCAAACAAACAAGGGTACAAAATTTCTCAATGTGAGAGAAGGCCTCTCACATCACAAAAGAGAGGCTCTCTTGCCGAAAGGTTGTGGCGGACATGCTCACTAGCCGCAAGCGAAGAGGGGCACTAAAATGCATGCAAACTAGAAAAGTGGCCCAGAAAATCCCAATAAACCTATAATGAGGCCCATAAAAAGATACCCCCCCTTAATGATGAATTTATTTCTTTTCCCTTAATTAGTATTAGAATAATTTGAAAAAAAGGGAAAAATGAAAAAAAAAAAATCGAAAGAGGATTTAGAGAAGGTCATGGGCTCGAAGGGCCAGTTTAGCTTGACAAGCTAGCTGACAAGTTGAGGCGAGTTGCACTATGGAAGGGGTAAGCTGAGATCCAAGTTTCTTGGTGAGCTAAGGGGAAGAGCTCACGTGAGTTGGGAGGCAAGGTATGCATTGAGTTGGGTTGTGAGTTAACAATGAGTTATGATTTGGGGCCGGATGAATCGAAGAATAAGTTGCAAGCTATGTTAAAATCAGATTGAGCTTCAACAGAAGGTTGGGGTTGACCGAAGAAGTGGCGATTGGGGCAAGGTGGAATTCCATGTGCTAAGTCAAATGGTAAGTTGCATGCTGGATGAGGTCCACATTGACGAGGTCATGTTGGGTCTGAGTTAGAGGCTGGGAGCTATAAAGTGAATCTCCACGCCTTATACAACAACAATGGACCCAAAACTTTTCTTGGTGAGTTGAATGCTGCAAATTCCATGGCAAGAGTGTTGGAATCAACGAGGATGACGCATGAAAAGGCATGCATAGACAGAGCTCCGAATGCAGGGATGAATGTGGGAAAGCAATGACGGTGGTTATAAGCTTGGGAAAATGCAGAATCCAAACACCGAGGCCGAGAGCGGATGGATGTAAGGATGCAGTGCATGGGAAAATCAAGCTGAAGATGCAGGGAAATACAGGGCGGTGAGTGTGGATGGGTCACGATGTAAACCAATAGGGGTACAAGTTAGACAATGTAAAACATGTGAAGCAACAAGCCAAATATAAAAACCGGAGGATGCAATGGAGGGAAGCTTAGACATGGAGCACCCAGAGCTAAATGCCAATAAAGGAGGCTAAGCAAGTAGGTTAGGGGAGCTGGTGATAAACATAGCACGAGAAATGTGCCAAACAGGAGAAATGTAAAAACCCAATGCAGGTCTGAGTCATCATGATGAATCGAGCTACAGAGAGGAAAAATGTCAAGTTGGGGGGTAGCTCGGTTCCTGGCTTGACAAGTTGGGGCCAAGTTGCTCCTAAAAAGATAGCCTTCCACCACCTTTTAAAACCTCAAAAACCTAACACTTAAACTCTTAAAACAACAAACTGAACCTAAAAAACACTCTAGAATACACATGCAAAGCCTGAAAACCGGAAAACACCAAAAAACACATACCAGGTGTTGTCATCCCAATTTTCCCCACCTTTTCAAATCTAAAATTCATGAAAATTAGAGCCCTGCCATGGAAGAAATTTGTGTTTTAAACTCCTCATGACTCTTGTTCTCATTTCCCATGGGTTTTTAATCATCTTCCTCATTTTGATACCGTTAAAACATTTTACCTATTTTCAGTAGGTGGGAAATGATTTTGGTTCTCCTTTGATGAGTTGGAATGCGTGGTACCTTGCATCTTTTCTTTCTAACTTTTTTGTAGAGAAAGAAATCCTTCATCGGGAGCAGAAATGGCATTTTTCCATTTCCTGCAACTTTCTGAGTTCTTTTCCCCATCAAATTCTTGCTCGGGAAGGCGAGGCTACGCGTTTGTTTCCCATTGGATGCGGTCGGGCGTGTTTCTTTGTGAACATATGACTTTTGGTGATTTTGGAAAAAATGCGAGGTTTTTTCCGCATCCCTGTCGGTCCCTGATTGGCTGGAGCAGTATTGGCAGAGGTTCAGGCTGGCGGATCCATTTTTATTTTCTAAGGCATTATGGCAAAAGGAAAATTTCTAAGTTGAGGCCCGCAACCAATCAGAGAAGGACACATGACTATGTTGAATAGTCAATGGCGAGGACACGTGTCTATGTTGAATAGTCAATGGTGAGGACACGTATCTATGTTGAATAGTCAATGGCGGGGACATGGACTTCGGGGGAAAAGTTGGATTTTTTCCCTTTTCCAAAACAGACAAAAAGTAAGGTACATCCCCACAACCAATCAGGTGGCTCCACGTGTAACCAATCAGAGAAGGACACATGGTAGTTTCTCAGTTCATAGGCACCTTGGCAGACCAGTGGGAGACTTTGAGAATTTTAGCCTTGTTTCCACAAAAGGCAAAGAATTCTAAAATGGCCCGCGGCCCCACCTAAGTGAAAGGATAAATTTTCAAGTTGAGGCCCGCACCAATCAGAGAAGGACACGTGTCTATGTTGAATAGTCAATGACGGGGACATGGACCATTCGGGGAAAAGTGGGATTTCTTCCCTTTTCTTAAAAAATAGATAAAGTCTAAAGCAGAAGCGCATCCCCGCAATCAATCATATGGTGCCAGGTGTCCACGTTGAAAATTCAAAGCGGGCTAGCAGATATTTTTGAGAATTTGAGCCTTTTTGTTAAAAAAGTTCAAATGGCAGTTCTGACCCACATTTTCTCAGCCACTCAGATGATGCCACGTGTTTGGCCTTTAGCAGAGCTGCGGGGGGGCGGAGCAAATCAAGAAAATGTGCTTTTTCTCCCAAACGTCAGGAAATGCATTTTTCTTCCCCAATGGTCATCGTTGCTTGGATCTTGCCATGTGTAGGGTCCAAATTTGAAGGTAAAAGGGGGAAAAAATAGCCAAATGCCTTCTTTTGATTTTTATCGCCATTAAAGAGCCAAAGCTCTACAAAAAATGGAAAATGGCTCATTCTTCATTCTTGTCCTTGCATTCCTTGTCATTTCTTCATGAGATGTGTTTTGGATTGGTTTTGGAGCTGAATCGATAAGTTTAAAGAGGTGCAAAGTTTAAATCATCAGAAAACAAATTTTATCGGGCATACATGATAAAATGGGATAAAACTTATCAGTAAGCACTTGAGTGCTATGAAAGTGGTTAAAAGGTGAAAATGGCATAACCATGTGAAGGAGAAAATCATGAGATGTCCCTTGCTAAAATAATCATTCTCAAACTTACGAGATATTTGCCTTTTGGAAACTCCTAGTTTTCATGAGTGTTTGTTTCATGTCCCTTTCCAAAAGAGGATCTGCAACAAACATTATCCCTTTCAGATATTCTTTTCTTGGGGACAAAGTATGGATGTAAACAAATTGTTATAAATATATGGCTTTGGCCACGGGAAAAGGGGATTCTGGTTTTTCTGGGAAAGTTGTAAATTCTGAAGTAATTCAATACAGAAGTTCTTTCTTTCTTATTTTCCTTTGTTGTACCTTTCTCTCTCCTTGCCCGATTCAATGGATCTTTTATTTTGCATTCAATAGAAACTTTGTGTTCTGGTTTGTGTAAATCTTTAGAACTTTGTGTCTACAGATTTGTGCAGGTGGTGAAGTAATTGATCCTTTCTACAGTTTCTTGGTTCAATGTGAGTAGGGAGATACTCTGCTATCTATATTTCCCAAAAGCATTGTTGTTTTCTTCCTTCTCCCATCTCTATATTCTTCCATTCCTTCTGATTGATAATCTTTTAAGTATGAAAACATTCCAAGAATATCAGGGTCCTAACATTGAGAGTTGTATATCTGTACATTTTGTTTTTCCTGCTTTCAATAAGGGAACCTCTCCCATTAAAGAGGAGGGACTTGTTGTCCCCTGACTGTGGTTTCAACCCATGTTCTATTCTGAAACTCAACAGTTTTTGGCAACTCCACTAGGGAATTCATTGCAAATGGATTCCAAGTTTTAATAACAACTTCTTGATCATCTTTGATCTGACGACTCCAAGATACACTTAGGGTAGAATAACCCTTGGGGAAGAAGACCCTCATTTCCAACTTTTGGATCATCAAGGTTTCTCCCTCCCTTCTTCATCAAGAAAAATAAGAAGAGAACAAGATCTGTAAGCACTCCTCCTGCTAGAGACAAAACTTCTAGGAGTGGCATCCCTCAAGATCAAATCAGTCCTACTTTGCATGCTTTGACGTTCTCATTGGTGTTTCTATCCCTCTCCAAACAATATTTCCAAGGATGGCAGCTCATCTTCCCTTGGGGCCAAAGGGTTGGGCCTCTTGCTCTTCCCCAGCCATTACATGAATTTCCTAGAGGCAACATAAATAATTTCCCTAAATTTAGAGGTGATGGGAAGGTTCATCCAGATGAACATATTGCAGCCTTCATTGTTTCTTGTGGTGTTCTCGAGGTTGAACATGAGGATATCTCTATTAGAATTTTTGTGGAGACATTACAAGATAATGCTGCTGATTGGTTTTATCATCTCCCTGCTGGATCTATCACTAATTGGGACACCATGACAACCCAGTTTGAGTAGCATTTCAAACATGTTGAGGATGTGCATGCCCTCTTGGCCCAGATTTTTCAAATCAAGAAAGAGTCAAATGAGCCCATGAGGGAATTTGTGGCCAAATACAATAGGTTGGCTCACAAGATCCCACTAAACACACGGCTTGTGGATCATATTCAGATATGTTTCTTCCTTAATGCCCAGTTGCCTAAAGTGAGCTATGCACTTAGGAGAGCCAATCTTGCCACCTTGGATGCTAATCAGAGATTTACTGTTAGTGTTGAAGATGATCTAATCATGTCTGGCAAGCTAAGAAGATATTCATCCAAATCCAAAGCGTCCACTTCTTCCACATCCTCTCCAAGGGCTAGTGAATAGATCAGTTGGTACAAAAACTTGCTAATGATCTTATTTCCCTCAAGAAGCAGTTTTCCCAGCATACTCCTTATCAGGATGTTCCTAGGAAGAAATTTTCAAACCCAGAAATTGGTTTCCCTCTACTCAGACCAAACTGGCAATTGAGGGTCCACCATGTTAAAGTTCCAGTCAATGCATCATGTGAAGTGCTGGAGCCTCATGATGAGGAAGAGGATGTAATCTGTGAAGAACATGAAGAGGAAGTTGATGAAGAATTAGAAGAGTTGAATGGATCTCATGTCCAATTTTCTCACCACTAAAGGTATAGATGAAGAGGATGATTATGAAGAAAGAGTCACAGAGATGAACAATGAATCATATGCTCGTCATGACTCGTGAACAAGCCAACAAGAAGGAGAAAGTGGTGAAGCCTGCTAAAATATCTAAGGAACCTCCTACAGTCATTCCAATGATTGCAAAGAGAGGAGCTCCTATTCCAACTTCTTCCACATCCAAGGTAAGTTATGTCATTCCTTCCTCCTCTGTTTCTACTCCTAAATCTTCTTCACCTTCAAATGATAGAGTTGATAAGTCAAAAGTTTCATCTACTCCTGTCAATGATGCTCCATCTACCTCTAGTTCTTTTGACATTATTGACCATCTTAAGAAAACTAAGATCCAGATCTCAGAGGTTAAATTCTACCAAACCCATTCCAAGGCCTTTGCTAAGATGGTAGACTTTGTGAACTCCAAATCCAAGCCTTCATCCTCTAGTTCCAAAGGTCTCTTGCCCACTCCATCTCCTTCACCTCAACCCAGCCTTGTGGCTGCAGTCACTTCATCTGATGGGAAGATCGAACCATTTTATGTCACCCTCCTCATAGCTGGCCACAAACTCAGCAATTGTGTTATTGATTCTGGTGCTTCAAACAATGTGATGCCTACTAAGGTAGCTCATGCCCTAGGCTTAACCCTAACCCATGCTTTTGGCTCATGTTACTCAATGGAAAGTAGAGAAGTGCCATTGGTTGGAAGGATCAAGGATGCACAAGTAGCCTTTGCTACTTTGCCAGAGAAGAGAGTTTTAACCACCATCTTGGTAGCTGATATTCCCCCTTCTTACGGCATGCTGCTGAGTAGAAATTTTTGCAAAAATGTGGGAGGAGAAATCATGATGGATTGGTCACATGCTCTTATTCTAGTGAATGGGAAAATGAAGAAGCTACTGCCTGAGAAACAAACTGAATATATTGTGCAAAAAACAGATGACCCAAAGGCACAAATACTCTATGTAGACATTGGTCATGGTAACTACATGATCATGTCACAAGATGAGGCTAACCATCCTAAGGAAGTGTTTCTTGATCCTAATGGCATTTGGACCTTGGAATTTGATGGAAGTTACTCCTCAGTGGGTTCTGGAGCTGGTGTGGTGCTTATTTATCCTGAAGGGAAAATCCACCCTTTCTCTTTCAAGATCTAATTCGAAAACACAAATAATATAGCTGAGTATGAAGCTCTCATCCTCAGTTTAAGCATGGAAAAAGAGATGGGGATAAAGAATCTCCTTGCTCATGGAGATGCAGAGCTGATTGTAAAATAGGTCAGAGATCTCTATCAAGTGAAGAATAGAAGGTTGAAGCATTACAGGAACCTGGTTTGGGATTCCATTGAGTTCCTTTATGCCTTTTCAATCGAAGCCATGCCAAGGGAAAATAACACCAAGGATGATTCCTTGGCTGTCTCGGGGTCTCTATTGATCCCTCATCTAGATTTCTCCCAAGATAAATTCACCATTGAGATGATTCATAGGCCTAGTGTGCCTGACAATGCAAACAACTGACAGGTCTTTAATGATGATCAACACTTGCTTTCCTTCCTTGAACTCAGAGATAATTTTGACCAGTTGTACTTTGAAGGAGGTGGGAATATGCCTAGAGAGTGTGTGCCTCCAAATGAAGGAGATATCAAAGAAGAAATGGATCATGATGGTTGTATAAAACTAAAAGGTAACAAGATACCTAAAGGACTGGTAAGTTTGGAAGATTTATTTGATAAACATGATGGGTACATCAAGTCCCAAGCTTCCAAAGGAGCTCAACAGTCTGCTAACTATGAAAAGATAAACATAGGAAGTCCTAACAAACCTATGTTGGTAAACATTGGAAAATGTTGCACATAAGAGGAGAGGAAGAAAGCAGCAAATCTGTTGAAGAGGTATGCCAATGTTCTTGCATATTCTTATGATGATCTTAAAGCTTTTCAACCAAAAGAGATGCAACATTTCATTCCTCTAAAGCTTGGGATCAAGCCCTTCTGGTAAAAGTAGAGGCAGTATAACCCTAAAATTGCTGATACAATCTTTCAAGAGATCCAAAAGTTATTGAAGGCTAAGATCATTTTCCCCATTCACCATTCAATGTGGATTGCTAATATTGTGCCTGTCAGGAAGAAGAATGGTGAGATCAAGATTTGTGTTGATTTTAGGAACTTGAATCAAGCCTCTTTGAAGGATAATTACCCTCTCCCCGTAATTGATCAAGTGTTTCCAGCTGTTACAGGTTCAAAAATGTTGTCCATGCTTGATGGATTCTTAGGATATAATCAAGTAGAAGTAAGTGTTGTAGATCAAGATAAGATTGCCTTTACCACTCCTTGGGGCACCTTTTCTTATAGGAGAATGCCTTTTGGCCTCATCAATGTTGGTGCCACCTTTTAGAGGGATATAGACCTGGCCTTTGGCAGTCTCAAAGAAAATGTATAGTTGTATACCTTGATGATATGACTATGTTTTCAAAAACCAGAGCTGATCATTTCTAACACCTTGAAATTGTCCTCCAAAAGTGTAGAGAGCATGGCATCTCCTTGAATCCCAAGAAATCTATCTTCTGTGTCACTGAGGGAAAATTATTGGGACACATTGTATCTAAGGAGGGAATCAAGATTGATCTAGAAAGAGTCCAGGTAATTCAGCATATCCCTCTCCCCACAAGCAAGAAGGGTGTGCACTCTTTCTTTGGAAAGATCAACTTCTTGAGAAGATTCATACCTGATTTTGCTGAACTTACTTTGAACATAGCCCACATGATGAAAGGGAAGAAAAATTTTGGTTTGTCCTCTGAAGGAAAGGTTACATTTGAATATATCAAGAGAGCTATAGCAAAGACTCCAATCTTGGCATGCCCTGATTATAACAAAGACTTCATTATCTATTGCTATACTACTGAAAGTACTCTAACTGCTATGTTAACCCAGGAGAATGTTGAAGGTAATGAACTCCCCATAGCATTCATGAGTTATATTTTGAAATCCCATGAGATGAAGTACACCATGATGGAGAAACATGCTTTTGCAGTGGTCAAAGCTGTGAAGCAATTTCGTTTTTACATCCTCAACTCTCATTCTATTGTGCTTGTGCCTAATACAACTATTAAATCCATTCTTACACAACAAGAATTTGGAACCAAGAGAGGCAATTGGGTAGCCAAAGTTTAGGAGTATGATCTTGACATAAAACCCACCAAGCTAGTTTGAGGAAAGGGTTTATGTGAACTCATTGCTGAAGGAGCTGATGCCAAATTGTCTGAGGAAGTTGATATCCCTGTTGTTCTTTTCCTCAGCTCAACTGATGAATGGTATGCTGACATTGCACACTTTCTTACTTATGGAGAATTTCCATCTCATTTGAGTGCCAAGGATAAGAGAGCCATCAAATTAAGGTCTGCACAATATGTGTTGTAGGAAAATGCATTGTTCAAATGAGGGATAGATGGAAGGTTTTTGAAATGTGTTGACAAAGAGCAACAAAAGAAATTGTTCTCAGCCTTTCATGACCAGGCCTGTGGAGGTCATTTCTCTTCTGCTGTCATGGCCCACAAAATCCTCTGTGCTAGATATTATTGGCCTACCCTATTCAAAGATGCATCAAAGTGGGCAGGTAAGTGTGAAGCATGTCAAACCTTTGTTGGAAGACCGAAATTGGTTTTTTTACCTCTCAAACCAGTGGTGATTGAGGAACCCTTTCAACAATGGGGTTTGGACTTCATTGGGACACTCAATCCACCTTTAAGTGCAGGGCATACTCATGTTTTGACTGCCACTGATTATTTCACCAAGTGGGTGGAAGTCATTCCAGTTAAAAGTACTACTTCTGAAGTAGTATGCAACTTCATCAAGGAGCACATCTTAATAAGGTTTGGGATACCAAACAAGATTGTCACTGACAATGCTTCCAATTTTTCTTCTACTGAGATGATGGATTTCTACTATGGATATGGCATTTCCCTTGCACACTCTTCATATTACTATCCCCAAGGGAATGGACAAGCAGAATCAACTAACAAGAACTTGGTCACCATTGTTTGAAAGATTTTTAATGACTCTCAGAGGAATTTTCATAAGAAACTATATGATGCTTTATGGGAAGATAGGATTACACCTAAGAGGGCCATTGGAATGTCTCCTTTTCAAGTGGTATATGGAGTTGAAGTTCAGCTGCCAGTGACATTAGAACTCCAGCCTTACAATTTGATGAAGCTCAGCTGCCAGTGACATTAGCCAGCCTTGTATTTTGAAGGCCATTGAGGATGCCAGCTTTACCGATTCATTGGACAAAATAATTATGTACCTCCAGAAGTTGAATGAAGACAGATTGCAAGTGGTTGAAAGAATATCAAGCTCATCAACTCAAGGTAAAAACTTTGTTTGATAAAAAGGCTAAACTGAGAACTTTTCAAGTGGGAGACAGTGTTCTTCTTTGGGACAAAAGGCATGAACCTCGAGGTAGCTATGATAAATTTGATTCCCTTTGGCTTTTTCCTTTTAAAATTAGACATTTTACTGGTGAGAACTCTTTTTACCTAGATTACATGGATGGTTCTCCTCTCCCA
Source organism: Taxus chinensis (assembly GCA_019776745.2). Classification (NCBI taxonomy): domain Eukaryota; kingdom Viridiplantae; phylum Streptophyta; class Pinopsida; order Cupressales; family Taxaceae; genus Taxus; species Taxus chinensis. The sequence continues at coordinate 42,365,449 of CM034150.1, forward strand.
CTTCCTTATAGTGGGAAATTTTTTAAGTTATTCAAAACCTAGAAGTTTTGGCGGTCCCTCTATACATTTTGTATAGCATTTCACTTTCCTTGTTTTTGTTTTGGTTGGTTTCCTTTATGTGTTCTCTTCTATGTTGGTTTTTCTTCTTTTTGACTCCATTGCCCATTGGCTAAGACATTGATTCGATCTGATTACCTAGAATTCTCTAAGGTTCTTTATTTTTCCTCTTTTCTCTGCCAAATCATCCCCAGAAGGAGCTAGCTGTTGTCCTCTCAATTTTCCCAACCCTTTCAAATCTAAATTCATGAAAATTAGAGCCCTACCATAGAAGAAATTTGTGTTTTAAACTCTTCATATGCTCGTTTTCATTTCCCACGACATTTTTAAGCAAAATTCCCTCAGTCTGCTACCTTTAAAACATTTTACTATTTTCAATGGATGGGAAATTATTTTAGTTATTCTTTTATGCGTTTGGAATGTGTGGGACCTTGCATCTTTCATTTTTAACCTTTTTGCAGAGAAATAAATTCTTCATTGGGAGCAAAAATGGCATTTTTCCCATTTCCTGCGACTTCCCACATTATTTTCCCTGACAAATTCTTGCTCGAAAAGGTGAAGCTACACGTTTTTTTCCCATTAGATGTGGCCAGATGGGTTCCTTTTTGAACTTATCACTTTTGGTGATTTTGGAAAAAAATGTCAAATTTGCCCCGCATCCCCGCCGGTCCCTGATTGACTGGAGCACTTTTGGGGGAAGTTCGGGGTGACGGATCCATTTTATTCTCTAAGGAATTACGGTGAAAGGGAAAAAAGTTCTAAAATGACCCACGGCCCCGTCCATGCGAAAGGATAAATTATGAGTTGAAGTTCACAGTCAATCAGAAAAGGACACGTGTTCATGTTGAAAAGTCAACGGTGGGGACATGGACTTTCGGGGGAAAAGTTGGAATTTTTCCCCTTTTTTAAAAAAGTAGATAAAGTATAAAATTGAAGCACATCCCCGCAACTAGTCAGGTGATGCCACATGTCTAAGAATGAAATTGAAACAGGGGGTCTGCAGGGGAAATTGAGAATTTGAGCCTTTTTCACCTAAGGGTTAAAATGTTGCAAATTGAGCCACGCCCCCCTTTTCCAATCAAGGTGTGCCATGCGTCCACATTGAAAAGTCAAAGCAGGCCAGCGTGGAGGTTTTTTAGAATTTGAGCTTTTTGTTAAAAAGAGTTTAAATGGCAAATTTGAACCGCATTTCCTTAGCCACTCAGATGGCGTCACGTGTCTGGCCTTTGGCGGAGCTACAGAGGGGTGGAGCAAAATAAGAAATCGTGTTTTTTCTCCAAATGTCATGAAATTCATATTTCTTCCCCATGGTCGTCATTGCTTGGATCTTGCCATGTGTAGGGTTCAAATTTGAAGGTAAAAGGGGGAAAAGATATCCAAATGTACTCATCTGGTTTTTAACGCCATTAACGAAGCAGAGCTCTACAAAACGCAAAAATGGATCATTCTTCATTCTTTTTCTCTGTATCCTTGTTGTTTCTCCATGAGATGTGTTTTTGGTTTATTATGGAGCCAAATCAATAAGTTTAAAGGGATGGAAAGTTTGGTTATCAGAGAACAGAGTTTATCGGGCATACATGATAAAAAGGGAGAAAACTTACCAATAAGCACTTGAGTTCTATGAAAGTGGTTAAAAGGTGGAAATGGCAGGACCACATGAAGAATAAAATCATGAGATACCCCCTGCTAAAATAATCATGCTCGAACTGATGAAATATTCACCTTTTTGAACCTCTGATTCTCATGAGTGTGTTTGTTTCATGTCACTTTCCAAAAGCGGATTCCGCAACAAAAATTATTCCTTTTGGATAATCTTTTCTTGGGGAAAAATTATGGATGTATATGAATTGTTATAAGAACATGGTTTGGGCCACGGGAAAAAGGGGATTCTAGTTTTCTGGTAAGGTTGTAAATTCTAAAGTAATTCAATACAAAAGTTTTCTTTTCTTATTTCCTATGTTATATCTTTCTCTCTCCTTGCTCGTTTCAATGGATCATTTGTTTTGCATTCAATAGAAACTTTGTGTTCTGGTCTGTTTAATCTTTAGAACTTTGTGTCTACAGATTTGCATCAATGGTGAAGTAATTTATCCTTTTCTATATAATCTTGGTTCAATGCGAGTAGGGATATATTCTGCTATCTATATTTTGTAAAAGCATTGTTTTTTTTCCTTCTCCCATATCTTTATTCTTCCATTCCTTCTGATTGATAATCTTTTGAGTATGAAAACACACCAGGCTACCAGGGTCCAAACATTGATAGTTGTAGATTTGTACATTTGTTTTTCTAGCTTTCAATAAGGGAACCTCTCCCATTAAAGAGGAGGGAATTGTTGTCCCTTGACCATGGTTTCAACCCATGTTCCATTCTGAAACCCAACAGGTAAAAATATAGAATGGGAACACATGGCTACTTAAGGATGTCAGGCATGTGCCTAAGTTGAGGTGAAACTTGATATCAGCAGGTCAGCTGGGTAGTGATGGTTGTACGGTCAATTTTACAGCAGATTCTTAGAAGGTTACCAAGGGAGCTCTTGTGGTTGCAAGAGGTAAGAAAATTGGTACTTTGTATTTAACCAGTGGTGTTGATTATTGTAATTTAGTTGATGCAGATGGAAATGAAAATTTTTGGCACTAGAGACTCGGCCATATGAGTCATAAGGGCATGTAGATTATAAAGGACAAGTTTCCCGGATTAAAGGAGTTAGATTTTGACTTCTGTGAGGACTGTGTTTATGGGAAACCGAAGAGGATGAGATTCCTCAAGGTTGGACCTACCAGGAAGGAGGGTAAGTTGGAGTTAGTGCATACATATGTATGGGGGATAGCTAAGGTAAACTCCATTGGTGGTTCGTGTTATTACGTCACTTTCATTGATGATGCAACTAGAAAAGTTTAGGTATATTGCATTAGAAACAAATCTGATGTGTTTGAAATTTCAAAAGATGGAAACCCTTGGTTGAGAATGAAACAAGTCTCTAGCTGAAATGTCTCAAGTGGGATAATGAAGGGGAGTATTGTATTAATGAATTTCTTGATTACTGTTTAGTAAATGGGATATGCAGGAAAAGAACGGTTCCAAATACTCCACAGGAAAATGGAGTTTATGAGAGAATGAACAGGATAATCATGGAGCGTGCTAGGTGCATGAGGTTACATGCGGGGATGCCACTCATTTTTGGGCAGAAGTAGTAAGCACAACTGTTGATTTGATTAACAAAGGACCATCTATGGCCTTGGATGGAGGTATACCTAAGGAGGCTTGGTCTGGTAAGAAAATTGATTACTCGTTTCTTACAGCATTTTGGATGTGAGGTATTTTTTCACATTGATAAAGATGATAGGACCAAGTTAGAGGCTAAGTCTGAGAAATGCGCCTTTGTTGGATATGGTGAAGATCAATTTGGTTTCCGTGTTTGGAGTCTTAAAGACAAGAAAATATTTTGGTCTAGAGATATTGTCTTTAATGAAAAATTCATGAATATAGATTAGTTGCAAGAACAAAAAGAGTAATCAAAGAAAGAATACACAATGTTAGAAGACATTATGGACAACAAGGTTTCCAAGGGGCCAGTTCAGGTACAACATGTTTCGGCACAGCCAGTTTAGGTACCTACTCATCATGAACCCCAAACTCCTAAGGTGAGAAGGTCTTCTAGGGTAAGAAGGGAACCTGAACGATTTACTCCATCTTTGAATTATTTATTGCTCACTGAAAATGGAGAGCCAAAGTGCTTTGAGGAAGCAATGCAGGTGGATGCCTGGAAGAAGTGGGAGCAGGCCATGGATGAAGAGCATAGATCTCTTATGGAAAACCAGACTTGGGATCTGGTGGAGCTACCCGAGGGCAAGAGAGCATTGTAGAACAAGTGGGTGTATAGAATCAAAGAGGAATATGGAGGTAGGAAACGATACAAGGCTCGGTTGGTGGTCAAGGGATTTTCATAGAAGAAAGGTTTAGACTTTGATGAAATTTTTTTCCTGTTGTTAAAATGACTTCTATTAGGATTGTTCTTGGATTAGTTGCAATAGAAGACCTACACTTAGAGTAGTTGGATGTGAAGACTGCATTCATTCATGGTGAGTTGGAGGAGGAATTGTACATGTTGTAGCCACATGGTTATGAGGTCAAAGGGAAGGAGAGGTTGGTGTGCAAATTGAAGAAGAGCTTGTATGGCTTGAAACAAGCTCCACGGCAGTGGTACATAAAGTTTGACAGTTTTATGCAGGAGCAGGGTTACTCTAGGTGTCACTCAGACCATTGCGTGTACATCAAGAAGTTTCTTGATGGTAGTTATATTATTTTGTGCCTGTATGTAGATGATATGCTTGTTGTAGGGAAGAACATGTAGGAAATAAAGGTACTCAAGAAGCAGCTAGGTGACTCCTTTGCTATGAAGGATTTGGGGGGGTAGCAAAACAAATCCTTGGTATGAGAATAACTTGGAACAGGAAGGAGAGGAAGCTTGTATTATATCAAGAAGAGTACATAAAGAAGGTCTTGGAGAGCTTTAGTATGTAGGATGCTAAATCGGTTGGTACTCCTTTGGAAGGTCACTTTAAATTATCAAAGGAGCAGAGTCCAAAGACTGAGGAGGATAAAATCCAGATGTCCAGGGGTACCGTACTCATCAGCAGGTGGTAGCTTGATGTTTGCTATGGTATGCAATAGGCTTGACATTGCCCATGTAGTGGGAGTAGTGACCAAGTTTATGAGTGATCCAGGTAGAGAGCACTGACAAGCAGTAAAGTGGATCCTTCGTTATTTGAGAGGGACCATGGGAGTATCATTGTGTTTCGGTGGATCGGACACTACATTATGTGGCTATGTAAATTCGTACATCGTAGGAGATTTGGACAGCAGGAGGAGCACGACAGGTTATGTATTTATGGTTGGTGATATAGCGGTGAGTTGGATTTCATGGCTACAAAAGATTGTGGCTTTGTCAACCACAGAGGCTGAGTATGTTGTTACCATAGAGGCAAGCAAGGAGATGATTTGGCTACAGCAGTTGCTTAATGAGTTGGCTCATAAGAAGGAAGTTGGGAGACTACACAGTGATAGTTAGAGTGCTATTCATTTGGTGAAGAACTCCACTTTCCACTCTAGGATGAAGCACATTCAGCTGAGATATCATTTCATCAGGGCAGCTTTGGAAGAAGATAAGTTGAAGCTGGAAAAGATTCATACCAGTCAGAATCTTGTGGATATGATGACCAAGGCGGTCACAAGGGAGAAGTTGAAGTTGTGTTCAACTTTGATTGGCCTTCATGGTTGATAATGAAGGGTTAAGAACTTTTCTCAGTGGAAACAATCTCCAAGTGGGAGATTGTTGGGGTGTGGAGCCTGTTTTTGGTCTTCTTGAATCAGTGTTAAAGTGTTGGAATTTGAACGGTTAAGTTTGGAGACTTCAGGAGCATTCTGCAGTCATCTGTTGTGACGTTGTTGTGTCATCGTTGTTAATATGTTGTTAATTGGCTGTTAACATCGTGACAATTTTTCTAGCTGTGGGAAGTTGAAAGGTCACGACTTTCAAACTTCTAGGGCCGGCTTTAGGACTTCTTAAAAGGATTGTAATCCTATAAATAGAGGTGTTAGGGTATCTTCAAGATAACTTGAGTGTTCAAGAGGTCTTGAGTCTTAGTGATCAAAAGGTGATCAAGAGTGATCAAGGTTAAGCAATTGGGTGTCAATTGTGGTTTAGATGTGGTTTAGCATCTTTCAAATTCTGTTGTGAGTTCATAACTGAGAGAAGACTCTAAGATTTGTTTTACTCTTGTTGCTAATAAAATCTTAGCAAGTTCTTGGTGGACATAGCCCAAATTGGGTGAACCACGTTAAATACTGTCTCTTTGTGTTGTGTTATTTTATTTTGCGATTTTATTTGAGATCTGTAATATTTTCTGCATATTAGTTTCTACTGTTGCGATTATGTGAGGGATTATTCCGCATATTTTATCCCTTATTTCCTAACAATTGAGAGATCAATTTCTACACAGACTCGTTTTTGGGGTCGAGCCGAGTAGAACTTACTTTTCTCGTGACAGATGAGGTGACCAAAGGGTTTGATAAGTTGATCAACGAATCCCATAGAAATTCCAGAGCATATCGATCAACATTACCAACCTAAACAAGGTAATACAAAGTATTTCTCTTCATAGAGAGACGCCAATAATAGGCTTACCACATGCTATTGGGCTCTAATCTCCCTAGTGAGGAGGAAGAGATAGAAAATAGACACAAACAGGTCAAGAGAGATAATTACGAAAATGAATTTGTCTACACTTGGTTGCAGGTAGAAGAGGGTCCAATTACAGAAGATCAAGAGGTATGCAACTCATGGTACACAGTATAATCTCATGATGATTCAGTAAATCCTGCAAGTATTGGACGTCCAACGCCACCTTTTTTTATACATACCTAGCTCTAAATACAACCAAAATATATGATAACAAGTTTATTGTTAGCAAAAACTATTGAGGAATGGAGTCGTTATTAAAGATAATAACATTTATAGCTTTCTAGAGTTGAAATAAAATAACAACTTTGAAGAAATTCCATATAAAATCAATGTAAGTTGGCCACTTAGATATATCCTCAAACAAATCCATTAGTTTATTGACAAGTACCTCGAGAAAGGGTTGGAAAAGATAATGAATCCATGATTTGGTATATCTAACATGGGATAAAGCTTAAAAGAGATGTTCAAAAGTTTTAGGTGAAGCACAAGTAGCACATTTAGGGGAAGCACCTTAAATTACTGGTGTTTTCCAATATCAGGTGATGTATCAATGTGGAGGCCTCCCTTATGGTCAAACTTGTAAACTAACTATACTTATATTGTTGTTACATTTTATAGTAGGTGCCCAAGATTCTCATCTACTCTACTAATGTCATTAATGATTTTTTTCCACCATGAGATTAAACACAAAACTACTTTACACTAAACTATTTTGGACTAATCCAAGATCTCTAGATCAAGCGGATGGATCAGTTCAATGCAAACATGAGTCAAACAAGCGAAAATGTAGTTGCAAGTTAATGAAAATCAAATAAACATGAATATTGCAAAAGAAATAATCACAAGATCCTTCGATATACTCTCAATAATAGCTCATAAATGAAGATGTGTAAATAGGAGAGTAAATGTGTAACTTCTCTATGAATAGTGGAAAAAGAGCCTATAATAGGCATGTAACTCACATACTCGGAATAGACGGTCAAAGAGTAACTCCTACTAGCTAATAATAGTGGTTAAGTGTAACTCCATTTGACTAATTACACCTAAGTAAGATAACTTCGTAATTGTAGGAATAATCCACAATAAAAAAATACAAGGACAATAATACTCTACACTAACACGAACCTCACTTCCATCAAATTGTAACTAGTCACACGTATCCTTTCAATACCTACAAACAACATTGTGAGAATCAATGATGCTCTACCCTTCTAGCAGTTATGACTCAAAATAAGTAGTGGAAGATGACTTCCTATCATACGAAACATTTGTGAGGAAGGGTAACTAGGTAAATTATCATCCCTATGCAATTGGAAGGATGGAGACAATTTGAGGCGTAAAATTCCTTGATTTTAAGAAGCATAAATTTTAGTGGCAAATTTTTGTTAATTCATGAATATTCTAGTTTTTGAAATTTGAATTTGGTGAATTTTTAGGGTATGAATTAGGAATAGGTTGCCTAAAAATTCTTGGTATAAGTTACTTTTAAGGGTCAGTTTGCTTAGAGTTTACACCAATAGCCAATTGTTCTAATTAAAATTGTCTTTCACACGAAATTTTAATTTTCCATATTTGCCTTTATATATATACTAATTACGTATTTAAATTCCGTATTCAAATTTTGGCTATCAAGTATAAATCAAATATTCCCCATAATTCCATTCAGCTTTAAATATTGAGACTGACTGCATATTGCCAACCTGAATAATGAAGGTATTTGTAAAGTGTTATTATATTCTATTGGAGTTTTTCAAAAAGGGGCAAATAAAATGACACAAGCCACTAGCAATGTAGATGATATCGGCATTACAGACATAAGCTACCACTTGATAGGCATACACAATTTATAGTCGGGGGTACACAGGGCTACTAGTCGGTGGGTAGCACACTACAGTCCTACTAGATGGTGGCACTAGTACGCTCTTGCCGGTTACACTTTTTTATTTTTCAAATTCAAAGGTGCGCTCATACCCCCATTATTCTAATTTTTTTATGTTGATTTGCAGGAATGCTGTCCTACTTTTTTTGTTTAATATGTTTATAAATACAAAATAGATGTAGTTCATTTACATCTAAATTGTTATGAATATATCATGTACTGCATATTGTTAGCGTTAAAAATAATTCTATAAATACCAATAAATTATTAAATCACTTATCATTCTATTTTGGCATGCAAGCTCATGTTACATACATAACTAGAAAAAGGAAGGCATAGTAAAATGACATTTTTTTCTTCTGAAAATCTACAAAACAACATTACACCTTGCAATTTTAGCCTTAGCTTCCTAACTTATAGAGGTCAAAGTGAAAATATAATCATGGGTGTGGCAATTCTTCATGAAACCAACTTGTCCCTTAAACCTGGAGAAAAATAGTTAGAGAGGAGAGAAACCACGTGATACTTTTGTAGATATGCCCAACTCTCTAATATGTAGGCTCATACAGGAGGTTCTTAGGTGCCAAATTTTGTGAGAACTCACACACAAAAGTTTAACAATTTCTTGGTCTTAGGGCTCTTAAGAGACATCGTTCGAATAATGTCTCCAGGATGGTTGCAAATAAAAATGACACTTACCATCTTATATAACAACCCACTCAGATGTTTGGGCATTGTTTATTTGGTTTATGAGGTTCCATTCACAAGATATCATCCCAGACACCTTATACCTAAATCAAACTGATGATTTTTGATACATTTCATTTGTTACCACCCCAAGAACATAAATTAGGGAGGGGAAAAATCAAGAGAGAATTTTGTAGACAATATTTGATGCCAACATGTAGGCTCAGACATGAGGTTTGTAGGTGCCACGATTTGTGGGAATTTTCTTGCCAAAGTTTGACATTTTTTGGTCTTAGGGATCTTAAGAGACATCAGAGTGTATGCACAAAGATGGGGGCCAAAAAGCGGACACAAATCCATTTTTTTGGCCACTTTGGCCATAACGCGCTCGTTTTATGGCTTGGTCGCGCTATAACGTGAAAAGGGAAAATCTAGGTCATGTTATAATGCGATTGCGTTACAGATGGGGTTTACCGAGCCAAAATGCGCTCCCGTTATGAATTTTTAGGTGTTTCCCCACATTATTCCTCCCAAATGGACATATTCCACATTAGAAATACGAACGCTAGCGCATTATAACTCGTTGCCATTTCATCTTGTTAGAGTTTGGAATACCCAAGCCAAAGGCTTGGATTTTCAAACCAGAGGTTTGGACTGTGTATTGCATGATTAAAACCGTGTTTGATAGAAAAACATCAAAATTTCACGTGTGCACCCCTATATCTTATGCATTAAAACATAATATTAAAAAATAAATTATACTATGATGTCAACCTCGCTTTTACCATGATGACAATATAATTCTTTTGAAAATATAATTAGTTTAAGGCTGTCATCCATAATTTCTTTTACTAGTGCCTTGTTTTATTGCAAAAACCTATGGTACGTTTTGGTGCACAATTTATGATTTTTTCATCCAAATTTTAAAAATGTGGTTTTTTTCTAAACTCCACTACACGCACTAAAAAAAACTAAAAAATGACTTTTTTCTCGAAGTTATGGGGGTGCACACATAAATATTTCATTTTTGGGATATGTGCACTTTGAAAACTAATAAAATATTATATATTCATCCAAAAATTATGAAAAATAGTGGGGCCTTGTACATGGTCTTAGCTAACTTTGTACCAAAGGGATTTGAAAAAAAAATTATACAACCCAAAAAATGGGGGGGCACACACACAATAGGTGTTTATCTTTTTTACACAAAAATAGACATACTTTGTGTGCACACAACATTTGAGCCTCTTGTGTGTTTATCTTTTTTATCCAAATTTCCTCTTGTGGCACGGGATAAGGTTACTAAACCTAAGCTAATGTGGCGGATTGGGGATCAAAAACATTGTTCTCATGAATAAGGCTTTAATAGCCAAAGTCGGTTGGAGGATCACTAGAGAGAAAGGTATTTAGATACAAAACATAAAGATGAAATATTTTTGGAATATATGTAGATTGGAATCCTTTTTTAACCAAACAAACCTCCATAGAGGGTGTTTTTTCTAGAACTCCTTTGTGGACTCAAAAGAAATTTTATGCAAAGGTACGATTTGGGAAATTGGTAAGGGATCTAGAATCAACTTTTGGTTTTATATTTGGCTTGGGGAGTCCCCTTTAGCTAACTTAGACCTATGGAAAGACGTGGTTCAATAATACAAGGATTCTGGAAAATTTTGGATCTAGGACTTTTTGATCCAGGAAGATTCTGTCAGATGGGAGATCATTGAGCTTCCACCATAATTTGACGGTGACATCCAACCTTTCTGGGCTCTCAACAATCAACTTAAGGCTTTCCACATCCCCTTGTTCCAAAACAAGGAGGATTGCATCAAACAGAGAGAAGAAGAATCTAGAAATTTCATGGTTAAATCTACATATATGTCTAATTTCAAGAATGATATGCTCAAGGAATATTGGGGGAAACTTTGGGTGAAATATCTCACCCCTAATATTAATATATTTTTCTAGTTGGCTTCCCAGAATAAAATCCTGACTGTGGACAATCTCAGGAAAAGGGGGATGAAGATTACCAATAGATATTCCCTCTGTAAGAAAGAGGAGGAAAATGTCAACCATCTCCTCCTCCATTGCTACTTCTCCCACGCTATCTTTGTTACTATTCTGGACCTATTCAATATCTAATGGATCCTGCCCTTGACAATTGAAGACTATTGCTTTCAATGGGTGAGCCCATTCCATTTCCCTAACTTGATTTGGGCCTGGAACATTGCCCTTCCACATTTTTTTTTGGGGTTTATGGAAAGCCAAAAATGATGGTATCTTTTGCGATCAGAAATCTCTTCTATAAAAAGTTAGGAGAAAAACTGAGTTCCATTAAGGAAAACATTAAATTATTTAAAGGTAAAGTCAAGAAACCTTGTCCGAATAGTGAGCAGAAAGTTCTTGACAAGTTCACCCTTGGTTCGGTGGATTACCACACTCCTAAAAATAACTCTAGCTAGAAAAAGCCTGGAGGAAATGTTGTAAAGTTAAATTTTGATGGATCCTCAAAAGGAATTCTAAGGAACAGTGATGGAGACTAGCTATTTTCCTACGCGGGTCCTTTAGGTCACCCAACAAATAACACGACGGAAGCCAGAGCTTTTCTTTAGGGGATTCTACTAGCTAAAGAAAAAGGATTTAAGGACATCCAGATCGAAGGTGACTCTCTCCCTGTCATTAATGCCCTTAATAAAAAAGGTTCCATTAATTGGGCCATAAGTAATATCCTCAATGATGTTAAGGAAACCTCTAATTTTATTGATAGCATTTCTTATAATCATACCCTTCGTCAAGGGAACAAATGTGTAGATAAGATGGCCAATTACGATATCCATTGTAATGATTATAAGCTATGGTGTAAAGTTGATATATTACCCATGGATATTAATGAGACCATCATTAGAGATAGAGGGAACTAAGTTTTATAATGTTGGCACGAGTGAGAACTGTGGTGGCAACAACTTAATGTCTTATTTTTCAAGATTTCTGCCAATGCGAAAGAAGGTCTCTTGTTGAATTTTTGTACCAATCAGAAGAAGCTCGGTCTAGTGAATATGGGGGGTGATAGGATTTGTGTTGAACATGCTATCCATAGTATTGATGCTTGTAATCAACCTATGTGGAATAGGCTTAGGATTAGGGGTTTCATCAATTTCATTGCCAAATCACATGGTCATGATCCCTCTCTGTCTAAGGATTTTGGAAAATCTTGGAAAGTGGATAAGTTTGTTGTCAGAGGGATGGAAATCAAGGTGTCTGAGTCCTCCATTGCCCTGGTCACAGACATGAAAATGGATAGGCTTAAAATTTTTAAGGATAAAACCCACAGAGAATAGGAAATTGAGTGGTTCTTTGTTGGCAAGGAAAGCTGTTCTTTATTTACGAATGGTATTGCCAGGTCGTGCATTCCAGGTATTTGGAGAGAGGTGTGCCTTCATATTATGAAGTACATCACTCTGGAGGGTAAATACAGAAAAATCTATACTCACCATTTGACCCTTATGAACATGTTCCGCCATAAGATCATGGTGAGCATCCCTTTCTTGTAAATTTGTTGGGGATGATTCATGTAAATATATGGGTGATTTTGGTCATGGAAGGGAAGTGAGCACTTTGAGAAAATAAGAAAGGGATGGAAATTTAAAGGGTTTAGAGGATTTGAGTAGTAAGGTTCAGTACTTAGAAGGCGTGCTCCATGCGATAGAAGAAACCAATACTGGCCAAAGGGATACAATGATGGATGTCATCAATGCTTCGAAGTAAATTGTCACTACACAGGTGAAGTCCAGGCAGAAACTTCTTGAGCTGGAGCACCAGGTCAAAAATCTTAGCGACAAGTTGGAAAGGAAGGAGGAGGGCACAAAAAGAAGGATTTTCAACTTGTGCATCAACAACTCCAAGGATGAGCTATAGGATGATATTAATGATAAAGGTGCTGAGAGTGGTGGGAACAAACATAGCCATGATGGTAATAGTGGGGGATCCCCAAAAAATTAACATTTGTTTCTGGACTGCTGGTAGAATTTTGGTGAACTTCTGCTATTTTTTCATTTTGGAGACTATTTCACCTTCTCTCTGGTTTCCCCACCTTGCTATAAAGTCTGGTCCTTTATTGTAAGAGTTAAGCATGTTTAACTCCTTTCTGGAACTTTTTTCTTTTCCTTCTTGCTGGTTGTGTTATGATTCTCCTTTTGTAATGGACCTTGGGAGCCGATCCCTGTTTTTACCATATCTAATAAAAAACATGCACCATCCATTTAGTTCCACAAAGTTTTGTTTACATAATATTGCCACAATTACCCAAACACTTACTTAAACTCATGCTTTTTGGTGTGTTGCATTCGCCACCTCCTTGAGAAAACTAGGAAGAGTAGAGAGAAAATGAGAGAGAATTTTGTAGATAGACACAAAAATTAGTTATAGGCTTAGATAAGAGGTTATTAGGTGCCACAATTTATTAGAAATTGCCTATCAAAGTTTGAATTTTTTGTGTCAGGGATCTTAAGAGATGGCACATGACCGATGTAGCCAGGAAGGTCCAAGAAAATCTGGGAAGAAAAATGACACCTACGATAGCATATATTAGCCCACCTAGACATGTGGGAGCATCCATTTAGTACCACAAGGTTCCATTCGTAATATATCACTCTTCACACCCTAACAATGAATCAAAATAATAGTTTTGGCACATTGCATTTGTCACCACCATGATAAAACTGGCTAGAGAGGAGAATAAACAAGAGAGAATTTTGTATAAATTCCTAAAATTGAGATGTAGGATTAGACGAGATGCTCTTAGGAGCCATAGTTTGCAAGAACTTGACCATCAAAGTTATAATGTTTTTTGTTCTCAAGGCTCTTAAAGGACATCACCTGACCAAAATAACTGAGAAGGTGTGAGATAGGTGTGTAATAAAATGACACCTTCCATAGTATATTCCATTGTACCTAGATGTGTGCAAGTTGTTCATTTTGTTCCATAAGGTTTTGTTCACATGATATCACCCCAGACACCTTATTACTAACTCAAACTAATACATTTTGGCGTATTGTGATCATTTCCACCCCAAGAAAACTATCAAGGGAAATAAATTGAGAATGTATTTTGTACACAGGATTGATGATGAATTGTACGTGTATACGAGAATATTATCTTTTCCACATTCTCTCTTTGTCCTCTAAGTATCCTATTTTTAGGTCTTCTAGATACATGGGAGTAACATCACTATTACCCACACCTGGATACTCAGTAACCAAGGTTGAAATAGGATCCATACCTGAGTATATGAACTTCATGTTTCTAAAAATCAACAAGATGAGTGAAAATAGAGCTACCAACAACTTTCTGCACTAAAATAAGAGAATTTCTATTTATAGTAGATGGGGCCGGAAGCTGTTATTTTTGGAAAATTTGCACAATCCTTGTTATCTAAAGCTCTTAATCCACTTAGGCTATTTCCACTGATGAGGATTAGCTATTTTTATAAATTTCTATTTTTAGACATCTATTTTTTCCCAACTTGCTATTTTTAGAAATTTTCCCAATTGACCCTATTTCAATGTTTCTTACTATTCCACAATGCTCTGAATGTTGAAAATTTACTAATTTGGGAAACTTGATATTTTAGAATCTCACTATTTAAAGCATATGCTATTTTTATTTCTTTCGTGATTATTGCATCATTTCCAGAATCCAAATGATTCTTTCCAACATGTGGTGTATGCAGTCTCTCCACATTTTCCTATGGCATAATTATTGCATGATTTTGTTGAGGCACAACTAATGCATGATTCATATAGAGTTCATATTTGCTGAAAATTAGCTTTTAACTGATTTGCATGTAAATATTCATGTGATTGTTGTTATCACTCAATTGAAAATATAAGTATATGATTTAATGTCACCTTATTGGTTGTGTTCTTCTTTATAAAAGTTTGGATGTTAAAATAACAATTTCAATCCAATCTTATTACTCTCAGGAAAAATGTAGATTATGACATCATTAAAATTCACATAGGCTTCATAAATCCCTCTTATAATTGATGGTTTTCAGGAATTTGTTGCTGTAAAGTCAAATTGTAGATTGTCTTCATCTAAATGTGGTTCATATTATTCAAATGCTTCATACTTCTTGGGTATGAATGGAAAATGATTCAAAATCAATTAAGTTCACATCAAATGAATTGCACTTTAAGTGACACTTCCATTCTAAAAATAAATTATAAAAAATCGACTTTACACATGTTACAAAAGAATCCTGAACACAAAAAACACAAAAAATTAATATTTTTTAGTAACTAATCAATGCCCATATTGGAATCATACTCAAAATTCCTCCTTTTACACAAAGAGAAGAAATTCCTATCATCTCGTTGTTTCTTTCATGAATTTTCTGCAACAAACCCTTCGTGAAAATATGAGCAAGTTGATATTCATTTCTCACACACTCAATGAAATATTAATTACCAATGAACAAGTATCTAATAAAATGATGGTTGAGTTCTATATGTTTGGTTCTAGCATGGAAAACTAGATTCTTGGACAATTATATTACTCCATTGTTATTAAAAAAAGTGTAGGCTCATGTTGAGCCTCTCTAAATCAACCAAGAGTATTCCTAACTGCATAAATTGTGTGAAATAATATGTAATAGCTGCATATTTAGCTTCAATAGACAATAAAGCAATTGTAGATTGCTTTTTTTATGACCAAGAAACCAACCCACTTCCCAATGTGAAGCAATAACCTAAAGTATACTTCATATCATCAAGAGAACCTCCCAAATATAAATCGTTGTATATAATTAGACATAATTAACTTTTTGGTTTGAAATAAATATCATGATTAAAATTACCTCTTGTGTGTGTGTGTGTGTGTGTGTGTGTGTGTGTGTGTGTGTGTGTGTGTGTGTGTGAATAATCCACTTACATTAGGGAAATCTTGGCTTTATTACATTGGGGGTACTCTAGATCCTGATCATACAGACATATCTTTTCCCATGCCTTTTGGTCACATATTTATTTGTAATAATTCCATTCTTGGCTATACAAAAAATATCACTCATTGGTATGCACATAGTTGCCCACTTCCTCCATTTACTGATGAGGAATATGTCATGGGTATGTAAAATTGTATCTCAATGGCTCATTACAGGATCAACCAGACACTATTACTTATCAAGTAGCCAATGCTTATCCATTCGAATATGACCCTGAAAGCAATGAACTTCTAGATGACATCACATGATTACATTCTTTATCTCACGCACTTAAGGGGCATAACATTCACACATATCCCACCCACCTTAGCATCAACACACCTCTCATCTTAACATTATCGTACATCAAATCTCATCACATAGGCATATTCATCTACATTGTAGCGTCATCATTACCTGACGACACACTCTTGTGCTTTGGTTCACACTTGACTGTTGAGGGCATACTACACATGAACCCCACACACTGCATGATAAGTACTACACATTGTGTATTTTCACACATTCTATGGTGCATCTCACATATTTCATACTACATTTGGCATTTACTCTACATCATTTGAATTTTGACCTTGGCATAGCTACATATCTACACACCATACTAGTATTCATCATACATGTCTCACACTCCTATTGTCTATGAGTCTAGTGTTACATACTATTCATCCTACATAGAGAACATCTTCACACTATTAGACTATCTACACATCTCGCCTTTCATTCTATACATCGCATATCACACACTTTACAAATCACTACCCTATGATGCACTCTAGTTCCTTGGTCCATACTCAAATGCCGAGGGTTTACAAATCAAATAGACCTTATCATGGTCACACATTCCTCATCCATCTTTCTATCATGCGACATTCCTAGGTTAGTGACATATGCTATATGTTAAATGGTCACCTATCCCATCATTTTGTAGTGGTATATACTTTAGGCTACATCACCACTCCCTCTATTCATCTTGTAGTGATATATGCTTTAAGCTACATCATCACTCCTTCAATCATCTTGTCATGATATATGCTTCGACTATAGGGTCACACACACATAATTTATAGTTCTCATATCATCAACACACATACACACTCATCACATCATGCTACACACAATACACCCTTCACCCATTTCTCTATGACGCACTCTCGTTTACGGTTCATTCTTGACTTCTGAGGGGGAAAACCAAATAAACCTCACTGCATACAACTCCATTCATTCCGGGGGGCATGCGGCTCTTATCATCCATTTTGCATTCCATTTCATCCATCCACAACATGTTTCATATCTTGGTTTCTATTACTCTTACTTGTATTTTCCTGTACATGTTCGCTTATTACACATGCTAGATAGATCTCTTAATATCATTATATTTACCATACAAACATGTGTGTTCACATCCTTCTCTAGTTGTGATTGCAGATACAGGTATTTTAAGCGCAACATGGACACTTGGCTACTACCATTCCCATAATCCACAGTCGTACACTATAGGTGCTATTGGTTCATTTTGTACCTAGCACTTTCCATTACTTAGTTATACATGCTCTTGACATATGGGTTATCTTTCTAACATGCTAATGGGTGCTTCATGTGCAACATTTGTTTTGTAGTATTACTCGTTTCTATGGCTATCTATTTGTTTGTTTGTTATTTCTTGTCTTTGTTTGATATTGTATGTCGGCCTTGCCCTTTGTTTGTTGTGCACACTTATTTGTTATATGCGACCATTACAGCCTTGAGTGTCTTGGGACATCCTAAGTGGTGTCCCATGTTTGCAACCCACTATTAATGGTCTATGATTGTCTTCTTGGGTTTTTACATTATCATTTTCCTTACTAGCTTCTACATTGTCTAAATAGCTTACACTTGTCTTTTACATGCATGCTTGTTCGTACTAACACTTGTTTTCTAGCCATTTGTTTGTATGTACCTTAGTTTTTACCAAGCGCATTCCCTTCCCCTTACAGGGTATATTTTACGTGGTCAGTCCTCTTTTATGGCCGCATCCTCCTATCCATGACATCACATGCACCCCCAAAGAGGGGGGCGTCATTTAGGGGTTAAACACTACACATTGCTCTACACTAGTACAATTCAGTTTAGTTTTCTATCCTTTACATAGTGGGTTATACAACGAGTGAGTTCAGACCAGTCTACATAATTCCATACTCAGTTACTTTTACAGGACAAGTTGTCCTTAGCATTTTGGGGAGTAGTTACAAGTTGGAGGATACAATAGAATTTCCTCCCTACACTACTTCGGCCAGTGGTTTCGGATAGCCCAAAAAACCAGGCAGTATAAAGATCTCTTCATATTCTCAGGGAAGTAGTTATAGGTTAGATAATAACACATCTTTCTCCCTATACTTATTTGGCCACAATGGTGTGAGATCACCCAGAAAAGTCACACTTAACCGATAGTTACAAGATATCCTTTTTTTACACCATTTTTATACTTCCATTTACAGTCTTTTTACTATATACATATGAATTTTACATATACATGTGTATTTGACTACTTGATCACCTTCTCCTTTACAGGTCCATCTATATGGGAAGCAAATAGTCAATAACAATAACTACTACAAAAACAATGGAAACACCAACATTTTTTGGCAATGCATACCTCATACTAACATGCAAGTACATCACACACATCGACAACTACACATGTGTTTCTGCCCTAGGTTCACTCTCATTACTTTTTACACTTTTGCATCCTTAGTCTCCATTCTTCATTTTCTTTTTTTGTCACTCCATGCTTTGTGTAGTCCAGCGACACACTTTCTACATCACTCTACTTGGACATTAGGTACACATCTTTATCTAATTTATATTGTCGAGCGTTCCTCTCATAAACATTTTTGGCAACACATTCCTCATAGTAAAATGCAAGTACATCACACACATCGATAACAACACATGCATTTATGCCTCGGTCTCTTCCTCTACCTCGCTCTCTGCCTTATTATCTTTCTTGGCCTCCTCCTTCTCCTCCTCCTCTTATACGTTATATGTGAGTGTGGCCTCAATCTATAGGATCGACCTCTATCTAGCTGGATCATGTGCAACCTGGTGAGTGCCGATCAGAACCCTAGGAATGAAAATATTCCACTTTGGCTTACCCTTTGGGCCAGGTCTCACCTCTTGAATCCCACTTATACACTATAGGAAACTAACTAAGAGGGTATCGATAAAGGGTAACCCAAATGGTTGGGGAACCCTTCTAAACTAAATGGACCTCCACTCTACTGGTCTATTCCAATAACTATACAGTAGTATAACTTTAAGTGGTCATAATAATGGTCTTCTCACCCCATATGCCATCCATGTCCTAATATGGTTGTGAAATCATGTCATCAGTAGTGTGAGTTTAGAAACTAGCATGGTATTACCCTCTAAGCGAGGCCTTACCAATCCTTCTCACTGCTCTAATAGCCCCAGGATCAGCTATCCCAATTCCCCTCTAATAAGGGATCATAGTGCTTGTAAACCTAGCTCATAACCAATATGGGATGAATAAGGGTCCTTCCCTTTAATCGGACAGCTCTGTATAATTCAAGATAGGTGGCACCAAGGATATAAACCCCCCATGCATATATGCAGTGCCATGCTTGCTCAATGCTCTGAATAATTGGTGCCCGTACAATAGAGTAGCATGTCTCCACCCTTTTCCATAAACTAAGTGCGAAGCCAAATATACTAATGATGTCCCTTGCACAAGGTAGAGATAGGAGTGAGAGGAAACAAATTGTAGTCTCATCCCATGCTTTTCACTAGTGTCAGGTACATGTGCATCTCCCATGTAAGCAGCCCACTGGAGTGCAAACATGTTACCGAGCCCGCGTTTTTTCCAAAACCAACTTATTTATCTAGTGAAAGGAACTCCCCGAATCCTGGTAGATGTCCTCTATAGGTAATCCTCTATTTCCCCTTAGCTCCAAGTAAAATGGGAAGTGTTCTAGTATGCTAAATCCCAATTACTCAATAAGTCACATAACAAGTTGTTAGTTGGTGCGACCAACTATGTTTGGGATATTCTACATATCATCGACACTTGTGTAGTAATTCCCTATCATCCTGGGCCAGTGCAGCTAAGATCGAGAGAAACTAGTCACACTCTCAAGTTCTGCTTCATCTAATATACTTCCTCATGTATTCATAAATGTCAAAATAGAGAAATTTATAATCATAAAAATGCATAATAAGATCACAAAAAACATCATAAAAATAATTAAAAACAAAAGCATTTACCATACTTAGTCAATTTTGAGAGTTTCCCCGACAATTACGCAACCGCCGCTCTGTGTAGAGTGGCGGTTTTGTGTAACCACCTCTCTATGTAGAGTGGTGGTTGTGTAACAACCGTTGTGGCGATTCTACATTTTTTTTTAACCATGATAGTGGATTGCGTAACCGATGCAGCGGTTGCATAACTATCACTTGCGCAGAGTGACGGTTGGCAATCCATCGGTTCCATTCGCAAATTGTGGGTCGTACCCTAAGGTCCCTAAAAATTCAAAAAAGAAAAAAATATACCTTTCGAATAAAACAAACTACAAATCTAAGTGGCTCCCCCTTTGTGATCATTTTGAATATAAAATTATTAAAAATAATCGCCCCCTATGTTGAAGTTTTTCACATTTTCTATATTTTAGGGTAGAAATGAACTAATGTAGATAAATCACCTATTTATGGCCCGCTACTCCTCCTTCTGGTTGGGATGCCATCACATTGGAACAATATTTATTTTGATTGTATTCTTGTGCAAAACCATCACATGTAATCAAGAGCTCAAAATTACTAAGGTAGGTAAGTGCAAATGATTTCTAGAAATAGTAATTTTGAGATATATATAACATGTTTTAACATGTTTGAACACTTTTGAGTATGTGTGCTTTGAAGGGCAGGTTTGCAGCGCACTAGACACAGGTATATTTCTCCTCCCCATGGATATGGTAAGTTCTCTTGTCATTTTAGTTTTGCATTTTTTTTCGATTATACATTATATGTGCACTTGATTCCCATTTCCTTCTTGTAGGTAGTGGGAAGCTTGGATTGGCATAGTATCAACACATGGGCGTGTGAGGTATAATTTCTTACCTTCTCGTTTGGGAGTGTCATACTCATACTTTATGTTTTACACCTCTTCATGGCTAAAATGCTTCTTTGAGGGGGCAATATGTATGCGCACCTAAAATTTACATGGTGCTACATTGTTCATAACAGTTCAAATCCCCAATGATGATGAAAATCAGTTTCCAATCATATCCAAGTCAAATTTCTGCGCTTGCATCATGTTATCTTAGCTTACTTTACCTTACTTATCCATTTTTCTAGATTTTTCTTGCTTTCCTTTGTTGATTTTCATACTTTTTCCCTTAGCTCTTTACGCCTTAAGTTCTTGAATTGCATCGATGGTTATGCAACCACCTGCGCTAATTGCATAATCATTGGTTTTCCTTGAGTGGCGGTTATACAACTTCCCATGTCGGTCTGCGTATACCTCCTATCTATGTAGACTAGCAGTTCTAGTCGTGCACTTTAGCCAACACTGTTCTAAATGCATTTGAACACATGTTTCCTTCTTCTGAACTCATTTTTCATGTATGTTTTTTGACCGAATCAATTGTTCTTAAGCTTGTTTGATGCGTATAGACTTCTTCTTCCCTATTTACTATTATTGATTAAGTTAACTACTACTCCCATGAGTGATGTGGCAATTCTTGACTGACCAAGTGGGTTGAACCACTTCAATGCCATTTTTTTATAAAGACCCAAGCTCTTTTCCCAAAGCATTGGTTGGAGTCTTTTGATTTAGAATTACACCGTTATGCTATCTACAATCCTTACCAAGAAGTACACATTAAAACACAAGTTCATTTTAATTATTATTCTCTTACTTACATTTCTACCATAATGCCTGACAAAACCAACTAGCTCGTAGCACTCCGTAATTTCTTCTGCACATTATGAGTACAGTTTCATGCACACGTTTGGACATCTCATTGGAAAAAGAAGATTGAGGTGGATGACAAAGCATTACCAACATTGGATTTGTCTTTGTAATATATTTTTTAGGTTGGAGGTGTTATTACATTCCTCGAAGCTTGCTTTACTCATTTAGATAAATTTCAATTCATAGTTTGCTAGAATAAATTTGTTTAATTTTATTGTAAGAAAATTCCATTGAGGATTTCTTCTTAGCTCATCCCTGTGGATTTGTCTAGAAATAATTCGGAGGAAGTTCCTATGCACAAAGTTTGTTAATTCTTTGCAATCAATTTACCTATAGAGTTTATTGCATTCATAATTTAGATCATGTTGACATACGAGAAAATCTTATCTTGAAAGTATGATTCCTTTTCTATCCCTTTGGATTTTCATGTGAAGTTTGTTTGAATAAAACTTTTGCATATGTGTGGTATTTTTTATTTATTTTTATTTAGCAAGCTTTTGTAGATCCTGATTATTTTACTGGGGAAGCTTTGGGGGAATAAATTTATTCTTGAGAATACTTTTCAATCTTCCCATGATTTTAAGGTAGAACAAGAGGAAGTAATATCCACAATTAAAAATTAGGAAAACCTATTCATTTTTAATTAGAGTAGATTAGATTACATCTATTCTACAATGGGGAACTACATCTAGCTATTTCGACCATTTCAGTTTGTTTTATTTTAGAGTTAGAAACAATTTATCATTTAATTAGAAGAAGTTGTATTATCTGTGCAGATTTATTTTGTTTAATTCAAGAAAACACAAAATCCTCCAAAAATATTAGATTAAAGTGGTTAGTTTTCTTTTATTTGTCTTATTTCCTTTCTATTTAAATCATTCAAAATACAAAAAACAAGTAGATTAAGATTTACTTTATTGCATTTCAACTAATTAATTTCCTATTTGTTAAATTAATTAGTTGCATGTAGATTTAATTATATCCAAGGAGGGTAATCAATTTAGTTTAATTTAAATTTGTTTGCATTTCTTTATTAATTTAAGCACATAGAATTAATTAGATGGCAATTAACACAACCCCCTACGTTTCCTTAGTTTTCCGAGGCTAACTAAACATCGACCTTACCTCTTGCAGTATTATTTGTGTGTTTGTTTATTTCCTTAGGTTGATTTTTTACATTTCCTCAAGATCATTTAATGTCCCATGTAACCCAGACAACGATGTGTGTGATACTAAGAGTCCCATAACCAAATACCGTGACACAATTAATAAATATCGATCAGGGCCTCAGAAAACTTATATTTCAAACCACACCAGTTCCACCCAATATCATCTCACTATTGATAGCCTTGAATGACGAAGCAGATAAAGCTAACGAGTTCTAGCATAATCAGCCTGGTCGAGATTAGATTCCACAATCCATAGATCTGTCCTTATCACACGTCTCCTACCTCACCTCTATGACCTTTCCTGAAGACTTTTATGAGCTAGCATTGGACGATTCCGACGTATCCCAGAGCCCATTCGAGGTATATTTTGAAATTATGACATTGATCAAAACCTTTTTTTAGCTATCCTCCTTGATCGTTCCATTTCACCTGAACAAGTTAGACAAGCATTCATTTCTTTAGATGAGAAAATTCCCATAGTGCCCATAGAAGACATTTGATTCCCTTGATTTACCGTTTAGCCATTTTCAACCATTTTCGTATATTCTTCCTATTCATCATATTTAGCCATTCCATAGTCATCTTATATCTCATATCAATTGTCTCAGCATGACCTCGGGAGGTCGAATGCATCCTAGAGTCACGTTTTGATTATTAGACATACATGTACCTGATTAGGCACTTAGTTACTGGGACCCATTTGGGTATCTTTCTTAGATTTTTAGAGAATTTTTTCCATCTCTTTTTGTGTATGCTTTTCCCACTGGGTTTTCCTCCATTGCTTGAGATCCTTTTTGTGCATGGGTGCCTAATCAAGCTTTGTTGCAAGCACCTATTTCTCATTTCTAACTTTCCACCACATCTTAAGTTATGATGAAGGGGGGATGTTTGTGTGTGTATTTTCCACATCACATGGTGAGTCATCTCACTTAGGTGAGGTCATAGGTCATAGGTTGTGTAGGGGTTATGATAGATTCCATCATACACGTCATTGTGAGTTAGTGTGTCATATGGAAGTTACTTTCCTTTTGGGAATGTAACTCACCTTCTTCACTTGAGACAATGAGATGGTGGAATGAGATGTGACCTTTTCCTTTTCCTTGCATGCACATTTATGGTTGATATATTTCTCCCCCATGGAACCTCATCACATTATTGGAGTGTAACTTGGGTGATGTTCATGTCATCCTACATCATCCTTGTGTTGTCGCGCTTTTGATTTCTTCGTCATGGACGTGGTGGTCAGCATGGGAAACATATGGATATTGATGGCAATGATCTTTACCAACAATAATACACAAAAAATAGGATGGTGATACAAACCATCATAGCTTAATTGAAGGTGGATTTTGTAGATGTTGTTGCTTGTGTGAGTGGTGGCAAGACGCTCAGTGTCATTTTTTTGTTCTACATAGAGCACAAGATTATAAAATATCAAGCAAAGGAATCACCAATCTACCACTTGCCACAAAATAATAGAAACAAAATTTTCTTGATGGAAAAATAACACCCAAAGAAATATTGTTTTTTTAATTTTCTTCAAATCTCTTGGGTGTGTAAGTTAACATCAACAATAATCTAGAATAGTAGGCCCATTTATTGCAATATTTGGGGGATGAGAGATGATGTTCAAACTTGTATATTTTTCATAATTTTAACCACAAAATACTTAAATAAACATAGCATAATATATATATATATATATATATATATATATATATATATATATATATATATATATATATATATATATATATATATATATATATATATATTTAATAATATAAAAATAACATTCTTTTGTATTTTTGAAGGGAAATATCGAAAACTTATAGTGACCTAATAATTGTTTGGTAGGCTAAGGTGGCCATCACCAAATAGGAAACAATTTTCACAATTTAGGAATATGAGATGGCAAAGATTAAAAAGGGTAAGGGTGTTCATACCTCTTCTCGAAAAGAGAAAATTATTTAGGTTTGATTAAAATATTTTCCATATGGAGGAGAAAATAAGGAGATAATATTTCGGGGGTGAATAATATGATGAAATAAGTATTGAGTAACAAGTGTTTACTTAATCAAAAAGAACATTAAGTTCATGCCAATGCCATTAAAATTTATGTCAATTCTAGGGTGTCTACAATTGGCCCTTACACAACTGGAAGAAACATGATATTTTGAGAAAATATGGGTAAAGAGGGCTTTGCTATTTTTTTATTATGTCAGAGGCATTACCTATTGTGAGAGAGCTTGGCAGAAAGTGTCAAGAATTTTTGGCACTATTTTCTTAGTTGTTTTTTTGTCTAAATTATAACATCTACTTTTTTATAGGATTTTATTTGTTTGACAACAAGGTGGATCTATTTGGTGCATGAATAACCTTATTTTTGTGGTGTATAAAAAAATCGGTCTTCCAGACCGAATCCTTAAAATAGACCGCCTCCCAACTTCTCCAAAAAACTTCAGCCACATAAAAATACAGTCCAAAGTAAGGAGATATGTTAGAGATATGTTTACAATCAGCCGTAACCATCGGTCATTCCATAATTTTCTACCATGACCATCACCATCATCCACATCCTTCGTCGCTTCTTCCTAACCCAAGTGCCACTATTCCCTGTAGTCATTTAGAAGTGTACTTTTCCCATACTAGAAGCACTTGGGTCCATGGAAAAAGTGACAGTATTTTTGGGTTGTGGGGTTTGAAAAACCCGACCTGAGTAACTATCACACCACATTTGTTTGTATGACCCTCATACGAATTGTCATCCTTTGTCCTTTATAGGATTAGGTAACATTTACACTTAAAATCCTAGAGGCTTAATGACCTTCCCATTTGATAATGCACTCTAGTGTTGTTGGCTATTTTATTTTTCCAGTGATATATTTATGATTGGAATAGACCAAGAAAAGATACCCAATTAATTTTTCTTTGAGACAAATTCATCCTTTGTAAGAGGAATTTTACCTTTCATTCCACATTTTAGCTTTCATGTGTTTGGTGTTCTCAACAACAATAGAGGAGAATGTGTGAGGGAGGGGGGATGGATACACTTACATTTTGATAAGAATGGGGTATCAAGAAATCTCCCTCCCATACTTGTGCAACCCTATCATACTTTTGTTTATAGCAAAATGAGTGCACCATTTGTTTCAAATATATCTTTTTAACTTTTGTAATTTTTAACCTATTATCATGGAATATCATATTTGCATCTTGCAGAAGACATGAGCATCCTAACAAAGCTTTCAAAATATTTCACCAAATGAAATGAATAGAGGTCCAACCTAATCAACTCACCATTTCCAACATACTACTAGCTTATGGGAGAATAAGAGTTTTAGAATAGGGTGTAAAACCCATCAAAGCATAGTAAAGAGTGGTTTTTGTCTAACATTATATTTCTAAGTGCCCTAGTTTCATTTGAATGAAAAATGTTGAATCCATCCTCCAACCTATGCCAAAATGAGAGCTTTAGAACAAGGCATGAATGCATAATATGGCATGGAAATCCCTTAAAATATAATGGAGGCTAATTTTTAAATATGTAGTTAACAGTTTACTAGTAAATATGCATTCAAAATGTGAAAGCATACACAAGGCATGTCAATTGTTTGAAAATATGCCTCAAAGATATGTGGCCTCCTGGACTTTAATGATTGAAGGATATGCACAAACGATTTATTGAAAAGGGCTTCAAAAATTTTAGGTAATTGCATTTGGAAAGGGTAAAGCCAGACTCCGCAAGCTATGACAGCATACTCCCAACTTTTGAAATTTCTCATGAAATAATTTCCACTAAAATATGATGAAAATGTATTAAGAGGATTATATAAACCATAAAAAAATGCACTTAGAATTTACCAAAAAACTTGTAACCTAGTTTTTTTGCATCATGACTGTAAGCAGTTTTATTGGAATACATTTAAAACTCTCTAACTATTCTACACCAAGTGCTACAGTTTATCATCTCCCACTGCATTTCATACAATCAATATTTACATAGCTTTAGAAGCCACTCATGCCCATTTGGTTGGTTATATTCGTGGAAAATTTTTAGGCCATGTAGCTTATGTAATTATTTGGTAGCATAAAAATATTCTAACCATTAATGTGCTCTCGAACCACTTGTATTTTGGTTGTCTTATTTACCTTTCAACAAATTTATTGTAATGCTCTTCTTTTGGGATTTCTTCATTATGTTGGGATGTAGTATCAAAAGTGACAATGCCCATTCTATTGAAAGTGAATAGGTATCTAAGCTTTCGCTAAACATATTTTGAAAAATATAGAAATTCAGTATTATCGTTAAAGGTAGAAAAATTGTTACTTGCACCTTTAAAAAAATCTAAATGTTTCATTAAAAAAAATTGAAGTATGGAAAATAATGTGCAACATTAACATTATAAAAATGTATTTCATTTTTTAAAGACGTAGAACAAATATATATCTACACATTACATTTGCATCCCTTTTGGTGTATCTTGTACTTCAAGTGAAACTGCTAATTTAATTTATTATGGTGTTAGGATTTTCAATTAGACAACATTTAGTTAGTTTGTTGTGATTATTATACAACACTCCAGTTTTCGGTTGTGCTAAAATCAAAATTAAAAGTGATGGTGGTTATATTTATATTGTTGATTACTCTCATTGAAGTGGATTTTCCCTGCAACTTAATACTATAGTCATACAATATATCTTCCATGTGTTATTTTCCTTAGATATGGCATCGATGAATTCAAAAGGTCACTGGATCGAATCCCTATGCCATAACATTTTTTTAGTTGTAGAATTTTTCTCCAGTTAGATAGCGACTGTAACCACAACCACATAGGGACCATAACAACAATGTTGAGGTGACAGAGAACTATCTCACCACATGTGTGATCAAGAACAACACAAAATTGTGAACATGCATAGAGAAAGGCCATTAGATAGCTTAGTTCATGTAAGCAGCATTAATTAATCTTGTGATTCACTTATAATTTGCCTCTTCAATAGCTACACATATATTCAATAAAAAATTGTTGAGTTGTGGAGCTCAATTACTTCAGATTAAAATGCAATATGAAACTTGTTGGAAAACACAATAACCAACATCAGTTATGGAGGGACCGACATCAATCACCAATGACTGGCATGGCTCAGGCATGGAGGAATTGGCTTTGATTAGGGCTAACCGGTGTTTGTTACTTGTGTGTGGATTTTTTAATTAACTCTTGATAATTAGATTTATTTTAGTGTTAAAGAAGATCTATTGATTGTAATTGGATGGCTAAGTGCCCTAAGTTTTTATATGCCTAAATAAGCATGAAAGCTAGGGTTTATAAGTAAGAATTAAGAAGAACTTGTAAAAGTTGATGATTATTATGAGAATAATTGTGAGAGAGAGAATTCTTGGAGAAGAAGAAACATATTGAGAGTAAAAAAGTATTGTACATCTAACAGGTGTGGAAGATTGTAAATATTCATTGTAGATCTTGTGAAAGCTTTGGATAATAGATTAGATTTTTTCTTGGTGGACGTAGCCCACACTGGGTGAACCACATTAAATCTGGTGTTGATTTATATCTCTTGTTTTTTATATTTATTTTGGTAGAATATCTGCTTTTATTTGCATGTATGCTTAGATATGATATTATCTATACAACCGGTTTGCTAACCCCAACAACTGGTATCAGAGCTTTGTTTGAGGGTTTTGTATGTTGACAGATGTACTCACAGAGGGTTTTCTGATTGAGTGGGATCTACAACAATGGTAGAAGAAAAAAAATACAAGGTAGAGAATTTTGATGACTGAAATTGTCAATTATGGAAGATGCAAATTGATGATTATCTGTATCAAAGAGATTTGTATTTACTGTTGGATGATAGTCTAGACCTATGAAGATGACTGATGATGAATGGAATATTCTTGATAGAAAGGTTTTGGGATCTATAATATTGAGCCTAACAGCATCCATGGCTTCCAATATTACACAAGTGAATTCTATGGTAGGGTTAATGAAATATCTTGCTAATTTATATGAAAACCCTAATGCTTAAAAAAATTATTTTATGAAGAAACTATTTAGTTCTAAGATGCATGACGGTGGATCTGCATCTATTCACTTGAATGATTTCAAATCTATTGTAAATCAGATAAAATCGATTGATATACCGTTTGATGATGAAGTGAAGGCAATTTTATTCTTATGTTCTTTGTCTGATAGTTGGGATAACTTGGTAATGGTTGTTAGTAATACAACATCTACTTATAATATTTTGAAGTTTGATGATATGGTTAGTATAATCTTGAATGAAAAAATTCACGGGAAGAGTACAAAGGAATCATCATCTAGGAATGTTTTGAATGTAGAAAGCAGGAGTAGGTAGAAGGAGAGATCCAAGAGTAAGAGTAGTGGGAAATCAAATTCAAGGGATAGCAGATCTAAATCTGGAGGTGAGGGAATTACTTGTTGGAAATGTGGAAAGAAAGGGAATGCAAAGAAAGATTGTTGGTCAAAGGATAAAAAGAACTAAAAACCAGACAAAGGTAAAAAATAAAATCTTGTTGCAGCAGAGGTAATGTAAAATGCTTGTACTCTTTCTTTAGATAATAGAATTGAATCACGGGTTTTAGATTTAAGAGATTATTTTCATGCAACCCCTAATAAGGGTTATTTTAGAAATTATGTCCAAGGTAATTTTGGGCATGTTTATTTGGGTGATGATAAACCTTGTAGTATTACTGGTAAAGGAGAAGTTCATCTAAAATTACAGAATGGAAATACATGGGTATTGAAAGATGTGAGGCATGTGCCAAGCCTCAAGAGGAATCTTATTTCTGCAGGGAAACTAGGTGAAGTTGGTTGCATGGTTACTTTCACAACAGACTCTTGGAAAGTTTTCAAGGGTGTTTTTTGTGGAAAGAGGTAAGAAGGTAGGAACGTTATATTTATCTACCTGTGTTACTGATTCATTTTCTGCATTATCTACTTCAGATTCAGATGCATGTATGTGGCATAATCGGTTGGGCCATATGATTCAAAAAGGAATGCAGATCTTAAAGGCTAAGGGTAAGTTATCAAATTTGAAAGATTTAGATCTTGATTTCTATGAGCATTGTGTTTTTGGAAAGCAAAAGAGAGTGAGATTTCTCAAAGTTTGACAACTAAGAAAGAGAAGAAGTTGGAGCTTTTACCCTCAAATATGTGGGTAACAGCTCAGGTAGCTTCTCATGGAGGATCCCGGTATTATGTTACTTTCATTGATGATGCTACTAGAAAGGTATGGGTTTATTGTATTAAACATAAATCTAATGTTTTTGAAACTTTTCAAAGATGGAAAGCCCTTGTTGAAAATGAATCAAATTCAAAGTTAAAGTGCCTTAGATCTGAAAATGGTGGTGAATATTGTAGCAAGGATTTCAATGATTATTTTTCAGTGAATGGGATACATAGAGAAAGGACGGTTCCAAGAACACCACAAGAGAATGGTGTTGTAGAAAGAATGAATAAGACAATCATGGAATGTGCTAGAAGTATGAGGATACATTATGGATTGCCCTTACATTTTTTGAAAGCAGTTGATACATCCGTTTATTTGATTAACCGTGGGCCTTCAAGTTCAATATATGGAGAAATACTAGAGTAAGCTTGGACCGGAAAAAAGGTAGATCTTTCTTTTCTTAAAGTTTTTGGTTCAGAAGCTTTTGTGCATATTGATAAGGAAAATAGGAAAAATTTGGATGCAAAATCAAAGAGATGCATTTTTATTGGTTATGGATCTAGTGATCTTGGATTCTTATTTTGGGATTTAGAGAATTCTAAAATTATTAGGAGTCATGATATTGAATGGAATGAAAAGAGAATGTACATGGATTAAATTTTGGTACCCATGGATGAATTGGCTAAGAAGTTTGTGAATGAAATGAACTCTTGGATTTAAAATTATTACTGACAAGAATACACAGTTACCAGTGTCGGTTGACCCTTGACTGATATCAGTCAACAAAAATGATATGGGTTACAGAAGAGCTGAACTGACATCGGTTAGCAGAAAATGACGTTGGTTATAAGTCACCCACGTTGGTCACTGATAGATTTGGATACGAATGTCCAGGATGTTCAGAATAAGCCTCCGGTACCCCAAACTCCTGTGAGAAGGTCACAAAGGGTAAGTAAACCTCCAGAAAGATTTACACCTCTATTTTATTTATTATTGATTGATAATGGTGAACCAGAAAGTTTTAAAGAAGTAATGCAGGATAAGACTCACATCTAGTGGGAGCATGGCATGGACGAGGAGATGGACTCCCTGGAATAGAACCAGACTTGGGATTTAGTTAAGTTGCCACCAAGTAAGAGGACATTGTAGAACAAGTCAGTTTACATGATCAAGGAAGAAGAGGGTGGATAGAAAAAGGTACAAGGCAAGGCTTATAGTAAAGGGATTTACACAAAAAGTAGGTATTTACTTTGGTGAAATATTTTCTCTTGTTGTTAATATGACTTCTATTTATATTGTATTGAGTTTAGTTGCAGTAGAGGATTTACATTTAGAGAAAATAGATGTGAAGATGACTTTCCTTCATGGTGATTTAGATGAAGAGATATATATGCAACAACTGATTTGGTATAAAGTCAAGGGTAAGGATAAATTAGTGTGTAGGTTGAAAAAAACTTATATGAGCTCAAGCAAGCTCCAAGGCAATGATACATGAGATTTGATAGTTTTATGCATGAGCATGGTTACTTGAGATGTGAATCTAACCATTATATTTATTTCAAGAAGCTTGAAAATGGGAGGTATATTATTTTGTTACTATATGTGGATGATATACTTATTGCAGGATCTAGTATGCATGACATTGGTGAGCTTAAGGGAAAGTTATCTCACACATTTCCAATTAAGGATTTAGGAGGTGCAAAGATAATCCTTAAAATGTAAATACACAAAGACAGGAAGAACAAGAAATTGTATTTGTCTTAGAAGGATTATATCTATAGGGTGTTAGAAAGATTTAAGATGTAGAATGCAAAACCTGTTAGTACACCTATGGCTTGACAATTCAAACTGAGAAAAGACCAGTTTCCTTCATCACACAAGGAGGTTAAATACACGACACAAGTACCATATGCTTCAGCAGTTGGGAGTCTCATGTATGCTATGGTTTGTACCAAACCAGACATTGCACATGCATTGGGATTTGTGAGCAGATATATGGCCAATCTAGGTAAAGAGCATTGGAAAACAGTCCAATGGATACTCAGGTATTTGAGAGGGACATCTAGCATGTAATTTAGCTATGGAGGTTTGGATATTTTATTATGTGGCTATGTTAATTCGGATATGGCTGGAGATCTGGATGGTAGGAGGAGCACTACTGGATATATTTTTACAATAGGTGGGACAACAATTGGTTGGATTTCAAGATTGCAGATTGTTGTGGCTTTGTCTACTATAGAGGAAGAGTATGTTGCAGCTTAATTTACACTTACACTGAATCCCGACATGTCCTTTAATTGTAGAGTTCATCTCTTTGTTTCAGACTTGTCATGCCTACGAACTGTTGAGCATGGTGACATTGGAAGAACAATGCAAATCAAATCAACCGTAGAACCTGCAGTGCTTACAAGTATGTCCTTGATTTCGGTGAAGTGAGAGTGATGGGAAGGTATTGTATCCTAATTTACTATGAGTGGAGTTATGGTTGAGGAAGGTTGTAGGAAAATCTCCAAAACATTGTTCAAATGGTTGTAACATAGCATTACATCAGCAATCCTTACAATCCTCCCATTGGAAATTGTATATAACTTCCCATTTTCAATCTGCTCATAGAATGCTTCTCCGACCTCATTGAAACAAGTGATGTGTATTTCCCCTCCTTCCTGATCCATAAAATCAAACCCAAACACAGATCCATCTCCCCTTGGATTGTGATATTTATGAAGGGTTGTTTGTGTTAGGGCACGAACCTCTACGGACCACATGCGCATAGATGTATTCAATCCACTTAGTTTAGTTGGTGTTCTTGCAAAATATTTGTTAACCTAGTTTACACTTGCATCTGTTTACGGAAACTGACTGTATTGGAGAGAATTTTCTAGTAGTCGGGTTGGAGCACCAATTACCAAATGTGTTTCAACAACAACATCTATTTTAATGATAAGAAAATTCTTGCAATGGAAAATAAAATTGGGATAGAATTAGAATTGAGCAACAGATGGAAAAAAACAAACAGAAAGAAGTTATTATTAATATAGGGAGTTTATATACATTATTAATCGAGCAGGAGATGAAGCGTACAGTTCACTTTTGATCATTCTAACGTGGGATCTTTTAAGCACATAATGGAGCCTTCTTGTATTGATTTTTCGGTTACACGGCTTCTAAATTTTCAAGGTAGAAGTGTTTTCTGAAAATGTATCCCATCTAAAAGGTCAACATGATGTTGGGCACCCGTGTTGAGAATAGACCTTAGGGAAGACAAGTGTAGTATCTAAAATTTGGGGTCAACATTGGAACCACCCTCAATAAATTGATAAATGCCTTCATGTGTCAAATTTATTTCCATGGCAACTAAAAGATGCTCGAGACAGTGGGATTTTTGCAAATATATGGTGGAAAATGTAAACTTGTAGTGCATTCAAACATGAAATGAAGGACGTGTTCAAGATTGCATGCATTTGTAAACAATGAGAACCTTTAAAGTTTGCTTCCTTATTCATTTATATTTTCTAAAAAGTGCAAACATGAAGTCTAACTCTGAAAACAATTCAATATGCCAAAAAGGGCGATATAATGTATAAAGATTTGATGAAAATAACTATAAATTGCATGGTTCTTTCTTGGCATCATTTGAAACATAAATTCATTTGATCATTTATTTGAAAAAAAATTGTCTGCATCATATTACAGCAACATGAAGGGAGATATTGATAGCTAAGCTTGTGATTCACTTTTAATTTGCATGTTAAATAGCTACACATCTATTCAATAAAAAATTGTTGAGTTGTGGAGTTCAATTACTTCAGATTAGCATGCAATATAAAACTTGTTGGAAAACACAGTAACCAAAATTGGTTATGGAGGGACCGATATCAGTCACCAATGACCGACATCATTCAGGCATGGAGGAATTGGCTTCGATTAGGGCTAACCGGCGTCAGTTACTTGTGTGTGGATTTTTTAATTAACTCTTGAGAATTAGATCTATTTTTAGTGTTAAAGATCTATTGATTGTAATTGCATGGCTAAGTGCCCTAAGTTTTTATACGCCTATACAGGCATGAAAGCTAGGGTTTAGAAGTAAGAATTAAGAATAACTTACACAATTTGATTATTATTGTGAGAATAGTTGTGAGAGAGAGAATTCTTGGAGAAGAATCAAAATCTTGAGAGTAATAAAGTATTGTACATATGAGAGGTGTGAAAGATTGTAAATCTTCATTGTATATCTTGTGAAAGCTTTGGATAATATATTGGCTTGTTTCTTGGTGGATGTAGCCCACACTGGGTGAACCACGTTAAATCTGGCGTTGATTTATATCTCTTATTTTTTATGTCTTTTGGTAGAATATCCGCTTTTATTTGCATGTATGCTTAGATCTAATATATTATCTATACAACCAGTGTGTTAACCCCAACAAAAATTACGAAAAAATCTCTTGTTTGGAACATGAATTGAATACCAATAGTCTCTATAAATATAGAGCTCAATGATTTTAACTAACTATTTTTACCAACTTTCAAAAACTTACTGTGATAAGTTTGAGACTTTCCAAGCGAAGATCTTCACCCAACTGAGTCTGATTTGAGATCAATGATGCAATCTGCCACAACAGTTAAAGTAAGACAGAAGATTGATCCAATGATGTGAAAAGATAAACAAGAGAAGCTAAATACCCTTAAAATGACACTAACAAAACACTTATCATTCAAAATATACCTGATTCAATATTGCTATATATATAAAGAATATAATTAACCCATGTTCATATGTTTTTGTTTGAATCAAGAAGATTAAACAAGGAGAAATTTTTTGGAACAACTATCCATCTATATGGAAATCAATTTATAATTGATGGCATGGACTATCTGTGGAAACATTGTATCATTGTAGTTCCAGTCATTGATTGGAAATCCAGAACAATTCCTGGCCATGTGAGGAACACAGACATGTGTATTTTGCCGGAAAATCATAATATTTTTAGTAAAAGAAGGTAATTTAAATTTTATATGCCTCTCATCTTCTGCATCTTTGGGAAGTATATTGGCATAGTAGTGTAAATGGTGTCCCAACAATAAGAGGAGGTGGTAAATTCCAAAGATTTAGGGAAATATTTAGAAAGCTATGATTGTATGCTTTATAAAGACCTATAATTTGGTCTACATGATCTTATTACTAAGATCATATTAACTATCCTAGTCTCGTGTTAATTTACTACACTACGCTAGTAAAATACCCCTTTTAACCTCTTCTAAACCCCCTAAACCATGTTAATCCCTCTCTAACTGGCTTCTATAAGCTTGTTTCCCTTTAATTAACCTTGTTTAGGTTAATTAACCCTCTTATTGACTTTCTAAAGAGGATTTGACTTTCTAAACAAATATCTTACCTTTCCAAATAGCCACTTAGCTTCCTAAAAACCTGTTCACACCTCCAAATATATTTTTCTAAAAATCAACTTTTTCACTCCTTTTTAGTCCCACATGCATCCAAAACATCCTTTTCTCAAATCCAAAAACTATAAATAGAGGGATACCCTCCCACCTTTTCCTAAGATCTCTCTCTCTCTCTCTCTCTCTCTCTCTCTCTCTCTCTCTCTCTCTCTCTCTCTCTCTCTCTCTCTCATTTTTTATTTAGGTCATGCTTAAGTCTTTTAGAGTCATTTCATAGTTTATTTGAGCTATTTACTTGTTATTTTCTAATCCTTTCAAAGATTTAAGTAAATGGGAGAAGCCATTAATGGTGAGATTCCATTCTTAAGCTTTTGAAACATCAATAAACACAAAACTGATTGTTAGAGCTTTAATAGGTTCACTTATAGATAGCTTTCATGGAGTAGAGAACTAATATAGTCATGTTTAGAGGTTGATTGTTTGTTTCAAGCTTTATATATGCATGCAAATAGGTAGCTCTTGCTTATCTCTAATCTGATGGTCATTGAGTTGTTTGTTCCAAAGCTTTTGGGGTTTCTTTAAAAGTTCTTACCCTATTTTCATAGCTTTTGCAAACTTTTCATTGCACACATTTGGCACACCCGGTGGGACACACCTACCATTGTCCTTTAGGAGCCTTTTCCAAGATTTTCAAGTTCACTTTCATGCTTT
The DNA here is from genome assembly GCA_019776745.2 of Taxus chinensis. Lineage (NCBI taxonomy): Eukaryota > Viridiplantae > Streptophyta > Pinopsida > Cupressales > Taxaceae > Taxus > Taxus chinensis. Next base: position 42,401,766 of record CM034150.1, read on the forward strand.
CTAGGAGAAATAGCTTGTTATTCACTTGATTTCATTTTTTAAGTAAGCTAAATCATCCTTGTTCATGCATATTTTGTGGGTCTAAATTGGAAATATGTTTCTTTGATTAATAACTAACCTGTTTGACTGTTGAAATTTTTCATTTCCATGAATTTTGTAGGTTTTACAGGGGGTACGTGTATGTGTCCTTGATCAAGGCGTCTTTGTCGAAACCCTAGTGCACCTATCAAACTGGTCACCCATCTAGTCATATTTTTTCACTGACAGGTCATTTACAAAGGGCCGCATAGATTTCAAATTGTCAGCATACCCATTGACAGTCACATGTACACATGCCTCTAGATGCGCATGTGTATTTTTGGCATATTGTGTTGATTCATCTTTTGGCTTACAAGCGTATCCGTCGGGAAGGAGGCATCTCTGTTGAAACCCTAGCGTACCTATCTCTTGGCCCACATAGGTTTTGGACCTTACTGTCCTAAATTTGTTGCCATGTGTACACATCGGTCTAGGCGTGTATCCACTAGCTGGGATGTGCATGCATCGTTCAAGGCGCACAGGTGTCTGAGTTAAAAATTGGAATTTCTCTTCGAGCTGTAAGATCAATTTTTTTGAGTTTTTCTGGTTGTTCACAGGTTCTAACAAGTGATTACAGGTTTCTTTTTTATTTTGTTTAACTAATGTAGTTTAAGTGTTTCATTTTTCTAAGTTAGAAAGATATTTTGAAGTGTGTATGCTCTTCCCTTGCACCTTCTAGGTGATCTTGGGAATAAAAAACACTTCTAAAAACCTTCTTATTTCTTTCAAGACACTTACTTTACACTTCCTAAATGGATTGATCTTTCAAAATTGGTTAAAATGAACTCAAACTTTTGCAAAAAAACACTTAAAGTATTTTCCATAAAGCTTGTTTTAGTTGAGTTTCCATGTTGTGTATGCTCTTCCTTTGCACCTTTTTGGTGATCTTAGGAATCAAAAGCAACACACAAACTCTCTTTCTTGATATCATGATATTTTGTGGAAAATTACTAACCATTTACATATATAACCAAAACGCTTGTTGAAGAAAGGAGTTACAAAAACACGAAACCCACTAATACGTGTTTTCATACAGGTTGCCAAATGGTGTGCTACTTAAAACCACATTAAGTTAAGCAAGATAAAAAACACACCACTTCACATCACACTGTATTGTAGGTTTCGGAAAAGGGTACGTCCCTATCCACTCAACTAGAACATAACCCCTTTGGCATAACACCTTAAGCTATAACAATGGGGGTGGTTCTAGGAACCCTAAAGTAATCCACCACTGAGTAACCTCATGGATGAAATAGGAAGCACTCTGCTTACCCACTTGACTAGAATTTTACATTCCAAGTTAGATTCAAAGTTTTCTATATAGTGACCCCAGTGATGATACAACTAAACACACTAGTTTCTCATTGTATCAGAAGGGGGTAAAGTAAATTTGAGATACTCCCAAACTAGTCAGTGTGACTCTTTGGGTAAATTGAGATCACATTTAGATAAATTGTTGACACCTAGTTGAGTGATCTTATTAGGAAATCCATTTTGTCTTGGAGCCCACTTTGCTAGTCCATTGTCATGTCTTGTCAAGCCATCATGAAGTGATGACATACTTGGAGTTCTGAACCTTATTTTTCAAACAAGGAAAAGAGTCCACTTGAGTTATATCTAAGTGTCTTTCATAACAAAATTAAACAACATATCACTTAGTTTTCTTTCTTTCTCACCTTTGGATGAGGTGAAACTCTGCCCAAGTGACGCTTAGTTTATTTTCACTTCATTTGGTCTAAACCCTTGCATTCTTATTGCCCATTTGGGACGAGAAGGAGGCATACCTCACGATTCTTATCAAGGACAATATTCCCCACTTTTTTTTCCATTTATGCCCATCCATTTTTGCGGCTGGGTTGTTAAACGTCTAAAGTGTGTAAATACATTTTCGCGTCTTTGATAGCCCTTTGATCTTGATTTCAAGATCGTCTTCATTGCTACGATTTTGGTTCATCATTATTTCTCCTTAAGTTTTCATTTTTTCTTGCATTCTAGCCATACAATTTTGGTACTTACATCGTGTTTTCAATTTTGTGAGAACTTGGTATAAGTCCCTTTATTGTATGGTTACACTGCTCGCACAACTAAATAACTTCTTGCTATACTTATACTTAGTTTCAGTTCCAACGTCATCTAAGTCTTTTGAGAGTGTCGATATTACCTTGTGTATAACCATGATAACATCATCTTGATACTAACACCTTGCTTGCTAGGTTAACATGTCAAGATAGTGTTGTTACGCTATCCACATTCACAACTTCCATATTTCAAAAAACTTAGGTTTCATCGGCATTTAAACTGGTCTTAGTATATCTCGTGGAGAGATCACGTCAATATCACTTTGGTACTTAGGCCTTGTTAGTACTCTAACTTGACCTATGTATTAATAGGGTATTTTCACTATCTTCCTTGAGCCCTTCATTGGAATCATAGTTTAGGGTATAGTCTTGCTAAATGACAGTTTGAGTGATTGTTTGATTTGTTAGAATGTTCATATGATTGTTCTTTGAATGATAACGACTGCATAGCATTACATCTAGAACACACTAGGATATTTTGGCCATCAGATGACTTACACAACATACGCCTAGGTTGCATACAACTTTGAAAGCATTTAGACAAAACCTAGTATAACTTTGACTAGTAATGCCAAGAATCATGAAAATGGCATCTAAACCAAACGAGCGTGACTTAGAAGAAAATCCTTTTGCATCCTTCCCATTCAGTGGTAATAACTTAGCACCTCTCTTTTTGTAGGTCAAAGACACAGAACCATTGGTTGATCATAGCAGAGAAGAATCTGATTCTTCTAAGGAACAACATAAGTTAGACCTAGTGTGATTCGATGAGCTCCTTTATTATAACAAAGATCAAGTACTCACAAGATTCCTAGAGTTAGGAGCTAAGCTTCCACAAGAACATGAAGTGGAGACTAAGATCATTAATCATAAAATGGAAGAGCAACCATCCCTCTTAGACATGGATAACCCCTTTGATGTAGGGTATGCTTCTACTTCTGGACAACATCACAAAAATGTTGAAGAAGACCCATCAAAACCAATTGGATTCATGAAAAGACCTTATTATAAGGCTTCACGTAAAGTAAAAATTGAGCATTCACGCAAAGGCTCACCACCTCCTAATTTTGACGAGGAAGATGAACCCTTAGTTGAAGAAGAGATTCCTTAAAAAAATATTGAAACTAAGTCAAAAATTAGCAAACTTAGGCTCTTCGAGTAGGAACGTGCATAAAGAAAAACTCAAAACAAAATCTAGTGAGTTTCACTTTGATCCGTATGATGACAAAAATTTTAAATTTTCTAAGGTAAATAGACCAATATCACCTAAAAAAGAGAAACTCATTCAATAGGAGTTACAATCAATGAAGAACACACTTACTATGCTACAAGAAGGTAACATAGGACACAGTAGGAAGTACTTATATGAAGAACTATGTCCTTACCCCTTTGATAAGGACATGTTGTGACAACCATTTCCAAAACATTTTTCCATTCCTAAGTTTGATAAATATAAAAGAAAAGGTGATCCTCGTGATCACATCAAGGAATTTTACATGGCTTGTCAAGAGGTCACGTACAATGATAATTTCTTAATATGACTATTCCCTCATAGCCTAGGAGCACTAACATTAGAATGGTTCTTTAGTATACCCAAGGGATCCATTACAACATGGCCCACACTAGTGGAAAAATTTGTGCGACATTATTCCTTCAATATGGAGAATGATATCATGATGAATGACCTTTGCAACAAAAAAAAATCCTAATGAGACCTTTGTGGGCTTCTTACAATGATGGTGTGGATTGGCAAGCCATTTCCCTTGTGCCCTACCAGAAAAACAACTAGTAAGCATATTCATTCCTAACCTAAACCTAGAGATAGCCTTTCATTTACAAATGCACTGTGGCTCTAACTTCAAAGAATTTATAGAGAAGGGTAGTCAAATTGAAAAGGCTCTCATCGTGAAGGGTACACTTAAACTAGTCATCAAGGAAAAACATGAAACAAAACCCTCAGATAAACCAAAATTCTTCAACAAAAATAAACATGTCATTGGTGATGGCATTACGGACTCCAAAAGAGTCCAAACCATATAGACTGGTCCACTTTTAAAGCTCTCACAAGGACCTCACCCAAAGGCACCTACAAAATGTACGTTTACGCCACTAACAGAATCACTATCTGCCATACTTAAACAATTAGATGCGGTAAACATGGTGCAGTACCCAACCACGACAGTACCATATCCAGAGGATGCTCCAAAACCTGGACGGTTCAAAGAGCATGAATACTATGATTTCCATCGTGTTAAAGGACACAAAATAGATAGGTGCTTGAGACTATGACATTATATACAAGACCTCATCAAAGAGGGAAAAATCTCTGTAGATTCACCCCCTAACTCAGGACAGGGTCCCAATGAGAAAATGGGAATATTCAAAGAGCCCTTTCCTAACCATGTTGATAAGAAGAACAAGAATCCAGATCATGGACAAACTTCCAATGACTATAGGACTATTGCTTATGTCTATCCAACTAATGATAGTCCCTTTGATTCCCTTATAGGATGTATCTGTTCATCTGATGAACAGGTTAATACTATTAGGATCTTAGAAAAAAATTGTGCAGTAGGGACGCGACACACTCATTTGATCATACCAGATCCCCTACCTGTCCCTCAGGAAGGTCAGTACAATTTAATAGAACAGTTAGAGAAGACACCTGCTAGGATATCGATTTTAGATCTCCTCAAAATATCTACTGCTCATAAAAACATATTGTATAAAACATTGTAGAGTTTAGGAGTCTCCACAGATGTAGATCCCACCCACCTTCAAGCGATGATTACACACCTTGATTCCAATGATCATATCACTTTTGATCACACTACAATCCCATGTAATGACCCAAAGCACAACTTACCCCTATACATAGAAGTAGTTGTTACTCATCGTAAGATCAAGAGAGTACTTGTGGATGGTGGATCTAGTTTAAATATTTGCACTTTGAAGCTAGTTAAGTAGTTGGGCCATTCAGAAACAGATCTAGGGGCTAAAACTATTACAATCACAACTTATGATAATGAGGAACGTGAGTCAGTAGGTACTATAGTAGTTCCTATGGAAGTGGGGCTGACATGTCATGATACAACTTTCCATGTCCTTGACCTAGATCTTCCCTATAACATGCTCTTGGGATGCCCATGGATTCATGCCATGTAGGCTATTCCCTCCACCTTCCATCAGTGTATCAAGATGTGCTATGGAGGACAAATAATCACCATTCAGGGTGATCTAGAGCCGTTCACACATTGTAGGGCATTGCACAATTTTTCTCATGCAGCCTATGAATGTCCTTCTGTAGATATTATTGTTCCTTTACAAACAAAAGCTATAAAAGAATGTGTGGATCCAGACACACTCACTCCTTGTAATAAGAATTTTCCTTCATTGGTCAAACCTTTCTCATAATGGGAGGAAACGTCGGCAAAATATGGCTCGAGCAAGAAGTTTACTCTTCAATAGGCCTTATTGATATCAGATCTTTCAGTATCACCTAGGACATGGGGAAAACCTTACTTTCAATTCAAAATAACTAGAGATAGATGCCCTGAACCCTTTGAGAGATTCATCCCTAGTGGTCTCTTATCTGAGGAGAAGATGTTAGAAGATCCCACTAGAAGAGTACCTGAAGGTACCATGGCCTCATGCCATTAGGCCCCATAGTATGTCAAAGGCCACTGCATGATGTATGTCATGGGTTACAATGGGTTTGGATGTGGTATCAATGCACAAGGATGGTTAGAACCCATCCCCATTCCTCATTTCAAAACCAACAAACATGGTCTTGGAATTAGACCTCATGATGATCCACCCTTTGAGATTGATGCCACCTCTTCTGAATGTGAGGATGACTCATCTCATTCAGATAGTGATGTGGATTCCCAATGTAGCCTCTATGAGGATCTTGCCTCCACGAACCTATTCCCTGATTCAACTATTTTTACCTTATCCAGATCAAATTCCCAAACCAATTATCAAGTAGCCCTTATATATCCAGAACTTGTAGATTGGGATCAACAATTTCATGTGCCACTCAATTTCTTTGAAAATGATGAGGCATTCACAGAATTCATGGGACTCAGGGATTCTATTCTGACTGGGGATCACAAGAAAGGATTTGCGATCAAACTAGATGCTGTGCACATACTTTGGAGAAGAAGAAGATATGTATGGATGCTTGAGTAAGAAGGCTGTAAGCAAGAATAAGGATACATCAAGGAAACCTTGTGGGAAGAACAAGCGCAAGTCTCATAGTGACAAATTTTTGAGACCCTAATAGATAGGAAAAATGAAGAAATCATAGAAAAGGTAGAATATCCTTATAAAGATGATCTCACACCTCCTATCAAGGTTGATCTTACTCTTCCCCCTAATCCTACATGGATGGAAGATGCTTCCAAAATGCTTGTTGAAGAAATGATCAGTGTCAACATTGGCTCAGAAGAGGAACCTAGAATGATAAAGTTGGGAGCTTCACTCTCAGCTCAAGACATAGAAAGTTTTTGTGGAACTATTGAGAGAATATGCAGATATATTTGCATGGTCATATGTAGATATGCCTGGTTTAGACCCAGACTTGGTCATGCACAACCTTGTTGTGCACCTAGATGCCAAACCCATCAAGCAGAAATTGAGAAAGATGCACCCCAAAGTTGCACTACTTGTCAAAGAAGAACTTGAAAAGTTATTAGCTGTTGATTTCATTAAACCCATTGACTATTCGGATTGGATATCCAACATAGTCCCAGTTCAGAAGAAGTCGGTTGGCATAAGGATCTACACGACTTCCATGACATCAATAAAGCATGTCCCAAAGATGACTTCCCCTTGCCTAATATTGATATGATTGTCGATTCTACCACTGGTTATGAAATGTTATCCTTAATGGATGGTTTTTTAGGTTATAACCAGATCCAAATTGCAGAGGAAGATCAACATAAGACAACTTTCATCACCCCTTGGGGGAAATTTTGTTACAAGGTCATGCCTTTCAGACTCAAGAATGTTCAGGGCCACCTATCAACGTGCAATGACAGTCATCTTCCATGACATGATGAATGACATCATGGAGGATTACGTTGATGATATCTTAGCAAAATCCAAAAGTAGAGGAGAGCACCCTGAAGTGTTGAGACATATTTTTCAGCGTCTCTGAGATTACAAAGTACGTTTGAACCCTAAGAAGTGTGTCTTTGGCATTTTTTCAGGGAAGCTCCTAGGTTTCATCATTTCACAGAGAGGAATAGAGGTGGATCCTACAAAGGTTACAACTATCACATAAATGCCTCCACCTACAAATCTCAAACAACTAAGAAGTTTACAAGGAAAGATACAGGCAATCCATCATTTCATTTCACAGCTTGCGGATAAGTGCCATCCATTTACACATCTCCTCAAGAAGGATGTTGCATTCAACTAGGGACCAGACTGTCGAAAGGCATTTGCACTACTTAAACAGTACCTTGTCAACCCACCCGTACTCATGCCACCTACCCCAAGAAAACCTCTCCTATTATACATTTCAGCTACCCAATTTTCTATTGGTGCACTGCTTGCCCAATATGACCTAGACCACAGAGAAAGGGTGGTTTATTACCTTAGTCACACCTTGATTTCCTATGAACTGAATTACCCACAGATTGAAAAGGCTTGCCTGGCAGTTGTCTTTTCCTTTCAGAAACTACGTCATTATCTCCTTAACAATAAAACCAAGCTAATATCCAAAGTTGACCCTCTCAAGTACCTTTTATCCAAACCTACCCTTATGGGATGAATGACTAATTGGATCATTCTCCTAAGTGAATTTAATATTGAATTTGTTAACCATAAGTCATTAAAATGACATGTATTGGTTTATCAGTTAGTAGAAGCTCCTCTACCAGGGATGGAACCTTTGTGTCTGGATCTACCAGATGCATCCATGATGTATGTTGAAGAGTCTGTGGAGTGGCAAGTCCATTTCGATGGATCATTCACCTTCCATGGATCAGGAGCAGGAGTCGTACTCATCACTCCCACAGGGGAGGTCATTCCAAGGGCATTTCGTTTGGGATTTCCATGCACTAATAACATTACAGAATATGAAGCACTCATTGTTGGCCTCAAGTTGGCTATCACTTGGAATATCAGATAGCTACGAGTCATTGGTGACTCCCAACTTATTATTAAACAAGTTAATGATGAGTATAAGGTTAAAGATGAAAATCTTATTCCATACAAGAAATTGGTTGAAACCTTGAAGGAATATTTTATACAGATTATTTTTGAACAAAAACCAAGGTCACACAATAGATCAACAGATGCCATGGCTACTATCGGATCACTATTACGCATTCCACCTCAGGCAAGTAAAATTCCCTTCTTTGTAGAGCATTTACGAGTACCCACATATGATATGCCAGAGTCATGTTTGGCATGTGAAGTTGTTGGTCCCTTCTCCCCTTGGTATGACCCTATATTTAGATACCTACAAGATGACACATTTCCCCCAAACATTACCCATTCTGAGAAGAAAGCTCTTATCCACCGTATAGCCCATTACACCCTCCTAGGAGGCACCCTTTATCATCATGGCTATGATGGGAATCTACTTCATTGTTTGGATGTTACTGAATCGGTCCACACTATTAAAGAAGTGCACAGAGGTATCTGTGGAGTGCACACTAGTGGTATGGTCTTGGCTAAAAATATCTTAAGGGTGGGTTATTATTGGCCCACCATGGAAGCAGAATGTTGTAATTTTGTAAAGAAATTTGAGTTGTGCCAAAAGTATGGAAACTTAATACATGTGCCAGCACAGGATTTGTAACCTATCGCAACACCTTGGCCGTTTTCTAGGTGGGGCCTAGATCTCATAGGGAAGCTCCATCCCACCTCATCAGATGGTCATACCCACATTATCACCACCACTGAGTATTTTACTAAATGGGTAGAGGTTGTGCCTCTTACTTATGTCACTGGTGCACAAATTTCCAAGTTCATTATGAATCACCTTATTTTCCGCTACGACATTCCTTCTGCCATTGTCACTGATAATGGTAAATCCTTCAAGAATAAAATGGTCAAAGCATTATGTCAACACTTTCAAACACAACTCAAATGGTCTACCCCCTATTACCCCAAGGTAATGGGAAAGCTGAGGCTACCAATAAAACTCTTGTATGGATCATGGAGAAAATGGTAAGTAAGACTGGCTGTAATTGGCACTTATAGATACATCCTGCCCTCTGGGCCTATCAAACTTCCATCTGCACTCCTACTGGTGTGACCCCATATTCACTAGTCTATGGCACTGAAGCCATCATACCCTTGGAAGTGGAGCTTCCCTCCCTGAGAATATCACTCTGAGACTATCTTGATAAAGATGAAGACTATAGAGTTTCTCAGCTAGCAGAGCTAGAGTTGTTGGATGAAAAGTGTATGAGAGCGCTTAATCACCTAAAGGTTTACCAGAATAGAGTATCAAGAGGATATAACAAGTGGATCATTCATCATGAATTTGATGTAGGAGATCTTGTTCTAAAAGAAAATCAGAAGAACACTGTCAAGGACAGAGAAAAGAAAGGTAAATTTGAGGCTAACTGGTTAGGACCTTATGTGGTGGTTGCTAAATATGGATCAGGAGCTTATAAACTGGCATACTCAGATGGTGAAGAGCTTCCAAGAACCTATGAATGCCATGCATCTCAAGTATTTCTATGCTTAAGCATTGTGCAGATATCAGAAAATACCTTTAGTAAAAAACAAAGAAAAAACAAGAAAAAAATAGAAAATCAAGAAAAACATAAGGAAAAAATAGGTGATCCACATTCAAAAACCACACAATTGTGGCGCATTGGAAGGTCTTTGGGTGAAAACTGGTTTTCCTAACACTCAAGGAGGATTCCTTGGTCACAAGTTACTTTTACATCTGGATGGGTAACTCTCACCACTATCTAGGATTAGTTTCCCTTGTTAGGTCTAGGAACCCTACCTGAGTCTACTTCGTCAGGTCGTGATCTGGCTTGTTTGTTCTTATCTCTATGTGAAGGAGTTTCCTTTGTATATTCCCATCTAACACTGGGGGCACCTTCATATTCCACTTTCTTGAACATATATGCATGGAATTCTACCTTTTGTATATTCCCACATCATGCTTGGGGCATTCATGCTTATTTATCCTTTGTACATTGCTTTCAAAACAGGACCTTAGAAAATACAAAAACATTCAGAAAAATATACACAAAAATATAAACATTTAGAAAACCCCCCTTAGGAATGAAGCTACACCAACTTCGTAACATTTTCTTAAGGAAACCTCGAAAATAATGTGAACAGTAGCCTTGAAAACTTATCTTTCAAGATAACACCAAAAACATTAGAAAATATATCAATGTTGTCTTGCAAAAACAAGGTAGTGATTAGATTGCTTTTAGTTGACGGTTTGTATAGTTTTGGTTGTAAGTATCTTTTCATGTTGTATGGTTTAAAGTATGGTTCATTTTCTTACCTTAGATTGAATCTCATTTGATTTAATTATGTGTCGCATTGCATTCATTTTTAGACTTTCATACTTGTAAAATATTGATATGTTTTCATCATTTGTTGTATGCATCTATTAGGATTCATTTTACTTACTTAGATTGGATACCAATTTAATCTATTGTTAAAATTTGCATGAGTTCATTTCTAGTTGCATTTTTTTGTGGTTTTGTAGGTGTATATTTGTTTAGTTTTGTTAACTTTTGCTTGTGTGTTTGTTTACTGCACATCTATTTGTTATCACATCTATCATCTATCATTCATCACATATAACATCATCTAATACATCATATATACAAAAATGCTAAGTTTTACATCATGCATGTATACTAAGCTAATCATCACATATTGTATCATCAATGGGGGAAAGAGGGGTTGCGCATGATCACAAATCTATCCCCCCCACACCAATATCATCTAATATCATCCCAAATGCTAACATCTACCAGAATATCTCATGTCCAAAACATATGATATTATCTAAAGATATATCATCAATATAAAAACATGTGGTACAACATCACTATCTAGCATGAAATATACATAGGAAATGAGAATCATACATCACCATGATACACTCATCATACATCTATAAACGTGAATCATCATCATAGAGCATATAAAAACATGACAATATAAACCATCGAATGTCCATATATACATATGTAAATATCTGTCTCAAAATAAGATATACATCATCGATACAAAATCTGCCATCTAAAGGGCATGAATCAAAACCGAGCCTTCATCAAGAGGCATAATAAAAAATGATACATCAGTACATACATCGATCAAAATCAGCCTTCATAAGAGGCATGTATACATACATATGTCAGTGCATAAAAATAGAGAGTCAACCATGACTCTCGCCCTCTCTAGGGCTGCCTAGTCTATGACCTGGAGGATGAAATGGTAGCTGATGTGATGGGCTAGCTCCAGGTGTACCACCCTACTATCCAGCTGGCTGCTGTACTGATCTAACCGACCACCCTGACCTCCGTGATCTAGAACCTGTCCTACTCACATCTAGCTGATAAAATGGTGTAACCCACTCCCCTACTGGAACTGTGTGATGGTAGGTGGCCTTGTAATATGAGGCCTCGCCACTAGCTCTCATGATGTCCTGAATCATCTATGTATCCCCAAAAAGTAGTGGCTTCCTGTACAACAAAATCTCACTCCCCTGTCAGTCTACCCATATCAGCATGGCCTTGTCTTAAAGCGGTGGCCTACCGATCTCTATCTGCTATAATAGTCTGGACCTGGGCCCATGCCTGATCTCTCTGAATAGTAATACCTTGCACCTGGGCCTGGGCCTGGTCCCACTGTATAGTGACACCCTGTGCATGTGTCTGCACCTGATGTAGGAGGCTCAATATCTAAGCACCTTGTGCTGCTAGCTACCTAATCTATTGTTGTCATGCTCCTCCATCCCCACCATGAGTGGCCTGGGCTCTCACCTGGTCTCTCTCTATTGTCACTACCTGTAACTGTGCTCTAGCCTGATCTCTCTCAGTCGCTACTTGTAACTGAATGGCTATCACCACCTGTAGTTTCTGCTAAAGTGTAGCTAACTATCCATCATCTCTACCACCACCTAAAACATGAGGCGGTGGACCCTGCTACAGAAACACTTATTGTAATGGGACATATATCCCCGCTGGAATGCCTACTAGAGGAAGCTGTATATCAGGAGCCTGGGGCACCTATCTCTACCTAGGCCTAGGCCCCTATCTGTGTGGCTGCTGTAGTGGAGGACCCTGTCCCCCACCCCCATCATGACATTGCTAGCCATCAAAAGGATCATCATCATCATCATCATCATCTCCACCATCACCTCCACACCCTCATCACCACTACTAGGAGGCCCCACTAGAGGTTCTCCAATTCTAACATCCCATGTTGCTCTAGGAATCATCAATCGATAAGGTAAAACTGTGTGGTACCATGGAGCATACTCTGGTGTACAACTCAGATCCCTGACCTATCTCAAAGGTACCCACATAACTGACACCACCTGTAAATAGTTGGCCAAGGCTCTATCTCTGGTGATCTGTGGCCCCATGTCAAAATACTCTCGGGCCCTACGAGCATACCACATATCTGGCCCTAGTACATCTTGTGTAATGCCAAACTATCTCTAGCACTGATCAACTTTGTAAACCTCTCGCATATAGCTGCGATTACCCAACATAAAATGCTCCATGGTTTTTGTACTCAGCTCTAGGCCATCCTGAGGCCACTGGAAATGTCTATATGGCCTCCATACTACCGTGGCTTTGTAAGTCATCTAACTCTCAGCGGTAATGGTAGGTGTCTCCCATATGCGGCCGCACGTCATCACCAATCAGAACCCAACCCATAGCAGAAGGCTCCTCTAGAGCTCAGACCCTCAATACACCTGTGGGATGACCAATAGCAATGTGGTCCCATGCCCAAATCTGAAGCATCCTAGTAGGTCCTACCATCTTCTGACGGTAGTATGTGATCAAGTGCAGGTCCCAGTATAAATGTGCTAGTATGCACTGGCCCCAACAGTATGTCTCGCCATCAATCAAACCATGTATCACTCCAATAAGGCTGAGTGGAAATGAAGCTCTGGTTTTTTCAGGGAGTAAAACTCCACTGACAAAAGCCATCAGGTATACTATGACTCGATCAAGCTCAGGATCCTCTATACACTGCGATAATCTCACTGTCATCCTGTGACGCGGTATAGCTAGAATACCAAATAACTCTAGAATGCACTGATCAATATCAGGCTGGTGACTCATGTATTGAATCAACTCACCCTGGATGGGGACTCGCATAATACGCCATACGTCCTCCAAGGTAATGGTAATCTCACCAGTGGGGAGTCAGAAGCACTGACTCTCGCTATGCCACCGCTCAGCTACGACTGTCAAGAGGCCATGGTCTAGTGTGATCTGTGGCATGTCGGCCACGTAGGCTAGCCATGTAACATATAGGAGGATATCCAATATCTTCTGATCATCCTCATCAAACTGTGCCTCTATCACGGTAGGGTGACCATATCTCTCTCTAGTGTGGAGGACGGGTAGTATCCGCTGCACACAAGAAAATGATACACGTGTTAGGGTTACATTTTTATCTACTTCTATCTAATTTTCTAGTAAATTCTTCTTTCATTCATCTAAGATACTAATTTTCACTTTCTTCTATGACAATCTAGTCTATTTTCATCTATACTTAGCTTATTGTTTGCAAAGGGTAAGTTATGTACTTTTCCTGGTGCATGCGTGCATACTTTGATACATGCGCGCTTGTTTCGACACATATGCACCCAAGACATGTGCACTTCCATTTCAACACCTACACACCCATATCAGTGCATATGTCCCCCCTTCCTACACCTAATACCCCTACCTACGCAGGATGCATACGTGCCCATTTTGACGCCTACACCTGCTAGTCGATGCGCATGTGTGCACATCTCCATTTTCCCCCGCTCGACGCATGCACGTCCCCTTAGACGGATATGCATGTGTGTACCCATATTTCGATAGGTACACCTACGTGTACCCATGTTTTTGATGCATGCGCACATGCACGTACGTGTATATGTCAATTTTTCCCTAACCTAGCCTAAAAATGCTATTAAATGCTGAAAGGAAAAAGCAAGGATAGGGCACTCATGTAGGGTCCATCCGTTGCATCCTGAAGTTACTCTCAGATGTGTTCTTCTCATCTCCTCCTCCTTAGAAGTCTTCACCATCTCACTCCAATGCTCTCACACTCACTCGGTAAAAATTTGCAAGAGCTCTGCTACAAATGAACTAGTCATGATTGATTTACCCCCTGGGTATATTAGGCTGTCATGATGCCCCTGGGGCATGTTTTCTCCGTCGTGATCACTCTAACACTTCTTCTCTTCACTAAAAATGATTATTTTTATTAAATAATTATTTTTTGTTAATTTATTACTACGCTGGGGCACTATTTTCCACCTAGCACTTATCTCTTCACCCTGGGACATTTTTAAACGATTTCCAGGTTATTTATCTTCTTTTTTTCTTTGCCTATTCTTCTATTTTACTCGTCGCGAGATTATTTTTTTAAATAATTATTTTTGGCTCGTTTTTCTTCTTGCCGGGGCATTCAACTGCTATCCAATGCCCTTTTTTCTCTCACTCTAGGGAATTTTTACATGTGCTTCCAGGAGATCTTCCATTTCTTAAATTCTTCTGACTGATCAAAAATTTAAAAATTATAAAATCATTCAAAAATCCAAAAAAAATTATAAAAACTTTGAAAATGGACTAAAATTGGTAATAAACTCATTTACAGCTGAAATCTGTGTCTCTCGCATGACGTTCATCTCATATCTTGTTGGAATTTCCACATGTATTGAGACAATGACTCGCGGATCCTCTGAATCTCCAAATCATTTACAAAAGCTACGTTGCTTACTTCGTCGATACTCTGGGGCACGAGTTGCCTAGTATTGTTTCATTGTGCACACTACTTTTTCATCGGACCTAAGTGTCCTCCATCCTTTCCCTTGCATATACAAATTGCTTGGGGCATAATTTTAAACCCTTGTCATTTATCAAAACATTTGGGATTGCAGCTCAATAAATAATTATTTGTGCAACTGTCTTAAACATTGTTGGTTTGAGTGTGTGTGATTGTACTTATTTCCCTGTTAAGTGAGTTTATTTGCTTCTCGTATTGCATTACATTCATGTATGTTGCATGGAGTTGGCCATTTTTAGCAATGGATAGTTGTTTGTATCTTGGATTTTCATGTCATTTTATGCTTGTTGTCGTATGCTTATATTTTAATAAGGACAGATGATAAAGATTACTAGTAATATGATGAATAGAATTGTTTATATAGCAATGCCTTGTGGATAGCTCAAAATCCCTTTTCTTGTTATTTTCTCTTCTATCTCCCCTTTCTTTCACACTATTCTTTCTTTTGTTCTCTTTTTGATTGTCGATCACGTTCCTCCATCACCCCATCGACACTCGAGGGGGCATCCTTCATCCTACTAATTTTTCTTCTACCCCTTCAAAATTTTCTACTTGTTTATGCTTGTCTACTTTCTTTGAAGTGACGTCACACATGTCACCTCAAAGAGGGGAAAATGTAGACACCTATAATTTGGTCTACATGATCTTATTACTAAGATCATACTAACTATCCTAGTCTCGTGTTAATTTACTACACTACGCTAGTAAAATACCCTTTCTAACCTCTTCTAAATGCCCTAAACCATGTTAATCCCTCTCTAACTAGATTCTATAAGCTTGTTTCCCTTTAATTAACCTTGTTTAGGTTAATTAACCCTCTTATTGAATTTCTAAAGAGGATTTGACTTTCTAAACAAATATCTTACCTTTCCAAATAGCCACTTAGCTTCCTAAAATCCTGTTCACACCTCCAAATATGTTTTTCTAAAAATCAACTTTTTGACTCCTTTTTAGTCCCACATGCATCCAAAACATCCTTTTCTCAAATCCAAAAACTATAAATAGAGGGATACCCCTCCCACCTTTTCCTAAGAATTTCTCTCTCTCTCTCTCTCTCTCTCATTTCTGATTTAGGTCATGCTTAGGTCTTTTAGAGTCATTTCATAGTTTATTTGAGCTATTTACTTGTTATTTGCTAATCCTTTCAAAGCTTTAGGTAAATGGGAGAAGCCATTAATGGTGATATTCCATTCTTAAGCTTTTGAAACATCAATAAACAAAAAATTGATTGCTAGAGCTTTAATAGGTTCACTTATAGATAAATTTCATGGAGTAGAGAACTAATATAGTCATGTTTAGAGGTTGATTGTTTGTTTCAAGATTTGTATGTGCATTTAAATAGAAAAATCTTGCTTATCTCTAATCTTATGTTCATTTGAGTTGTTTGTTCTAAATCTTTTAGGGTTCTTTAGAATTTCTTACCCTATTTTCATAGCTTTTGTAAACTTTTCATTGCATAATCACACTCAAATGTGTTTACTCAAGATTCCCACTAAAGAAGATGTTGCAAGAACAAAAGCCAAGAAAATTCAATTTAACGCAGGGGATTGACTGGAACTTAGAGAGCCTGAAGAATGAAATTATAGTGTTACAGTGACCATTTTTTAATGGTTAATGCATGTAAAAGTTTAAAAATAAAATTTAAAAATAGCAAACCCAAAGAAGCATGCAAAATCAAAAAAGTAAAATTGTTAAAAATAGTAAAACCATCATTTAGGCCATCAAATTATACACAATCCTGTGAGTGTTCGCAAAACCCTTTCCCATAGGGGGAACACCTTTGATGTAATAAGGTTTATATTTATATGATATAAATTGTAATTTGGTAATAATTGAAAAATTATAATGGAAATGTATACATAAAAGTAGTGGATGGTTAATATAAAAAAAATCACTATGATTAAAGATGCATTTTCTAGATTGTATACTTCAATTCTTAACAATCTAGAGCACACAATGTCATTCTTGACAATATATACTATGCATTGTAAACAAATATGTAGACTACATGCTTGAAACAGTTTGGTAATTATGGTTGTATGGTTTCGACATTATGAGGAATATAAAATATGTTTTTCAGGATTGTAATACACCAACGAATAACAAATATATCTCATTATTTGGAAAACCCTAAGAAAATAACACTATGGAAAATAGAGAACCGTAATGATTGGAATAACATTCAAATCAATGTCAATCGTGTCTATCTAAACATAAAATTATGTGCTTTAATGATTGTTTAATCTTCTCTTAAATTATTTTGTGTGCTCAATAGATTCCTCTATAAAATTCCTAGTGTACTTCTTAGTTCATAGATTTCCCTCAAATTTCAAATGAATTAAAATGATTGTGTACTTAAATAGAATAAATCAATTCAAATTAAGATCCTATTTGTATACAAGATAACATGAAATAATGACGAGAAGTAAAATGTAGGAAAAAAGTGGGTGCAATATTGGAATGGTTCTTCATCAAATTGAAGTGAATGGAAGATACAATAGAAAGTCCATATCGTATCCATAAACATTACCAACCTCAACAAGGTAATACAAAGTATTTTCCTTCCTAGAGAGAGACCAATAATGGGCTTACCATAGGGTTGCGGGCTCCAATATCCCTGGTGAGGAGGAAGAGATAGGAAATATACAAAAACAGGTGAAGAGAACTAATTGCGGCAGTGACTCTAGCGACAGTTGGTTGCAAGTAGCAGAGGGTCTAATTATAGAGGATCGAGAAGTATAAAACTCATGGTACAAGCTATACTCTGATGATAACTCAATAATTCCTACAAGTATTGGAAGTCCAACACACTTTTTTCTATATGCCTAGCTCTAAATACAAGAAAAATATATGATAATAAAACCTATTGGGGAATGGAGTTTCCATTAAAGATAATAACATTTCTAGTTTCCTAGAGTTAAGATAAAATAAAAAATTTGAATAAATTCCATGTAAAATCAATGCAAGTTGGCCACTTAGATATATCCTCAATCAAATCCATTTGTTTATCGACAAGTACCTCAAGAAAGGGTTGAAAAAGATGATGAATACATGATTGGGTATATCAAACATGAGATAAAGCTTAACAGATATGTTTGAAATTTTTAGGTGAAGCACAAGTAGCACATTTAGGGGGAACACCTTAAATTACTGGCGTGTTCCAATATCAGGTGATGTATCAGTTGGATGCATCCCTTATGGTCAAACTTGTAAATTAATTGTACTTATACTACTATTACATTTTATAGTAGGTGCTCAAAATTATTATCTACTCTACTAATGTCATCAATGATTTTTGTCCACCATGAGATTAAGCACAAAAATACATTACACCGAACTATTGGGGACTAAAAAAATATATATAGATCAAGTGGATGCACCAATTCAATAAAAACATGAGTCAAACAAGTGAAAATGTAGCTACAAGTTAATTAAAATCAAATAAACAAGAATATTACAAAAAAATTAATCACAAGATCCTTCAATATACTCTCAATAATAGCCCAATAATGAATATGTGTAAATAGGAGAGTAAATGTGTAACTCCTCCACAAATCATGGAAAAATAAGCTATAATAGGCATACAAATCACATACTCAGAATAGTCAGTCAAAGAGTAACTCTCATTAGCTAATGATAGTGGTTAAGTGTAACTCGCTTTGACTAAGTGCACCTAAGCCAGATAACTCCTCCAGTTTAGGAATAATCCGCACTATAAAATACAAGGAAAATAATATTTTACACTAACACAAACCTCGCTTCCCTCAAATTGTTATTCGTCTAATGTATCAATTCAATACCTACATGTGACACTATGAGAATCAATGAGGCTCTGCCCTCCTAGCAGTTACGACTAAAAATAAGTAGTGGAAGATGACTTCCTATCATATGAAACATTTGTGAGGAAGGGTAGCTAGGTGACTTATCATCCCTATGTAATGGGAAGGATGGAGACGATTTGAGGAATAAAATGACCTAATTTTAAGAAGCACAAATTTTAGTGGAAAATATTTGTTAATTCATGAATATTCTAGTTTTTGAAATTTGTGTTTGAAAAATTTTCAGGGCAGGAATTAGGACTGGTTTGCCTAAAATTTCTTGGTACAAGTTACTTTTAAGGGTTGATTCGCTTCACATTTACACCAATAGCCAACTGTTTTAATTAAAATTACCTTTAGCACGAAATTGAAATTTTCCATATTTTCTGTTATATATGTACTAATTATGTATTTACAATTTTGTATTCAAATTCTAACTATCAAGTACAAATAAAATATTCCTCAAAATTCCTTTAAGCTTTAAATATTGAGATCGACTGCATATTGCGACCCTACATTAAGGTATTTTTTAATTGTTATTATATTCTATTAGATTTGTTTCAAAAAGTCGTAAAAAAAATGGAACAGGTCAGTAGCACTGTATATGTTATCAACATTTAGCATACATAATGCTACAACTCGATAGCATACACAATGTTACCGGTCAGTAGGATACACAATGCTACCATTCGGTAGCATATACAGTTCTGTCAAACAATGGCACTATGTACGCTATTGGTCGGTAGCACTTTTTACTCTACTGGATGGTAGTGCAATGCTAAGATTCAAAAACCTATGTTTCACATGTTGTTTGTAATTTTTTAAATATTCTACTTAAAACTTATTTATTTTAAAATTACACTTGGATACATACAATGGAATATGTGAATAATGAAAACAAGGTAGATCAATTCAAAAGAAAAATTAACATATTAAATTATTTCAACCAACCAAAAAAATGAGGACCAAACTTGCATCCACTACAAACATTAACAAATGTAACAAATTATCATTAACTTTTTCTTTATTTTTTATCAGTTTAGTTTAAATTTTTAATATATGTATCACAATCAAACCTTTCTTGTGTTTGAAAACAGAAACCCTTACTAATAATTGTATTCCATGTGAAACAATTAACCAAAACATATCCCCTAAAGAAACACTTAACATTTTAGTAGATGAAGGTATAATTGATGATGGCATGTCAGTGTTGGAAGATAATCCTCACTACCAAATGCCTCTAATAGATAAAATTTCTAATGAAAAAAATTAATTAGAATATGATATTCATAGTACTCTTCAAACAAAGAAATTCATGTAAAGGAAGAAAACTACCTAGACAATTGGAAGGTATTTTAAGGTAGTTTTCTTACAGATACCTACATATATACAAGTGGTATATGGTGCTTAAAGGTTGAAGACATGCCTCCTAATTTTTCTTAGCCATAATGCAACCTTGAAAAGTATATGATAGAACTAGGAGTGACATGTTATCCAAAGGGGTTGGATCAAGGCTATGCAATGCCTCATAAGTACTTTTAGCTAATGTAATATGGATTTGGATCAAGCGCCCTGAGCATTGTAGGTATCTGTAATTTGGAGGCGTTACTACAATACCACCACTTGTATATACAGTTGGTAATTTTCCCACAACCACTTTTGTCATTGCAAAGGTGCATAGAAGGTAATTTTATTTTAGGTGGCCATTGAGTGGGTCAAGTCCAATTTAATGGTGGATCAATAACAAAAGTGGTTGTGGGAAAATTACCAACTGTATATACAAGTGGTGGTATTGTAGTAACGCCTCCAAATTACAGATACCTACAATGCTCAGGGCGCTTGATCCAAATCCATATTACATTAGCTAAAAGTACTTATGAGGCATTGCATAGCCTTGATCCAACCCCTTTGGATAACATGTCACTCCTAGTTCTATCATATACTTTTCAAGGTTGCATTATGGCTAAGAAAAATTAGGAGGCATGTCTTCAACCTTTAAGCACCATATACAACCTCAACTTGGTCAAAAGCAATATGATGCTTGTTAAATAATTATTATGTTTGTCTAAAACAATATTTATGTAATTTCTTGGCATGGTGAATATTGTACATATTTTTTCTGTATGAATCTTATTATACATGTCCCCACCTATATTTTATTAATAATATTTGAATTTATCAAATCTGCTGTGAACCTTATAATATGTGTCAAAATTTACTCTGAATATATCATGTTGTTTTTTTGAGCCATAAGGAACATAATGTAACATATCAGAGACACGCCGTGACAAAACATAGACTACATTACACTGATGAGGAACATGTTATGATACTCTACTGAGTTCATGAAAGTGGATAGTTAGATGACTCTTTATTTCGTAAGCTATATCATGTGGTTGATCTAAGACTTGCAGTCTTTAATCACAATACATATTATTTACAGAATGCCAAATAGATCTTGCTTTCTCTATCCTTTTTATACAAATATATTAAAAATATAAAAAAAACCTTCAAATATTTAAATAAATTATGAGCTACATATTATGTTGATCTCTTTCACGAATAATTTATTTAAATAAGGAATTTTGTGGTGTTTTTGTTTTAAGGATCATAAAATTGAGGAATCACGGGTCTTCGACCAATAGACACCACTAACAACCATGACTTGGTTGGAAAAAATATTATTCTTGCTAAATACATATTATGCTTGTCTAAAATAATATTTATGAAATTTCTTAAGACAGTGACTATGTTTACATATTTTCTGGCTTTTAAAATCTTTTTATACATGTCCCCACCTATATTTTATGAATAATATTTAAATTTATCAAATTTGTTGTGACTCTTACAATATGTGTCAAAATTTATGCTTAATATATCATGTTTTTTGTTGTGAGGTATTTTCTATTTTCATCGCGCTTGCAAATTTTTTTATTGCATTGCTATTAAAACACATAATAATGTAATTGTAGTAATCCAAAAAGGTTTGAACGAATATTTGGTATTTTTTAGTTGTTAAATTGCACATTTTTTTGTACTTTTTTAGTTTTCATCAATTGATTTAAATTGGACATTATTTATGTGTTTTTTGATTATCTTCATGACCTCCTCTTTCATCCCCTTTGTATTCCCCATATCTTTCGTTCTAAGTTTCTACATTAATGTCTTATGGAGTGATAGTGCCACTCCTCATCCCATATTTTTTATTTTTCAAAGTCAAGGTGCACTCATCCATATTATTCTCTTTTTTCTATGTCGATGTGGCATGAAGGTTGTCCTAATTTTTGTTTAATATGTCTATAAATACAAAATCGATGTATTTCATTTACATCTAAATAGTTATGAATATATCATGTACATTTATCTATCAAGAGTACAGAATTGTTACTTTTTTTTTAAATAATTGCTAATGATATTATTATTGGTGAGGGTGGATGACTATAATGGTAACTATGCAATTATTATTTTGGTCAATATAATTTATGAATACACATTGTCGTAAGCACAAAGTAAAATCAGCTTTACAATTAAAGAGCCATACCTACATTGCAATTACATAAACATATTATTATATTTTTTATTATAGAAATATAAACACCATACATATTCACAAAAGGCATATAAGTAACATCATATGCCATTTCATAATAACAGCACACCAAACAATCAAACCCAAAATGAATATAACAGACACAAACTTCTCAAACAATGTTTTGTCAGTATTGTGATTTCTCTTCCTTGTTGTGTTGACCAGGGATCTTCTCGTTGATCTTATCCACTAAACCCCTCTTCTCGTCACCTTCGCCTTCAGTAGGACGCCTTACAGGGCCAACATTTTGTCCAGTAGCACCAATAAACCCTACCTTGTTTTTCCCTTCTTTCTTGTGCCCTCCTGAAAGTTTTTCCTTCAGCCCGCCCTTCTTTTTGTTCTTCTTCTCCCCCTTTTCTCCTCCCTCCTCATCACTAGAATGTAAACAATTTCCTTCATAAATGTCAGTCATCAGGTCATCACAGTCCATAAATTTGTAACAAACAAAAAAGTGGGACTTTTGAGATCACTACCTGAACTATCGTTAAGAAAAATAACAATCTCTTATTTTTATTAAATTCTGTTGATGATGGTTAGCGGGAAATCATCCAAAACATTAGACATAATTCTCTGTTACAAAGGAAAATTATCTTAGATTATAAAGATGGACATTGCGAGGCATAAAAACTTACAGAGCTGTTGCTGCGATTGAGTTGGCCATTCTTTTCACCTTCCCCGCGGTATTTGTTTTCGTCATGGAACTGTGACGGAGGAACAGGGTGCACATCACCGACGTGGACTTGCGAAACAGGTTCGCCTACGTGTCCATACCCCTGCGGATCTCCACCAGTGTAATGCTGTTGTTGTTGCTGCTGATGTGTCCCTGACGGAGGAACAGGGTGAACATTGCCGACGTGGACTTGCGAAACGGGTTCGCCTACGTGGCCATAGCCCTGCGGATCTCCACCAGTGTAATGCTGCTGCTGCTGCTGCTGATGTGGAGGAACACCGCCATAGGCTTGTTGATTCTACTGATGTGTCTCTTCGTCTTTCTTCTTTCCGAACAGGCCACGATCCTGGTGTTCTAGTGCATTTGAATCCGCCATTAATGGAGCTGCGCAAATTCAAGAATATACTAGTGAAAACTGAAAATATTCACAATGCTTCAAGCGAATGACCTGTGAAAATTATGTATACGTGAGTGTGAATTTATAAGGGTTTAGAGGAAAACGCACAACATACGCGGCTTCCTGCTACCCGCCGGATTAATTTGTGAGCCGACGCGTGGATCTCATTAGTCAGTCAAACATATATGAAAATCATGGGATAAAGTTTGGGCATTGACGTGGGCATAAAAGAGGCAACTAAAACAACTTCGCTGAAAATCGGTGAGGAATGTATGAAAAAGTTAGAAGTAGATATTGTGTAGATATTTTCTAGGGGTTACATAAAATTTTCACCTTTCTTACAAAATCTCAAATCTAATGTTTGTATTTTAATCTATATTTGTAAGAAATAAAACATAGAAAAATGAAAGAAAACTAAATCAAACTAGGTAATAATGAAAACTAATATATATTTCTATATATTATTATGTTTATATTTTATTAATAATATATTAAAATATTATTTATTAATTTAATTCTGTTGTTTCCAATTTTATTGATATTAATTGTAATAAATTTCACAAATTTGTAATATGTAGTGTAATACTTAATTTGAAAATTTTTGTGTGTGTGATATAACAGTTAAAAATTGAGTATATATGTTATATTGACGTTTAAATTATATTTTTACATGTTAACCACGATGGTCATATTTTAAAAGTGGTTGTATTTTGACATTTAAACTGACTAAAATTTTTTAAACACCTTGCAAAATCCAACACCGAGCAGCTAAATTTAGCGAGAAAGTAAAAAAAAAAGGTCCATAGAATTTTGTTTGTAGAACTCAAGTGTTGATGACATACATAGTACAAAATTTTATTCTAAAGGAGGAGAGGGAAAGGTTGATCCATTAAACATATTCATCTCATAATTAATCAATCATTATGTTAGTAACAAGATCATTTTTCGTGTCATCTTTATTGATATAAGGATCATAATTTATTAGGGTTTATATGTTACCACGAGACCAAGCCAATTAATTAATATGGGATTAAATTTTTGATTGATTGAGAATTTTTACAGACGTAGAAGCAATTTCATTATGTATTGAAGATGCATATCGACTTAGGGTAGTAATGCATGTATTTAGAAGTAATCTTATAGAAAGAGGGTAATAATGCATGTATTTAGAAGCAATCACAACACATACACACACACATGCACTTGTGCAAGGCGCACTTGACAACGATGCAATAATAGATGTATAATGCATAGATGTGTGGATGGAAAAATTCAACTTCCCCTCCTATGAGTAATTATGTAAGAAAATGCAAATCCCCTAGAATCAATAAACAATGAGGTTAGATGTATGCTTTGATGCTCTTGAATCCTTTAATGCAACCTTAGGTGAGATAGTAGATGACTTAGAGCTTGGTCCTTTATTATGGTCACATAGCTTTGTATTTATATGATTCCCTTGTTTGAATTTCTCTAATTCTACAACTAAAATGTGTAGGACCATAAGAAAACAAGATGCCCAAAATATTAAAGAGAGGCTCGAGTAAGATACAAATAGATCGTAGGGTGCTAGGGTGTCCTGGGGCTGGCATCTTAGATGGGATCAGGTGTCTAAATTCAAGAAAGATAAAGTCTTCTCTCCAATATTAACTTTGTGAGGTGTGTCAAGACCTTTTAGAGGAAACAAAGAAAGACGTAAAAGAGGCTGCAAAGATAAATGTCAATTACATAGTTTTCTCGCTCATGGAATCATATGAATAGTGCAAAATGTGATTAAGACCTAGAAATGTACCCAAATGTGTGATTATATGTCTACATTTTCCCCCACTTAAACCCCATGAGTGAGTACTCAATAACATAAAGTAGATAAGAGATGTGTACCTAATAACCATGTAGATCGATGGTGAAAGCATGCCGAGGAGACAAGAAAAATCGTGGAGTGATAAAAATGAAGCGTGGAGGCTAAGGAAGAGGAAGTGACCCTAGGGGTGAAGTGTATGTGTTGTGTTGTGTCACGTTGTACCTATTGTCATTGTCTCTTGTGTTGTATGTGTTCGCTGATGTGAATGCTTGTGTCTCATAAGGAGGGAATGCAAAAAGAAGAGAAAAAGATTAGTCAAAGTCATGTGTATATGAAAAATTTCATCCAAATATGTAAAAAGGTATGTAAAAATGTTGAAAAAGTAGTAAAAGGAACATGTGCACCTGATCTGTGATGAGTGAAAAAAAATAGAAATGTGTCATGAAGAATTTGGACGATCTAGAAGGGTGAGTTTTTCATGAGATCTCACGCCAAGAATGAGTTTTTTGGGTGATTACACACTAAGTGTGAGTTTTGGGCGATCTCACGCCATGAAAGAATAAGTGTTGGGGAGAAAGGTCTAGTCTTATTCTCCATCCCTAACTACATTCCTAAAATTTATACACCACTATAGATGGCGTGATCTTGATTTGTTCCAGTTTGATCCAATCTAATTAGAAAAAAGAAGATAGAATGCATTCTTGATTGCTGGAGGACTGTGCCTGTACTGTGCAAACTGCTCTTTTCAATTCCAAAACTGTGTTGATATGAGAAAAAATTGTAAATTTCCCCTGGTCATAGGCTCCTAGGAAGGTCAGGAGCACCCAGGTGCTCATGTCTATATCTGGGCGTTGGCATCTATGTGCTTGCTGAGGACCCAAGTCAGAATTTGGGTCATTCTGATACTGTAACTATGTTTATTCCATACTGTGCAATTATGATTGTGTACTTCTGAATGGGGTGACTGATTCACCCAATGTATTGCCCCCCTTGTTTTGGGTGCTATGTGATGTCCCTAGGAGGATGTGGCCCAAAGGAGAAGGAATGGTGATTTAAATTGTACATACCCTGCAGGGGGAGGGAATGTGCTGGTAGAAACCAAGGCACATAAAAACAAAGTGGCTAGAAACATGTGTTAGTGAAAACAAGAAAAATACATGCATATAAAGAAATATAAAATCTAGCAAGAAAGAAGAAAATGTAGATCACAAAAAGTAGGCTGCAAATATGGGACATCACTCAAAATGTCACAATACAATCGAGGCCTAAGCAGCCAAAAGCATACAAACAATGAAAAAGAAAGACATATGGAAATGTACAAACAAATGCCGCAAACAATGACAAAACAATAGCAAGCAAAGTATCAGACAACCATGGTGGCAAATAGTTCCTGCAAAAAAAAATTGCACATGAAGCACCCATTATCATGTTCGAAAGATAAAAATTATGTCAAGATGTGTATATATCGATATAAAAGTAGTGTGCTAGTAAGGATAGGAAGTAGTATAAAATGAAATAATAACACTATGTAGTGTGTACGAAAGTAGATGCCCCTAAGAGCCTCAATGGGAACGGTAAGAGGTATAAGTGCCAAGCATCCATACTACGTGTAAAGATATCTATAAAGGTATGCATTCACTACTCAGAGAAAACATAAATGTGCATGTGTATATAGAAAAGATAATGACATACTAGCATATTTTCTAACATAGTAAACAAAGTGTACATGTAAGTATAAGTAAACAAGAGTTAGTGTAACCAAGATATGAAATATGTTCTAAGTGAGAATGGAATGGAATGAAAATTACAATTGTTTTAGGAGCAATGGCTTTTCCTACCATTGGACTGTGGAGGAGTATAAATAGGTTAATTTTAGTAGTATACTAGTAACCTTTCTAAGGTACCATCCGAATTAATCTAAAAATGTACAAGCAGACAGAGTGTGGAACATGATAACTCAGACTGGGTATCTTAGACCTATAATAAGAAAGTGCTTACATGACACCACGATCAAGAGTTAAGATGGAATATCAATTTAGACGAGCCAAAATAGACTTTGCTAAAAATCTTGCAAATCAAGAGATAAGATGTATATTGCCTATGGAACTCAGATGAAATACAATGAGGACTAGAGGCCTTGCTTATGTGTGCATAGAGAAGGAAGTGACGTGAGAAGAGGGTTGTTGAGTAAGTCGTAGACTCAGGAAGCCATAATTCATGAAGCCAGAAGAGGTGTAATGACGTCAAGTTCCATCCCATATTTATGAGAGTACTGGAAGGCAAGGAAGTTGAGTCAATACCAGAAGTACCTATGGGTGAGATTAGAACAATTTCATGTCAATAGGGTTATAGACGTGTGACCATAGGGTATGTTCAGATTTACATCATTGACCTTATCAGGGTCTATGGTAATGATCTGTGACCTAGGGTTTGTTGATGCGTGACCAGAGGGTTGCATCCACACGTGACTAGAAAGTTGTGATGGTAGTAAATAATCAAGCACGAGGAGTTTTTGGTGAAGGAATAACATAGTGCCGGATTGGTGATGACATAAAGCAAAGGTAGATTTCTCCCCCTTAAGATCCTCTGTAACAAGTGAGTAAGAGGTTGAATGTTAAAATGACCCCTAGAAAATTTGCGTTGTCAATGAAAGTGGTTCAAGGTTTATCTTCGAAGATTTTGTCATCCAAAACTAGAGGATTCTTGAACGTGAACCATGTGTATATAAGCAAAGATAATGACATGTGAGTATATTTGTCATAACAGTAGTAGACAAAGTGTGCAATGTCAATTGAGTATAAGCAATTGATTATGAACTATGTGAACCAGAGTGTATGACAAATGGTATGTAATGTGAATAGATAGTGTCATGAATGTGCCCCAGAGTGGATGTGTATGACTATGTGTTAGATGAGGTTCATTATAAATTCCCCCTTAAGTAGTCAAGAATGAACCATAGAATGAGAGTGCGTCATCGGGAAATGGTTTGGGAATTAATGTGCACTAGAAATATAGATCAATGAGAATATAGAAGTGTAGAGCATAGTGTGAATAAGTGTGGTGAAGGTTCATTTCATAATTTAGGGGAGGGATCAAGCACATTTGAGTATGAATGTGGAATAGACTATCATTCGACAAGTGTGTAGTGTGATAAGGTGACTGCCAGAAAGATGTGTCATGAATGCGCCGAGTGTGACCATGTGTAGTATTGGTATGATGTGAGGTTCATGAATGTAGTATACCCTCAATGAGTCAAGTGTGAACAGTAGCACAAGAGTGATACCATAGGGTAGTGATGATACAAGTGTATCAAGATTTGTGAAGATGTGTGTGAAAGACTAAATGTGAAGCATAAAGTGCGAAAAGTAGACATGTGAGACACCTGATGAATGCTAGAAGGGGGGGAGAGTAAGCATGATGCCCCCAAGTGTATGATGACTGAATATGCTATATCTAACAAAAGTGAAGTGTAAGATGTCCACCCGATCACCTAATGCTTGTAGAGATAAAGGCATGTGACCATGCTATGATATTAGTGATGTAGGAGACAAATGATGTATCGAGCTTTGAATGAGACCTATGTGCATGAGACCTAGCGAGGCAATGAAAAACTATTTGATTGACCATGGGGGTGATGTGCACTTATGTGAGGGAGAATGGTTTTCTTACATTTGGTAACAGAGCTGACCACCTATGTTGAAGGATGTCACGAGGAGGTGATGTATACATTGTATGTGAAGGAGTTGTCTGAGTGGCGGGACCTAGACTGATAAGATGGCAAATCTAGCCCGGGGACCGATGAGACCGAGTAGGTGGGATGTGCAAATAGGATAGCTAGGAGCAGATTGTGCACTTAGATTTGAGGTTCCCAAGGGACCTAGATTCTCTAGCTAGTACAATGAAAACCTCAAGAGTAGGTTGCAGCCATGGTGTGCATGATGGAACACCTTGATAGTGTTGAACTTGTTTATTGTGAATGAACTTAAGACACAAGTGAGTTCATGGAAATGATAGTTTGAGTAACACAGAGCCAAGGAAGACTCAAGAGCATATTAAAACCTTTGATTGATGTAGCCACAAAGAATGACATTAGCATAGTGAGAGGACCAACTGTAACTGGAATCTTGACGTGGCCATAAGATTTGGGAACTGGATATGCAATATGAGAGAGTGGATAGTTGATAGTGAACAGAAGTGCAATAGAACACACACTCATATGAATTGATGGAGCTGATCATTGTATTATTGATAGCATGAGGTCTGATAGAATAAGTGTGATATGTAATGTGTTAAAAGAGAATATAGCATGATAATTATGATCAAGAGAATGCAATGAACGGTGGAGATGCATCAGTGTAGCATTAACAACTAGAAAATAAAGAGTCCCCCGATGAAGGAGGAGGACACTGACATGATATGTATGATTAGCTGAAGAGATCAATAGCTTTTATTTTCATGCTTAAGGAGAGGATTATTAAATATTTTTAGCTTTTTATTTTCATTGACCAACGTAGATGTCAAAGGCTTGGGGAGCTCAATTGCATTGTTGTCGATGAGATCTTGAATAATATGTCGTAGTTTGAAACATCGATCTATAGAATTCCCAATGCATTGATGATAATCATATCTAAGATTTTTGTTATAATTGTGTCCTTTAGGTCGAGATGGATCTAGATCAAGTGGAGGAAGCATGATAAGATTTATCTCAACAAGCTACGACAATAGAATATGTGGAGCAAAAGGAAATTTTGCGAATGTATGCTTTGGAGGTTGTCATTGAATCTTTCATAGGAGTACATATACAACGTTAACAATTGATTTTGGCTTTAGTAGGCTTAGTAGATGGCTTAAAAGTTGATTTTATTTGAAACCAAGTAGAAGATGAAGCTTGATCATGATATTTAAGCTTTCCTATAGATAGTAGTTTGCTTTCACGTGACTTAAGAGTATGGCATAGCTGATCAAATGAAGGAGATGTCTCAAAGATGACACTCTCTTGTAGAGGTGGTAAGAGACTTTAGACAAATATATCTTGTAATTTAGAGTCCGCAAGCACATTAGAAATCTTATCTAATTTGTTCTTATATTGTAAAACATAGTTCGATAGATGCTTATTAGATCCTTGTTTAATCTTTACAAGTTGAGCATAGGATATCTAAGAACCGATGTTGATTGAAAAATGTGTGAGAAAAGAATTGGCTAAAAGTGTAAATGTGTTTACCAAGTCGACAGGTAGATTGTAGAACAAACGCATTGCATAATCTTGGAGGCTTCTAGGAAAGAGCTTTGCTAGTAAAGTATGATCATCCAGCATAATCTATACACGTTACATGAAATTCCTCATGGAGATGCTCTTGAGGATCACCATGGCCATTGAAGGTGGCAAGCTTGGGAGTGACAAAGTTTGGATAGGAAGTCCATAGGTGGAAATGTGCAGGTGCGAAAGGAGTATGAAGTAGCAAAGTGGAATCAAGAGATGGAGATGCACGAGAAGTAGCCTGCTGCAGTTGATGGATTTGAACTTGGAGATCCTAATAGAGAGAGGCTAGGTCTTGAGTGTCAGTGGAAGAGACTTGCCGCGTGTGAGAAAAAAAAGGTGGAGTGAAGTGATTGGTGGGAGTAGAAACAAATACAAGAATAGGAGAAGTAGGTGAAAGAGTGGAAGTAGGGGGTTGAGTAGTAATAAGCATAGAAGTGGGGATAGATGTATGAACATTAAGCTCGTCCAGATTGGTAGATTTCTAACAAGCAACAAATAAGAGTAGATCTAGATCGTTGGGGATGTTCAACAAGATGATCATTGAGCTCTTGAAGGTGGGTATCAGTAAATGGTCCATAAGATTGAGCCATGATAAAAAGATGACAAAACACCTAGAAGCAAGGTTGAGTTCAAGCAATGGGTTCACCAAATGATTTAACAAATATGGAATTTGTAAAACCCTATATATTTTAGAGTCACATACGATAAGAAAGAAATAAATTATAGATATGACCCAATTAATAAGCTAGATAAAAATGAAACCCTAGGTGTAAGAGAGGGAATAGAAGACTTAGTTGATTTCGTATTTGATCCCGAAGTATACTGGATTGGAAGATTGATAAAAAAGAGGATCAAACTGCCACAACTGTGTCTGGTAAATTTTGTAACTACCATAATACACTCGACCAGGGCACTTAAAATGGGTCAGGAGTTCGTGGGCACTAGAGACCTCTATTGGACGCTCGTGACTGCGAAAATGGTCGGAAAATGATTCTTCTTATATCACAAGGTGGTCACTAACATTTTTTTTGTCACCTGTGTTTCACTGGATGATCGCTATATTCACCTGTAACCTACAAAGAGAGAGATAACCTAAAAAACCCCAAAAAAAATCACCAAACAGAGTTAACTTATGACCAAGTGTTACACTACGTCTCAGAGTCCATGTAGTTCTTATACATGTGTGTATAAATCGTGCCCTAGGTGGCTCTTGTGTAATATGCGTGTATGCAGAATATGTAGTCCCTTTTCCCTTGAGTGAGTTCTAGATGGATGCTTTGATGCTATTAGAATGCCTTTGGATGTAACTTTAGGTGATGATAGTAGATACTTAGAGATTGGTCCTTTATTATGGTCACATAGCTTTGTATTTATATGATTCCCTTATTTGAATTTTGTAATTGACAGCTAAAAGGGTGACCTTTAAGAAAACAATATGCCCAAAGGATAAAAGAGGCCCAAAAGAGGCAAGTAAGATACAAAGAGTTTGGGGGCACCCTAAGAGGATGAGCGCACCTGGGCACTTACATCCTAGCTAAGAAGTGGTGTCTAGAGTCAAGAAATATAAAACAATGAATATCAAACTGGGTTGTGGGGTGTGTAAGACCAGAGAGGAAACAAGAAATACAGAAAAGAGGCCAAATATAGATGTCAATTACTAGTTTTCTCTCTTAGGAATCATATGAATAGTAGTATGTGATTAGGACCTAGAAATTTACCCAAGTGTGTGATTTTGTTTCTACACGTTGTTGGTGGGACCTATAATATGAGTCAAGCATTCAAGTTTTTGTAGACATAAAACCTTCTGTTGTTGTTAACTATTATGTGAATTATTTTTTAGTTAATATTTTCATGACCCTGTCCTCCCACTAGCTTGTGGTTAATCTAGTGAAATGTTAAGATAAGGAACTCTACATTTGGATAGTTGGACTACACATGTTGTCATGTCATCCAAAATAAATTAGACGACACTTCCAGGTCCACTCATTTCCATTGTGGTGTCATGGATACCAAGGAATTGTAGACTATCATATCGTACATGCACAAATTAATCTCCCCTCAAATAGCTCACAAGTCCATTCGCAACAAAATATTAAATATAGGAAACGGAAGGTAATTTCCACCATCTGGATCATTATGTTGTAGGTGATTAAAAAAATAAAGGTGTTTTCATAAACCTTTGATTTCTTGCCAAATGGCATTCTAATGGTAGTTTACTCCACGTTGAATAAAGGGCCTCTTTCTTTCCCTTTTTTAGTTACAAGAGCAAGTTTCTTTTTTACCAAGATTAGGTGAATTCAACATATGAATGGATCAAATATATTTCGAATAACTAATTTTAATTGCGTTAAATAATGTGGAAATAATAATGAGGTCTAATTAATCAATTTTAAATTTTAAAAGAGTTAATATATAAGGTTTATCTTTATATGATATAAATTGTAATTTGGTAATAATTGAAAAATTATAATGGAAATGTATACTTAAAAGTAGTGGATGGTTAATATAAAAAATTCATAATAATTAAAGATACATTTTCTAGATTGTATACTTAAATTCTTAACAATCTAGAGTGCACAATGTTATTTTTGACATTCTACACTATGCATTGTTAAAAAATATGTAGACTAACTGCTTGAAATTGTTTGGCAATTATGCTCGTATGTTTTCAACATTATGAGGAATATAAAATGTATTTTTATGATTTTAATACACCAAAGAATAATAAACATATATTATTATTTGGAAAACCCTAAAACAATAACAATATCAAAAATAAAGAACCTTAATGATTGGAATAACATGCAAATCAATGTCAATCATGTCTATCTAAACATAAAATTATGTGCTTTAATGAATGTTTAATCTTCTCTAAAATGCTTATGTGTGCTCAATAGATTCCTCTGTAAAATTCCTAGTGTACTTCTTAGTTCATATATTTCCCTTAAATGTCAAATGAACTAAAATGATAGTGTACTTATAGAAAATAAACAATTCAAATTAATATCCTATTTTTACAAAATCCAACATCAAATAATGACAAGAAGTAAAATGTAGGAGAAAACTGGGTGCAATATTGGCATGGTTCTTTGTCAAATTGAAGTGAATGGACAATACTATAGAAAATCCAAAGCATATCGATCAACATTACTAACCTCAATAAGGTAATACAAAGTGTTTCCCTTCCTAGAGAGAGATCAAAATGGGTTTACCATAGGATTGTGGGCTTTAATCTCACTACTAAGAACGAAGAGATAGGAAGTATACACAAATAGGTGAAGAGAACTAATTTGTCTACACTTGGTTGCGGGTAGCAAAGGATCCAATTATAGAGGATCGAGAGGTATGCAACTCGTGGTGCAGGGTATATTCTCATGATGATTGAATAATTCCCGCAAGTATTGGAAGTCCAAATCCACTTTTATATATGTACCTAGCTCTAAATACAAACAAAATATATGATAACAAATTTATTGTTAGCAAAAACTATTGAGGAAAAGAGTCGTTATTAAAGATAATATCATTTCAATCTTTCTAGAGTTGAAATAAAATAACAACTTTGAAGAAATTCCATATTAAATCAATGTAACTTGGCCACTTATATATATCCTCAAACAAATCCATATGTAAACTAACTGTACCTATAGTACTGTTACATTTTATAGTAGGTTCCCAAGATTCTCATCTACTCTGTTAATGTCATCAATGATTTTTGTCCACCATGAGATTGAACAAAAAACTACATTACAATGAAATATTGGGGACTAAGCCAAGATATCTATATCAAGTGGATGCACTAGTTCAATGCAAACACGAGTCAAACAAGTGAAAATGTAGCTGCAAGTCGATTAAAATCAAATAAACATGAATATTACAAAATAATTCATTACAAAATCCTCTAATATACTCTCAATAATAGCTCATAAATGAATATGTGTAAATAGGAGAATAAATGTGTAAATCCTCCATGAATAGTGGAAAAAGAGCCTATAATAGGCATGAAACTCACATACCGGGAGTCCTCGGTCAAATAGTAACTCCCACTAGCTAATAATAGTAGTTAAGTGTAACTCCCTTTGACTAAGTAAACCTAAGCAAGATAACTCCTCAAGTGTAGAAACCTAAGCACGATAACTCCTCAAGTGTAGGAATAAGCCATAGTAAAAAAATACAAGGAAAATAATATTCTACACTAACACGAACCTCAATTTCCTCAAATTGTAACTGGTCCAACGTATCCTTTCAATGCGTACATGCAACACTGTGAGAATCAATGAGACTCTACACTCCTAGCAGTTATGACTCAAAATAAGTAGTGGAAGAGTACTTCTTGTCATACGAAACATTTGTGAGGAAGGGTAGCTAGGTGACTTATCATCCCTAAGAAATGGGAAGGATGGAGATGATTTGAGGCATAAAATGCCTTGATTTTAAGAAGCGTAAAGTTTAGTGGTAAATATTTGTTAATTCTTGAATATTCCAATTTTTGAAATTTGCATTTGGCAAATTTTTTGGGTAGGAATCAGGACTAGGTTGCCTAAAAATTCTTGGTACAAGTTACTTTTAAGGGTCGGTTCGCTTAGAGTTTACACCAATAGCCAACTATTTTAATCAAAATTTCCTTTAGCACGAAAATGAAATTTTCCATATTTTCCTTCATATATATACTAATTATGTATTTACAATGCCGTATTACAATTCTGACTATCAAGTACAAATCAAAAATTCCTTACAATTACTTTAAGCTTTACAGATTTAGATCTAATGCATATTGCAACCTTCCATTAAGGTATTTTTTAATTGTTATTATATTCCATGGTATTTGTTTCAAAAAGGCACAAATCAAAATGCCACAGGCTAGTAGCACTGTATATGATATTGGCTTTTAACATACACAATTCTACCATTCGATGACATACATAATGCTTTCGGTCGGTAGGATACACAATGCTACTAGTCGGTAGCATATATAGTCCTACCAGATGGTGGCATTGTGTACACTATTTTTTCGATAGCACTTTTTACTCTGTCGGATGGTAGCACAATGCTAAGATTCAAACACTTATGTTTCACTTGTCATTTGTAAATTTTTAAATATTCTACTTAAAAAACTAATTTATTTTAAAATTACACTTGGATGCGTAAAATGGACTCTATGAATAATGAAAAAAAATTAGATTAATTTAAAAGAAAAAGTATCATATTAATTTATTTCAACCAATCAAAAAAAATAGGACCCAACTTGCATCCACTACAAACATTAACACAAGTAACAAATTATCATTAAATTTTTCTTCATTTTTTTTTTATCATTTTAGTTTAAATTTTTAAGATCTTTGTCACAATCAGACCTTGTTTGTGATTGTATATAGAAAACCTTACTGATAATTGTATTCCACATGAAATAATTAACCAAAAGTATCCCCTAAAGAAACAATTAACATTTTAGTAGATGAAGATATAATTGATGATGGCATGCCAGTGTTGGAAGATAATACTCACTACAAAATTCCTCCAATAGATAAAATTTATAATGAAAAGATTCAATTAGGATACAATATTCATAGTACTCTTCAAATATACAAATTTGTGTAAAGGAAGAAAACTGCCTGGAAAATTGGAAGGTATTTTAAGGTAGACTGGGCAACAAAATATCCATTCATTCAAATAGATGAGTTCTTATGTATATACAATTGTCAATTTGCCCACATCCACTTGTGTTATTACTCCACCATTAAATTGGACTTGAGCCACTCATTGGCCACCTAAGAGAAAATTCCCTTATATGCGCCTTTGCAATGACAAGTGGTGGTATTTTAGTAATGCCTCCAAATCACATATACCTAGAATGCTCAGGGGGCTTAATTCAAAGCCATATTATATTTGCTAAAATTGCTTATGAGGCATTGCATACCCCTTGTCCTACCCCTTCAGATATCATGTTGCTCCTAGTTCTATCATATACTTTTCAGGGTTGCATTATGGCTCAAACAAATTAGTAGGCATATGTCTTCAATCTTTAAGCACCATATACAACTTCGACTTGGTCAAAAACAATATGATGTTTGTTAAATACATATTATGTTTGTTTAAAACAATATGTATGTAATTTCTTGGCATGGTGAATATTGTACATATTTTTTCCTTCTAAATCTTACTATAAATGTCCCCACCTATATTTTATTAATAATATTTAAATTTATCAAATTTTTTACGACCCTTATAACATGTGTTGAAATTTACTCTTAATAAATCATGTTGTTTTGTTGCACCATAAGGAACATAATATACCACATCAGAGATGTGCTATAAAAAAACGTAGACTACCGACTTCATGAAAATGGATAGTTAGATGACTCTTTCTTTCATAAGCTATATCATGTGGTTGATATAAGACTTGCAGTCTTTAATCCCAATACATATTATTTACAGAATGCCAAATAGATCTTGTTTTCTCTATCATTTTTATAAAAATATATTAAAAATATAAAAACATTCGAATATTTTAAAAATAAAAAATTATGAGCTACATATTATGTTGATCTCTTTGATGAATAATTTATTTAAATAAGGAACTTTGTGGTAATTTCGTTTTACGGATCATAAAAATTACGAAGCACAAGTCTTCGGTCTTTAGGCACCACAAACAACTACGACTTGGTTGGAAAAAATATTATGCTCGTCTAAAATAGTATTATGCTTGTCTAAAATAATATTTATGTAAGTTCTTAAGGCAATGAATATGTTTACATATATTTTGGCTTTTAAATATTTTTATACATGTCCCCACCTATACTTTATTAAAAATATTTAAATTTGTTGACTCTTACAATATGTGTCGAAATTTATTGTTAATATATCATGTTTTTTTCTTGTGAGGTATTTTCTATTTTCATCATGCTTACAATTTTTTTTTATTTCATTGCCATTGAAACACATAATAATGTAATTGTAGTAATCCCCAAAAGTTTAAAAGAATCTTTGGTATTTGTTAGTTGTTAAGTTGCACCTTTTTGTGTATTTTTTAAATTGTCATTAATTGATTTAGATTAGACATTATTCATGTGTTTTGGGATTCTCTTCATGACCTCCTATTTGGTCCCCTTTGTATTCCCCATCTCTTTCGTTCTAAGTTTCTACATGAATGTTATATGGAGTGATAGTGCCACTCCTCATCCCATCTTTTTTGTTTTTCAAATTCAGGGTGCACTCGTCCCAATTATTCTATTTTTTGTTTGTCGATTCGGCATGAATGTTGTCCTAATTTTTGTTTAATATGTCTATAAATACAAAATCGATGTATTTCATTTACATCTAAATAATTATGAATATATCATGTACTGAATATTGTTAGTGTTCAAAAGAATTCTATAAATATCAAGCAATCATTAAATCACTTATCATTCTATTTTAGCATGCAAGCTCATGTTACATCAATAACTAGAAAAAGGAAGGCATAGTAAAATTTCAATTTTTTTGTGAAAATCTATAAAACAACAATACACCTTGAAATTTTAGCCTTAGCTTCCTAGCTTATAAAGGTCAAAGAGAAAATATAATCATGGGTGTGGAAATTCTTCGTGAAACCAACTTATCCCTTAAACCTAGAGAAAACTAGCCAGAGAGGAGAGAAATCAAGAGATACTTTTGTAGATGGGCCCAACTCTAAGATGTAGGCTCATACAGGGGGTTCTTAGGTGCCAAATTTTGTGAGAACTTACACACCAAAGTTTAACATTTTTTTGGTCTTAGGGATCTTAAGAGACCTCACTCGACTAATGTAGCTAGGATGGTTACAAATAAAAATGACACTTCCCATCTTATATAACAACCCACTCAGATGTTTGGACATTCTTTGTTTGGTGCCACAAGGTTCCATTCACAAGATATCACCCTAAACACCCTAACATTGACTCAAACTGATGCTTTTTAGTACGTTCCATTCATCACCACCCCAAGAACATCAATTAGGGAGGAGAAAAATCAAGAGAGAATTTTGTATACAATATTTGATGCCAAGATGTAGGCTTAGACACGAGGTTCATAGGTGCAACAGTTTGTTGGAATTTTCCCGCCAAAGTTTGACATTTTTTGGTTCTTAGGGTTCTCAAGAGACATCACTCGATCGATATAGCCAAGAAGTTATGAGATAGTTGGGCACCAAATTTATGCCTCTGATAGTGTATACCATCCCAAACAAACATGTGAGTACCATCCATTCAGTGCCACAAAATTTTGTTCATGAAATATTGCCAAAGTTACTCAAACTGACGGTTTTTGGCATGTTGCATTCACTTCCTCCTTAAGAAAACTAGGAAGAGTAAAGAGAAAATGAGAGATAATTTTGTAGAAAGACTCAAAAATAAGTTATAGGCTCATACAAGAGGTTATAAGGTACCACAGTTTGTGAGAAATTGCCCATCAAAGTTTGAATTTTTTTTGTCTCTGAGATCTTAAGAGATGTCACATGACCGATGTAGCCACGAGGGTCCATGATAGCTGGGAAGAAAATTGACACCTCTGATAGTATATATTATCCCATCTAGACATGTGGGAGAATCCATTTAGTACCATGGGGTTCCATTCATAAGATATCACCCTTGACACCCTAATAGTGAATCAAAATAACAATTTTGACGTGTTACATTTGCTACCACCACGAGAAAATTGGCTAGAGAGGAGAATAACCAAGAGAGAATACATTTGAGTAAAGGCTTTGGGGACAATTGAGATGTAGAACCTTAGTTGCGAGGCTCCCACGAGCCACAATCTGTAAGATCTTGACCATCATATTTCTAATGACTTACTGGTGCGTTCGAGTAATCTGATGACGTGGTTGGTGGGATCTATAACAATGTAACTGATCAGTCGAGTTTGTGTACTATTCTGTGAACTATTTTCATGAGGCTTGCCGCCCACTAGCTTGTTAAGATAAGGAACTCTAAATTTGGACAGGTTTTTAATTTGGTCATCCGAAATAAAGTAGGTGTCATGGATACGAGGGAATCATATACTATCACCCTAGTACATGCATAAATTAATCTCCCCTCAAACAACTCACCAGTCCATTCGCAACAAATATTAAGTACAGGAAACGCAAGGTAATTGTCCACCTCAACATACAAATCATTACGTTGTAGGTGATTAACAAATAATAATAATTAAGGTGCTTTCGTAAACCTTTGCTTTCTTGTCAAATTGTGTTTTGATGGTAGTTTAATCCAAGTTGCATAAATGGCCTCTTTCTTTCCTTTTTTAATCACCGGAGCAAGTTTCTTTTTTACCAAGATTAGGTGACTTCAACATATGAATGGATCACATCTATTTGGAATAACTACTTTTAATTACATTAAATAATGTGGAAAGAATAATGAGGTTGAATTAATCAATTTTAAATTTAAAAAAGAGTTAATATTTAATGTTTATATTTATATGATATAAATTGTAATTTGGTAAGAGTTGAAAAATTATAATGGAAATGTATACTTAAAAGTAATGGATGGTTAATGTAAAAAATTCACTAAGATTAAATATGCCTTTTCTAGATTGTATACTTAAATTCTTAACAATCTAGAGCGCATAGTGTTGTTCTTGAAAATCTACACTATGCATTGTTAATAAATATGTAGATTGCATGCTTGAAGTAGTTTGGCAATTACAATCGTATGGTTTTGACATTGTGAGGAATATAAAATATGTTTTCAGGATTTCAATACACCAAAGAATAAAAAATATATATTATTATTTGGAAAACCCTCAGACAATAATAATATCAAAAATAGAGAACCTTAATGATTGG
Organism: Taxus chinensis; assembly: GCA_019776745.2. Lineage (NCBI taxonomy): Eukaryota > Viridiplantae > Streptophyta > Pinopsida > Cupressales > Taxaceae > Taxus > Taxus chinensis. Next base: position 42,442,276 of record CM034150.1, read on the forward strand.
AATAACATGCAAATCAATGTCAATCATGTCTATCTAAACATAAAATTATATTCTTCAATGAATGTTTAATCTTCTCTAAAATGATTTTGTGTGCTCAATAGATTCCTCTATAAAATGCCTAGTGTACTTATTAGTTCATAGATTTCCCTCAAATGTCAAATGAACTACAATGATTGTGTACTTATAAAAAAATCAATTCAAATTAAGATCCTATTTGTATGCAAGCCAACATGACGAGAAATAAAATGTAGGGAAAAAATTAGTGCAATATTGGCATGGTTCTTCATCAAATTGAAAAGAAATGGAAGATACCATAGAAATTCCAGAGCATATCGATCAACATTACCAACCTAAACAAGGTAATACAAAGTATTTCTCTTCATAGAGAGACGCCAATAATAGGCTTACCACATGCTATTGGGCTCTAATCTCCCTAGTGAGGAGGAAGAGATAGAATATTAGACACAAACAAGTGAAGAGAGCTAATTACAGTAATGAATTCATCTACACTTGGTTGCAGGTAGCAGAGGGTCGAATTACAGAGGATCAAGAGGTATGCAACTCGTGGTACAAGGTATAATGTCATGATGATTTAGTAAATCATGCAAGCATTGGAAGTCCAATGCCCCTTTTTTATATGTACCTAGTTCTAAATACAAACAAAATATATGATAACAAGTTTATTGTTAGCAAAAACTATTGAGTAATGGAGTTGTTATTAAAGATAATAACATTTATAGCTTTCTAGAGTTGAAATAAAATAACAACTTTGAAGAAATTCCATATAAAATCAATGTAAGTAGGCCACTTAGATATATCCTCAAACAAATCCATTAGTTTATTGACAAGTACCTTGAGAAAGGGTTGGAAAAGATAATGAATCTATGATTTGGTATATCTGACATGGGATAAAGCTTAAAAGAGATGTTTGAAATTTCTATGTGAAGCACAAGTAGCACATTTAGGGGGAGCACCTTAAATTACTGGTGTTTTCCAATATCAGGTGATGTATCAATGTGGATGCCTCCCTTATGGTCAAACTTGTAAACTGACTATACTTATATTGTTGTTACATTTTATAGTAGGTGCCCAAGATTCTCATCTACTCTGCTAATGTCATCAATGATTTTTTTCCACCATGAGATTAAACACAAAACTACTTTACACTAAACTATTAGGGACTAAGCCAAGATCTCTAGATCAAGTGGATGGACCAATTCAATGCAAAAATGAGTCAAACAAGTGAAAATGTCACTGCAAGTTAATGAAAATCAAATAAACATGAATATTGCAAAAGAAATAATCACAAGATCCTTCAATATACTCTCAATAATAGCTCATAAATGAAGATGTGTAAATAGGAGAGTAAATGTGTAACTCCTCCATGAATAGTGGAAAAAGATCCTATAATAAGCATGCAACTCACATACTCAGAATAAACGGTCAAATACTAAATCCTACTAGCTAATAATAGTGGTTAAGTGTAACTCTCTTTGACTAATTACACCTAAGTAAGATAACTTCTCAAGTGTAGGAATAATCCAGAATAAAAAAATACAAGGACAATAATATTCTACACTAACACTGACCTCACTTCCCTCAAATTGTAACTAGTCCAACATATCCTTTCAATACCTACAAACAACATTGTGAGAATCAATGAGGCTCTACCCTCCTAGCATTTATGACTCAAAATAAGTAGTGGAAGACGACTTCCTACCATACGAAACATTTTTTAGGAAGGGTAACTAGGTGAATTATCATTCCTATGCAGTGGGAAGGATGGAGACAATTTGAGGCATAAAATTCCTTGATTTTAAGAAGCGTAAATTTTAGTGGCAAATATTTGTTAATTCATGAATATTCCAGTTTTTGAAATTTACATTTGGCAACTTTTTAGGGTACGAATTAGGAAAATGTTGCCTAAATTTTCTTGGTACAAGTTACTTTTAAGGGTCAGTTTGCTTAGATTTTACACCAATAGCCAATTGTTTTAAGTAAAATTGTCTTTTGCGTGAAATTTAAATTTTCCATATTTGCGTTTAGATATATACTAATTACATATTTAAATTCCGTATTCAAATTTTGGCTATCAAGTACAAATCAAATATTCCTCATAATTTCATTCAGCTTTAAATATTGAGACCGACTACATATTGCAACCATGTATTAAGGTATTTTTTAATACCTACTATATTCTATTACATTTTTTTCAAAAAGGTGCAAATCAAAGTGGCACAAGCTGCTAGCATTGTATATGCTATCGGCCTTTAGCATACATAATGTTACCACTCAATAGCATACACAATTCTACTGGTCATTGGGATACAAAATGCTACTAGTCGGTAGCATATACAATCCTACTAGATGGTGGCACTATGTATGCTATTAGCCGGTAGCACTTTTTACTCTATCGAATGTTAGCATAGTGTTAAGATTCAAACACTTATGTTTCACCTATCGTTTGCAATTTTTTAAATATTCTACTTAAAAATCAATTTATTTTAAAATTAGACTCAGATACGTACAATGGACTCTGTGAATAATGAAAACAAGGTAGATCAATTCAAAATAAAAATTAACATATTAAATTATTTCAACCAACCAAAAAAATTAGGACCCAACTTGCATCCACTACAAACATTAACACATGTAACATATTATCATTAAATTTTTCTTTATTTTTATTAGTTTAGTGAAAAATTTTAAGATCTTTGTCACAATCAAACCTTTCTCGTGTATGAATACAGAAACCCCTACTAATAATTGTATTCCACATGAAACAATTAACCAAAACATATCCCCTAAAGAGATAATTAATATTTTACTAGATGAAGATATAATTGATGATGGCATGCCAGAGCTAGAAGATAATCCTCACTATCAAATGCCTCCAATAGATAAAATTTCTAATGAAAATATTCAATTAGGATACGATATTCATATTCTCTTCAAATAAATAAATCTGTGTAAAGGAAGAAAAATACCTAGACAATTAGAAGGTCTTTTAAGGTAGACTCGAAAACAAAATATCCCTTCATTTGAATAGATCAGTTCTTATGTATATAAAGTATGCAAGTTTCCTACAACCACTTGTGTTATTGCTCCACAATTAAATTGGACTTTACCCACTCATTGGCCACCTAAGAGAAAATTCCCTTCTATGTTCCTTTACAATGACAAGTGGTGGTACTGTAGTAACGCCTCCAAAACACAAATACCTACAATGCTCAGGGGGCTTAATTCAAAGCCATATTACATTGGCTAAAAGTACTTATGAGGCATTCCATACCCTTACTTGTACCCCTTCGGATATCATGTCACTCCTAGTTCTACAATATACTTTTCAAGGTTGCATTATGGCTTAAACAAATTAGGAGGCATATGTCTTCAACCTTTAAGCACCATATACAACCTCAAATTGGTTAAAATAAATATGATGCTTGTTAAATACATATTATGTTTCTCTAAAACAATATTTATGTAATTTATTGGCTTGGTGAATAGTATACATATTTTCTCCTTCTGAATCTTATTATACATGTCCCCACATATATTTTATTAATAAGATGTAAATTTATCAAATTTTTCGTGACCTGTATAATGTGTCGAAATTTACTCTTAATATATCATGTTGTTTTGTTGCACCATAAGGAACATAATATAACACATTAGAGACACACTGTGAAAAAACATAGACTACCGACTTCATGAAAATGGATAGTTAGATGACTCTTTCTTTCGTAAGCTATATCATGTAGTTGATCTAAGACTTGCAGTCTTTAATCCCATTAAATATTATCTACATAATGCCAAATATATCCCACTTTCTCTATTTTTTTTATACAAATATATTAAAAATATAAAAACATTCAAATATTTTATAAATACAAAAATTATGAGCTACATATTATGTTGATCTCTTTCATGAATAATTTAATTAAATAAGGAATTTTGTGGTATTTTTGTTTTATGGCTCATAAAAATTAGCAAGCACATGTCTTCAGTCTTTAGGCACCAAAAACAACCACGACTTGGTTGGAAAAAATATTATGCTTGCTAAATACATATTATGTTTGTCTAAAATAATATTTATGTAAGTCCTTAAGGCAGTGAATATGTTTACATATTTTTTTTCTTTTAAATCTATTTATACATGTCCCCACTTATATTTTATTAATAATATTTACATTTATCAATTTTTTGTGACTATTACAATATGTGTCGAAATTTACTCTTAATTTATCATGTTTTTTCTTGTGAGGTATTTTCTATTTTCATTGCGCTTATAATTTTTTTATTGTATTGCTATTAAAACAAATAATAATGTAATTGTAGTAATCCCAAAAAGTTTAAAAGAATCTTTGGTATTTGTTAGTTGTTAAATTGCACCTTTTTGTGTACTTTTTTAGTTGTCATCAATCGATTTGAATTAGACATTATTCTTGTGTTTTTCGATTATCTTCATGACCTCCTCTTTAGTCCCCTTTGTATTCCCCATCTCTTTCATTCTAATTTTCTACATGAATGTCATATGGAATGATAATGCCACTCCTCATCCCATCCTTTTTTATTTTTCAAAGTCAGGGTGCGCTCATCCCCATTATTCTATTTTTGTATGTTGATTTGGCATGAATGTTGTCCTAATTTTTGTTTAATATGTCTATAAATACAAAATCGATGTAGTTCATTTACATCTAAATTATTATGAATATATAATGTATTGCATATTGTTATCGTTAAAAATAATTCTATAAATATCAAGCAATCATTAAATCACTTATCATTTTATTTTGGCATGCAAGCTCATGTTACATCAATAACTAGAAAAAGGAAGGCAAGGTAAAATGTCATTTTTTCTGAAAATCTACAAAACAACATTACACCTTGCAATTTTAGCCTTAGCTTCCTAACTTATAGAGGTCAAAGTGAAAATATAATCATGGGTGTGGAAATTCTTCATGAAACCAACTTGTCCCTTCAACCTGGAGAAAACTAGTTAGAGAGGAGAGAAACCAAGAGATACTTTTGTAGATATGCCCAACTCTAATATGTAGGCTCATATAGGAGGTTCTTAGGTGCCAAACTTTGTGAGAAATCACACACCAAAGTTTAACAATTTCTTGGTCTTAGGGTTCTTAAGAGAAGTCATTCGAATAATGTAGCCAAGATGGTTGCAAATAAAAATGACACTTACCATCTTATATAACAACCCACTCAGATGTTTGGGCATTGTTTGTTTGGTTTCATGAGGTTCCATTCACAAGATATCATCCCAGACACCTTAACACTGAATCAAACTGATGCATTTTGGTACGTTTCATTTTTTACCACCCCAATAACATCAATTAGGGAGGAGAAAAATCAAGAGAGAATTTTGTAGACAATATTTGATGCCAACATGTAGGCTCAAACATGAGGTTTGTAGGTGCCACGGTTTGTGGAATTTTTCCCACCAAATTTTGACATTTTTTGATCTTAGGGATCTTAAGAGACATCATGGTGTATGCACAAAGATGGGGGCCAAAAAGCGGACACAAATCCATTTTTTGGCCATTTTCGCCATAATGCGCTCGCGTTATGGCTCGGTCGCACTATAACATGAAAAGAGAAAAACTAGGTCATGTTATAATGACATCGCGTTACAGCTCGGGTTTACCAAGCCAAAACACGTTCACGTTATAACGTGCTAACGTTATAATGTGCTCGGGTTATGATTTTTTATGTGTTTTTCCACGTTATTCCTCCCAAATGGACATATTTTGCATTGGAAACAAGAACGCTAGTGCATTATAACACGCTCGTGTTTCATCTTGTTGGGGTTTGGAATACCCAATCCAAAGGCTTGGATTTCCAAACCAGAGGTTTGGACTGTGTATTGCGTGATTAAAACCGTGCTTAATATAAAAACATCAAAATTTCACGTGTGCACCCCGATATCTCATGCATTAAAACATAATATTCAAAAATTAATTATACTACGATGTCAAACTTGTTTGTACCTTGATGACGATATAATTCTTTCTAAAATCTGATTAGTTTAAGGCTTTCATCCATAATTTCTTTTACTAGTGCCTTGTTTTCTTGCAAAAACCTATGCATACGTTTTGGTGCACAAATTATGATTTTTTCATCCAAATAAAAAAAATTATGGTTTTTTATAAACTCCATTCTAGACGCACTCAAAACAAAAAATAAAAAATGACTTTTTTTCTTGAAGTTATGGGGGTGCACACACAAATATTTCATTTTCGGGATATGTGCACTTTGAAAATTAATAAAAAATTATATATTCATCCAAAAATTATGAAAATTTAGTGGGACCTCATACATGGTCTTAGATAACTTTCTACCAAATTTATTTTAAAAAAACATTATACAACTCAAAAAATGGGGGGGCGCACACAAAATAGGTTCTTATCTTTTTTTACACAAAAATAAACATACTTTGTGTGCACACAACATTCGAGCTTCTTAATCTAAACCATTTTTTAAAAAATAGTAGTTTAGAAACTAGATTCCAAGATCTATGGTACTTATTCTTATCACTTTGTCAAATTTTGAGCATAGACATGCCGAATTATTCGATGAAGTTCAAGTTTCTCTTATTTCAGGAAAAAGGTGTCCCTTTTTTACCCCCTTTGGCCCCCCATCTTTGTGCACTTACCCATCACTCAATCAATATAGCCTAGAAGGTATGAGATATTTGATCAAAAAAATGATGCCTATGATATTTTATAGAATCCAACACAAACATGTGAGCACCATCCATTTAGTTCTACAACATTTTGTTTACAAAATATCACCACAATTACCCAAACACTTACTTAAACACACACTTTTTGGTGTGTTGCATTCACTGCCTCCTTAATAAAACTAGGAAGAGTAGAGAGAAAATGAGAGAGAATTTTGTAGATAGACACAAAATTTAGTTATATGCTCAAATAAGAGGTTATTAGGTGCTACAGTTTGTGAGAAATTGCCTATCAAAGTTTGACTTTTTTGTGTCAGGATCTTAAGAGATGACACATGACCAATGTAGCCAGGAAGGTCCAAGAAAATATGGGAAGAAAAATGACACCTACGATAGCATATATTATCCCACCTAGACATGTGGGAGTATCCATTTAGTACCACGAGGTTCCATTCGTAATATATCACTCTTCACACCCTAACACTGAATCAAAATAACAGTTTTAACGCGTTGCATTTGCCACCACCATGAGAAAACTGGCTATAGAGGAGAATAAACAAGAGAGAATTTTGTATAAATGCCTAAAATTGAGATGTAGGATTAGACGAGAGGCTCTTAGGAGCAACAGTTTACAAGAACTTGACCATCAAAGTTCTAATGTTTTTTTGTTCTCAAGGCTCTTAAGGGACATCACCCGACCAAAATAACAGGGAAGATGTGAGATAGGTGTGTAATAAAATGACACCTTCCATAGTATATACCAATGCACCTAGATGTGTGCAAGTTGTTCATTTTGTTCCATAAGGTTTTGTTCACAGGATATCACCCAAGACGCCTTAATACTGAATCAAACTAATACATTTTGGCATATTGTGATCATTGCCACCCCAAGAAACTGTCAAGGGAAAGAAATTGAGAATGTATTTTGTAGACGGGATTGATGATGATTTGTATGTGTATACGAGAATATTTTCTTTTCCACATGCTCTCTTGGTCCTCTAAGCATCATATTTTTTAGGTCTTCTAGATCCATGGGAGTAACATCACTATCACCCACACATGGATACTCAGTAACCAAGGTTGAAATAGGCTCCATACCTAAGTATTTGAACTTCATGTTTCTAAAAATCAACAAGATGAGTAAAAATAGAGCTACCAATAACTTTTTGCACTAAAATAAGAGAATTTCTATTTTTAGTAGGGGGGGCCGGAATCTGTTATTTTGGGAAAATTTGGAAAATTTGCACAATCCTTGTTATCTAAAGCTCTTAATCCACTTAGGTTATTTCCACTTATGAGGATTAGCTATTTTTAGACATCTATTTTTTCCCAACCTGTTATTTTTAGAAATTTTCCCAACTGACCCTATTTCAATGTTTCTTACCATTCCACGATGTTCTGAATGTTGAAAATTTACTAATTTGGGAAACTTGGTATTTTAGAATATCACTATTTAGAGCATATGTTATTTTTATTTCTTTCATGATTCTTGCATCATTTCTAGAATCCAAATGATTCTTTCCAGCATGTGGTGCATGTAGTCTCTCCACATTTTCCTAGGGCATAATTATTGCATGGTTTTATTTGATCCTTTCAAATTTGGTTGCAGAACAACTAATGCATGATTCATATGGAGTTCATATTTGCTGAAAATTAGCTTTTAACCGAGTTGCATGTAAACATTCATGTGATTGTTGTTATGATGCAATTGGAAATCTAACTATATGATTTAATGTCACCGCATTGGTTGTGTTCTTCTTTATAACAGTTTAGATGTTAAATTAAAAATTTCAATCCAATATTATTACTCTCAGGAAAAATAAAAATTATGACATCATTAAAATTCACATAAGCTTCACAAATACCTCTTACAATTGATGGTTTTAAGTAATTTTTTGTTGCAATGTCAGATTGTAGACTGTCTTCGCCTAAATGTGGTTCATATTATTCAAATTCTTCATACTTCTTGGGTATGAATGGATATGATTCAAAATCAATTAAGTGCACATCAAATGAATTGCACTCCAAGTGACACTTCCATTCTAAAAATAGAATTCTAAAATTACAATTATAAAAAATAGATTTTACACATTTTACAAAAAAATCCTAAACACCAAAAACACAAAAAATTAATATTTTTCAGTAACTAATCAATGCCCATATTGGAATCATACTCAAAATTCCTCCTTTTACACAAAGAGAAGAAATTCCTATCACCTCGTTGATTCTTTCATGAACTTTCTGCAACAAACCCTTCGTGAAAATGTGAGCAAGTTGATATTCATTTCTCACACACTCAATGAAATACTAATTACCAATGAACAAATATCTAATAAAATGGTGGTTGAGCTCTATATGTTTGGTTCTAGCATGGAAAACTGGATTCTTGGACAATTATATTACTCCATTATTATTAAAATAAGTGTGGGCTCATGTTGAGCCTCTCTAAATCAACCAAGAGTATTCTCAACCCCATACATTGTGTGAAATAATATGTAAAATCTGCATATTTAGCTTTAATAGAGGATAAAGCAATTGTAGATTGCTTTTTTGATGACCAAGAAACCAGCCCACTTCCCAGTGTGAAGCAATAACCTAAAGTAGACTTCATATCATCAAGAGAACCTCCCAAATATAAATTGTTGTATACAATTAGACATAATTAACTTTTTGGTTTGAAATAAATACCATGATTAAAAGTACCTCTTATATATATATGAAAACAATCCACTTACATTAGGGCAATCCTGGCTTGATTACATTGGGGGTACTCTAGATCCTAATCATACAGACATATCTTTTATCATGCCTTTTGGTAGTGTCTTTATTTGCAATAATTCCTTTTTTAGCTATACACAAAATCTCACTCATTGGTATGCACATAGTTGCACACTCCATCCATTTACTAATGAGGAATATGTCATGGGTATGTAAAATTGCACCTCAATGGCTCATTGCGGGATCAACCAGACACTATTACTTATCAAATAACCAATGTTTATCCATTCGAATATGACCCTGAAAGCGACAACCTTCTAGATGACATTACATGATTACATTCCTCATCTCACACACTTGGGGGGTATAACATTCACACATATCCCCCCCCCCCCGCCACCTTATCATCAACACACCTCTCATCTTTGCATTATCGTACATTGAATCTCATCACATAGGCATATTCATCTACATTGTAGTGTCGTCATTACCTGATGAAACACTCTTATGCTTCATTTCACACTTGACTGTTGAGGGCATACTACACATGAACCCCACACATTGCACGATAGGTATTACACATTGCGTCTTTTCAAACATTCTATGGTACATCTTGCATCTTTCATACTACATTTGGTGTTTACTCTACATCATTCGAATTTTGACCTTGTCGCATCTACATATATACACACCATACTAGTATTCATCATACATGTCTCACACTCCTATTGTATATGAGTCTAGTGTTACATACTATTCATCCTACATAGAGCGCATCTTCACACTATTAGACTATCTACACATCTCGCATTGCATTCTATACATCGCATATCACACACTTTACACATCACTACCCTATGATGCACTCTAGTTCCTTGGTCCATACTCGAATGCCGAGGGTTTATGAATCAAATGGACCTTATCATGTTCACACAATTCTCATCCATCTTTCTATCATGTGACATTCCTAGGTTAGTGGCATACATTGTATGTTAAATGGTCACCTATCCCATCATTTTGTAGTGGTATACGCTTTAGGCTACATCACCACTCCCTCTATTCATCTTGTAGTGATATACGCTTTAAGCTACATCATCACTCCTTTGATCATCTTGTCGTGATATACGCTTCGACTATAGGGTTACACACACACGCACACACATAATTTCTAGGTCTCATATCATCAACACACATACACACTCATCACAACATGCTACAAACAATACACCCTTCACCTATTTCCCGATGACGCACTCTCATTTACAATTCATTCTTGACTTCTGAGGGGGAAAACCAAATAAACCTCATTGCATACAACTTCATTTTCTTTGGGGCACACAGCTCCTATCATCCATTTTGCATTCCATTGCATCCATCCACAACATGTTTCATATCTTGGTTGCTATTACTCTTACTTGCATTTTCTTTTACATGTTCACTTATTACACATGCTAGATATGTCTCTTGTATGTCATTATCTTTACCATACAAACATGTGCGTTCACGTCCTTCTCTACTTATGATCACAGATACAAGTATTTTACACGCAACATGGATGCTTGGCTACTACGAATCCCACATTGGTTACTGGGGGAATCCACATTCGTACACTACAGATGCTATTGGTTCATTTTGTACTTAGCACTTTACATTACTTGGCTATACACGCTCTTGACATATGGGTTATCTTTCTAACTTGCTAACGGGTGCTTCATGTGTAACATTTGTTTTGCAAGATTACTCGCTTCCATGGCTATCTATCTATTTGTTTATTATTGCTTATCTTTGTTTGTTATTGTATGCAGGCCCTACCCTTTGTTTGGTGTGCACACTTGTTTGTTATATGTAGCCATTATGGCCTTGAGTGTCTTGTGACATCCTGAGTGGTGTCCCATGTTTGCAACCCACTGTTAGTGGTCTATGATTGTCTTCTTGGGTGTTTACATTATCATTTTCCTTACTAATTTGGGTGTTTACATCATCATTTCCCTACACTACTTCGGCCAGTGGTGTCAGATCGCCCAAAAAACTAGGCAGTACAAAGATCTCTTCATATTCTCAAGGAAGCAGTTATAGGTTGGAGAATAACACAACTTTCTACCTATACTTCTTTGGCCACAATGGCGTGAGATCACCCAAAAAACTCACACTTCACCAACAGTTACAGGATATCTTTTTTTTACACCATTTTTATACTTCCATTTATAGTCTTTTTACTATATACATGTGTATTTGACTACTTGATCACCTTCTCCTTTACAGGTATGTCCGTATGGGAAGCAAGCAGTCAATAACAATAATGGAAACACCAACATTTTGTGGCAACACATACCTCATACTAACGTGCAGGTTCATCACACACATCGACAACTACACACACGTTTCTACCCTAGGTTCACTCTCATCACTTCTTACACTTTTGCATCCTTAGTCTACATGCTCCATCTTCTTTTTTGTCACTCCACGCTTTATGTAGTCCATCGACACACTTTCTACATCACTCTACATGGACATTAGGTACGCATCTCTATCTACTTTATGTTACCGAGCCTTCCAATCACCAACATAAAACAAAATCACGCACTTTGGATATTATTTAGTCTCGGTCTCATATTATTATTCATATGGTTTTTGAGTGAAGTATTGATTAACCCATGTCCTTTGGCCATTTTACTTTGGTTTCTATCATCACTTCCGACCTTCCGCATGTACTTTCCCAGGTTGTTTTATCACTCTACATTGTTCCTATCCCTGAGTAGGGCACCCCAAGCGCCATGGTCCCATTTGGGGCGCCCTGATCCTCTTTACGCTTTACTCTTACCTTTTAGGCACTTTCTAGCCATTTGAGCTTTCCATATTTTTAGTGTTCGACCTTTTTGGGGTTAATTAGGAAATTAGAACAAGAGAACCATATAAATATAAAGTTATGAGACCATAATGAGGGACCAAGCACTAAGCACTACTATCATCCACCTAAGGTTACATCCATCCAATGCATCTAGAGCTCCATTTGCATCCATCTAGCTCCATCACAAGGGACAATACTGGTTCATTTACATCACACTTCATAGGAGGGGAGTTTATTCTATTCCATCCACCATCTATATACATTTCTACATCTAGTTATTGCTCACTACTTCACAAAGTGTGACTGGCACAAGAGCACCTAAAGCACAATTTTCACACACACACACACACACACACACACACACACACACACACACTACATTTGGGTCTGAAATGTAATGTATCGCTCAGTTAGTAAGTCCACCATTGTGGTCACTGAGGACAATCTGACCCCTTCATATCCATCTTTATTTTTTAGGGTTTTGATGCTTGGCTTGGGGTTTTCCAGGTCTCTTCTTCATCTCTGATTATCAGCAACATCTAGCGCAGTTCAACGACATACACATGATAGGAAGCGAAGGCTTCGCATCACTTAGCGACCCTGCAAAGTTTGTTTCTAGACCTCCTACATAAACCAGGGCACCCAGATCTCATACTAGGGCACCCAAGCGCCCCCATCCTTTTCCAGGAGCCTCAGTCTGCTTAGACAACTCATATATGAAATTTTCAGAGCTCCTGTGTGGTTGTTTCTACATTTTGTTTATCCAGTCTTCACTGCGACACAATCCTGAACAGTTGTCGACTCAGCTAAGCTCTTCCTAATGCTCTTTGCTGATTAAGAATTTACATTTCTATTTACTTATTTGCTTGGGTCACTTTCCTTATGTAGTTATTTGTTATTTACTGCTTTGCATAACATTAAATTAAAATAAATTAGGCACCCTTTTTCCATTTTAGTTTAATCATCCACATGTCCCTATCTCTAACGTATCATGTAGCACATGTAAGCAAATTCCCCTAACTTTTTTGTGTGCTCTATCCACAAAACACAAGCGTGAACATTGTAAAAAGTAACAATTGACATTACAAGTATTAATCAATAGGGGCTTGCTTCTTGAGATATTTGCAAAGTATGTTGCCTCAACAACATGTGCACCACACCCCCTTTCTCCTTGAAATGATTGACAAAAATGGCACACAATTCATATGTATCTTCTTGACAATAAGAAGAGTTCCGCATACATTCCCTGCCAACATTTTCTCCGCCCTTGGAAGACTCCTCCCCTAATCCCCTTCTTCACTGCCCCTCTTCTCCTATAATGTTTCACTCCTTCAAATTCAATTTCTTCAATGCATCCTTATTAGTATCTCCATTGTGTCACTTACATGTAACTACTAGTTTTATCCTATTAGAGCATGAACAAACCTAGTGACTTAGATTAGTATTGACCATGGAGATGGGGTTCCATAATAGACTAGAAATCGCACTACTCACATGAGCAATGCGATGTAAATGTCGAAAGGGATGCAATGGAAGAAAGAAATGTGGAAAAGGGAAGTAAGCCGAAAAGCATAATTGTGTTTGTTAAGGTATTTGATTTGTCAATTATATGGAGGAAGAGAGAGCGGAATAGAAGTCAAAATTAGTATGGAGGGTGGCAGTGTAATGTGTGGGAATGTTAGAGAGTAACTATTTATGATGATTTTTTAAAGGAAAGTACTGTAAATCCGAGTGAAGAGAATGGGAAAAAATTTAGAAAATGCAGTTGAGTTGACATGAAGAATAGTTTTATGCAAAGAATCAAAAACAGTGGGGAACAAGAGCAACAAATGTCCATTATGGACACCAAGCAAAACATCTATACAATGGGGATGTGAAGGAGGATCGAAAGCGGGAGATGAGGGAGAGTCCGTATGGTATGCTCTTTTCTAGATCTAAAGGTGTTCGCTCGTACTAGGTAGAGGAGTTCGGGGAACTATTGTGAAACTCTAGTTTACTACAACCACATGACAAATTTGCAAATATTTTAAAGTGGTGAGGACCAATTGCGTAGTCATTAAGGAAATGTATTGTGGACATATCTGAAAAATAAAGAGTGGTTGATAAAAAATGTTGAGGTGAATAGTTGTTTGCAATTTCAATCCTTTTGTTTTATGGGTAGTTAGAAAACATATATGTAAGAGTAATTTGCATGTGTGTCTCAAGGGACAATTTAGAGACAAAGAGATGTTGACCATACATAGTGTGCGAGGGTTACAATTTCATACACATTTGACATTACAGTTTCTCTCTAGCTATAAGGGTAATGATTAAGAGTTCCCTCATCAATAGTCCTCATGGTTTCATCTATCAATAGGCATCAGAGTCAAGGATTGCAATTGGAAGGTGTTCAATCTATTAGATAAGAGAAAGACACGAATGAAAAGTTAGAAATAAGGTGGTAATTAAATACCTACATGTCCCACACCTATTCCATGGTTGAAATTGTTCTTACCAAAACAATATTTGTTATTTGTACTTCACATTAACTGTCAACATCTCACTTGCATCATTCACGTGAGTGCAAGTTGGGCTTAAAGAGTTAAAGTAGAAAATGTGAGAAATCTAATTGGTTACTCATTCAAAACCCAACCACAATGCTTTCTCGTTGAGTTGGTCCCCCCTTTCAATTGTAAGGTTGAATAAATGCAGGAAAGCAAGAAATGTGCAAACTACTATCTATGATTAAAATTTATGATTATTGTCTACGAAGTTGATGGGTGAATGTGAAAACATGGTATTGGGTGGTCATGAGCTTCCTCCCTAATGTAACCATGTAGTTAATGGAGCTGATTAGAAAACAAATTTTCATGGCCGATGTTTCCAGAATAGGTGATATCATCTCAAGCCATCGATTGTCCTAATAGTACACTTTAGAGATGGAGATACATGGTGTGGACTCTTCATCCCAAGTCAATGTCATTGCAATTGTTGAATTTGATGACCAAAAAATATAGGTCAAGATCATGTGGTTTTGTGTCGTCTTTTTAGACCATTATCTTATGCCATTTTACATGCTCTCCTAGGATAATAGGTATCATTTGCAAGAGGTTTCCTTGTCAATTTGTACCCTAAGACTTTATAATTTTATGCAAATACATGTCTTGGTCATTATTAATGAATATTACATTACATTGGCGCAATGAAACATACAAACAAGAACTACAGTACATAACGTAAATGTTTCGAATTTATGTAAGGTTTTTCCCATGCAAAGGCATGAACAACTACCTTGAAATCAGTAGCAGACCTCACAACAAATTTTATAAAAGGCAAAGCATTGTTTTTCATCACTTCATCTTCTAACCATGCCCTGTTAGTTTCTATGGTTTACACCACAACATCAACATTTTCCTTCTTAATATCATTTGCAAGTAGCAAAACTTTGGCAAATAGTTGATGATCTTTTTTATTGTTGAAAAAAGACCTATTTTCTGAGAGAAAAAGACTATTTCACTCTTTCCATTCAATAAATCTAACCCTTAGACAAAGTGAATACATACATTTGAACCATAAAACAAGCAATATTTGCATTATCTTCCTCATCTCAGCAAATACGCTTGTCAATAGAAATTGTTGCACAAGTAAAAATGGAAAATATTGTCTCTACTATAAGGAATAGTAACGTGGATATGCAATAAAAAAATTCGTTAGAAAGAGGCATAGAAAAATTTATGCTTTGGCTCAAGCCATTTGGCAGTCGAGAATTTGAGGCCTGATCTTCAACATATTAGAATTACAAATATCCTAAATTGTAATGACCGTGATTTTACTTTTTGGTTGGAAAAGACCACAAAAAGTTATGATCTGCCTAAATTCATTCAGCAGTGCAAAATTCATGATTTTTATTCTTAAGAAGCCCAAGCATTGTGTTGAGATACTGAAGTTGAGTGATAACATAGTACTCTTATTATTATACTTTGGGCAAATATATAGCTAATTTATGTACAACAGTATTTGTACATAGCCACCACCTTATTATTTTGCACGAATACCGCAAATTAATCCTTACCTTATTTTGAAGCACATAATTTCAAGCATCTCATAATTGTATCAATAAGCATTTGAAGACACCAAAGCAAGGCCTTGTATTTGAATAAGCATCTATAAAACAATTTAACGAAACATGAAAGATGAAAAACATATTTTTGTTTGCACTTAGAATACGATTGGTCAAAAAAACCAACAAAAACTTGTTGCACTCATCTTCAACGAAGATGTTTAAATCTAAATAATTATAAGTATTTGTTTTATGAGATATGTTTTTATATGTCATGGTTATCTAAAATGCTTCTCAATAAACAATAAAGAGGAAAAAGAGGGAGGCAAACGTGGATATATATGAATGAATGAATATATGATTTTGATATTGAATTACCCAGTAACTATGAAAACAAATCAAAATGGTGTTGAAAGCATTGTTTTTATTTTACTTTGCAATTTGCATATGAAAGGAGGTTTTAGTAACAAAGATAAAAAAAGATGTAAAGAAATGAAAATGACATTACAATGAACAAATGAATGGAATATATGCACGTACATTATTTCTTTAATATATAGAATATGTTAATGTAAATCGTGAAATCAAATTAAAAAGCATAGATTTAACACTATATATGCATATATAGTAATATTTTCCCATGTATATAATGTCTAATGTAAATCATGAAATGAAACACAAACCCATATTTTCTTTTTAAAGACTCAAATGCAATAAATTATGTCATTTGAGATCGTGAAATCAAATGAAGCCATTATATATGCATCAAAATTTCTATGTCAATTAATGGTAAATCATGTACATATTTTCTTTTCTTCTCAATGTAAACATAACCTTTAAAAAAGGCAATTGACAATGTAAACTCTTTGAGCGCTTTGACAATGTGTCTTTTAATCCAAATCTGATAACTGCACCAAAACATAAAATATACAATAGTATTCTCAATATCAACATTTTGCATACCATGAACTAAATGGGACTGTAACATTAAACAACTGACGTATCAACATCTAATGTAAGCAACAACTTTCTCACTTATACGAAATGTTACTCTATAGCTCCCAAGTTATCACATTCAATACATTTGGTTTTTTTAACATGTACGATTACATATTGCATAATGATTCCAATATTGTTGCATACATTGTAAACTTATACGTCAATAACATCAAGTTGCAATTGCCAAATACGTCATGGTATACAAAATATTGATATTGACAACAACATATTCTTCTCTTTGTTATGCTTTGCATGTATTTTCATATATCTGTCAGAGGATCTTCATTAATAAAAAAACATATCAATATTGATTCCAATTATGGGTATTCACTATTCTTCATGTAGATAGTTGCAACCAATGAAGCAACCAGGAAACAAAACATATTTGGCATGCCCCTTAAAGCCACTAAAAGGAAATTTTCGAAAATTAATACTAAATACCAAAAACAATATTTGTGTTACCTTCTTCAGAACCCTGTATGGAGGAAGCCGCATAGACACTCCATATCAAAACAATCACCACAACATCAACCAATGAAACACAAAATTGTCCCCACAAAATTATAGATCTGTCTGTGAGATCACCTGCATCTACACACATAAACCCTACTTATTACCAAATTCCAATCAAACACGAAAAACAAAACCCTGCTGCCCTAGATCACTTGCATATGCACAACGCTACATGTGGGAAGCTAGGTGTACACCTCATACCTTTAAAAATAAAATTTAATAATATATACTCACTTTTTATCTTAAAAAATAGCTCAAAATCAAAATTACATATGCCCGTTAACTCAAAATCAAAACTTTATGACACCCATAACTTAAATTATATATAAACAAAGCTATATATGTTTAACAGTTGTTGTAAATCAATTCTGATCTTATTTGAATTTGAATTCGAATCCCTAAAGATAAGTCTAGCATAAAAAAATCACATCTACATTTATACATGAGCAACAATAATGTCAAAAATAATAAAATTGTGTCTCTCCATTGAATAAAGTTACAAACTATACAGGACGTAGATAAATACAAAGCATAATGGTTTTGAAACGTACAGAGAAAAAGCTAAGGACCGTTTGTGATATATAAAAGGAGTACGTACGGTATTGAGTGAATTTCATATGAGTAAAGAAGAACCTTGAAGCAAATATGTTTATGTAGAAACTATTTCACTATATATTCATCTAAAAGCATGAGCATAAGAGAATGAGCATGAGTTTACAAAACAAGTTTTCACAATGGTGAAAATCAAATAAAGATACTTTACTCATATAAACCTAAAAAGATTCAAACCTATAAAGTGGTATATATAAAATTTTAAGTAAATCTCAAAACCACTAACCAAGAGGATCCACATTTCTAAACATTTATCTCCAAATTTTCAACATTATATTCTACTCATACAATAATAATCGTCAAATAGAGTATAGAATAGAAGAAAAATCTTTAGCAAAGCAAAATTGAATCTCAGAATATTTGAAACCTAGAAAAGGATACGAATAAATGAATTAGATGCTAAACCGTGATGAATAAACAATTAAATGTAGATGGGTCGAAAGATTATTAAAACATTCATTAAATTGCCCTCTAAACACTACGAACCCACAAACCACTTATAAATCTTGCTTACAAATTTATAAATCCGCATTCATATCAAAAACTCAATATATTAAAAAAGTTAAACGTTTGAGAATAATCATATTCATATTCTACAAAAGTAATTTGTATACATTAAAAAGGTTGTATGATTTAAATTGTAAATAATCATAATAGTAATTTTAGATTTTATATAAACATTAAATTTCTCGTTTTGGTCTGCATTTTTACTTGTCAAGCGAACAAATCCAAAATTCCAGAGGCAAATCCTCAAACCCTAAGGCCCGTGGAAAACACAAAGTGAAGAAGGCACAAATCTATTTGAAAAGTCGAGCTGTAAAAGCTCAAAACTAGGAATTGCCTAGGAAAAAAACCCTAAATGTTAAAGCATTGAGTTAAAAATAGAAAGCCAAACTGCAAGATGATCTTACTCGCTCTTGTGGCCTTGGGTCATGCCCACTATAGTAAACATTATTTATGCCCTCCAAAACAACAGTAAATGTTATTTATGCCCTCGAAATCTCACTGTATTTGCCCTTCCCAACCTTTCTTACCAATCCAGGGGTTAAATTTGACGGCCGTTTAGATGTTTTTTGTGATTTTAGACGTAAAATACTTGTAAATATCTGATCTAACAGTCACATGCGACTTAGAAAAAAACATGGAAGTTTTATTACAAAATGTTTATGAAATGGGAGTTTTATATTACAACCAAAAATAAAGAAACTTTGGGAAATTAGGCACAGGACGTAATACCTAACAAGAACTTTTCATCTCACACAGAGATGATTAATGAGGCAAACGATTTCATGAACCAAACAGTGAGAAATCAGGTAACCATTAAAAAATCTGGAAAAATAGACGAATATCAGAAATTAAACACCAAAAACCCTAACGGGAAGAAGTGTAATTCAGAGACATGAAAGGGCAACCATCAGCTGGCGAATAATACTTACCCAACAGAGCCATGACAAGAACATTTACGGGAATAGTACCACCACAATGAGGCGGCCATCCAACAACCAGCAGTTCCAGCACACCAGCACAAATAAACAGAACCATAACCAACGCACAAGCACAAATAAATAGAGTCGCAAACAACGCACGAGCACAAAGAAACAGAGCTTCTTTCTAGAAAATACACAAGCAGAGATTTAAAAAAAAACAACTTCCTGAAAACTAGGGCATAAACAAAGAAGGCCACCTAACCCTCCAAAGGAGTACAGTCCCCAATAAATTTCAATAAGCCACAAACACCGCAGCCCCCAGGTGTCTGTATTTGAGTGTATAACTGCTTTGATAACATCACTGCATTCCTGGATGGAAGCCTACATGAAGAGTCTGTTGGATTGGTCGAAGACGATGGTTTCATATAATAATCTCGCTGATTTACACCTCCATACTTGCAAAGTGATCATCAGCTCTCTTACGCAACAAAACCGTGTTACACAGGCATTTCCATCCCTGCACAGACATTAGCGGCCCTCATGCGCATCAAGACCTTGGAAACTGCTATCAGTTTAGGGCTCCGCCAGTTTAGGGTTTCCATAGCTATCAAGTATGGTGGTTGGAAATAGACCCGGGGTCGGTGTATTAGGGTTTTCACAATTCAATGGCCCCGATCGATCTGTATTCAACGTCCTCTGCCCGCAGATCTCAGTCGGCCAAGCATCTGACAGTTGTCAGAGACCCTCTACCTCAGCCCATCTGTGACAAAGCCTTTCGGTGTAACAAGTTGCTTATCTTTACAGCTCTTTATGGGGTTGGCTGGTATGTAAAGCTAAGTTGACAATCAATAAGAAATACCTACCATTGGACCTCGCACTATGTCATTGATAAATGGAACCATCTAAATGTTATAGATTAGTATAGACGCAAAGAATGTTGCAGGGTTGACACCCGCACTAATTGTGCCATCTTTATAGGTGATCAGCTTGTAGGAAGTCATGAAGAGAGTCTTTTTATACAGAAATCCACATCTGATCAACAAAGCTCAGGATGGTACTTGTGGAGAAGCTTCATAAAGTTGCATATGGTTGAGAGTTGAGACTTTAGACCACTTCAACTGAAACATCTGCCCCCAAAGTAAAGGTTGTTTTCCAGGTCACTGTCAAACAAGAGTACAAGGTCCTCCTTGTGAAAGCCCACAAGAATTTCCTTCTATTTACCTTACATGTTGTTTAAATTTTGTACCACTGGGATTCGACCTGAAGAGCAAGGTAGGGAATAAGCCCATCGTTGCCAATTAACCTACACCTTTGCACCAGAGAGGAAGTAGCCAGAGTAATCTTGAAAAGTTCCCCAGATGCCCTCTCATGTTAATAGAGAAATGCCAGACCTCTTTCATGCATTGGAACAGTCACACTATTTTGCATAAATATGGCAACATTTTTCTACTGGGATAGTGATCTTACTGTGAACATTTTGTCTACTAAATTCTGTCCTTGTAAAATCGCACTTATGGGATTTCCCTGCAAACCTGCAGAACTAGTTTTACAACTGTTTATTACATGGACTTCTCATGTCAAACAATAAACTGTAAATGTGTCATGCTCTTGCAAAACAAAATTACTTCGTGGGTATTTCATAATTTCATCCCACAGTCAGTGAAACAGTTTAGTATCATTCAGATGCCAGAAACAAGTACTTAGTAAGGACCTCATATTCTGCGATGGCCTTCGTGTCTGTCCCAGATCTAGTAAACCCAGCAAAGTAAACCCATAGTCCCATCATGTAGATGAGGGAAAAAGTAATGGGAATTGAAATGATGTTTGGTGCTGCCATATAGGAACACTTGCCCCTTCTTCTCAAACCAACTTCAATAGTAGACTGGTAGTATACAAACCATGGGGGGTATTGAAACCCATCATATCCCAACATGCACAGAAGGATATTTTGCTGGCTTTCATTCTACAGTGTTGGGTGGACTTTCTTGCAAGGTCCTGTGGAGGTTCGAAGTAAATGAGTACAAAATAATGGGGTGCTAGAATATATGTGTGAAGCACATTAGACATCTTAGAAAGTAGAAATATGTTGGTTGGACTGAAGAAGAATTTTTTTTGCCCTTAAACGGAGAAGAATTTCTTTTGACCTAGATTTACAAAAGAATCACACACGTAGAACAATGTTTGGACTAGCAAGACATCAAGGCTGATGCAGACAAACCTCTGTTCCTGCAATTTTCTAAACACACCTTCTTCTGCATACAAAGAATTTAAGCGGAGCAGTAAGTGGGAAAGCAACAGTTAATAAGTTTCTTCATTAAAACTGCATACAAAAAATAAAGTCTTATTTATTCATCAAAAACAAATTACATCCACCTTCTTTCCAATATTCTCCCTCCTCTACCAAACATGCATTGGTCTTAAATCTGAAAGAAATATACTCCTATTTGGACTTACTAATTCTAAAAATAGCAAATGCAACTCCAACTATTCCTTTGACTCCAGAAGAACAGGGTAGTCAAAGAAATTGCTAAGGCGGTTTTATTTGTTTTCTTCCGTTTCCTCCATAAATTGAACCACATCTCTTCTAGTCCAAGTTCATGGATACTTGCAAGGACAATTTCTGTCTTACTTTCAACCACACATTGTTCAACCCAATTGAAAATGACATAATCCTCCACTACAAATTCGCTGATAACTACCACATCCAGTATGCTAGTCTCTTTGAAATTTCCATCCAGTACAGCCATTGAAAATTCAATGATTCCTAAAACTAATTTACCTTGGTAAACAAAACAGCTTGCATGTTGCATTATGGCTTCTATAACAACTCTATGTTCTTTTGCGTACATTTTTGCAATGGCAGTCTCAAAAAATGACCCTCTTCCTCCTCTTTCATGTCTTTATATTCACCTCCATGCTTTATGAAATCAATCTCTCTTGCAACTTGCAAACCAACCTAATCTCCAGATTTACCTTCATGCATGCAATCATTTACATGCCTATTTTTCTCAAGAGATTTTCCAATCTCTTTCTCCTCCTCCTCTTGATGACACATTAAGACCACATCATCTACTTGCTGATTCTAAAAATAGCAAATGCAACTCCAACCGTTCCTTTGACTCCAGAAGAACAGGGCAGTCAAAAAAGTTTCTATTATGAGGAAACAAACTCCTAAAAAGGCTCTTAAACAATGACTCATAATTAGGCCATGGTCCCATGGAGGGGGGCTCCATAAATATCTCAGCAGGTGCTTCAGGGAAAATTTAGGAGCATTTTAGCAGTTTTAAGGTCCCATACTTTTTTATTACTCTAGTCAACAATACCCGCTGAGATATTATAGGATCCCATTTGATTTTTATGGTTATTTGCAGGTAAATAAAAATTATTTTTCCCTCTAAAATCATCAAAAAAATAATGGCGGGGATGCATGTTATGTTCCACATGGACAAGTATTATCCTAAACTGTAGAGGGAAATTGCCAGCCCCTCCAGCCACCTCTTAAGTTTAGGGGGCAAAAAAAGTGCAGCTCCTATTTTTTAGGCCTAGATTCTATTATTTCCCATAGCTGGCTTTAAAAAGAAGCATGGGACCTTCTACTACAAAAAAAAT
Source organism: Taxus chinensis (assembly GCA_019776745.2). NCBI lineage: Eukaryota > Viridiplantae > Streptophyta > Pinopsida > Cupressales > Taxaceae > Taxus > Taxus chinensis. Next base: position 42,465,735 of record CM034150.1, read on the forward strand.
AGGAACACCCACTGAGATATTTATGGAGCCCCCTCAAACAAACAACACTTAATAATCTAAGGCAGAAGATTGCCATCCAATAATATTCTTATAAATCACAAGATAAATGCTACAGAAAAAGCCTAAAGGAGATGGCTTCTCTTGATTTTAAAGTTGAAATACTAAGGATGGTATGGAGCCACTATTCAATTTTGAATGTAGTAGATAAACCAACAGAATCAACTCATATCATACTTATTTGATCCACTGACAGTGAGCCAAGATTGCTAAATTTTAAGGAGAAATGTGTTTTGTTTCTATAGGATATTGAAGGTCCAGAGTGTTCAATGACCTCCAGCGAATTTTAGAGAGTTGGATTTGGGCAGTATTCCTTGTTCCGATGGCATGAGATCAAGATTCAAAGTTCTCATCATAATTTTAGAGAGTTGGATTAGGAACAAGGAATTCTAGTATTGCATATCGTCCTAAGATAGATAAGCAAATTGAAAGGGTGAACTAAAGTTACAACCTTATGTCATAGATTGACCTTCAAAATGAATGAGAATGATATATCTACACATGGAGAGTTCACATCTAATAAAGGGCACAAAAGCTTAGTTGAAGTCTACAATTTGAAGCATCGCATGATCCATACACCATCAAGGTAGAATAGCCTCGAAGATTGGGTTCTTTCTGATAGAAATTTGAGAATAAGTTGCAGAGATCATACTTAAAATGAAAATAGAGCAAGGTAGAAGGATTATGTGGAGAAGCAGTTGGTTGCTAAACTTTGAATTCTAATGCCCAACTTTTCTTGGTTTATTTCATGCCTATTATGAAGTCTTCAAATTGCTTGGATTGTTTCCTTGGTTTGATCCTTTTTCTATACATAAATGTCAACTTGCATAGTTGCTTGTGGTCAAGCTTAAGTTTAATCTTGTAGCAGTGTTATGTAAACAAGCATAAGCTTCACATTGTGTCAGATTCTTGCTTTCCGTCTGTTTTAGGCTTGTTTCATTTTGTTCTATCTTTCGACTCTTGTTGCAAATTATTGTCTTTATTTTAGTCGTATGCACGATACTTAAGCAGCTCTCTTGTTAGCTTTGAGTACTACAATTGCAATTAGATTGCCATATTAATTTTAGCTGAATTTGCTTTGCATATTTTCACTGTCTTCCCATGTGTTGTGAATTCCTCTGCTGTATTGCAATTGAGTACTTCACATGTTCAAGTTTAATATTTGTACCCAAAAAAGATATCGGAATATGTATACAGAAAAATTCTAGTTCTATACAATTTCAAAATAGACAACAAAGAGCAGATAAATTTCTCATGCCAAAGGAGATAGCGGCAACAACCTTGAAAAACTCACTAGATGGCCTTTCATGTGATAGGACAAATGACAATTCTGAGTAGATTTTATGATTTCCACAGTTAATGCAGAGCTTTGTTCTTGAGATTGTTTCAATTTAAGCATGGATAATGCAGCCTGTTCCATGTATTAGAACAGCAGAATATCTTTGCATAAATCTGTCCATGTTTTAAAACTGGAATGATGATCTCAAAGGTAAGCAAATTCTCTACTAAATTCTGTCACAGTCAAATTGCATTTGTGGGAGTTCCCCTGTAGACCTGAAGAATTACATTTTGTAACTGTTTGTATTACATGGACTTATTTAAGTTTTAAGCAATCAAAACAATAATCTATAAACATGTTATGCTCTTGTAAAACAAAAATACTTGGTGACTGTTTCATAAGAAATAAAAGTTGAGTATTATCTAGGTGCTAGAAACAATTAGTTTATAAGGAGCTACTATTCGACAATGCCTTTGATATCTGTCTGTCCCATATCTAGTAAATGCAGGAAAGAAAAGCCACAGTGATGTTATGCAGATGAAGGTAAGACTCTAAGATTAACTGGGATTGAAATGAATTTTGGTGCTACTATGTAGGAACCTGCAGCTTCTTTTCAAACCAACTTCAATCACAATACACAGGCCATGGAGGGTAATAATCCCATCATATCCCAACTGGATCTGTCCTCTTTGATGTGATACATAATGGCTTCATGCATCAATCCAGAAACTGAATACCGTCAAGAAAACAACTACCCTTGCCCGGTAGGGTGGCTTCTTGTCTTCTTGCTTATCCAACTGTGGATTTTCCAGCAGAAATACAAGATAGGATCATACACAAATGGGCGAAGAATGTTTGCTACAATTAGGTTCCATCTTTTACCCCAAAAATCTTCATGGGAAGAAGGAAGGTATGGTTTGTTGAACAGGGATCTAACTTTCCACCCGGGCAAGCATATACAATGGCTTCCAGGCTTACTAGAAAAATATCAAGGCTCAAACATATTTGGGATCCATACGGTACAATTATTTGGCTATGGTGAATCCTATTCCTGAAGTATATGATTCCTGCATAAACACATACTTCTAGAATCAATTTGATCCATATGTTTCCATCAGGAAGACTTTCTTGTATCATTTTTAGGCTTGGATTTCTGCAGCTCTATTGGAATAGCAGCTGCTACCATGAAATGAAGTTGATTGGACCTTGGTCATAGTGTTGCAACAGGACCCGGATAAAAACAAATCATCAACAGCTTGAACGAGCCGATCCACACAAACATGAATGACAGTTCTCCTTTCATATGTATGCTGGATAATTGCCCTCGCAAAACTGTGTGAAAAACTATGACAGGGCCCACTGCCAGAAGGTGAGCTAGGCCCTTGAAGAGTATTGATACAACATAATGTGAATAGCTTGTCTCACATAGAATACTTGACACAATCATAGGGTTGCTTAATCTTCATAATATGGTATTGATACAGATAACAGGGCACTGAGATTGCTTAATCACATAAGAGATATAGTTTGTGGATCTTGAAGTCTGTCTTATATAAATCTGGATAAAGTTCACCCAAAATTTACAATGTTCATAAATCAATGGCCTCCCTCAACTTGCAAGTCCAAAACTAGTGGGATTCACTGGCAAAAGAAAAAGACATTTAAACCATAAATATGAAATGTGAGTGTATTGTCGACTTCATTTTAATCACAAATTAAAATGTATTGAGGAAATCTCAGTTGCATGTGGTGTTTTCATAAGGCCGGGCATATGGAGAATCAAAAATTTGTAAGGGCCAAGATTGCTAGATTTTAAGGCAAAATGTGGTTCATTTCTATAGAATATCAAAGATAGAACAGAGCTTTGTATGCCCTCTAGAGAACTTTAGAGATTGTTGGATTTGAGCCGTATTCCTTGTTCTGATGACATGAGATTAAGATTCAAGGTTTTCACCATAATTTTAGAGAGTGTGAATTAGGAACAAGGAATTTTAGTATTGCATATCATCCTAAGATAGATAAGCAAACTGAATGGGCAAGTTGCAACTTTATAGCACTGATTGACCTACAAAATGGATGAGGACGAGTTATCTACACATGGAGAGTTCGCATCTGGTAAAGGGCACCAACGCATGGTTGAAGTCTACCATTTGAAGCATTGTATTATCCATGATGCAATAAACCATTAAGGTGGGATAGCCTCGAAGATCAGTTCTCTTGATAGAAATTTAAGAATAAGTTGCATAGATGAGACTTGAAGTGAAATTAGAGCAAGGTAGAACTAGAAGGATTGCTCAACGTTGAATTCTAATGCCTAACTTTTCTTGGTTGATTTCATGCTTATTATGAAGTCGTCAAATTTTCTTGGATTGTTTCCTTGGTTTAGTTCTTTTTCTATGAATAATATGTCATCCTTACATAGTTGCTCGTGTGCAAGCTTTAGTTTAGTCTTGTAACAACTTTATGGGAATAAGCATAAACTTCACATTGCATTGAGTTCTTGTTTTCCTTATGCTTTAAGCTTATTTTATCTTTGACTCTTGTCGCAAATTGTTGTCTCTCTTGGTTGCATGCATGATACTTTGGCAGCTCTCAAGTTAGCTTTGAGTACTACATTTGCAATTAGAATGTGCATTAGTGTTAGCTGCATTCTCTTTTCATATTTTCTGTCTACCTTTTGCTGTGAAATGCTTTGCTGTATGGCAATTGAGTACCTCACCTGTTAAACATCTACACCCAAAAGATATCTGAATATGTAATGCATACAACAAATTTCTATTTCTACACCATTTCAAAATATACAGCAAAGAGCAGAGGACATTCTCATGCCATAGCTGAAGCAACCTTGGAAAGCCCGCTAGATGGCCTCTTATATGATTGGACAAATGATAATCCTGAGTATTTTGTATGATTTTCACAATTAGTGCTGAGCACTTTGCTTGAGATTGTTTCAAGTTAAGCAGGATAATGAAACCTGTTCCTGGAACAGTGAAATATTTTTGCATAAATGTTTCAATGTTTTCTACTGGGAAGATGATATCAAAGTAAACAAATTCTCTACTAAATTCTTTTGTTGTAAAATTGCATCTGTAGGAGTTTCCCCCTAGAATTGTAAAACTACTTTTTACAATTGTTTATATTGCATGGACTTCTAAACTTTAAAACAATCAAAACAATAATCTATAAATATGCCGTGCTCTTGTAAAATAAAAATACCTGTCGGTGTTCTTTAGGAAATAAAAATTCCAGATGCTGGAAATAAGTACTTAATAAGGAGCTGATATTCGGCAATGCCTTTTATATCCGTCCCATATCTGGTAAACGCAGGAAAGAAAAGCCACAGCGATGTTATGTAGATGAAGGTAAGGGTAATGGGGATTGAAATGAATTTTGGTGCTGCCATGTAGGGAAGCCTGCCGCTTCTTCTCAAACCAACTTCAATAGCAGTACACAGGCCGCGGAGGGTAAAAAATCCCATCATATCCCAGTTGGATCTGGCATCTGTGATGTAATACATAAGTGCTTCATGCATCAATCCAGAAACTATGAATGTGGTCAATAATGCAACTGCCCTTGACCAGTAGGGAGGCTTCTTGTCTACTTGCTTAATCTCTTTGTTTATCCAACAGTGGGTCTCCCAGCAGAAATACAAGATAGGATCATAAACAGATGGGCGAAGAATGTTTGATACAATCAGGTTCCATCTTTTACCCCAGAAATCTTCAAGAGAAGAAGAAAGGTATGGTTTGTTGAACTGGGGTTTTAAGTCTTTACCGAAACAAGAATCAACAATGGCTGCCAGGCTTACTAGAATAATGTCAAGGCTCAAATATATTTGCAATCCATACAGCAAAATTATTAGGCCATGGGGAATCCTATTTCTGAATGAATAAGAATAAATAATTCCCGCATAAATGCATACTTCTAGAATCAATTTGATCCATATTTTCCATCTGGAAGATTTTTCTGTGTCAATTTTAGACTCGGATTGCTGCAACTCTATTGGAACAGCAGCTACAACCATGAAATGAAGTAGACTGGACCTTGCCCATGGCGTTGCAAGAGGACCCACATCAAAACAAAGCATTAACAGCTTGAAAGAGCTGACCCACATAAACATGAATGACAGTTGTCCTCTCATATGAACACTCGATACTTGCCCTGGCAAAACTGTGTGAAAAACTATGACAGGGGCCACTGCGAGAAGGCGAGCTACTCCCTTAGGAAGCCTTGATAAAACATAATATGAATAACTTATGCCACATAAAATACTTGACACAATCTTAAGGCTGCTTAATCCTTCCATTATGTAATGGATACAGATAACAGAAGACCAAGGCTATTGAATCCTATTAAGAGATATAATTCATGTGGATTTTATAGTCTGTCTTATAGAAATCTGGTTCCTAGGTCAACCAAAATTTACAATGTTTGAACATCAATGACGGTCCTCAACTTGCAAGATTAAAAATAGTGCCAATCACTGGCAAAAGAAAAGAAATATTATTCACAGTATTGTAAATGGGGCCGACTTCTTGATTTGAATCAGAATTCTAAAATGCATTGATGGAATCTCAGTTACAAGTGGTTTTTTTATAAGCAGAAAGTATGAAGAAGTTTTTGTCTGAGTTTTTTATATCAGTAGGCTTGATTTTCGTACGACTTCATTGGGTGCAAATACGCGATTTGACTCTATAAGTACCCCATTGCCCTTCTAAATTATAAATAAGTAACAATATGTCCATTTCGGATCTTATGAAGGATTTGTATTGGAGGGAGAGAAACAAAGGGAGGGGAAGAGGGATGAAAAAGAAAGGATCAGAGTGTGGAGAAGTGCAAGGGCAGCAAAAATGGAAAGGAGAAACAATGTGAAACTCAACCATCCAATAACGACACAACATACATGTCAATTGTTTGAAGGAGTCTAGGGGTGTTGTTTAAGATGATGCAGAAACAATTTATAGAGATATTTGTGAATGTAAGGAATGGTAGAAATTTTTTGCTGAAGTGAAAATGTATTTGTAGTTTTAGACCTTGCATTTAGAAACAAGAAAATGTGGAGTGGAAGTAGCATCCAAAGGTGGCAACGTCATGCACAGTTCTCCCCATCAACGATTGTGATGGCATCGTCATTCAACAATCGCCAACAAAAAAGGGACAAGTGTGGGTCGTTGAGGATTTTGATTGGAAAGGGGAAATTAATCACCGGCATGGCCTACACCTTTTCCACAAATGAGAATGTTCCTCCCCAATAAATATCCAATATACAAGGTCAACTTTATAGTAGAGATCTCGTTTGGACTAGTTACGTGAGCTTCAAGGGTCGAAAATTTAAAAATGGGGGAATTACAAAAGGTTGTTGGTTCAAACCCAACCATGATGTTTGCTTCTTGTAGCACTTTGTAGCCCATATTTTTAGTTGTGAGTTCTAGTAAATGTAGGGAACAATTGATGTACAAAAAGTCATCAATAATGGAGCTTGTACATTGACTGGTGATGTGAGCAACAAGTCAAAAATATTTTTCCATCAAGGTTGAAAATTCAAGGTTTTTGATTAGACGACATTAATTTTTTAAGATAATTGATGAGGACATGAATGGAAAGTTGGAAATGAACATGGGGGAAGTAAATAATTGTGGATTCAACATGATAAAGAAAACAAACAACATAAAATAAATTTAAATGGAAAGTTGAAACCCATATGTTCATTCCTAACATGTAACACAAAGATGATGGTTAAGATTTGCAGATGATATGATGGTCAATATTTGATAAAGATTCGATGACATGTTGTAGGGTGTGTATGGTGGCAGCAACATAGTGACTACCATAAAAAGGGTTACTATATTTTATTATTAGCGTCGTTTCAATTGGGCAGTGTTTAAGGTGTTAGATAAGGCAAAGGCATGAATGGAATTATGAAAATAAAATAGTTGTAACGAAATACCTCCATGTTCCACACTACGACTTAGAATGCTCCTAGCTAAATACTATATGTTATTTGTGTTCCACTTTATCATCTCAATCTTGCTTACATTACTTACTCGTGTGCAATTGGTGTTTCAAATGTGAAGTATCCCTTACTTTTGTTGCAAATATGAATGTTAAATATGTTGAGGGGTCACTTTTTATAGGTTGTGCTAGATTTAATTGTCAGAATACAAGTTGTAATGCACATAAAAAATTCAAATTGAATGTTTTGGTGACTTTTATGAAAACCCTTATGGGGAAATTTGTGAGTGAAACCTCTTTCCCGTAAGGTTTGAACTCTTAACGTGCCCGATTGTGATTATGTTACTATGACAATATTTTGAAGGATTTGTTCATTCCCAATTATTTGAACATTGTTATTGTGAAGATAGAGGTTGAAATACATAGAGAGGAGACATTTTTTTTACTTTAGTTGTTAAAATGGAGGTTTTTTTTAATTCATAGATATGTCAAAAGAGTTTTACGGTTTTGCTTACTTATTCGCAAATTCTTACAAGAATGTGCTTATTTTTTGTTAAATTTATTCATGGAAACAACTTATGAGAAGGATTTGAAATCTTGACGTCCTAGATTTGAAATCTTTCATTTAATTCTCACACAAAAAAAGTCCATATAAATCGATTTGCTCTCTATCTTTTTCCATCAGCATCTCCACACTATGAATTGCATTAGTTTATTTTGTTTATAGATTGGATTTTTTTAAGAGGTTGGTCACCCTGTTCATTGCACTGGTTGGTGCCATATTTTTATTGAAACTAAGATCCAAGAAACTGTATATGCCGTCGGGTCCCCTAGCGGTGCCCATTGGCAATTGGCTTCAAGTTGGGAATGATTTGAATCACCTCAATCTCAATGACCTTGCTAAGAAATATGGTGAAATATTCTTGTTGAAGATGGGGCAGAGGAATCTGGTGGTGGTGTCATTTTCTTTCCTGTAACACTTCCTTTCTTTTTATTTACACTACTCATGACGATGGCATTATGGATTTTGTTACGACATATTGGCTGCGACCTCACATGATGAAAAGAACGATGGCACAACAAGGTGTATTCAGTCTAACTTTTTTTATTGGAGGAGAGTGTGAACCCCACCATGTTTGTGAGTCTAGATAAGGTCATATGACTCAAGTTTCATAATGGGAAACTTGTGAGAAATGGGGAAAATGAGGGAAGAAGAAACATCAACCCACATGGTCTGTGTCATGCATGATTTTGTGAAAATACTCCTTTCACACTATGTCCATTGGTCGAAGAAAAACGATATGTATGGACAATAATTTTTACACATATTTCATGCCAACAAATTAGTTTTTTTGTGTGTAGCACTGCAGATATTTGTACCTTTTAATATTTATATTTATTAATTACAGGAAAACACTTCATATTTTGGTGGGGGATAGAGTTGTGAATGAGCGTGACAAAGCCACATCTTATCAAAGAAATATAGTCTTTGTTATGGTAAGTCTCATCTACAACAAAGAGGGGTGTGTGACTTCATAGGAAAAGGACTTATAGTGGTCAACGGGGAGGCTCGAGCTCACTAGAGGCTTGTAATGACTCTGAGGTTCACTCTAGAAAGGATCAATGTTTCTCCTCTTCCATTATAATTTATCATTTTCACCTCATATATTTGGAATTACCTATTTATACCCTGCACTTGGATTTGACAGAACTAGGTGCGACATATGGTGGATTCTACGTTGGAAATGAGTGATAGATGGAGACAAATGCCTATTCAAGGCAGAGGATTCTCTGAAGTAGAAAGCATGGATCTCAAGCATCTCACTGGTGATATCATTTCTCGGATAATTTTTGGGAACAACTTTAAGAGTGGGAGGAAGATATTCGATCAACTTACAATCCTTCAAAATCTCTCATCATAGATCGGATGGTATCAATGACTGCTAGCCAACAGGTAAAAAATTGGTCATAACATCACCAAACAAAAATATAATTTTTAACAAATTGTTTCATCATTAAATTTTGCGTAGAAATGTAGCTACAATTTTATGTTTTACATTTTGCATCTATAACTATGTTGAGGCGTCATTATACAAAACGATTTATGTCTGGCCATTTTTGGATGTGGATTGATTACTTCCCTCCCTTATCCTCTCAAGTTATTGACCACAAAATTTGAACTGTTGTTACCAAATTTGTCTTTTGTCTCCACACAATCCAACCTTAGGAACTAAAATGTCAAAACCAATTTTGGAAATCAATGCAAGGAAATTGTTTTTGAACAAAGGTCATTGATTTTCAACTACATGATTAGTGATGCAGGTTATTCCTTATGTCACTTAATTCAAATATAAGAAGGCTTAAAGTTGAGTTTGAGAATTCCGTTAAAGATATTGTAGAAGTACACATTCACAAGTACCATGAGGAGGAGGAGAAGAGCTATGGCAATGATATATTGGGGATCATGCTCTCTCATACCCACCATCGCGACGGTGAAGGTGATGTATCGAAAACAAATTTGACGACGTAGCAATTCATTGAAAAATGCAAAATGTTCATCTTCACAGGGAACGACACAACCATGTTTTTGACATGGATGATGACATTATCATTGGTCAATTCCTCATGACAAGATAATGCGTATCACAAAATCCTCAAAGGATGTTGTAGATCATTTATGGATGCAACAATGCATCCTGTCATAACTAAGAAATTTCCCTCCCCTTTATATTATTTAGAGAACGCCTTCGACATAAAAATAGGGAGCCAATCAAAGTAAATTCATTAGTTTCAATATTGTAAAGTTGGAGGAATGTTAATATTTAAACAGTTGCACTCCATGTCATGAATTGGCCTTTATGATATTTAATTAATGAAAACTCATGAAGCTATCCTATCAAAATGTTATTTTATTAAAAAGAATTAAATACTAGCAATCACATTCAAGTGGCATAATGGAGAAGCTAAAAGCAAGACGTAAAGGAAGTTAAAGTTGAAGCAATGAAGTGGAAACATTACGGGGAGAAGAGGAGAGATGAAGGGGATAGGAGGAGGATAATTGTAGACATATGCATTCAGTATATAGACACTAAATCATGCACTTTGGGTATATTTCTAGTCCTGATCACATACCACTACTCAAATGATTCCTAAGCGAGAAAAGTACTAATTGACCACTGTCTTTGGCCTCTTTGCTTGCTTTCTATTCTTCTTCTTATTTTTACTCACCTTCTTGCCCAGTATAACCTTCGGCACTTAAGTTATTCTGAGTCTGGACACCAACATATTTCCAGGACGTCAGCACCCAGGTGCCCCCGTCCCCTATGGGTGCCGTGACCTCTTTATATCTTGCTTGCATCTTTTGGGTCCTTTCTAGTTGTTGGGAATCTTATTTTCTTGTTGGTCAGTCTTTTAGTGGTTAATTATGAAATTCAAACAAGGGAACCATATAAATACATAGCTATGTGACCAAAATAAAGGAAAAATATCTAAGCATCGATTACTGATCACCTAAGGTTGCATCCAAAGGCATTACAAAAGCATCAAAGCATCCATCTAGCATCCATTAAATGGACAAGGGATTGCATTCTTCTACATGCACTTCATAAGAGGGGAAGTTCATTTTTTCATGCACACATCTATATACATCTTCACATCTAGTTATTACTCACTATCAAGTGCAACTTGAACAAGAGCCACCTAGGGCATGATTTTACACACACACACACACATACATAAGTACATGGAGTGTGAAATGTAGTGCAACACCCTGGATCGTAAGTTCACTCATTCGGGTGACCATTGGGGTCAGTCTGACTCCCCATTTACATCTTTTTATTTTTATTATTTGATGTGTTTTGGGGTTTTACAGTTGTTATTTCTATTTGCAGGTTTTTGGAGAGTTTGGTGATTAAGAAACGAAGTACAAGAAACTAAAGGAACCATCTAGCGAACACCTCATGACCTTGTGAAATTGAATTTCTAAGGTTCTGAGAAATCACAAGTGCCCAAAGGAGGTCTGCAGCACCGTAGGCGCCCTTAACCCTTCACAGGAACCCTAGTCCCGATATTATCGACAACTCTATATTTTTCTGGGCTCGGTTACAACACTCTGCTTTATGGTTTCATCAATTTTCTAGCTCAACACAATTTTGGATTTATTGTGAATCAGCTAAATATTTTATCCCCTCTCTTGCAACTTAGGTTTCGTATTTTTCTAGCTTAGTTGCATATGTCAAATATGTATTCTATTGTCTATATCTGTGTTGTTAATTTATATTTAGCATATATATTATCTATATTTGCTTAATCATTTGGTGAACCCACGTTCAAATGCTCTTAGATCCTTTTTTTCTTTTATCACGGCTCATTAGGTCTCTCAAGTGTCTTTGCATCAATTTCTTCAAATGCACCCATCTTGTAAAGATGTTATTCACAAAACCCTAGCCACTATGTATCTCCCTATCAACATGTTGCCTTCACAAGTCAGTGCCATCTTCGATCGTCTCTCCAATGACTCTATTCATTCTAATTTCAATCAATCTATTTATGAATCAATTCAAGCTTTGTATTATTTATTTCAAGACAAAATTCAAGTTATGGAATCAATGATTATATATCTTAAATATGAAATTCAACATTTCAAAGACGCTTCTCAGGCCCATGGTTCTTCTTCTCCTACATCTCATCCTCATTTTATTCCTTCTACACGTGATCATATCAGTGAACCTTAATATTTACCATCCCTGTGCCTCTCAAGTTTGATCTCAATGCTAAGAAACAAGATATTCTTCCACATCTCACCACTCATCAATTAATCATCTTTCCATCTACTCATTTGTATCCTTTGTATCATCTGGTCAAATATCAAGGTCTCCCATTTTTTGCTTATCATCACACCAATGGACATAATGACAATGATTTATATGCTTTATAACGAAGAATCAAACATCTTGAGCGTCAAGTTTTATCTCATTCATTGCACATCGTTTTGTTACATGGCCTCTCCAATTGTTACATCTCAATGGGTTCCTAAATATGATTTGTCTATGTCTAATGAGCATCAAGCCATCACTTCTAATGTTTCTTCTTCTGTCACTCAAGTGTTGCCTATGCAATCTACTCAAAATAAGCAATTGTCTCTCAAAATCAGTCTCACTCCACCTCCTCTCAAATTATCTACGACATTATCAAGTCGACCTACGCAACCTTCACTAAAAATAAGTTCCACACCTCCTCCTACCAAGTCTTTTACATCGTTACACAATAGTCCACCACTTCAGTAGCCAATCGTTTTTGTTAAAGAAACTATTCCTTATTTTGATCCTCAAGACCCATTTCCAACTCCGCCACCATGCGATGGTCATACTGTTATTTTTTCCTACCATTGTGTTGGCCCTCTCTCTTATCATGATATAGATGAAACTCTCCCATAATGGCATGGAACCTCTCACATTAACCACATAGATATCCATCATTGACATACTTGGGGTGCACCACACTTTCCCCCTTCTAGCACTATCAATTATTTCTAGCATGTCCTATCATACTTAATGCTCTGCGCTTCATGATTCATCCTTCTTAGTGCTTTGAAACCCTTCAATACACTGGTATCGTCATTACTCGATGACACACTATTGGTCTATGGTTCACACTTGACTATTGAGGGCATATTACATTCATGAACCTCACATCATCACATTACACACTACACACTTGACACATTCACAACACATATTTTTCACACACAATCAACACAACACGCTACCCTATGACGCACTCTAGTTCCATGGTTCATACTCGATTGCTGATGGTATAAATCTAAACTGAACCTCACCACACTCATTCACTCTCTATGCTGTACGCTTTGACAATCATATCTTTCTAGCGCACACTTCAAACTATTTCTCGATGACGCAATCTTGTTCTATGGTTCATTTTTTACTGTTGAGAGGGAATTTATAAATGATCCTCATTCCATGCATACTCATTCACATTCACTTGGGGGACACATGGCTCCTATCACACTCACATTAGATATCATTCCATCTCACTCATTCACAACATGTTGCATATATTGGTTGCACATTGTTCTTGCTTACTTCTACTCGCATGATACACTTTGCCTACTATGTTAGCTAGATAAATTGTATGTCATTATCATTTCTATATACACATGTGTATTCACTTTCCTTTTATCCGTGATCACAGGCTCTACACAAATCATTACATGCACTGTGGATGATTAGCATTGTACCTCTTACCAGTCTTGTAGCAGGCTCCTGTGGGCATCCACTTTCGTACCCATCGCAAGTGTTATTGTTTCATTTTATACTTCTTCCTATTCATATTAGCACATTACTATATTATATCATACATGTTTTGACATACTTTTGATCTTTCTAACATGCTAATGGGTGCTTCATGTGTGGCATTTATCTTGCAGGAACTTTTTGCTACCATGGTTGTTTGTTACTATTTACGTGTTACTATTTGTCATTGTTTGTGGGCTTTGCCCTTTGTTTTTTTGTAAACATTATATTCTTTTGGCCGCTTTGGCCTTGATTGTCTTGTGACATTGTGAGTGATGTCCCACATTTGCAACCCACTTTTTGCAGTCTACATTGTCTTCTTGCTTGCTAGATTGCACATTGTCTTCTATATGTATGTTTATCTTGTTTGCACTAACACTTGTCTCCAGACACTCTGTTTGCGTGTGCCTAGTTTCTACCAAGCACACTCCCTCCCCATTCAGGGCATCAGTTTCAACACATCATCTGGTCCTCCTTTGGGCCACATACTCCTTGTGACTTCGCATGCACCCCAAACAACGGGGGGGCATTCATTGGGTGAATCTGTCACCCCATACAACATTCTATAATCATATTATAACATAGTTCAGTATCGATACAACACAATCTTCAGTATCAGGAACGGCCCAAAATCTGACTTTGGTCTTCAACACAACACAAACACTAGCTCCCAGGCATAGATAGTAGTGCTTGGGAACCCCTGACCCTTCGTGGGTGCTTATGACTAGGGGCGGTTACATAGTTTTTCTCATTTTAGCATAGTTGAAGGTTGTTTACACAACAGATTTTACAGGACATGAAAATTCCTTTAGCACTCGACATGCATGCATTACACCTTCTTTTCTATTTTTCACATTGGATTAGATTGAATCGGATTTACACACACCATGTGCAATGGTGTTTACACTTTGAGAAGCATTCAAGGATGGAGAATAACACTAGACCTTTCTCCCTACACTTCTTTCACACTTGGCTTGAGATTGCCTAAAAAACTCATGCTTGGCGCAATTATCATGAGATCGCCCAAAAAACTCATTCTTGGCATGAGATTTCCCGAAAAAATCATCTTCTACAACATCTTAGGATCCTTTCTATCTCTCTCACTCATCACGTATCAGGTGCACATGTTCCTTTTCATATTTTTACACACTTTTTACATGTTTTGATTGAATTTTTCATATACACGAATTTGAATACTCTTTTTATCTTCTTTTTTGCAGGTCTATACAAGTCACACATCATCAAACATCAAGTGACATTGACAACAAGTACAACATGACATCTATACATACGCTTTCACCCCTAGGGTCATTTTCACTTCCTTTTCTCTAGCTTCCGCACTTCATTTTTATCACTCCACACTTTTTCTTGTCTCCTCAACACACTTTTCACCATCGATCTACATGGTTATCAGGTACACATCTCTTATCTACTTTATGTTATTAAGAATTCACTCAACAACATAAAGTGGGGGCAAATGTAGGTACTAAATCACGCACTTTGGGTATATTTCTAGTCCTGATCACATACCACTATTCATATGATTCCTAAGTGAGAAAAGTACTAATTGACCACTGTCTTTGGCCTCTTTACTTGCTTTATGGTTTTCTTCTTGGTCTTACACACCTTTTTCCTAGTCTAACCTTTGACACTTTAGTTATTCTGAGTCTAAACACCAACACTCATCCATAATGTCAGCGCTCAGATGCCCCCTCCCCTCTGGGCACCCTCAACAGCTTTGTATCTTGCTCACATATTTTAGGTCCTTTCTAGTTGTTGGGCATCTTATTTTCTTGGTGGTTGACATTTTAGTGGTTAATTATGAAATTCAAACAAGGGAATCATATAAATACAAAGCTATGTGACCATAATAAAGGACAAAGCTCTAAGCATATATTACTATCACCTAAGGTTACATCCAAAGGCATTTACAAGAGCATCAAAACATCCATCTAGCATCCATTCAAGGGACAATGGACTGCATTCTTCTACATACACTTCATAGGAGGGGAAGTTCATTTTTCTATGCACACATATATCTACATCTTGTACATCTAGTTATTTCTCACTATCAAGTGCAACTTGCACAAGAGCCACCTAGGGCATGATTCTACACACACACACATAACTACATGGAGTCTGAAATGTAGTGCAACACCTAGATCATAAGTTTACTCATTTGGGTGACCGCCGAGGTCAGTCCAAATCCCCATTTGCATATTTTTTATTTTTAGGATTTGATGTGTTTTGAGGTTTTGCAGGTGTTCTTTCTATTTGCAGGTTTCAGGAGAAGTCAGTGATCAAGAAGCAAAGTACAAGCAACTAAAGGATACATATAGTGAACACCTTATGACCCTAAAAAATTGAGTTTATGAGGTTTTGAGCATTCACATGCGCCTAGAGGAGGTATGCAGCACCCTAGGTTCCCTTGACCCTGCACAAGTGCCCTAGTCTTGACATTCCTGACAACTCTGCATTTTTATGAGCTTGGTTATGACACTGTACTTTCTGGGTTCATCAATTTTTCTAGCTCGACACAATTTCATATTTATTTTGAATCAACTACGTATTTTATCCCATCTCTTGCAACTAGGGTTTCATATTTTTCTAGCTTACTTTCTAGTGTCAAATATATACTCTATTGTCTATATTTGCATTGTTACTTAATTTAGATTTAGTACGCACGCGCGCGCACACACACACAGTGTGTGTGTGTGTGCGTGTGTGCGTGCGCGCGCGTGTGTGTATTCTATATTTTCTTAATCACCATATCTCGTGCACAACGCTACCATGTTTTGTGCCAAGTTGAGGATGGGTACACCTTCCCCCAATCTCGTCCCCTTATGGCATCTGAGTCTCATCACAAATTAATTGATGTTACATATGGTGATTAAGAAAATATAGAATACACACACGCGCGCGCACGCACACACGCACACACACACACACAGTGTGTGTGTGTGTGCACGTGCACACGTGTGTGTATTCTATATTTTCTTAATCACCATATGTAACATCAATTAATTTGTGATGAGACTCAGATGCCATAAGGGGACGAGATTGGGGGAAGGTGTACCCATCCTCAACTTGGCACAAAACATGGTAGCGTTTTTCACGAGATATGGTTTAAACATTATATCCTATGTGAAAGCTTCGTGTGTGGTCATTACTTGCGAGGAAGAAAATCACGAGGAAATACATCGGGAACGTAGGGGACATTAATTCCCAACACACAACCAATGAAAAAATTACTCCAGTTGTTATAAAAGCGTAAACACCACAACAAAATTTACAAAATTAAATCTTAAGTGTTGTTCAAAGATTCTTAAGACAAAACATGTGTACACATATTCACCGGCCCAAGAACTTATAAAAATATTGTTGTATTTCATAATACTAATGAAAATGTGCAAAACAAAGGATAACACTAATTTATCAAATTTTTTATCTAATATTGCATATCTGATATTTCATATTTAAGATGATGGGGATGATAATTATTTGGTTTGTCATGCTGATGAGTATGACATTGCATCTAATTTCAAAGGCAATCCTCCAACAACAAAGAAAACATGAACGAATTTAAAAAGAATGAAACCATCATTAAGAAGGTTCATAGCTTTGTGAGGATATGTCATATCAATGAAGGCATTACCCCTTATATAAAAGCATGTTTTGTTGCAATTGGAGTATTCATCACTAATCATTATGCACTAATAGTAATATTCCTACTAATTAGTCTTTGAGCAACTCATGCCATCTCAAAACATAGTTTGAGGCCTCATAGAGATCTATGGATGTTACAAAAGGGGAAAACTTACATATGGTCGATGTTTCAGCCCCACCATACCCTCTAGCTCATTCCTTAGTTAGCAACATTGTCTTATCGATTCCTTGAAATTAATTTCATGTGTACCAATAAAAGTAATAATTATTCCATTAAAGCAAGAACACCTATAAATAATTTTATTTGTTATTGGTGGGTTTGTAATGCCATCTCCCAAAACTCTTCCCTCTGTCATTAAATAGAAAAATGAAATGAGATAAAATGGCCTCACTCAAAGGTGTGTTGAGCTATTAGATATGTAAGCTTATAAATTCCTAAATCTGCAACATTTCTACTGTTCCCTCCTTTTACATTCAACTCCTCGTGCGCTTTTATCAGGGCTTTCGACTTCAACACCACCATTGTGCCTAATTAATAGATCTAGTGGAAGGATTTTTTCTATGAGATATTTTCATGCCTAGTGATGGTTTTCATGTCAAGATGGTCATCATGGATCCCATCATGACATGGTTGTAATAGGGCTCACAAGGAGTAGACATAAAACAAATAAGAGCCAAATTTAGAACGAGATTGAAATGGAAATAGATAAGAAAATGTGGGAATTAATTACCTACATGTCCTACACCTATCCCACGACTTGAATGGTTCCAACCCAAATAATATCTACTATATGTGCTCCAGTTTGTTGTTTGACCTCATTCACATTGTTCACACGAGTGTAATTTTTCCTCAAAGGGACCAAAATAAAAAAATGGAGAAAATCCAATGGGTTGTAGGTTTGAAACCTAAGTTTTAATTTTGTGTGATTATTATTGAATCCCCAAGAAATTTGAACCCTTTGACACACTTTAGAAATAATAGTGAACTACAATGAATGGTCTGAATTTATCCATACATTAAAGCATTATACACGACAAATGATAACCCTCAATTTTTCACTATATGTTAGTGGTGGCCACCTTATTCCCATATGGAATGTATATCATTAAAATGGAGTGGTTTATGACATATTTACGTAGCACCAAATAGGAGAAGATATCCACAAGTTAGGAATATGAGATGACAAATATTAAAAAATTAAATGTGGGAAATGTATTAATGTTGAGCATTTCCTTTTTCATGATAGCCAAAGGGGTTCATAGTGCTTCTCCAAAAGATGAAATTATTTATATGGATGGAGAGGATGGCCTTTCCATGGTTTACAAAGGGTTATTTATTTCCAACGTAGGTTGAACCAAGACACTTTTTAATATTATAGATCGATGGGCTAGTTGAGTTTTATAATTTTATAATTTTTTGTTTGATTTTGAGAGGTGATAAATTTGGGGAAATATATAGAAGATTTGATTAAAATATTTTCCATATCAGAGGTAGGAATGGAAAGCTAGAAAGAAAATGGTTGGAATTTAATATCACCATCATGATATTTTTAATATAGTGTCGAACTAAAACCCACTACGTCTATCTCATCTCACCTAAAAAGTGTGAACCATTAACTTTTATAAGAAATTAAACAAATATGTGTCATTATTTTAGTTTTGTTTTCACAAACTTTGATAGTGTAAATATTGTTTTCTATTTCTCATGATTGAATCTTATGAGTTCCACATCCCCAATATCTCAAGCTTACAAAATAAGGGTAGAAAATACATTTTAGGGTGCATATAAATCATAACTGAGATGTGGAGACCATGTGGACTTATAAGATGTTGGCTGATCAAATCAATATGAATATAATATAGAAGAAAGAGAGAATCGTAGATGTCAGTTGTTAACACTGAAATAGGGAAAGGGATATGCTAGGCCATCATATTACTAAGTGGTGCAATGGAGACTCCATCGAGAGGCGAGGAAAAAACCAAAGTTAAAGGATTGAAAGTGAAACATTATAGGAGAACGAGATGTGATGAAGGTGTGGGGAAAATATTGGAGGGAATTTCGGTGACCCTCTTATTTCTTATGGGAATTCAAAAGTGGACGAAATGTTTATTTTGTGAACCATTCAAAGGAGAAAGGGGGTGCGATGTGTACAACCTTGATGCAATGTACTTTAGAGGTAAGCCCATATTGTTCAACACTATGACCAGTATAATTTGTTTTTTATAATGTCATCCAATATTTTTTATGGAATAACTATGAAGATGCCATCTCAAAACATAGTTTGATTGATAGGTTTGAATGAAAATTTGCAAGTTGCAATATCCTTAATAAACTATACATCATATACATTAGAATGTAGGGGACATTACAAATTACAGTGAGGACTCTTCCCTACCTATAAGATATGCCAAAGTGCAAAATAGGTAACCTCACACACTCCCATCGCTGACTATTTAGACGTTGTGGTCAGCATGAGAAACATATGGATATTGATGACAATGTTCTTTAACAACAACAATACACAAAAAAGAGGATGGCGAGAGAAACCATCATAGTTTAATGGAAGGTGGATTGTGTAGATATTGTTGCTTATACTAGTGGTTACAAGATGCTAAGTGTTAATTTTTTCCATATCGATACAATATTATAAACGATCAAGAAAAGGCATCACCAATCTGCCACTTGCCAAAAAACAATAGAAACAAAATTTTCTTGATGGAAAAATAACACCCAAATAAATATTGTTTTTTAATTTAATTCAAATCTCTTGGGTGTATAAGTCAATATATACAACAATATAGAATAGTGGGCCCATTCATTGTAATATTTTGGGGATGAGAGATGATGTTTGAACTTGTACAATTTTCATCATTTTAACCATAATATACTTGAATAAACATAAAATAATATTCTATATCTTTTTTGTTAATAATATATAAATAATATTCTTTTGTATTTTTGAAGGGAAATGTTGAAAACTTACCGTGACCCAAAAATTGTTTGATAGGTTGAGCTGGTCGTCACCAAATAGGAAACAATTTTCACAATTTAGGAATATGAGATTGTAGACACCCCAATTTCACATCTATCCTAAATCAATTAATTTCCCTTCCTCATTTCCCACAAAAATACACTTCGAATTAATCAAATATAATTTGATTAATTATCCATTTCCAAATCTAAAAATAATCTAATCCTCACAACATGTCATTATTCTCCATGTTTTTCCACTATTGAATTAAAAATTCAAATTCAAATCCTCACCCACCATTCGTGGTCCCCACTCACCTAAAATCCTCCACTTATGAATTAAAAATATAATTCAAATCCTCACCCATTCTTCGTGGCCCCCACTCACCTAATATTGCCCACATTTTCAAACCATCCACCTAATCTTGCCCACATTTTCAAACCACCCACTTAATCTTGCCCACATTTTCAAACCATGATTACTTAAATTAATTTAAGCTAATCACTCCCTCAAGCTATAAATACAACCTTACCCCTCCCCTCTAAACACATGGAGAATAAGCTTGCATGCCATATCTAAGTTCTTGCATCCTTTGAGCAAAGAACATCATTTTGCCTTGTCCTAATGCCAAAATAGCCTCATAATCCTTTTTCCCATCTAGTGCAAAGTAAGAGGATCATTGTTGCAGGAAGGTCTTGCTCCGTCTTGAAGAAAAGCACCTACATATCACAAAATCAGGGCTCAATCCAAGTTTCCTAGCCCATTCTGAGGTTTGCTACGGAACGCGAAGGAGGAGGTATGATTATTGGTATTTTATTTCCTTGTTAGTAGTGTATTTTTCATAGCTTACATTCTGGCACGCCCGGTTACTTTCGATCTGTTACCATTACTTTCTCAATTAGTGGTTTTATCTGTTCTTTGTTTATTATTGTTTATTATTATTTCCTTTTATGTTCCTTTTGGTCTTCTTTGGTTAACCTTCACGCTTTGGGTAGTGTTTTTGTTGTGTGGTGTCTTGTGGTGTATCTACAGGTTATAGCAACAATGAAACTATGCAGCTCATCCTGTCTTTGATCTCCTCGGTGCTTGGTGTTTAGTAGTTCTGATTTTGATATTCACTCGTAATCTATAGAAACACAAGCAATAATCATTAGTTTATCATCTTAGTGTCATGGGACAACCAATCCGGAAAATATATTTATTTATTTCCTTTTGCTAAAATAACTGCTTTGTAGGAAGTTAATCAGTTATTTATTTTTTTTCTTTCTTTTATTTTAGTCAATCATTTTATGATCTAACTCTTTCTTTCTTATTATTGTTATTTTTTAACCTTGCTGTTAAAATTTTAGCTTCTTAGGTGAATAACAGAAGTCAAAACATAAAAAAACCAGCTCCTGGGACGTTTTTCTCACGTTCAAAATTTCCATTCAGAGCGTTCTCGTAGCCCATCTTCCGGAAGCCATAACTTTTGCTCCCGAATTCGGAATGACTTCATTTTTTTTTAACGGAAAGGTATTGAAAAGATATATGCAATGAAAAAATAATTTTTAGATTTAGACTTACAGAAAAAATTTGGTTTCATTTCTTATAACACCTATCTTTTTAACAAAAAACAACAAAATTATAGTTTTATTTATTTATTTATTTTTAATTTTTATTTCACAAAACATCCTCACACGTATGCTCTTTCCTCGCACTTCAAAAGTGATCTTGGAAATCAGAAACGTTAGGCCACTCGAGCTCTAGAAAACAATTTTTATTTTTAATTTTTTTGCCTTACATTTAAATTTTCCACGACAACACTTCTAGATAACGTTTTCAGCCTCTTCTTTCATCGTTTTTCTTTTTTGTGAAAATAATCATTATCGCTATTTCACAATCATGATTAAATTGCAATAATTATTAACATTTAAAAAAAAATCGAAAATCAGAAAATCAGAAACTATTCCAATTGTATCCGCGTATGCTCTTTTCTTGCGCCTTCGAGCGATCTGGAAAATCAGAAACGGTCACATTTTTTTTTAGTTTCTTGTTCTAACATTGCAGGATCCTCTAGCTTTGTTTTCCAACTGTCATTTTAATAATTATTTTCCTTTGTCATATTCTTAATATTTGTTTGGTCGTTGGTTGTGTATGCTCTTTTCCTGCGCCTTTGAGCGATCTGGCAAATAAAAAACAACCACGATCACTTTTCTAACATTTCATTTGCAGGATAACTACTAATTTGTTTTCTGTAGAACCGCATTACTGGAATATTGTCAAAAATAAAAACAAGAAAAATCCTGCAAAAATACCACCATTCAAAGACAATTGCTGAAACAAAAAAAAACAAAAAGTACGCTCAGGTATGCAATTATTTTCTGCTAGTGATTTATTTCAAATTGGAAAGAACCCTGCATTTAATCACTTTATCATATTGTTTTAGCACGTAGACAAGGTGGATTTCATCACCACCAAAGCTACACCGGTGACGTGGACTTGACTACCACGCACCAACAGCATTTGCATCTGCATTGCACTTTGAGACCTAGTCTTATCACAGCGTTCGGTATTTACCTCGCCGCTGCTCTTCACTTACAGGTAATGTTGTCATGCAGCGCATGCGAGTCACGCCTAAATAGCTGTAACAACGAAGCCTGGGCATCGTCCTTGTAAATCTTCGGGGAGTTATAAGGACACCATACACATTCATCCCTCCATCACCTTCCACCTTTTCACAAAACCTGTTCTGGACGTGGTGATTCACTCCGAAACAAACAAGTAAGAATTGGTGAGTCTCCTCTAGTGCTCTAAAGGTTCCCCGTACCAATTATGTCCCCGTACAGAATTAGGTATATCAGGACTAGGGTATATCGGAGGACGCATCTTCTTGGAGTAATAAGAGCCTGCATCCACCATTTCACAGCATACTTGTATGATTGCATGAAACAATGATCATTCCTGAAGAAGTTACCTCATAAGCCAAAACAATTGAATCCACATGATTGCTTGCTGTTTGAAAACACAATAGTTTAGCATTTTTATTTTTTTTTAATCATAAAACTTGGTTGATATCAATGTGTTCATTGTAAAAGTTTAGACCCTAGTTGTGTTCCACAAAAAATCAGTTCTCGACCAATTCAATACCAAGCGAAAACATCCAAAAAATCCAACCACACAGACCAAAACATCGCACCAATTTCATTAGCTTACTTTAGCTAATAATACATCTGCCATAACTTATTTTCAGCTATATCCAATAGATATTGAGTGACTTGCGTTCACTTCTTATCTCATCAATTGTCAGAACATCCTTTATAGCTTGTTTCAAGCTATATCAAAATTACATTGGGTGACTTGTTTGAGTTCACTCATTATTTCATCAGTTGTCAAGTTTAACAAAATCCCATCTGACACAAATCCCTTCAAAACTCATTTTGAGTTCACAACTGTGTTGAGTCACTTGTTTGAGTTACTCTTCCTATCAAAAATCCAGAGCTTGTTAAAACCAAACCAATCAACATATTCATCATAGCTTGTTTGAGCTACATCCCACTTGTATCGAGTACCTTGTTTGAGTGTACTCCTTACATTTTCATCTGCTAAGCTTGTTTAATCCAAACCAATCAACATATTCGTCATAGCTTGTTTAAGTTATATCCCACTTGTATCCCGAGTAGCTTGTTTGAGCTTACTTCTTATAGCCTTACTTGTTAAAACTCAATTAAGCCAAAACAAAGATCACAATCAATAGGTTGATTTCTTCATCGCACCTTTCTTCATTTTCCCTCTCTTTCAAACATGATGAATTCACGAAAAACATCACACAATGAGCTATTAGAACAAATTAATAAGATGACAACACAACTCTCTCATATGGCTACCCAAATCAGCGAGCAATCACCCAAAAATTCGATCATACAACCTCATGAAGAAATCACTTCAAGTAAAATCCAACGTCAGTTTACCCCCCTTGGAGAAAGTCTCTCTAGTGTTTTTCATCAACTAAAAGAGGCTAAACTGATAAGATATCCAATTACAAAACCCTTTGTCAAAGGGGAAGCTAAGCCATGCTGGTACAAACCTAACACATACTGTGAATTTCATCGCATTGATGGTCATCACATAGATAAATGTGTACGATTTAAGAATTACGTCCAAGACTTACTTGACGACGAAGTCATCTCTGTAGAACTTGATGACAATGCTCTTGCAACCAACGACACATCCAATACCACAACTTTCCATGAAGAGTTGACTACTGTCGAAACTCCTATATATACTGAAATTCCACGAGATCATGACGACAATAGTCAAGACTCTCTAATTCCAAACCAATCCATATCTTCTTCAAATTTCCTTCCATTAGTTCAAACATACATTGAACCTGTTTTGGACAACAACATTCTTCCAACATCTACTGAGCACTTAAACTTATTTCAAGACACTCTTTCAAGCCAAACATACATTGAACCTGTTTTAGACAACAACATTCTTCCCACATCTACTAAGCACTTGAACTTATTTCAAGACTCTCTTTCATCCCAAACATATATTGAACCTGTTTTGGGTGACAACATTCTTCCAACATCTAACGAGACCTTGATCTCGTTTCAAGACTCCCTTTCAAACCTTGATATTACTGTAGACACTACAGATGAGGTTTCATTAACAAGTACCATTAAGTTTGATTCTATCATTCCAATATTGGCTCTTATGCCTAACATCTCTAGCCTTGTTGTCAAAACACAACCACATCGAGTTTGGCCACTTGCGACAATGCAACCTATTGTGTCCATCATGCTTTCAACAATCGATCTTGCAGGAATCTCATCACTAATTATTCTCACCTATAGAGACTTCTATGTGCATACATTCTATGAGGTAAGTATACCCAGGAATATCTTTACGCCACTTTTTCCATCTTTAATCATGAATCTATCCTCAAAACAATCAATTAATGGACAAATAGAAGCAACAAACCAAATAACACAAACCATCATTGTCAACACACATGGAAGCTATTGGCTTAACCAAATCTATCCCACTCTTTGGGTTTACCGCACATCTTATCACACACCTATTGGAGCCACTCCCTTCTACTTTATTTATAGTTGGGAAGCTATTTTACATGTCAAGGTTGAATTTTCATCCTTCATAATATCCTTCGAAGATGTAATCAATAAAGATTATTATCAACAGTCACGCCTTAATGAACTCGAGCTTCTTGATGAAAAATGACTTAATTCCCTAGATCATCTTCAAGTATATCAAAATTGGCTACGACATAACCACCATAAAAAATTCAAACCTAGAAAATTTAAGGTCAATCATTTCATTTTCAAAGAAACTCGAAAGAACACACCCAAAGAACGAGACAAACAAGACAAATTTGAGCCCAACGAAATCATAGATAATTTTGGGTTTGGAGCTTATAAATTGGCCATTGACACAGGCCAAGTCCTTGAAAAACCCATGAATGCATTCCATTCAAAGAAATTTTATTCTTGAAATAACTCTATATTCCAGGAAACAAAAATGTGTACATTGTTCCTTTTGTCGTGGTTATCTCCGAATAAATCTATTCATTTCCATTGGCGGATATTTTCTTTATCAAAATCATATCTTTATATTTATCATCATGAGACAAGTGCTAGTATAAATCCTATTAAGTTTGTGAGCGTCATACTTCTTCCATTTTCATTCGCTTTCCTCTATGGTCATACCTAGAAGCTTACTGATGGTAATATATCCCCTTCTAATACATTCTCTCTTTCATAACAAAGCTCTAAACTTCGTTACCCAGTTCGTTTGGTCGTCCATCTCAGTCTTCGGTGTTGAACCCTCGCGTCCTACTAGTCGTGTGGGGCTGAGATTGGGGGCAGATGTTTCTTCCCAAATACAAAGCACTATTGTAAAAAAATCCATCAATTCAATAACTTATTAATAATTCATTGTCACATCTTTCGTCCTTCATAGTCTTTGGTGTTGAGCCCACACTTCTTACTAGTAGTGTGAGACTGGGAATGGAGGAAGGTGCCCTTACTCGTCTACGTCTTGTCTTCGGTGATGAATCCTTGCCTCTTACAAGTGGCATGGGGCAAAGCGTAGAGGGTCATTCTCATACAAGCATAAAAACATTGCAAAATATTCAAAAATAATAATAAAATAAAACAAATCCAAAAAAACAAAAAAAGGACTAAAAAGAAATTCACTCGCCTATATTTTACCTTTGGTGATGAGCCCTTGCTTCTCACTAGTAGCATGGGGCAAGGCATAGGGAGTCATTTCAAAAATACAAAATCTTATAGTGCTTACAAATTATAGAATCCTCAAACACGTAATTTAGATGCCTAAGTGAAGAGATAACTATCCCTTAACCTCATATCTTATCAATCAGTAGGCCACATAACTGTCTAAGTCTAGCATGTGACTCATAAAGTGAAAGCTATTTTTAAAACCGGTTTAGTACCATTATGAAGAATGGAGTCACAATTTCCCAAAGGTATTGTTGTTAGCATTTGTCTCTATATTTATTATCTACCTCCTACGTCCTTCTTGATTCTTGGTGATGAGCCCACACATCTTACTAGTTGTGTGGAGTCAAGAATGGAGTTGGAATTATTTTCATCCTATCATCACCACCATATCATGCCAATGGAAAGTGAATTTATGTTATTTTGAGCATAAGTTACAATGCGGAACACGGTACATCGTCTCTCAAAAATAAGTCTGCACTCTGGTCCATAAATTGTCAATCACAATGTAAAAATCAAAAAATATTTGAAAATCGTAAAAAATTCCAAAAACAATGTAAAAATTCAAAAACAAACATTAGAAAATCCAAAAATCCAAAAACAAAAACATTAGAAAATATCCAAAATACAAAAACATTTGCAAAATTTTCAAAAGACCAAAAACATCCACAAAATCGTAAAAACTCAATAAGCAACACAATTCATCCTTTGAACTATTATCCCAAACAAATGGTCCAACCACCTTATGACTACCAATTTCAAACCACTTCTCCTCGCGTGAATCCTCGCTTGGGGAAAATCCGGCTCTCATTGTTTCCTTGTTTGAGGAGACTGACCCAATCCTTTGTACCTCTACTTGGGGGCACATCTAATCAATCATCACTGTGGAACACGTTAGGGACATGTTTACTGGTTCTTGTGTTGCATTATTAGTGGCAAATTATTAATTGCTTTCTTGTATCTTGATATATTACAGGGGGCATCTTGATTTTATATATCCTGGTGTTCTCTATAATATTCTTATGTTATCTGATTGCATGTTGTACTGGGGCATCATACTTTCTTGATGGCCTCTGTTTATGCTCTCTTCCATTTGCATATCGTACTGGGGCATCAAACCTTTTTTATGGCCCCTGTCTATGCTATCACGCATATTACAGTCTAGTCATCCTGATCTTTTATATCACGATGCATCCTGTTATGTGCTATATTAAAATTAAGATGCTTTTCGTCACGTGAGTATCTTCCTGCATGATCAACATCTTACTTTGCACCCCATCCATTCACCCATACTAATGCATTCTCCAGTTTGCGAATCCTACTTGACGATCTTTCTCAAGTAGCATTCACTATCCAGCGGCTCCTTCTCCCCCACCATGATCACCATGTATTTGATCCATTCATTCTCACTTCTCATTTTTACTCCTCTGCCACTTATACCCATATTACCCTTCTCACCATTCCTGTCCCCTCTCACCCATTGGTATTATTTCCTTTCACCCGTTTTCTTCCCGCTTGACAATCTTACTTAATAACCCCTTCTATATGGAATCCTCAGTAGAGGTTTACCCTCTCCCTAAGATCTTCTCGTTGTAGAAGCTTCTTCACCACATGCCCTCTCATCAAATAACCATCACCACCAAACACATCTTCCAACTCCACCTCTTCTACTTCCCATTCCCGCATCATTACTCTCACCACGTGGGCATCCCAATTAAGGATTCCCCTCACACTCTCCACCCTCCACTACATATATTCCTTCATCCATTCATGTTATACTCCTTTGTGTCCTTTCTTTCTTATTATCACCTCATCTCATATCATATACGACTTAGGCATACCTCACTCACTCTTTTCTCATCCTTCCCCAAATCCACCTTATGTCTGGTCATCCTACTTACACGCTCTCGTAGTATGGAAAATTCACTTAAGGGTTCCCCTTCAGTCCATTTTGTCATACCCTATTCCCACCAACTCTAACATCATCCTTCTTTCTCAGCTTGGCGATCTTACTTAACCACTCACCCGGCATGGCGATCTCACTTAAGAGTCTCTCTTAAGGATGATCTGTCTCCTTGCCTTTCCCCATCACTACACACCCTTCACCATCCATATTTCCTCTTCATTCCCCATTATCACATCCTTTCACCTCCTTTTTGCTTCTCGCAAACACCACTTCTCGCTTGACCATTTTTCATCTCCAGTTTTACTCACATGGCAATCTTACTTAACCACTTCCGTCACATGACAATCTTATGTCAGGGTCCTCCCTACACTTAACTTGTCATCATGAACTTCTCCCCCGCCTCATTCTTCGTTCACTTTGTTGATCGCTTCTTCCACCTGGTATCTCCTATTACCCACTTTTTCCTCCTACTATTATCCTTTCTCCACATATCCCGTTACAACATACAAATCATCTCTTCTACCTACAATCACATTCTTTTCCCCCATTTTCCCCTCCTTGATCCATCATCCTTCCCACCATTTCTTCCCATTCTTTTCATGTATTGGTTCTTCATCCTCACCTCGTTCATCCTCATCACCCCCATCCTCTCTTCGCTTTCACTTTGTCCTAACTCCTCCCTCCCATCTTTTTCACTCTTTCCCCTTCATCTTCTCACATTCCCCCTACATTTCTACCCACACACATATTCGCCATTACTGTTAACACTCCTATATCATTCTTTCATCATCATCTTCTCTTCCCGCACTCATAATTGTCAATGGGTTTTCCCTAAAAATTGTCAATCCTCATTCCGCACGACCTCATTCACTCCCTTGGACCTTCTAGAGTTTCCCTTCATTTCTTCCCTCCTCTAAGCCCACCACTCATTGGCAACGGTTTTCCCTAACGTCCCTTTGTTGGCGTTACCCTTTCCAGTCCTCGTTCGCTTTCTCTTTTTTCATTTTTTTCTTTCAACCCTTCCCCACCACTCATTGTCAAGAGGATTTCCCTAACATCCTTTCATTGGCATTGCCTCTTCTATCCCCCATTCTCTTTTCTCTCCTATTCTTTTCCCTCACTCCCACCCT
Source organism: Taxus chinensis (assembly GCA_019776745.2). NCBI lineage: Eukaryota > Viridiplantae > Streptophyta > Pinopsida > Cupressales > Taxaceae > Taxus > Taxus chinensis. The sequence continues at coordinate 42,495,244 of CM034150.1, forward strand.
TTCTTGTCGCTTCTTACCCATCTCTCCATCTCCTCTTTGCCCTCTTCACTATCTTTATTGTCTTCATCATACATCCTTTTTCTATTTTCCCATCATCCTAGTATCCTCATTTCATGCATCTCCATATCTTTTCCAATCGATGTCATTCCTCCCCTCTTTCTTCTTTCAACATTCCTTCTACCATTTCCTTTCCACTTATTCCCCCTTTCTGTATTCCCTTCTTTCTCCATCATTTTCTTTGTTATCCTCTTCTCTCTCCCACCCCTCGTCTTATTTTACTTCCCCTATATCATCTTCTTCCCCTTTTTCCATCACGTTTCCTCCTTACATCCCCATCGATAACCTGGTTGTTCAGCGTTGTCCTGTCTTTTTTATCATCCCACTCTCCACATGCATCTCCATACGGTCTGTTCCATATTCTTTTCCTTGGTCTTCCTCGCAATGACGTGATTCCTTCAATCTTCTCCTTGTATTCGTTCTATCTTCCTTTCCTCTCCCCTAATTTTCACGTTTCTTCTGACCACTTCCCCTTTTCTCTACCACCCCTACTTTTTTGTTCATTCTGTATATGCTTCTCTTCCTTTCTCTCCTCTTTTTCACACTTTCCTCGCCCCTCATAGTTTCTTTTTTTTCTCCGTTCTACTTCTTCTTTTGTCCTCTTTCCATTTCCCTCCATTTCACCCCCTACTCCCACCTCGTTTTCTCCTTCTTATTTATCCTTTCCCATTTCCTACTTTTCTTCACTCTCTCATTTATTGCACTGCCACGTATCCCTCTTTACTATCTCTGTTGCTTCCTTCATTTTGCCCATCTCTCTATTTCATCCCTTCACCCTCTACTCTGTCATTTTCCTCTTTTTTCCTTGTTTGTCCTTCATCATTCCCTTCTTCCCCTATCATCCCTCTCTCTTATTTCTACCTCTTTCATTCCTTTTTTTTCCCCTCCCCTATCTCCCTTACTCTTCTCATAATCAACCCCCAACCCTATCCATTCCCTTTTCTCTTTCCCACACACCCTCACACCTAGCATTCAAGGTCGATTGAATCCTTTCTCCATTTGCGTCGTGCGGTCATTCCAGTCTCTTCCACTCCATTATCGTCCTCTTCTCCACCAAATCCATTTCCCTTCTTTTCGAGAGTTCTGTCGTATATTTCATTCTCGTCAATCCTCTCGAGGGGGCATCACCACATCTATCCATAATCACATCTTCTCATGACATTTTTTTCTTGGAGGATACCATGACATCCGTCACTCACCACTTTCTATTCTCCCCAACAAACATTCACTCTACCTTTTAAAAAGTAGATTGAATTCTTCCCCCATACCGTCTACTTTCTTTGAAAGGACACTACTTTCATAGTACCCTTCCAAAGAGGGGCAAATGTAGACAACCCCAATTTCACATCTATCCTAAATCAATTAATTTCCCTTCCTCATTTCCCACAAAAATACACTTCGAATTAATCAAATATAATTTGATTAATTATCCATTTCCAAATCTAAAAATAATCTAATCCTCACAACATGTCATTATTCTCCATGTTTTTCCACTATTGAATTAAAAATTCAAATTCAAATCCTCACCCACCATTCGTGGTCCCCACTCACCTAAAATCCTCCACTTATGAATTAAAAATATAATTCAAATCCTCACCCATTCTTCGTGGCCCCCACTCACCTAATATTGCCCACATTTTCAAACCATCCACCTAATCTTGCCCACATTTTCAAACCATCCACCTAATCTTGCCCACATTTTCAAACCACCCACTTAATCTTGCCCACATTTTCAAACCATGATTACTTAAATTAATTTAAGCTAATCACTCCCTCAAGCTATAAATAAAACCTTACCCCTCCCCTCTAAACACACGGAGAATAAGCTTGCATGCCATATCTAAGTTCTTGCATCCTTTGAGCAAAGAACATCATTTTGCCTTGTCCTAATGCCAAAATAGCCTCATAATCCGTTTTCCCATCTAGTGCAAAGTAAGAGGATCATTTTTGCAGGAAGGTCTTCCTCCGTCTTGAAGAAAAGCACCTACATATCACAAAATAAGGGCTCAATCCAAGTTTCCTAGCCCATTCTGAGGTTTGCTACGGAACGCGAAGGAGGAGGTATGATTATTGGTATTTTATTTCCTTGTTAGTAGTGTATTTTTCATAGCTTACAGAGATAACAAAGATAAAAGGGTAAGGGGGATGATACCTCTTCTCGAAAAGAGGAAATTATTTACATCTAATTAAAATATTCTCCATATGGAGGAAAAAATAAGGAGAGAATATTTCGGGGGCGAATATGATGAAATACATATTGAGTAACAAGTGTCTACTTAATCAAAAATAACATTAAGTTTCTCCCTTATAACCATCCTAAAATTAGTACCGTTACAGGATAAATCCACTCTGTTGTAAACACTGAAAAATCTAGCCTCCCTCATCTTTTCCCGAATTATCAATATTTCATATAATTCACCCTCCACTCTAATTAATTAAATACATCAAACCCTTCATCATCTACCATTCTTATTTAATTAATTAAATGTTTCATCATACATTTGAAGCACACTTATCTTTTATCTAATATTATACACTATTTCATATTTCTAAACCCACCTAAGATCACTTTTTATTCCGACATACCTACTAAAATTATTTATGCACTTGTCATTATCACCTATACACCTATTAAATTATTTACACACTCACAAATAATCACCTAATATCTATCCTAAAATAAAACTTAGCTAAATTAAACAATATCTAACCTATTCTATCACAAATCTGACACATCCCTAAACCACCTAACAAACCCCTCTCCTCGAAATCCAAAAAAAGAACCTTGACTTAGCAATCTGATCCAAACATTTACACAACAAACCAAAATAGACCTAAATTGCTGGTAATTTGGTCAATCTCTAGCGATTTGGTCAATTGTCGGTGATTATTTAAGAGATTTTTTCATTCTCTTTTCAGGATCATCCACTGGCATTTTGAGCTTAAGTTTTCTATTGGAATTCATCAATGTTATTCTACATCAATATGATCATGCTATCATCTAACATTTTTAGTCACAATCATCAAGCATCTTGGAGTTATTTTAGAGCCCTTGCACACCAAAATCTCTTTAGTCCAGTTGTAGGCATCATCAACTTTCTAAATCATCAGTCATCAAGGTCAAAAAATCATTCATAGTTTGATATCAAGATCCAGGTATTTTTTACGTGTTCATTTATGCATTTCATATCATCATCCAAGTCTCTCTAATGTCATAATTCCAAATATTTCAGTTGAATATTAGATATTATCAGTATGTAATTTTTCTCCAGAATCGCCAGTGATTCCTGTAATCACCAACGATTCCTACTATTTTTTTCTTTCTACTACTTTCATTAGCATTCATTTAACTTTCTTGATATTTCATTACAAATCTAATTATTTTCCTGACATTTTTTCCAATATGGCTTCTATTGGATGACAATAGGAGGTCTAAGTCACAAGATTACCAACATCAATTTGCTACCCATTGTCTATCATCCACTGTATTGGGAATAGTATGACATTCTTCATGATATTGAATTATGTGCCATCCACTCTACTCCTTTGGATTAGATGCAAAGAATTTTTGAATCCACTTAATGGATTAGTGACGCTGTAGAAGAATTTTGGGAAGCATACTTTGAAGTCCTGCGTATTAGATCTGATCTAGCTTGGTTTGAATATCAGTACAAAGCTGAGTTAGAGGATTTAAGCTTCGAGTCTGAATACAAGAACAAAATTGATTCTAAGAGTTCAAATTATGAATCTAAACACCAATATGAAACTAAAGAGGATTATTCAGACTTCTTTAAAGAAGAATACACTGAACATGAGAATTCAAATTTCTCTAAAGATGAAGAGCTGAAGTTCACTGAAGAAGATAATTTGGATTTCTTTGAGAATTTAGATTTTGACTTAGATTCTAAATTCAAACCTTAGTCCATGCCTTTCATTTCTCATTATCTATCAACTATATGTTTGTAATAAAATTGAAACTTATCACAAAATTTACCATTTATTACTATCGTATATCATGGCTTGTTTTTAAATCACTTGATTATGTAAAAAGTGGATTGACATCCTTGTGAGGAAGTCCTTTGATTTTTGGGGACTATCCTTTGCCAGGAAGTCCACCTCATATTTTACTAATCATAATTTTTCTAGTGTCTATGATCTGCAGGGGATTTTGTAGGAGAAAATCTTGATCCAACATTTTACGGAGTTTAACAATCAAACATTCATCGTTATCATCCGTGGGTATCACTAAACCTTGTCATTATGAGGTTAGTTAAATTTTACTTTCTTGCTTATTCAATTAAGTTAAAGAAGTAGGATTTATTCTCAACATCTTGGCATGCCCAGTGGGACCTTGTCCCTTATTTCATTATTTATTTTATTAAAAATAACATCTATTTATCATTTTTTGGTTCTCTGCATAGTTATCGGCCTCGATTTAGCTAATTTCCAATGATTTAGTCAATCACCAACAATTTCCTGAATGCTTTTGCTTACTTTGCAGTTTTACCTTTAGTTATTTTTTCTGATTATTTCTCTATTTCCTATCAAACAAAGATTTCATATTTCTATTTTTTATTGTTTATTGTTAAAATCTGAAATGAAAAAATCTTTCATTCATCCGAAAAAATCAATTTTTTTCATGTCGATTTTATTGTTTAGTAATCGCCATTGATTGGTGCAATAGTCAGCAATTCCTACTCCTTTTTATTGCTTTATAGATTTCCTGCTATTTTTTTGTTTTTGTTGTATCTTGCTTGTTTCTGCTAACTTGGTTTTGTAGGTTGTTGTTGTTGTTGGTATTTTTTCTTCCTGGATTGCTAGATTCCTTGCTTTAAAAATTGCTAAAACAAGAAAATAGGAAGTGTTTATCACGGTGAGTCCTAAATCCATATTTTTGTTTTTAGTATTGCATTATTTGCTTGATTTTCTTCATCAAAAACAATATTTTGATTTGGGTTTTAAAACAAACCATTCATCCTTCTTGCTTCACATAGTACTAGTTAGGAAGGTAGTCGATTACATTCACTGTATTTTCCCCCACACATAACCAAACCACTGAAAACAATAAAAACACTTTTAAACACTCCTAACCAAGTGGATACCTACTTGGATTTGATCCCCAAGAGGAGAAGTCGACTTGATGTTTTGGCTGAGTATAAACACATGTCTGTCGGTATATTAGAAAATCACCCGACACCCTTATCACTGCGGGACCATGAAGTGAGGGAGTAGGCCCTAATACCATGCCCGTATCAGAAGTAGTACAAAGTTGTGCCTCATGTACCTTTGGGTTTATCAAGGGCTCCACCCATAAACATACCTGAAACCAGCCATAGTTTTCCATTTACCAGGACTTTTATTAGACATTTTACATATTTCACTTTTTTGTAATTAAATCAAGAAAATCTAAAAATCAATTTTGCTTATCTTTTTATGTTGCTTGTAATTCACCCACTTAGTTAATTTTCATTTTTAGGTGATTGTGTGATTGTTTACTATGGTACAAACAAGACAACAAGCCCATAATCAAGTCTCTGAAACATGTCTTCACCATTATCGACATCATTGCAATAAAATATTCCATTATCCAATCCGTTATCTACTCCATTACCTATTGCTTTCTCTACACCATTATAACAGCTCTTGGATTCCACATGTCAATTTCATATTCAAATTTTCCATACCTCTGAGCAAGAAGAAACTGAGCAACCATATTCTCCAAGTTCCTAGTTAGAGTCATCCAAACCTCCTTTTTATGATAGAGGAGACCCATTCTTTGAGGATATGCTAGATTTGAATCCCATTTCCCTTAATACTTATCTTACAGCTAGGGGTGATCAACTCTAGCCATTCAGACCTCCACCACCTCCTTACGATCCCTTCATCTAGTATTGCAAGTCTTATTGATTCAAAAAAGGAACCTCTTGTTTAACAAATATACTCATATATGCCTATAAGTCAGCTTGAAGTGTCAAATGTCAAATCTTCCATTTCATTGGAAATTGAAATATCAAATATGGATTCTTCCATCCCTATAAATCAAACTGAAAATTTTGAATCCTCCATTTCTATTAGTCAACCTGAAGCATCTAATGTTTCTATAGACACCTATTTTGGTATAATTCCTCTCAATAATCATACATGCACGCGATTTCCATACCTGCTTCTCTTTATCTTAAGTTAAATAAAATCTTATATATTTGTTCATATTATTTGATTGATTATCAATGGGCTCCGTTAGAATCAACCCCCATCATCTCTCACAAATTATTTAATTCAAAATGCACCCATCCGACACCTTATTTTCAAAATGAAATCTTTATCTCACCCCCCATTCAAATCATGTCCCCCACTTTGCCTAATAAGTCAAATTATGGGACCCACATGATCACATCATATCCCTAACTCAGGTTACTTTACTACACCCTGGGTATCATCTAACTTGCAATTTAGTCTCATATCTAAGCTATAAATATGGGGTTTTCCCCCATATTTTAGGACCCTGGACTCGGACCAAAAAAGAAGAGGACAGAAGACTTAGAAAAGTAGGATATATTTTTAGAAAAAAGAAGAAGAAAGCTCTGACAGGGTCTCTTATCTTGCCATCTTGATGTCAGGTTCATTACCATAGCACGACATTAACTAAGTACTCTTGTTATTCCATTTTCTTGTCATTTTTACTGTTGTTCACGATCTAATTATCTTGTCTAACACAGGGGTTGACATCCTCCAAGGGAGTTGAAATCCTCTTGGAACAAACACCGTCTGGGCAACCCCCACATATTATGTTCTAATCTTATCTGGTTTAGTTTTGCAGATCTAGCTTCTTAATATCATGCATCTACTTTCTTTTCACCCGTATCATCCATCTCTATCTCCAAGGTACTAAGCCCTTGTATATCCGACGTGGTCTTGTGTTTCTTGATTACTCGTACACTCATCTGGATAGGAAGCTAGAAACACATATCAACATTTGGCACACCTGGTGGAAGCAGATCCTAGATTTGGTCATTTTGTTTATTATTTTGCTTATCTTTTCTAACTTGCTTGTTTGCAATACCTTAGTATTTGTTGATTCCAGTTCGGTTCATTTAGGTCGTCTTGGAGGTAAGTGCTCTTCTGGTGTTCAAATGGCTTGGTATTTAGTTTCAAGTTCATTTTTACTCGCATGGGATATATATACAGAAAATGATCGTATTTTCTGACTTTTCGTTTTGCAGTCTTAGTTGTACCATAGATATAGATCTCGTTTTTCACAATTATAAGAGTCTATAGTCTTAGCAATAGTCCATATTCATTTGATTTTTTTAAAAAAAATTATAGTTTTGTTTTTGTTTTACAAGTATTATAGAATTCATTTTTTATCTTTAATTAAATAAATGATTTAAAAATTAAAATAAAATTAAAAATTAAAAAATTAAAAATTTGTTATTATCCTACATCCCACACACTGAGTTCACCATCTTCTTCTCTCCTCACACACCTCTCTCTTCTCTCCACCCATCTCTCCACTCACTCCATCTCCCACCTGCAGAACTCTGTTACCCTTACTCCTATATCCCAAACCATCCTCCACATCCCCAATCCCGTCTCACTCCATGAGCTCCTTCCATCAACACACCCCTTTCCCCTAACTATCTCTCACCTCTCCACTCTTACCTTCCTCTCCCCGCGTCCTCCCAACTTCCATTCCTTCCTACCACTCCCCTCGGCTTCAATTCCTCACCTGCCACCCACATCTCCCCTCCTCCATCTCCTCTTCCTCACGACTCCCCATTTCCAACGTCTCCTTTCCCTGTCCCGGACACCTCTCCATCTCACCATCCCCTCCAACCTTCTCACCTTCCTCGTCTCCCTTCCCTACTCCAAACTCCTCTCCACTCCCCATCTCCATCACCGTCCCTTCTCCCCACTTCACTATTGTCCCTCTCCACTTCACCACCGACCTCCATTTCTCCCTTCTCTCTCTCACACCTACCTCTCCTCCATCCCCAGCTCCATGCACACACCATCATCCTTCCCTGCCACCTTATACCCATGCAATCCCATATCCATCCTCCATCCTATGTTGAGTTGTGCCCACAGTACCCTTGGCCGATCCCCGACTCTCTCCTCCCACACCCCTTGCCTTCTCTCCTCTCGAGCCCACATTCCTCTCAAACCATTCACCACACCCACCTCTCTCCACTCCTCGGCTTACTCCACTTCCTCTCCACCCAAGCTCCACTGACCTGCACCTCCCATTCCCTATCACCCACATAGAGCTCTCTGATCCTCCTCCACTCGGTCAGCTCAGCCACATCACCTGTCCCATCTCCCTTCTCTTCATCATTGTCCCTTCTCTCCACTTCACCACCGATCTCCCTCTCCTCTCTCTCCCCGCAGTCCACACCACTCCACTTCATCATGAGCTAATCCCATCTTCCATCCCATGCAAACTTACACCGAGCCATAATTCATTTCACACAGACTAACAAGATTCTGCTCAATAATTCATTTCATTATTTCTGATTTAGCGTCAAATTCACACAAGCTTTTTGGATAACAATTGTCCCTATCCAAATAGTGATGTTCGGTTCATCCAACTGTCTATAACTAAACTTCAAATCCACGCTAGCTTTGTGATAATGACTGTCAAGTCATTTTTTACAGTGATTGTCTTGTAAATTTTGTTTTAGAATATACATCTCCACGTTTTTCAACAATACTTGTAGGTAGGTGCGTAATAATTACATAATCTCTTTATAGAAAAATAGTACTCATGACAATTATATATTTCCCATTCAGTGTTTTGTGGTTATCCTTATGTCATCGAGCCACGTTAACCAACTCAAGTTTAAATTCACACAAGCTTTGTGGTAATGAGTATACATTCTTGCTATGATAATTAGCTTCCAATCCCACTAACCTGCACAGCAGAGTTAAATAGAATAAACATAGTAATCATATATTTCTTCTTGATATGTATCATGCTAATACAATGACTATTATATATCCAGGAATGTTGTTGAACAACTTCCTATAAAATAGGAAGTATACAAAACAATAACCTACCCGTACTAATATATTGTTATACATTTGTTATAACAATATATCAACAAACATACTAACCAATTATAATTGTTATTGTTGTTTTATATAACAACTAATAACAATTTATTAACACATACTTATAACATAATAATTACTTCATGTAATTATTATTTACTAATGGAGCACTAATTAAATATTTCCTAACATTCCCCCCCCTTAGTGCGAACATGGGGAAAACCTGCCTTATGCTTGCACCTACTCATGATTTGGTGATTTTCACAGGATGATCACAAACCTCATGGATGGTTTTGCAAACGGTTGACCACAAACCGAGAATGGTGGTTTTGCAATTGGTTTACCACAAACCACAAAGTGATGGTTTTTCAAATGGATTACCAACAACCAAGAATGGTGGTTTTGCTATTGGTTTACCACAAACCACAAATGAAGGTTTTCAAGTGGTTTACCTACAACCACATCATGATGTGCCCAAGTACTATCATTGGCCCTCATCACATTTCACTGTAGGGAATAACATAGGAAATTCAGCTAACATCTGCTGCTCATACATACATAGAAAAAGCTGACATACTGGAAATGGAACATTGGAATGATGTTCCCCCCCCCTCAATGTGAAATTTCCACTTATTGAAAACAAGATTACTGCAAACTGAGGCACACCACACTGGAAGCACTAAAATCAAATTGCACACACACCTGTCACCAAAGCTGATATGCGGCCCCGTCGTTGGCAACTGACGAGAGGTCGCTGAATGACCTCCAACCTCCGATGCCTCCTGCCTCCGGTTTCATACTGCTAGCTCAGCTGGATTTGATCATGGAGCTCAAATGCATATCAAAGGACGTCGGATTCCACCGATAGTGCGTCCAATTGAAATGCAGGCAATTTTTTTTAAATTTTTTAATTTTTTACAATTTTACGACTCTTTGAACTATTTACAATTTTTGACTCTTGACACCACGATGACAAAAACCTAAAATCACCTATTTTACTTTTACAATGACACTTTTAATGACGAATCATAAAGACTATTTGACAACACAAAATGAAAATGTGAACAAGAATATGAGAGGACATAAAATAGACATATTATACAAGTGAAAATGACGACTACATGAATGACATCTCATAGACTTAAATTTTTGATAATGACTAGCTGTATAAAGTCAAAGACAAGGTTTGCATAGCCAAGTCGACTTTAGAGCATATAAATATATGCTTGGACAAAGTGGTATTTTTGAACTATAAAACTCAGATTTTGAGATCATATAAAATCTAAACGAAGACCTTTATATTCAAAGACTAATATAGCTAAGAGGTTAAAACAAAAGTATTGGAATATAAACACAAATGACAAGGCTCACATATAAAAAGGAGACATTTGGCTGAACTACGTGGATAAACCATAGTATAATGAAATTTGTAATGGTGAATAGATGCAGGGAGACAACACATGTATGAAACCCATCCAAATCAGACTGATATGAAATATAAATAATAAACTCACCCCATCTGCGGCAGAGGCGAGAATAAGAAAAGTCTAATGTAAGATACATTGTCCAATGTAAGAGCAGAGAACACAGATATCCTTGAGATTATCCGGATGGATTGTCAATGTTCAGACTGTAGTATTCAACGATGAGACGTTGTTACACAGGTCGTAACCTTGAATGTACCTTCAAATAATAACGCATGGTTCTACAGATTCTTTGCATGTTGCATCTTAATCAAGGCAAAGAAAAGACGACATGCATGGCTAATTGCTTGCACATTTTTCAAATTCTTTGATCTTAAGTATATTTAGCCTGACAATAAATAACTTTATTTGCTTATTCCCAAATGGATCTTCCAGAAAAAAAAAGTTATGCGCAGGTCTGCACATGAAAAATTACAACAGATTGACAATTGGTGAAGAATTTTAAAGTTGGGTGCTAATATCTTCACTTCCCTTGGTTGATGGATAAATGCACTAAACTGCAAATACGTTAGCAGGTATATTCACTGCACGTGCCATAGCTGATGCTTGCACATCCCGTCTATATAAAAATTTTAACCAATACTTCAAGCTTAACAAATCTAATAAACTGGTTTCCTTCCTATTCTGAAGTCCAAAAATATCTTAACACAGATATCATACGCCGCCTGGAAGATGTCTCATAACTCACGACAAATGAAGTTGTCCCTGCAAGAAAATTATTCCTCCATCCAACATTCAAATTTTAACCTTGCTCTGATACCAAATAATGGAGTAGCAGCAGAGTTAAACAGAATAAACCCAGTAATCATATATTTCTTCTTGATATATATCATGCTAATACAATGGCTATTATATAGCCAGGAATGTTGTTGAACAACTTCCTATAAAATAGGAAGTATACAAAACAATAACCTACCCGTACTAATATATTGTTATACATTTGTTATAACAATATATCACCAAACATACTGACCAATTATAATTGTTATTATTGTTTTATAAAACAACTAATAACAATTTATTAACACATACTTATAACATAATAATTACTTCATGTAATTATTATTTACTAATGGAGTTTAATTTATTATTATTATTATTTTTTATTTTATTATTATTTTTGATTCGCTTCATGTCATCATTCATATAAAAAGCCACATCCATGTGTAGTAGGACCAACTGTGGCATACCTAAAAGTGAACAAAATTGTTGTCAATAAAAAAGTTTGATAAGATATTGCTCCTAATTGCTTTTTCCCGTCCCATCATTTTATGACGTCTTATCATTTTAATATTTTATCGGTCGACTATCATAGAGCATAAGAAGTTAATAAATTACTTAGATTATAGATATTCCATGTTACATATTTATTTCATAATTTGGAAGTTATTTAGTCATTATTTCATCATCTATTTTGTTATTCTATTGTTTATTTCATTTTTTTTTTCATCGTTTAGTTTATAACTTAGTTTACATTCAATTAGTTTCGATTGTTTGTTTATTCCAATTAACATACAAACAACAAACTTTTTTTTAGATTAATATCCTACACCGAGGATTTTCTTTTGCATATAAATATTAGAATGTTTTGTTTTATTATCCTTTTTTATGTCTTTTTAACTCATATCCACTAATCGTTATATTTGTTTTGCAGGAAAAAGTCTAAATTATGTTGTCAAAGACCAATGTTCAAATCAAACACACTGCAAAAAAAAACCTTTACAGACCTCCTGTAGTCAAACGGTGCCATTTCAGGGTACCCGGGCGTTTCTGGTCATTAACCGGCACTTTCAAAATACATCACTATCAAACGCACTTAAATAACCACGATAAGCGATTCTCCAGGTATTTCTTTTTCTCTATTTTCTCTTTTCTACATCAAATTTTCCCTTTCCTGAGTATTTTTATGCATCGATCATCACATTTCATTTTGGTCTAAAATGAACCTTCTGCATCCTGCATGATCACATAGCTTAAGTGAAAGGATTTAACTCTCCGCATTTCACTTATCACACACTACCTGAGACTACACAAACATAATTAAGACATCCAAACATTCCTCTCACCTGGTTAACTGTTTGGGACCTAAACACCCAACAGACAACCGTCTCAGACATCTCCCAATCCATGATTGCTTGAAAAAACAATCTACTTTATCCCATGATATTACTTCCTCTGATGATCTTACTCAACAGGATTCTAAATTAAAAACCACACCTTCAGTCACCCAATCTCCAGTCTCCATGATCTCACCTCATGAGAACCATGATATACAAAATTCTCCCCAGCTTGACACCAACCCTCTTATCCCCTGTCAAGCTAGTCTTCCTAAATCAATCGTACCACCATCTCTTGCTCCTCTAAATACATCTAAATCTCCTCCTAACGTCATATATGAATTTTTACTCCAAAAATCTCCTATAATCTTTAAATCCTCCCAATCTCCTCAATTGGTGGATCACATTCCACTCACAGCCCTTTTTGTTAATTCTATTTCATCTGCCACAAGTATGCCCATCAAACAATATCAGCCTTTGAATACCTACATCTCTACCCATCCTATGCTTCAACAATCTAAACCTCTTAGCACTCATATCCCCTACCATCTACCACAACAACCTACCCATATTCAACAAACACGCCATATTCCTCTTACTCAAAGACAACCTATGCAACAATCCCAACCTGTGACACATGTTAGCCTTTGCCAAGCAACTCCCCAAACACCCACATATCCAAAAATTAATCAATTATCTTATCAAACCATTATGCAAACATCCTATCCACAAAATTATCAACTGACTTATTAGATGCTTCACCAAACACCCACACACCCACAAACACATTATTCGTCTTATCAAACTAGCTTTCAAACCACACAGTCGATCCAATCTCAACCTTACAACACCTCGAGTGATTCAATTCACGCCTTAATGAATCAGTTAGCCAGTTTAGAAACCCTTATCGTACCACCCAAGAACACCTTATCCTATGAACACATTTTTAATGAACCCATTCATTCATCGGTTCCAATTAAACCATACCCTCCTCGTTGGAAACTTCCTACATTTAATAAGTTCAATAATAAAGGAGATCCCCGACAACATATCCTCGTATTTAAACACGCATGTTTTCTTATTGTGCATGATCATGATCTACTTCTTCACACTTTCCCCATGTCTTTATTTAGTCCCACGTTGGACTGATATCACAATATCCCACGAAATTTCTTATTCTCTTTCACCCAACTTGCACAGTTGTTCTTAGAACACTTTTCTATCAATATCACACACAAGACCACTATCACTGATCTATATACCATTCGACAGTATAAAAATGAGCCCATCGCTGACTTCATTACACGATGGCATGCTGTTATAAGTCAACTATCCTTCACTATCCTGCAAACCAAGCTCATCGAATTATTCTCGCGTTCATGTGCCAAACATATATAATCTACATTACAAATCCAATCATTCTGAACCTTTGATGAAGTTTTCACAATGGCTCGTAAGCTTGAAACCCGTGCCATTGAGTATGGTCATCTTAAATTAAGTTCAATTAAATCAAAAATTGAACCACAAAACCATTCACACATAATGGCGAGTACAAGACTGCAGCCAACACTGTGGTCATTAAACCCTCATCCCCATCTACACCAAGCACATGGTCTCAGCAACGATCTCCTCAATCAACAACCAACTACACTCCTTTAGGAGAATCATATAGTTCTATATTTGATAAGTTGATGAGTGTAAACTCTATCCAACTGCCTCCCATACGACCCGTAGACAACTCGCAAGCCAAGCCTATTTGGTATCACGAGGCCCACTTTCGTAAAATATCATCGAGTCAAAGGTCATGACATTAAGAGATGTCGTTCCTACAAAGATCGTGTCCAACAACTTGTAAATCAAGGGGATATCCAAATTAACACCTCCACTGCGTAAATTAATCAACCACTAACAAATCACGTCATCCCCTTTACATCTCAACTATCAAATGCTTGTATGGTTAATACTCTTAATCAAGATCCCATCTTGTCACCAACTCCGCATGTTCCCAAAATGGACATTATTCCCATCCCTTATTCAGAACCTGTCACATCTACGTCAACTTTCACTACCTGTCCTGATTCTACACCTTCTCCTATCCTTACCACGTCCACATCAAATTCAATTATATCATTCATTCCCACCGTTTCAAACACACCCCAATCCACCACATTTGATTTCCCCTCAGTGCTTATTTCGGCCCCACTCATATCCACACATATCCCTACATCTCTCCCATCTATTTCTTTACCCATATCTATCTCAATGAAACAACCAGTCTCTTCTACTTCTACGCCCGAAAATGCTCCTGCATTTGTTGCATTACCCATACCTATAAGGTCTACTCCATCAGTTATCACATCACTCATGTCTCCACATATTCCAAAAATGCCTACATCTTTATCTATCCCCGCTACCCTAAAACCTATCATATCAAAAAATCCACCTAGCTCTACCTTGACAACCTTTCCCATGGCCACATCACCCATTCTACCCCAATATTCTTTACCCAATCCTCCTATAACATCAATCAAATCCTCTCGATCTGTAACCCTACCAAATATACCCCTTGAATCACCTATTGAACCAACACATCCACCTCGATCAAATAAAGATGTTTTATCTTCTCCCTCTAAAAAATATCTCTTTCCATGCCCAAATCAAAACAATCCATGTCTCACATAGATATTATTAATCACATCATACAAACACCTATATCTTCATTAACATCTTCATCTTGTTTTAGAATAGTTTCTCCATTAATAACCACACCACCGCTATTAGATCCTTCGGTTGAAATTATTGTCATCCCTTCTAAAAGTAAATCTTCTCAGTTAAAGTCGAAGGCTCGGGGCAAATATCCTTAACAGCCCCCTGTGCATCCACGGAAACATTTAAGTTTTCCCTCTTCTCAATAATACAATGCAACAACATCCACGTCAGGATCAATCTTTCCATCTATGACATCTTACAATAATCAATCCACATCCAAACTCTATCATCCTTCAACCAAATTTGATTTGTCCTCCAAAATACGAAATTCACACATCTAATCTACATCTACATTTTCTCCTAACTCCAAGTTGAGACATCCTATCAAAACCCACAAGAGTTACCTTCCCCATGACACTTCAATGGGGTCATACGCAGACATCTTTCGACATTTAACTCAAACATCTGCCATAAAACTTCCTCCTATTAAAGCCTTTAATCCATATGGGCCCAAGCCATCATGGTTCAATCCTAATTGCAGTTGTGCTTATCATCATACCCCAGGTCATGACATTGAACATTGTAAGGTGTTTCGGTCAATCGTCCACAACCTTATTGAGAAATATGATTTCCTCATTCAGGGGAAAGTTCCTTCTTCATCCACCTTGAATCCAATCCATATCCCATCTGTCAGATATCCCATGATCCCTCCATCCACATCATCCCTTAATATTCATCCATCCCATGTCATTCCTCCTAAATAATGCCCACCACCATTGTTCACCAGTGCCACTTATCTTGCTAAAAACACTTGTGGTCTCTGATCGTTTACCCCATCCAAACCTAAAACAATCTCATCTAAGCTCTTTCAACATCCTTTACCTCCTTCACATTTAACTCGTTAGGGGCACAATCTTCCCTCGCCCTTGAACATCTCATCTGTATAACTCCCTTGTTACTAGGGAACTTCACTCTTTGACATTGTTTTACCTACCTTATTCACATCCATTCAATCTAAATTAATTATATCCAAATCCTCATCTCATTCTAAGTCCTCCTTTGAGGCCATATTTATTCTTTTTATGCTCCTTTTGGGAGTATCATATTTTCATTAAAGCCCTCCTTTAAGGCCATGTTTGATTCTCCATTGAGGGACCTTTTTCTCTAAGTCCACCTTTGTGGCTATATTTTTATCTCTTCTAGGACACCATTTATTTCTAAGACCACCTTTGTGGCTATATTTATGTCTCTTCTGGGACACCATCTATTTTTCTGATTTATGCAGTCCACCTTCCCTACTTTGATGTGATCCCATAACTATTACATCCATTACCTTCTAGTTCTCCTATTACAGCCATGTGAAGGTTCCAGGGTGCCTCTTGTACATTCCTTATCCCCTCTTTAAGTGGTTTACTTAGATATTCCCAGCTCTCCCCCATGTGAAGCTCAAATTCACATATGTAAAGGCAAAATCAAAGTTATAAAAAAATAGACTGATCCCTCGACGGACAACTGTTCATGCAAAAAAAAAGGAAAAAAAAGTATACAAATCAAAATCCAAGAAAAATCAAAATAAATAGACCGATCCCTTGAAGGATGGCTATTACATTATTCTTGTCATCCATATTATGTATAAAGTAGACCATACCCTCGAAGGATGGCTACTCTGTTATTATGGCCCCCCAGGGTTAATTTGATAACATGCATCAGAATTCTCAAGTCCCAGGCAGATAAATTGATTTAGGGCAAAAAGTCATGTTTCTAGGGTCCCTTCAGAAATTTTTCTAACTCTCCCGTCCAGGTTGAAAAGAGCAAGCTCTGAGAAGATGCGAAGAAGTTGCAGAAGATAAGCTTGGGCCAGAAAAAAATGTGAAAATCAGCTAAGTCCTAGTCCCCGGGACAGTCGGGACATTTGGGACATCAAGGCGCGGATCGGCCAAAAAGCCTACAGGCGGCCCAAACAGCAAAGGGACAAGTGGGACAAGAGTGCGCGAAGGAGGTGGACGGTTCAGCCGAAACAAGAAACTTCAGCACAAGGAAAACTGGGACAAGTGGGACAAATGGACGCGGCGGACGCGGAAAGCCCGGATCGGCCGAAAAGGAGAACTTTCACACTAACTACTTTGGGACATCTGGGACAAAGATACGTGAACCGGCCGGTTTGGCCGAAATGAGAACAAACAGTCTGGAGGCAAATGGGACATCTGGGCCGTGAGGACGCGAATCGGCCGGATCGGGCGAACCGGAAGAATTTGTCCTGCGAAGCACAGGGACAAGTGGGACAAATGGACGCGAACCGACCGAATCGGGTGAACCGGAGGATTTTGTCCCAAGCAGCACTGGGACATCTGGGACAAATGGACGCGGTGGACGCGAAGGAGCCGAAAGGGCCGAGAACCAACCAAATCATGACACGTGTCACAAGGGAAAAGGTCAAAAGGTCAAAGGGCGAGATTTGAAGGGTCAGCCCGAACCAATGGGATAGTGCCACGTGTCCCAGCTAGGGCCCACAAGGAAATTTCAAAAGAGAGCCCACCGAGAGGTGGAGGAGAGAGAGTTTCTCAGCGAATCAGAACCTGCCACGTGTCATCCAGGTGGCAGAGCGCGGGAAGAAATTTAAAAATCCGTTTTCGCCTGTTTTGTGCCCTAAATCTTCATATTGACATATCTTTCGATCCAGAGCTCAGATTTGCACGTTCTTTATATCAACGGAAAGCTTGTGAGATTCTCTACACGATTCCGGGGTCAATCTTGCATTTTGGTTCAGTTTGGAGAGAGAAAATCAAGAAACACCTCTGGCACGAAATAACAAGTAGAAGTAATGCTTCAACAAACAACTTTAATGCAGCAGACAGTTCGCCGCTTCTGTTGGACAGCCCGCCGTTTTGCCAGGATCCGCCACTTCTGTCATAATGAGATGAACTGAATGCAACCTGGAGGTGGTTGGAGTAGATTTGGCTTCCCCCTCTCTCTTTCCTCTCTCATTCTTTCTATATATTGTAAAGAGGAGCTTCTTTTCAAGGGTCGAACATTTTTCTGTTTTGCCTCTCCCTTCTTCTCCTCAGGTGAATTTGTGGAGTTCGAACCTCTCATTTGAACTGTAATACTATTCTGCCTCATGGCATTCTGTAGTGTATTGTATCAATCTTTGGAGCAAGTAATGCATGTCTGTGGATGATTCTCAGCCCTCTCTGTGTTCATTTTTGCATCCTCCTGGTCTTTCACTGCAGGTTTTGTCATCTGTGCATGATCTTATATCACATTCAAATGGTCTGTGTTCACTGGAAAAATAGGTGTTCTTCATTCCTCGGTGCATCACCTCTATTAGCTTAGATTTATTTTATGCATCTTCTTACCTTGTCTCCTTGGCAGATTAGATTAGGTTTTGAGAAAACCCTCTGCATATTTCGTGTGCATCTGAACAGAGGAATAGGAACCAGCCTTCTCTGGAGAATCCTTTCTCATTTTTTCAAGTCCCACACTTGGAGAAAGGATTCAATGTTATGCAATCACACTGGATGCCAAAGTGATCAACCTAGAAACCTGATCTGCATCCAGGGGTGCTGTGATTTTGCACTAACAGTTTTGGCACGCCGGGTGGGACCTAGAGGTCTCATTTTTATTGCAGCAAAGTTGATATGCATCTGCTGCAATTTTCTTGCTTGAAAAGAGCTATTATTTGCATATCTGGCAACTCCAAGAGGAAGATCAACTGGTTTCAGTAGTACAGGCCTGAAAGCTTATGAGAAGAATCACAAGGTCAAGAGTTGGAGAAGAAGAAGTGTTGTTTGAATACCTGTAATTATCTCCAAGAAGAAGGCAAAGAGGAAGAAGGATTCAAAGGTCTCCATCTCCACCAAACAGAACTCTCTCAACTCCTCCACCTGCTCGGCCTTTCATTCAGTATTCAAGAGTCCTTCGACCAATCAGAATGGCGCAACCAGCAAATCCCTTTGTCAATTTCACTGGCAGCAGCCCACTTGCCCTCAATGCACAGAATCCAGTTCCAATTGTAGCGTTGAAGAACATTCCATTTTTCACTGGAGAAAATCATACCACTCCTGGTGATCATGTCAAAGACATTGCTAACATCTGTGTAATCCATGAGATAAATGAAATGGATGTGGCTGTCAAATTGCTGGCATCATCATTCAAAGGGAAGGCATTGCAATGGTTCAGGAGCCTTACAGCTGGTTCTATCACAAATTGGAATCAGTTATGCATAGTTCTCCATGAGCAGTTTGGGGAAAAGGGAGACAATTTGTCTCTACTGGAACAATTAACAACTATCAAGAGAGCTCCCAATGAGCAGCTGACTGACTTCAACTTCAGATTTCAAAAGTCTTGGGATAGGATTCCAGTGGCAGTCAGGCCAACAGCAGAAGGTGCTTTTCTATACTATCTTAAAGCTTTGAATTCTGATATTTCTATGTTAATTCAATCAATGGGAGGCACAACCTTACCTGCTGCTTATAGCATTGCCATTAGAGCTGAAAACTGTCTTATCCAAGCTGGTAAATCGGCTCCTAGGCCTCCAATGCCATTATATCCAAGTTTAGAGAGCCCAAGTACTAGTCAAGCACCTGTCTTAGCTCCTTCTCCCACTCCTAGAAATCAGAATTCAAGTGAAGCTTCTACTTCATCTTCTAGTGCCTCAAATGAGCTTCAAGAGGTCATGAAGCAACTGCAAAATTTAGGTAATGAGCTGGTTACACTCAAAAGACAGCAAGCTCAAGGTTTTAGACCTTCGTATCAGCCTCAAGCTCAACCTAATATGCAGCCATATTAGCCTCAAAGGCCACCCAATCCAGCTGCAAATCAGAATCAAGCAAGGCCTCCTGCCAATAGACCATTCCAGCCCTATAATCCAAATGCCATATCTGCCTCTAAGGCATTAGTACCAGCACAAAACAACATTGCCCAGGAGTATGATTGGTGTTTTCCATGTAATGAGCCTCATAATCAATCCATGTGCTTCAATGGTGCTTTGACTCAAGCTTTAATGGTAACAACTACTGGTGTGGAGGGTGAGAACAGTCAAGAAAACAGCCAACAACAAGAAACATTCCAACAACAATCAGCCCCAAATGACACCACATTGGTAAATTGGCAAGCAGAGGATTTTTGTGGCATGAACCAGGCAGTTTCTCAAGGTGTTGCAGCAAACACAAGGTCAAAAAGGAGAAATTTGGGTGAAGATCAGCCATTAGCCCCAGCCAATCCACAACCTTCCATGGCTCCACAAATGATTGGCAAGCAAAGTCCCGTTTCAAATGCACAAGGGCAGCCAAGAACAGCCCCTAGGCCAACTCAAATGCCAGCTGTTGCTGCCCACATACAAGGAGTAAATGTGCAAACCAAGGGACAGCAGAGAGATCCTTCATCACCATTCAGTATCATTGATCAGATGAAGAAGACAAACGTCAATATATCTATGTGGGAATCCCTATCCATCCCAGGCCAAAGAGATCTGCTGCAAGCTGCCATGAAGGACTGGCCAGCTTCGAATCAGCAGATGCAAGACAAAGTGCTTACAAATGCTGCCCAATCTGAAGGAAATCATGGAGGACAACAAGGTAAGATGTTGAAACCCCCTCCTTTCTATGTTTCATTAATCATTGGAAATCAGCTAGTGCATAATTGCATGATTGATTCTGGAGCAAGTAGCTCTGTCATGCCCAAACAAATAGCTGATCAGCTAGGGCTTCAGTATGAAACAACATCCAAAGGGGTAGTGCAGTTGGATGGGACAGCAATAGCAACAGTTGGAGTGATTAGAAATTTGAGTCTTACCTTGCACGCATGTCCAAATGTTGTTGTTTTACAAGATGTGTCAGTCATAGACCTTCCACCACTCTTTGCCCTATGTTTGTCAAGGGACTTCACTGCCAAGATTGGGGGATATTTGTCCACTGATTGGTCTCACATGCTATTCAGGACAAGATATGGAACTAAGACCACAATCAGATCTGAACCTATTGCAAACTTCCATATTGAGCCCTACACTCCAAGTCAGATTAATGCCAATTGCTCGGCATTTGATCAAGAAGATCACCCAAGCACAGATGAAACTGACACTAAAGTTGGAAACATCCCGGATCTAACTCTTGATGAATGGGCAAGCAAGGTGCATGCTTTTGATCCTTATCAAGGAATAGAAGAATCTGAGCTAGGAGTCTATTGTATACACGAAGAAAGTCAACCTATTCCTAGCATCACTAAGCCAAACCACAAGGATGACAATGAGGTATGGCAGCTGTTTTTTGATGGATCAAGGAGTAGACAAGGTGCAGGAGGTGGAGCCGTGCTTGTTTCACCTCAAGGAGTAAAGTACTATTCAGCTTTTAGATTTCAATTTGCATGCTCCAATAACACTGCTGAATATGAAGCCTTGGTGCAAGGGATGCATTGGGCAATCAAGAAAAAAATAAAGAACTTGCAAGTTTTTGGGGACAGTGAATTGATTGTAAATCAGGTCAAGGGACAGCATGCTGCCAAAAATGATCTACTCAGGTGCTACAAGAACAGGGTGTGGGACCTCATGGAAGATTTTGAGGGTTTCGGCATCAAAGCCATTCCTAGGAAAGAGAATCAAGCTGCTGATAGGCTTGCAGCAGTAGGGGCAGCCTTTGACATTGTAGAAAACATTCAACAAGACAAGGTACAGCCAAACATCCACGTGATTGTGAGGCCTTCAGTGCTGGATAACGATGTCAGTTGGCAAGTATTTGAGAATGACCAGCAAATCATCCATTTCTTGCAAGAAGAAGCTGAGTTCTCAGCTAAGAATCAAGAAAAGTTGGAACAGCAATATGGTGACCAAGTGATACAGCTGAGAACTGACAAGCTGCCCAAGGGACTTATCACTTTGGAGTCCATTTTTAACCCCAATGATCAGTTTAGAAAGGAGAAAGCAAACATTCAGGTCAAGAGAGAAGATTCGGTATCCATCTTGGTAGAAGAGAACAAGCCATTGCAAATTGGAAAGATGACAACTGAGCAAGAAAGATGTGAGTTCATACAGCTATGTCAAGAGTTCCCTGACGTGTTTGCTTAGAGCTATGAAGACTTGAAGGGTTTCAATTCCAACTTATCTCAGCATACCATCGAATTGGATCCAAATACTAAGCCTGTCAGGTAGAAACAGAGACCAGTCAATCCACACATGGAGCCTCTCATGAGGAAAGAATTGGACAAGCTGATTGAGTCAAGAATCATATTCCCAATCAAGTATTCTAGTTGGGTTGCCAACTTAGTTCCAGTCAGAAAGAAGAGTGGAGAGATCAGGCTGTGTGTTGACTTCAGAGATTTGAATAGAGCCTCTCTCAAGGACCATTATCCACTCCCTTCCATGGAGCAAATATTGTAGGTCGTAGCTGGTTCAGAAAGGTTTTCACTACTTGATGGTTACTCAGGCTTCAATCAGATTATGGTAAAGGAGGAAGACCAGTTCAAGACAGCCTTCACAACCAAATGGGGCACATATGCTTACAAGAAGATGCCATTTGGACTATCAAACGCCGGAGCAACATTCCAGCGAGCTATGGATATGGCATTCAAAGGCTTGATCAACAAGATAGTGCTGGTATACCTAGATGATATTACTGTCTTCTCAAAGAATGCAACAGACCATTTCTTTCACCTCAGGCAAGTGTTTCAGAGGTGTAGAAAGTTCGGAGTGTCCTTAAATCCTAAGAAGTGCATCTTTCTTGCACATGAAGGGAAGCTCCTTGGCCATATTGTCTCCAAGGAAGGATTAGCGATTGATCCAGAGAGGGTTGAAGCCATAAGAGCTCTACCATTGCCAAGCCACAAGAAAGCCCTTCAGAGTTTCCTGGGAAGGATAAACTTTGTTCGGAGGTTTGTCCCAGATTTTGCAGCCCTTGTCAAGCCCATCACCAAAATGTTAAGGAAAAGCATGGCTTTCAAGTGGACGGCAGAAGGCAAGGAGAGTTTTGAAGCAATCAAAGAAGCCATCTCCCAAGCACCCACTCTCATCAACCCAGACTTTTCCAAGGATTTCATCCTCTATGCATTTGGAGGTGATGACACTATTTCTGCCATTCTGGTACAGCAGAACAAAGATAATGATGAACAGCCGATTACCTTCTTCAGCCAGAGCCTAGATGACTGCGAAGTGAGGTACTCTTTTATTGAAAAGCATGTGCTTGCAGTAATCAGAAGCTTGAAGAAATTCAAGCATTTAGTCTCAAACAACAAGGTCCAATTGCTGGTCTCACATGCTGGGGTTAAGGACTTCCTCCTCAACAAGGATTTGAATGAGAAAAGGGCAGGTTGGATCACCCGTGTCATGGAGTATGACATTGAGATCAAGATCACCAAGCTGGTAAGAGGGAAAGGATTGTGTGAGCAGCTGGTTTTGGGGAAGCAAAAAGAAGTATGCAACGAAGAAGAGGCTGTTTTGACAGTTCAAGACAGCCATGAGCCGAGTGGCAGACAAGAAGAAGACAATGCTGCCCCAACTCCTTGCTGGACCCAAGGCATTATGCACTTCCTACAAACAGGCCTATGCCCTCCAGAAATGAGCAAAGCGAAGAGGAGATACTTCAGGTTGCAGGCTGTTCCATATACCATCATTGATGGAGTTTTGTTCAAGAAGGATGTGAATGGAGTGCTGCTGAGATGCATTAACACAGGTCAGATCCAAAGGGTATTAAAAGAGTTTCATGATGGACCAGCTGGTGGCCATTTTGCACCAAGAGTGACAGCTCTAAAAATCATGAAGGCTGGTTATTATTGGCCTAAAATCTTTAGTGATTGCTATGCATGGATCAAGAGATGTAAGAATTGTGCATTCTTCACAGGAAAAGAGAGACTCGCTGCCCTTCCATTACAACCAATCTCAGTTGACCAGCCATTCATGCAATGGGGTTTAGACTTCATTGGAGCCATCAATCCCAATTCAAGCCAAGGGCACAAATGGATTTTGACAGCCACGGACTACTTCACCAGATGGACAGAAGCAGTAGCACTCAAAGAGGCGAATGAGTCTAGCATCTTGGACTTTTACGAGGGGATAACTACCAGATTTGGTGTACCTGCTACAATAATCTCTGATAATGCATTGGCATTCATTGGATCTAAGGTGACTGAGTGGGCTGTCAAGAACGGGATCTACCTAAGCACTTCATCAAACTATTACCCTCAAGGTAATGGCCAGGCCGAGTCTACAAACAAGAACTTGCTGAGGATCATTAGGAGGACTCTTGATGAGAATCAGAGGGCTTGGCATACCAAACTGAAATCAGCCTTATGGGCTGATAGGATCACTCCCAAAAGATCCACAGGTAATTCTCCATTTAAGCTTGTCTATGGAAGAGAGGCAATCTTGCCCATGTCACTTGAGTTGCCAACATTGGAACTCATGAAGCAGCTGGAATTGCTTGAATTTGAGCCTATGGAGGTGAGATATGCAGAGCTGATGGAGCTGCAAGAGATCAAAAATCAAGCATCCCAAGCAATGGAAAAGGATCAAGCTTTGATCAAGAAGACCTTTGACAGAAAGGCCAAGGATAGATCTTTTCAAGTTGGAGATCTAGTGTTGAAATGGGATGCAGATCGGGCAAAACCAGGAAGGCATTTCAAATTTGATGCCATTTGGAGTGGCCCATACATGGTCACGAAGCGCAAGAGCAGCAATGCTTTCCAATTGGCCTCATTGGATGGTGAAGAACTGCAGATTCCAGTCAATGGAATCTATCTCAAGCGTTGCCTCTAGAGGGAAGTTCACTACCTTGTAAATATTAATTAGATTTTCATTCCTCCAAGTGCTTGTGCACATTGTCCTGTTGTAGTTAGGTTTCAGTTTTCCTAAGTGCTTCGGCACAGGTTTTGCTGCTCTTAGGTTGTTTTCTACAGTTCAGAGTGTTGTTGGAGAAGAAGTTGCAGTATCAGGCTCGGGATTAGATATCAGGCTCGTTTCAGGTTATTGCTTATGACTCCATGCCCAATAGATCACTAAAGGCCACTGATCTTCTACCTAGCAGGTAGGTGACCCCGCTGAGTCGCCAAATTGTTATCCAAAATTCACCGCCCCAGGGTTAATTTGATAACATGCATCAGAATTCTCAAGTCCCAGGCAGATAAATTGATTCAGGGCAAAAAGTCATGTTTTTAGGGTCCCTTCAGAAATTTTTCTAACTCTCCCGTCCAAGTTGAAAAAAAAAGCAAGCTCTGAGAAGATGCAAAGAAGTTGCAGAAAATAAGCTTGGGCCAGAAAAAAATGTGAAAATCAGCTAAGTCCTAGTCCCTGTGACAGTCGGGACATTTGGGACATCAAGGCGCGGATCGGCCGAAAATCCTACAGACGGCCCAAACAGCAAAGGGACAAGTGGGACAAGAGTGCGCGAAGGAGCGAACGAAATAAGAAACTTTAGCATAAGGAAAACTGGGACAAGTGGGATAAATGGATGCGGCAGACACGGAAAGCCCGGATCGGCTGAAAAGGAGAACTTTAGCACTAACTACTTTGGGACATCTGGGACAAAGATACGCAAACCGGCCGGTTAGGCTGAAATGAGAACAAATAGTCTGGAGGCAAATGGGACATCTGGGCCGTGAGGATGTGAATCGGCCGGATCGGGCGAACCAGAAGAATTTGTCCTGCGAAGCACAGGGACAAGTGGGACAAATGGACGCGAACCAGCCGAATCAGGTGAACTGGAGGATTTTGTCCCAAGCAGCATTGGGACATCTGGGACAAATGGACGCGGTGGATGCGAAGGAGCCGAAAGGGCCGAGAACCAACCAAATCATGACACGTGTCACAAGGGAAAAGGTCAAAGGGCGAGATTTGAAGGGTCAGCCCGAACCAATGGGATAGTGCCACGTGTCCCAGCTAGGGCCCACAAGGAAATTTCAAAAGAGAGCCCACCGAGAGGTGGAGGAGAGAGAGTTTCTCAGTGAATCAGAACCTGCCACGTGTCATCCAGGTGGCAGAGCGCAGGAAGAAATTTAAAAATCTGTTTTCACCTGTTTTGTGCCCTAAATCTTCAGATCGACATATCTTTCGATCCAGAGCTCGGATTTTCACGTTCTTTATATCAACGGAAAGATTGTGAGATTCTCTACACGATTCCGGGGTCAATATTGCATTTTGGTTCAGTTTGGAGAGAGAAAATCAAGAAACACCTCTGGCACGAAATAACAAGCATAAGTAATGCTTCAACAAACAAATTTAATGCAGCAGACAGTTCGCCGCTTCTGTTGGACAGCCCGCCATTTTGCTAGGATCCGCCGCTTCTGTCATAATGAGATGAACTGAATGCAACCTGGAGGTGGTTGGAGTAGATTTGGCTTCCCCCTCTCTCTTTCCTCTCTCATTCTTTCTATATATTGTAAAGAGGAGCTTCTTTTCAGGGGTCGAACATTTTTCTGTTTTGCCTCTCCCTTCTTCTCCTCAGGTGAATTTGTGGAGTTCGAACCTCTCATTTGAACTGTAATACTATTCTACCTCATGGCATTCTGTAGTGTATTGTATCAATCTTTGGAGCAAGTAATGCATGTCTGTGGATGATTCTCAGCCCTCTCTGTGTTCATTTTTGCATCCTCCTGGTCTTTCACTGCAGGTTTTGTCATCTGTGCATGATCTTATATCACATTCAAATGGTCTGTGTTCACTGGAAAAATAGGTGTTCTTCATTCCTCAGTGCATCACCTCTATTAGCTTAGATTTATTTTATGCATCTTCTTACCTTGTCTCCTTGGCAGAATTAGATTAGGTTTTGAGAAAACCCTCTGCA
Organism: Taxus chinensis; assembly: GCA_019776745.2. Classification (NCBI taxonomy): domain Eukaryota; kingdom Viridiplantae; phylum Streptophyta; class Pinopsida; order Cupressales; family Taxaceae; genus Taxus; species Taxus chinensis. Next base: position 42,522,361 of record CM034150.1, read on the forward strand.
TATTTCGTGTGCATCTGAACAGAGGAATAGGAACCAGCCTTCTCTGGAGAATCCTTTCTCATTTTTTCAAGTCCCACACTTAGAGAAAGGATTCAATGTTATGCAATCACACTGGATGCCAAAGTGATCAACCTAGAAACTTGATCTGCATCCAGGGGTGTTGTGATTTTGCACTAACAGTAACCTTTCTTGTTTATCTCCAATCCATTTTGAAACATAGTTTCCCTGTACACCCTTGCTACAACTATGTTCCATTCATCTCATCCAAATCATATTTTATAAAAATCACATCAAACTTCACACTATGAATTTTATATTTATCCATCATCTCCATGAATTCGTTTGTAAATACACTCTTCGATTTGTGAATTCTACTTGATCATCGTTGCAGTTTGTGAATCTTACTTGAGGATCCTTCTCAAGGAAAGTTCATTATCCTGTAGCTCCTTATCTCTCAACATGTTTAACACCATATTTGATCCATTGCTCCTCACTCTCCGTGTCCACTCATCACCATTTGTCTCCACATCATCCTTCTCACCTTTCTGTCCCCTTGCACGACGTTAGATATCTTACTCGTCTTTCCTCTTGAGTTTCTATTTACTTCTTCCACTTTCAGTTTGAAAATATTGCTTAACCATCCATATACCCACAAAACCCTAGTTAAGGTATATCTTCTTCCTTGGATCCTCCCACTATAGAATCTTCTCCACCATTTCCTCTTTCAACGGACGACAATCACCAGCACAAACGTCTTTTCACTCCTCCTTTTCTACTTAACACTCTTGCATCATCATTACCACCGCGTAGGAATCCCAGTTAAGGATTGCCCTTACACTCTCCATCTACATTGCATATGTTCCTCCATCCATTCATGTCACACTCCTTTGTTTCCTTGTTATCACCTTCTTTCATCTCTTGTTCCATTTTGGTATACACTGCTTAGTCTTCTCATCATTCTTCTTCTTCTTTGGTTTGGTGATCCTACTTAACCATCCCCATCGCAGGGCAATCTTACTTAAGAGTTTCTCTTAAGAATGGTTTCCCATATAATCTTTCCATCTCCCATCATCTCTTCCTCATCTTCTGTCTCCTGCCTCTCATCATACTCATCCATTCCAACCAACCCTTCCACACCTGCATCCAATACAATGTTGTCTTTCTCCTTCCATATCATCACTGCCAGTTTGGTGATCTTACTTAAATCCTCTTGTGGCATGGCGATCTTACTTAAGAGTCCCTCTTAAGCATGATTTGTCATCCTGCACTCCCCCACTACCCCACATTCTCTCCATCTACATTTTCTCATCATTCCCCATCATCACATCCTCTCACCTCCTCTTTCATTCTCACAAACACCACTTCATATTGGTCCCTTGTTCATCTCCATCATTCGTCGCTAGGTAATCTTACTTAACCGTTGCTTCTCCGTTCATGGCATGTCTTGTTTATTCATTTCTCTCTCATCCATTCTCGTCCATTGCATCCTCTCCTAATCTTCATCTTCCTACACATTGTTATCCCTCCTTTATTTACTCTTTTCACTCCATCTTCTAGATTTCTCCCACATATCTACCCCCATACTTACATGTCATTGTCATTGATCGTCTCCTAACATTCTTTCATCATATCCTTCCAATTTTGCACTAATAATTATCGGTGGAATTCTCCTAAAAATCACTCATCCCCATTCTACACAGCTTGCATCCTTTTCTTTGACCTCCTCCATTCTATCTCACTCATTCCTTCCTCTGTGTCCTCTGATCATTATTGGAGGACTTCTCCTAACTTCCCTTCATTGGCATTCCCCATCCTATTCTTCATTTACTTTCTCCCTTGTCTTATCTTTTGTCTCATATTTTCCTACTGATCATTATCGGTGGATTTCTCTTAACATCCATTCACTGGCATTGCCTCTCCTATCCCATCCTTTCTTTTTCCTCACCACCTCTCTATCTGTCATTCTTCCTTGCTAATCTCTTCACTGTCTTCATCATACACCTCTCTATTTTCTCGTCATCAGCATATCCTCATCTCATTTATCTCCATTTCTTTTCCAATCGATGTCATTCATTCCCTCAAGTTTCTCTTTACGTTCCTTATGCTTCCCACTCTTTACCAAATATATTCAATCTTGGTTCACTTCCTTCAGCATAATTTTCTTTGTTGTCTTCTCTTCCTTTCTGATCTTCATCTTATTTTAATTCCTTTTTATCATCCTCCTCGTTTTACCTCACACTCCCTCCTTACTTCCCCGTTGAAAACCTGACTCTTCAATGTTATCCCATTTCCTTTATCATCTCATCATCCACATGCATTTCCATGCGGTCATTTCCATATTATTTTCCTTGGATTTCCTCACTATGATCTATTTACTTCAATTTTCTTTGTTGTATCTTCTCTTTTGTTTTCCATTAACTCTTTGTTTTCCTCTGCTCCAATCTTCATCACATCTTTCATTTTACATAACTCTCTCCCTTTTTCATGATTTCATTCTCTTCTTTGTTCTTTTCTTGTCTTCTCTTTGTTTGTCCTTCTTTATAATCCTTATTTATTATCTTCTTCCTCCCCTTTCACTCTTTATTTTCTCCTCTTCTGTCTTCATCCCTATATTCCATATCCTTGTCACCTTCATATTCAATCTTTCTTGCTCTTCTCATAATCAACCAATCCTCCTTTCTGTTCCCTTTTCTCTTTATCAACATCCCTTACATTTAGCATTCACAATCAATGTCGATGTTTCTTCGTTTATGTAAAAACCATCTATCCCTTTCATTATCGTTCTTGTTCTTCTCTTTGCCACATTGACCTCTTCTCTTTTTAAGAACCTTGTCACATCTTTTATCTTCATCATTCCTCTCGCAGGGACATCATCATATCCATTTCTAAGAATCTCTTCCCATCTTCTTTTGACATTTTTGTCTTGGGAATATACCATAACAGACATCACCTATCTGATCTTGTTCTCTTCCATAAATATTTTCTCTACTTTTGTTTTATCGCAAAAGCATCTCGACTTATCATCCTACTTATCAAAGAAACTAGGCTTCTTTGTCTTCTTCACCTCCTAATTTTCTAACACTTATGCATCTTCCATCTATCTATGTATTATAATGAGGCATATTTTTATCCATATACTTCTCAACATATAACTCACTTTGTGTCCTTCCCGTGCCCTGTGATGGGGCATCATTATCTTCATCCACGTCCCTTTTGTGGACGCATGATTTTTCACATGATTCCTCGCAGACAAAGGATTACACACATTTTTTTGCATTTAGTTGCACATATTTCGATGTTTTCCCATGACCCATTGGTCATCACGGTTTACATCCATACTGTAGTGGTCTTCACCCACTCACTGTTCTGTAGAACGTTGTCATCTGTCTCCATTGAGACCACAATTTCCCTCTACCGATGTGATATTGGAGTCACCGCCATAATATTTTTTATTTATTGTGATTATTTTTTGCCTGGGGCATCTTGCCTTTGGTCATGTCTTCATCCATCCTCGGACACATCTTTCATCTAACCCTTTTTGTTTTTTTCTCGTGGCTTGATATCGCAAACCACTCAACAAAAAGGGGAAAATGTAGACACCTATTTTCAATATCACTCCTCTCAGTAATCGTACATGCACGTAATTTCCATCCCCACTTCTCTTTATCTTAAGTTTAATAAAATATTATCTATTTGTTCATAGTATTTAATTGATTATCAATGGGCTCCGTATGGACCCATTTGATAATTCAATTTTTGGAATCACCCCCCAATCTCTCACAAATTATTTAAGTCAAAATGCACCCATTCGACACCTTCTTTTCAAAATGAAATCTTTATCTCACCCCCCATTCAAATCATGTCCCCCACTTTGCCTAATAAGTCAAACTATGGGACCCACATGATCACATCACATCCCTAACTCAGGTTACTTTACTACACCCTGGGTATAATCTAACCTGCAGTTTAGTCTCATATCTAAGCTATAAATATGGGCTTTCCCCCCATATTTTAGGACCTTGGACTCGGACCAAAAAAGAAGAGGACAAAAGACTTAGAAAAGGAGGATATATTTTTAGAAAAAAGAAGAAGAAAGCTCTGACAGTGTCTCTTATCTTGCCATCTTGATGCCCGGTTCATTTCCATAGCATGATATGAGCTAAGTACTCTTGTTATCCCATTTTCTTGTCATTTTTACTGTTGTTCACGATCTAATTATCTTGTCTAACACGGGGGTTGATATCCTCCAAGGGATTTGAAATCCTCTTGGAACCAGCACTATCTGGGAAACCCCTGCACATTATGTTCTAATCTTATCTGGTTTAGTTTTGCAGATCTAGATTCTTGATATCATGCATCTACTTTCTTTGCGCCCGTATCATTCATCTCCATATCCAAGGTACTAAGCCCTTGTATACCCAACGTGGTCTCGTGTTTCTTAATTACTCATACACTCATCTGGATGGGAAGTTGGAAACGCAGACCAACAATTTATATTCCCGTTTTTAGTCTCCACATGATTTTTTCTCAAAACACATCCACCCAACAATCCACTTCTTCCCCAGAGCCTTCTATTGGTTCAAAACCTCTTAAAAAAATGCATATACTTCCTCATATATTCCTTCAGCATCTTTAGTTGCTCAAACACTTCCATTAAGTTTTGTTACTGCTTATGCTGTTGTATCACATCCATAACATTTTCAACTGGTTAGCACCTCCATCCAAAATATTACCATGTCTATTCTTGCATCTATTCCATTAATTAATACTAGTTCAATTTCCACCACTTATCCCATTTCAGTTAAATCTTCTGAACCTCTTGTCTCACAACACATACCACAACAATCACATCCATTAATTTCCATAACCTCAATCCATTCCTATACAAATATTCCACAACACACATCATCCTCTTTTGCTTCTGCAACACCCTTTCTACAACTACCTCCTTATTCACAACCTTTCACTACCACATCCATTCCAAATCCTTATCAATATATTCAACCATCACAACCATTAGTGTCTCAACCAACTTATGGTATGTCGTCCCAACAAAACATTCCCCAACAAAATATTTTGTATCAAAAAAATATTCGACAACAAAATATTCCTACCAGTATTCCATATCAACATAACATGCCACAATAGAACATCCCTACTTATAGTATTCCATCATAACAAAATATACCATAACAAAAAATTCACACTTATAGTATTCCATCATAACAGAACATCCCATAGTAAAATATCCCATCTCAACAAAATATCCCCGTTAATAATCCTTTTCAAACTCCCCCCTTTCAAAAAAATACACTGCAACAAAATATCCCTTACCAGTAAAATATTCAACAATAGTATATTCCACAGCAAAACATCCCATACCAGCAGAACGTTCCACAACAATATATTCCATATCAAAAAAACATCCCCTATCAGCAAAACATCCCTCAATTGTATCAAAAATATTTACAACCTAGCCAATTTTTCGTTTCAACTTTGCTCATCCTCATAAAAACCAACACAACTTGATCCTCTCCAAGCTCTCATGAACCACATATCCAACCTAGAAGCTGCCTCACCAGGACCTAAAAATGTGCTCTCATACAACCAGACTTATAATGAACCAATTCACCCTTCAGTTCTATACAAAGCCTATCCACCTCACTAGAAAATTCCAAAATTTATTAAATTTTATAGCAAATAATATCCACAACAACACATCTGTTCTTTCCGATATGCTTGCTATTTAATAGCTCATGATCAAGATCGTATGCCGAGGAATTTTCCCATGTCTCTTGTTGGTCCTACCTTAGACTGGTAAATAACATTCCTTAGTATTCCATTTTCTCCTTCTCACAAATATTCCTAGAAAAACTTCTCCATAAACATAGACCACAAAGTCACTATCAATGACCTTTATGCTATCAAACAGTTTGAAGACGAATCCATCGCTGACTTTGTTGCTCATTGGAGCGGTACGATTAACCAATTATCCTTCTCATTACCACAAACTGGGCTGATTAAAAAAATTTGTCATTCATGCGCTAAACATATCTCATCAACACTCCAAATTCAATCTTTTCAAACATTTAATGAAGATTTTACCATGGCTTGTAAGTTGGAACTACGAGCCTTAGAAGACAATCGATTTAAGATTTTTCCTAAGAAACCATGAACTAAATTTCCATCTAAACCATTATCCAATCCAGATAAATCCAAATCAGCCACAAATGTTATAGTAGTTAATTCTGCCCCTAAGGAAAAAAAATACTAATGAGCGTTCCTGTCTACAATGAAACTAGACACCCATAGGAGAAACTTACATTGCAGTTTTTAACAAACTACTTGTGGAAAATATGATATCTCTCCCACCTATCTCACTAATCGATACATCTGTATCTAAATCCACTTGGTATTGAGATAATGAATATTGTAAATACCATAGGGTCAAGGGACATGACATCGAAACGTGTCAAACATTCTGTAATGTCCTTCAAGACATGATTGATAAGGGTGAACTTCACTTAGAAATCCAAATGCACCCCCAAATTAGAATCTTGACATATTTAAACAACCTTTTCCGAACCATCCCCTGTCTACCGATCAACCACAAACAAAAGTTGTTCAAGCTCACCATACAATCAACACCATTACTAAACCATTAACGACTCCTAAATCCCCAACAATACCGGTTGAATCCATACCTTCCTCTATAAAACCAACGTCAACGTCTACCGAATCCAAATCCAAATCTACTGAGACCTCATTTGTCAGGAAGAATGCTGAAGCTATTCCCTCACCTTTACCAGATGACATTATTGACTCCACTTCCACACCCGTCCCATCCTCTAGTATAACCACACCCATGCCTACACCTTGATTTGCAAACATAACTATGCTACTTCTTGAAACATGCATGAGACAACCACCTCCGCCTAATCCAACCACTTGTCTTTTTCATCCCCCATCTATAAGACCAAACAATCTGAAACCTACAAAACCTACAAATCATTTAGATCTCATTAAACATGTTATTCAAACTCCTCTTCTATCACTAACATTTACTTGAACAACCACACCTAGCTCATCCAAAACCACAAAGGTACCTAATAAACAAGGTGTTGTTCAAGTATTTAAAAGTCCTTACTATAGTTTTTCTTAATCATATTGTTTTCGCGGCCCTTCACCTTTTCTTCCACCTCTTCCTAGAAAGGTCATGACTTTTCCTAGTAATCACCCTATTATTTCACGACTAAAGCCCACTTATCAAGCTTCCACATCAAACCCTTGTCCCTCATCTATCACGCCATCCAAAACACCCCAACAACAACTAAACAACTTGTAACCAAATTCTTACTTCCTTTGGAAAATAAGATAGACAAAACATCACTACCATCCACATATGGACCTAAGAGGCGTTACACAACCATTTTAGATGACCTCCTTCAAAAATTACTAATTACATTACCACCTCTTAAACCATTGGAATTAGAAGGATGGAAACCTACACGGTACGCTTTTAATGTTTCCAGTGATTATCATAGGTCACGAGGACATTCCATAGAAGATTACAAGGACTTCCATTTAATAGCCCAAAAACTTGGCAATCTTGATTTTCTTCCTTCCAAACTATGCCCAAAATCACCATATTCATCCAAATCTAAATAAATCTTTACTAAAAGCTTGTCCCATCAGGCCAACATTGTACACATAGCTACTCGCTCACAAAATTATGACACAAATATTTTTGAGCCTAAGAAAGGTAAAAATTTTGTAGCCATATCTCCACCTCTAGAATTATCTTATTCATCTAATTAGCCTAAAGTATACAAATCTATAGCTCCCAAAGCTTCTGACCAAACACCATCACCTAAAGCTAATATTTCCATACTCACTGCACCACCCTCATCCACCATTGTATAATGGGTCATTCTCAAATAATTACGTCAATCCCCTATTAGGATGTCACTTTACGAGTTAGTTCAAACATCACCATCTCATAAACAATTTATGATTGAAGCCCTCCAATCAATAACAATACCGAAAGACAATCCCCTTCCCATCACGAACTTTGTAGGTTCCTTTATAACATTTACAACCATATCATTTGAATCATCTGAAATCCCCTCACTTAGGTCAAAGGATCATGACATACCAATTTTTATTACTGCCTAAATCAATGGTGTCCTTATCAAGAGGGTCATGATTGATGGGGGTGCTTGCATCAACATCATATCATCTATTGCCTTCAATCAACTTAAGCTACCTCCTACCATCATTGGTCAAACTCTAGTCTTATTATGCACTTTTAATGACACTATCACACCCACGTTAGGTACCATTATCCTACCACTCAAATTTGGTGTCAAAACCTTACATGAACTCTTCTACATTATAGAAGGAGAGTCCCAATACAACATTCTCTTAGGATGCCCTAGGATACACACTATTAGATTTGTTCCTTCTACATTACACTACTGTGTTAAATATGAACATGAAGGCCAAAAATTCACAGTCCCCATAGACCCAAATCCCTTCGTTGATTATTATATGACATATCATCCAAACAACATAATTTTTCCTAGATGCACATTAGAACCATCTTCTAGTACATCCATCCCTTCCTCTAAACTACCAGATGATTCCTCCCTTAATGGCATTATACAACCCCTTACGCTAGGGGAGTATCATTTTCTCATGCTTAACTCCATCCCCTCACCAAAAACTTATGGTCACCTTGACAAACAACCTATGTACGAGCCTAATGTAGGAGATATTGTCTCTTGCAACCCCACATATCTCAAAACAAACCTTGTTTATGGAGGACTCAATCATTCTCCCTCCCATTCTATCAACCAAAATTATACAAAACCGTACACATTCACCGTTATATGTACCTTCACCATTGCGCGTGGAAGGGTTTTGGCCTTGGTCATTATGAATAGGAATACATGACTTGATTATTCAACATTCCCTTAAAACTTATGAAAAATATGGCCTAGGATATGAGATACCTAGTTTTGACCCATCCAAACCCACTACATCCATACATATCACCGAATTAAAACCATTGTCACCTACTAGCCCTGAAGATCCTATGGACATAGACCATACCATATCCATTCCACCTAATTTTTTAAGTCAATATTATATCCTTGGGACCTTTAACTTATTAATATAATTACGCCACCAAACAACTTCCTCTCATATGGCTAGAAATGATTGAGTAATATTCACCCACTGTTGATATCCTCCAATGTCATGATGATGAAGACATCCTTTCTCATATGGGAGCTGAAGACCATCGGGTCTTTGTTTTGATATTTTCTTTGTTGCTTTGAATTCTTTGTTAGGGTTTTGATCACACCTGTAACCTATGAAAAAACCCTAGCTATCTGCACAATCTCACAAACACATTAGATCTAAATAAAATATGCAATATGTGAAGTCAAATTGACCCCGATGATCACCTGAAGAGTAAACTTAGTACTGAGTGCTCCACTACATTTTAGAATCCATGTAGTTATGTGTGCTTGTGTGTGAAATATTGTCCTTAGGTTGTCCTTGTGTCAATGATACCAAGATAGCGGGATATACTAGCTTTGATGCAAATGTGTGGTATGGAATTCTAATGCAGAGCTAGATCTTTGATAAATGACTCAATAGGTTAGAATGATTCAATTCTCCAATATCTATGCTTTGCAAGAAAAAATATGCCCTTCCCTAAGCTTAGAATTCTCTCTCCTTTAGTCAAATATGACTTTAAATTCAATTTTATACTTCTAATCCTCCTTCACCCTGTTACTAGTCCATTTCCAATGCTCATTAAACCATCGAATGGGGTTAATGTAAAAGAAATCAACAACTTAACTCAATTTGTCAACAACTTCCCTTAAGGATTCTCAAGTCAAGTGTTGTCAGTAATTTCTTGAATAAAACAATCTACAATCATCTAGAATAAGCCAAGAAATTTTCCTAAAACCATTTTGGCTTGTTGTGGTGTGTGGTAAATTGTGTAGCCCAACTCCTTTGTCTTCTCCCACAATCCCACTTTTTCTTTCTTTTAGCAATTAACTTCTACTATCCCCGTTTGTACTATTTTCCCCCCTTACCTTTTGTTCTAGAATATTAATCAATGATCTATTAACACTTATAGATACTCATTTGGGTTTTGCATCTATATACTAACTATTAGGATGTCTTCCATTGTAAAGTATCACTCAAACCCTCTTATCTATACCTCCAATTAGGTCACTGTTCATCTCCTACAAGACTATGACTACACTATTGCAAATTGTTAAACCTTGGGCATCTGTTAAGGGAAAAAACCTCTAAAATTTGTATTAAAACTTCATCAAGATGTTTCCTAGTCACCTTGAAAGCTTCTTTCTTTGTGGAACCCATGCATGCACAACTATCTCTATCTCTGAGTCTTAAACCCTCCTTCTACAAGTCCACACTTAAACTGTCCACAATGAAAGGATATTTATTACACCTCAAGCTCCAAGGTTAATCAAATATATTTCAACCAGTTATGTAGATGATTACTATAAATTTTCAAGCCTTAAATAAACTCTAAACCCCTTCAAACCACCTCCTTCTACCAAAACCTAAGAGGGTTTCTAAATGAGCCTATGAACAAAGATTTTTCAATAAGGTTAAATAGGTACAATTTTAAGGTTTAATGTTTCTTCCTGAGCTCTGTAAAAGCTTCCCTAAGATTATAAACTTGACAGTAACTCCATTTATATTCACTAATCCTTAAATTATCCTCGAATCCTTTATACTATGTTTGACTAAAGCAGGGTATCGTCCACTGTTAAGTGTTTTCTTGAAAAATATTTAACCAACCTCCTTTTATCCATACTCTAAGGACTTAATCAGTCTGAGCATGTATTTAAAAAAAATTAGATCATAATATCCATGCATTATCTTTTATTTCTTCCTCTATCTAGAAAATTCACTCTTATTAAGATCTCAATCACCTACAATAGACCTGTAAAGAACTTCTAGCCAATTCATATACTCTTTTGGCTCTCAAAATAGCACCCCTAGGAGATGAAAAAATAACCTGAGTGGGTTGGATTTGAGAGAATGATGAACAATGGAAAATTATTTTTTCGTTGATGGTTGGGTGTTTGATTAACACTCAAATCAATGACTCAAGTCAAGGAGGTGTTTAGGAGGCACCTTCACAAAGGGGATGAATTTACACATTTGCTTTTGGCTCTATCTGGACCAAGGTGAGAGGACCTAGTTGAGGGATCTGAATGAAGGAGAATATCGCATGACTTGGTTTCCACTATGGTTGGTGCAACTTAATTTGAAACAAGTGTAGCCACACATACAATACTTCTCTTAAAAGACTTGTCACTTGATTTATTGTAAGCACTTGAAAATCAAATACATATCCTATAGACAAATAATGAACAACTTCAGATATTGCATTTGCATAAAATTATTAACCAAGGATGCTTTAAATGATATTGGATCACAAGCTTGATGGGATTTTTGGCAAAGCTTACTGGTAATTAAAAAAAAAAAATATCATCTTTACAGAATACACATATGTTTGGTTTGGAGGTGTGATATGCTTAGTTAGTATGAAGATCACTGGTTATTTGTTATTGAGATTTGAAGGGGGGAAGGGTAACTACTTTAATGACCTTGATAGAGTATTTTTCCCATGGAATGAATTGACCCTTAACTGAAATGATTGAAAAGAACAATCAATTTAACATGATTTGTGAAATAACATTTGCATTCATTGATACTCAATTATCGTAAAAATTTTCTACAGTCTTCCCAAGCCTAACTACAAATCATGGATCTATAGCTGAGATAAAGTACTTGTTGCATCTATCTTATACACCCAAATTACCCTTAAGGGATGAAAACTATTCAAAAGTGATGCTTTGTTTAGCATTTTACAACTGAGTTGAACCACTGCAAAATATACACTATTCTACAATGCCCACAGTGACTAGAAGAATGCAATAACTAGTAAAAACTCTTGTGTACTTAACAAAGTAAAGACAATGTAAGATAATAATAGAAACAATATTGCATCATTCATTCATTCAAAACATAAGAAATGGGAAAGTATTGCTTGATCGAAACAGTCATAATCTATTCATGTAAGGTTTGGCTAGGGGACATAAACAAATGCCTTCAAAACCTACCAACGGTTGTATAATCTAACCACCTTAGCTCTTCCTTATAGATTTAGACACATACTATCTTGCAAGAAATTAGAAACTGGAACTAAAAACTGAACAAAATAAAAAATTCTACAACTACCCCCAATCGGCCTCCTTGGGAAGATGAAATATTGTTACATTATATAGAACATGAGAAGGAGAAAGAAAGAAGAAAATTTTGATTTCCTTCTACAACCACCAATAAGAAGCATTAACATTCTGCAAAGGAGCATAGGTTGCTTGCCAAAATCATTCATTCCTTCTATCTTGCATGCATAGAGAAAAAATGGACAACATACTTCATCAATTTGAGTGGTTGAAAAATACGGTAACTACATCTTTAATGTAAAATACATTTTCTTATTTTTCTCACACCAACTATCATCAATTTATGAATTTGATGATGCCAAAGTGAAGGGCTTGAAGAGACCTTTCCAATGATATAAATTTGCAAAATTTGGAGCTCTGGATTGAAAGATATGGCCCTTTGAAGTTTTTCATGTTGGGATGAACATGAAATTGACATGTGCCAGCCTTTTATTAGTTTAGGGATTACCTCTTGGAAATGTGTGCATTGCTTCTCCTTTCATCATGTGTCAATATTTGGTTGACTTGCTAGGTCATATTTTGCTTCTTTTCTTTCCTTTCCTTTGTGGACATGTATGTTTCTTGATAAAAAGTGGGCCAATAAATTAGTGCCATGTTCTCCCGCCTTGTCAGACTGTCCTTTATTGTGAATGACAACAATAGAGCATGAGCCAATAGGAAAGATCCACATTAATTTGTAATCCAGTCCTTTGATAGACCCTCTGATATAGTGTGAAGGTCTAGCCAATAAGATCATTCCATGCCCTTGCACTATGTAAGACTCTTGGCACTTTTATCTGACAATTGTGAAGTGTGAGCAAATGAGAAAGCTCTACGCACTTTATAATGTCAGTCAATTCTTTATCTTCTTCTAGCCTCTGTGATGCATCAACAAATGAGGAAGCTCCATGCCCCTCAGGTTGTCAAACCTTCCTTTAACCTTCACAATACCAGACTATGAAAAGTGAGCCAATAAAAAGGCTCCACGTAGCTCCGGGTTGTCAATCTTTTTAGAGTTTACCTTCGCATCGCAACTTCAAACTTGAGAAGACTTAGAAAATTTTGGCTTCATTAAAATGTTCACCACATATCCCTATTGACTTTGCAAACTTTCTGAACCCAAACCCTTACTGAACTTGATTTATTCAATGAACTTGAGGTCCACGCAACACATCTGCTTTGAATTTTTCTAGAATGGTGACACGTATCACTACATGAACCATTTATTTTCTACCACTTAGCCCTTGTCAAGTACTTGGCATTGAATTTGATGGCCAAATGAACATCACGCGGGATTTTATAAATAACCCACTAGTGAGCCTCCCGCAAGTTTTCAAATTCCAACTTCCAATGATTTTGGGAAATGTAAATTGACATGCATTTGGAATTTCTAGTATTTGTTAAAATGGCTAAGTCCATTTTAACTGAGTTTTTCAACTAGTCTTGCAGCATTTTCCTTAATGGTTGGTTGCATGCTCTTGAGCCTTCGTAGCCTCATATTTTGGGAGAAATTTGGATCATTTTTTGCTGACTGCAGGTTCTTTGTCAAAAATGTAGACACAGTCCTGATCACTAGCGAGATCGAAGCTTTCATTCTTTGATTTACCAGTCAATTAAACCAGTTCCCTGACATTTTTGCTGAATCTTTTCTCTTATTTATCCAAGGCACAAAATTTATAAAAAATTGACACTTCTTCTTGACTCAAAATGATCTTTTAAACACAAGGAGAAACATGAAGCACAAAAAATTAATTAATTTACGAGGAGTTTATTGAGAAAGACCAATTTAATCTAAGGAATTGAATTGAGCACCAGCACACTCAAACTAATGAAATTCCACAATATCATTATAAAAAAACACTAAAATCCCTTACCATAGTCATTGATCTCTAGAACTATCTTATTTAGATAACATGCACCAGTCTTAATCATAAAAAATGCACAAAACCATAGAAAATTACCATCAAACTGTGTATGCAAAAAAAATATTCTTCTAACTATATTAGAATTATTCTTCTTGATTCTCATTCAAATGGAATGGGGATAAGATAGTTACATTGAGGTTTATATACATTCAAAAGTCCTTAAAACCGAATCCATGAATAGTCCTTAAGACAACATCATGACTTAGACTAGGACTCCAAGACCTATACTTCTAACCACACACACTATGACTCTTAGACCCCTATAAACACTGAATTATGACCCCTTAGACCTCAATAGGTCCTAACACATGCATGAGTAACCATGAATGACCTAGAAAGTACATAAACACAATCTAAAAAACCTTTAAAATTCAAATTTGTAATTTTGGAGTGAAAGTGCAAAATCTGAATTTGTAAAGGACTTGACACACACAAACATTCTAGATGACTCCTTAAGACCTCATGAACCTACAACAAGCTATCAAACCAAAATTTATGTTTACAACCCATATTTACATGTCATGGAGGATGCTCCTACTTGATACTCCTAGGGGAAGAATTTTTTTTCCCATATTTGTTGATGAACAAGCTTGTTCCTTCTTATTATTTATTTTTATCAAAATTGTGATGACCTTAGTGAAGTGATATTTTATTGAATAACATGGCTCCTAAGTCTTCATGAGTTCCTTTATGCTGCTCACAAGTCGTCTTGTCTATGAAATGATCATATACTTAAGAAAATTGTTGCTTCCAAGTTTGTATGTTATCTTTCCCACCTTGTACTTGAGGATGTAGACTTTTTTCATTCTCACATATGATGAATCTTCATCATTCCTAATTGTTACTCTTTCCACATCACCCTCCTTCTGTCCTCTTTGAGTGATTTCAATCACAAGATTGAAATATACTAGTTTTGGCTTGAAAAATTCATCTTTTATTGTTTGTTCTACCTCCATACTAGCTAGTAGGCCTATATATACCTCATTCAAGTATAGATTAGATTGAAAGAACTGATTTTCATCCACTTTCTTTTCCATCATCCCCATTCCGTGATTGCTTGCCTCTTGATTTTTCATTTTTTTTTCTTAGGGAGCTTTTGCACATATTCCAAGGTGGTTTTTCCACTTTCCTTGCTATCTTCACTTTACAAATTACCTTGTATATTATTCATGTATCTTAGAAAATAATCCACACCTTCATTCAAATTATTTTTACCTGCACATTCAAAGCTCAAGATAATGTCAGAGTCAAATTTTGGAGGCTTACATGCCTCTTCTCTCTTCCTTATGACTTGTTCTTGCTCAACCTCATTATTAGCATCCTCATTTTACATATCCACTATACTTTTCTCTATATCACTCTTCTCATCACCTCTTGCATCTTCATTTACTGATTCTTTATTCATTAGACCTCTCTTAGGGTCCACAAGTAATTTTGCATGCGCTTCTCCACTCTCTCTTTCCCTTTTTCTTGTTTCACCTTACTATCTTCATTTTTCTTGATATATTTTTGCCTTGAAGCCTTCTCATTCCTTTCACTCATCTAATTTTCATCTTCTCTTACTACTACACACTTCCTATCTCTTACTTCTTCATTATTCTCCTCTTCACTCTTATTCTTAAGTTCTTCTTTCTGTACTACATCATGCTTTCCATCACAATGCCATAAAAACAACTCTAAGGCCTCTTCTAAGACCTTTTCAAACTCTTTTTCACTTCCTCTATACCTCTGCTTTGTCACTTGTTGTTTCTCTCTCTCTTTGTTCTCACGGATCTCACAAGATCCTACCTTCTCATTCTTTCTTATTCCCCCACAAAAATAAAAATCCTACTTCTTCATACAAGCACCATCACTCTCAAAATCAATTATTACATCATATATATAAGGCTTAACAACCCTCAAAATTGTCTCCTTGCATGCTTGATGAGTTTCCATCAATAAATTCTTTGTTGACAACATCATTACCAACCATGTTTGTGATTTTTGTTCACCTTTGATGGACAAAAGTGTATGGTTGAATCCATTTGCTATAATAGTATATGTGTTCTTTTATTCATCATGCACTACTTGCATATCATACTTCCATGGTCTTCCCAACAACACATGACAAAAATCCATAGGTAATAAATCACACAACACTTTGTCCTTATATCTCCCAATTTGAAACTCTAACCGACATTATTCCCTAACCACGACATGATATCCCTTCTGCATCTAAGATAATTGATATGGGTTAGGGTGCATGGTATTTTCTCAATCCTAGATTTTCTACCATCTCTAAAGAAAAAATATTCTCAATACTCCAATTATAAATAATCACGTTACAACATTTGCCTTTAGATTTACATGTAGTTTTGAACAAACATCTTCTTTGAGTTACTTCATTCATCACTTTATAGTTTCAAAAGTACACTTTTGCATAAAAGAGAGTTACCTCTATTCTGAAGAACATGATCAACATCCCTGACAGCCTCTCTCATCCCTACATCCATCTCATAACACTCATATGCCTTGTGTCCAACAAATCTTGGACACTTGTAACATCTTCCTAAAAAATGCACTCTATTACTTATCTCTCTCCGCTGCATAAGAATCATATCTATCCTCATTACTCTATGATTTTCCTCTATATCAACCAACCTTATCATCAAAACATCCATCATCCTATCTATCTTCTCTTCCCAAGATGATCTTCTCTCTTATCTTACTTACACCATTTTTCTTTCATCCTGCAATCGCTACTCACAGAAATATTTTATTCTTTTTAATATCCTATTACACACTCTGATACCAAATGATGCAAATCTAGATAATTGAAAAATAACTCAATAGGTTAGAATGATTCAATTCTCCAAAATCAATGCTTTACAAGGAAAAATATGCCCTTCCTTAAGCTTAGAATTCTCTCTTCTTTAGTCAAATTTGACCTCAAATGAAATTTTTTACTTCTAATCCTCATTCACCACATTACCAATCCTTTTCCAATGCTCATTCAACCATTAAATGAGATCAATGCAAAAGAAATCAACAACTTAACTCAATTTTTCAAAAATTGCCCTTAAGGTTGCTCAAGTCAAGTGCTCTCAATGAGTTTATGAATAGAACAATATACAATCATATGTAATAATACAAGCACATTTCCCAATACCATTTTTGGATTTTTGTGGTGAGTGGTAAATTTTTAAGCCCAAATCCTTTGTCTTCTCCTTCAATCCCACTTTTTCTTTCCTTTTGCAATTAACACTTACTAGCCATGTTTGTACTATTTTTCCCCCTTATCTTTTGTTCTAGAGTCTCAATCAATGATATATTAACACTTCTAGAAGCCCATTTGGGTTTTACATCTATATACCAATTATTATGATGTCTTCCTTTGTAAAGTATCACTCAAACCTTATTATCTAGACTTCCAATTGGGTCATTGTTCATCTCCTACAGGACTGTGACTGTATTATTGCAATTTATTTGACATTGGGCATCTGTTAATGGAAAAAACCTATAAAATATATATTAAAACCTCATCAATATATTTCCTATTCACTTTGAAAGCTTATTGCACAATGGAACCTATGCATGAAAAACTTTCTCTTATCTCTGAGTCTTAAACCCTCCTTTTATAAGTCTACACTTAGACTGTCCACAATGAAAGGAGATTTATTACACCTCAAACTCAAAATTTAATCAAATATGTTTCAACCGATTATGTATATGATTACTATAAAGTTTCAATCCTTAATTTAACTCTAAACCCCTTCAAATCACCTCCTTCTACCAAACCCTAAGAGGGTTTCTAGATGAGCCCATGAATAGATATTTTTCAAATAAGATTAACTAGCTATGGTTTTAAGGTTTAATATTTCTTCTTGAGCTTTGTAGAAACTTCCCTGAGCTTCTAAACTTGATAGTAACTCCTTATATATTCATTAATCCTTAAATTATCCTTGAATCATTTATACTCTATTTCACTAGAGCAGGGTATTGTCCAATGTTAAGTGGTTTCTTGCAAAATATTAAACCAACCTCCTCCTATCCAGTCTCTAAATACATAAGAAGTATGAAATTGTATTTAAAAAAATATTATATCATAATCTCCATGTATTATCTTCGAGTTCTACCTCTATCTACTAGATTCACCCTTGTTAAGATCTCAATCACTTACACTAGACCTGTAAAGAACTTAGAGCCAATTCATACACTCAAACTAATGAAATCCCACAAGACCATTATAAGAAATCACTAAAAAACCTTACCACAATCACTGATCTCTAGAACTATCTTATTTAGACAACATGCACCAGTCTTGATCATCAAAAATGCACAAAACCATAGAAATCTGCCATCAAACTATGCACACACAAAAACTCTTCTTCTAACTACCTTGGAATTATTCTTTTTTATTCTCATTCAAATGGAATGAGGAAATGATAGTTACATTGAGGTTTATATATATTCACAATTCCTTAAAATTGAATCTTGGGCTTGTTAGACCCTTGTTTTTATGAATAGTCCTTAAGACAACATCATGACTTAGACTAGGACTCCAAGACCTATACTTCTGAGCACACACACTATGACTCTTAGACCCCTATAAAAACTGAATTATGACCCCTAACACCTATATGGGTCCTAAAACATGCATGAATAACCATGAATGACCTAGAAAGTACATAAACTCAAGCCAAAATACCTTTAAAAATTAAAATTTGTAGTTTTTGAGGGAATGTGCAAAATTTGAATTTGTAAAGAACTTGACACACAAAAACCATTCTAGATGACTCCTTAAGACCTCATGAACCTATAAAAAAGCTATCAAACTAAAATTATGTTTACAAACCATATTTGCATGTCAAGGAGGATGTTCCTACATCAAATTCATCACTTCCCCTTCTTATGCAATGTATGCAACCCAAAATGCAACCCCATTTGACAGTGGTGATAGTATGTAGTTGTGATAGTCGCTTTGAATATATAACCAGTGTAATAGTATGTATGTTGTGTATATATATGATTCTCTTATTTGAATTTTGAGACTAATAACAAAAAAGGTTGACTATTAACACTAGATAAGGATAAGAAAAGTGAAAAGATAGACAAAAATGTCAAAATGTGTAAAAAGAATAAACATGAAAAAAGCACCCAGGATGGACACATGCGCATGAGCGCTAGTGTCCAGAGTGGGTGCTAGTGTCCTAAGATAAATAACGATAGGTGTGAAAAGATAGATTGATAGGGATCCCTGTGACTTGAGCAGAAGTGGATACAGAAATGACATATGCAGAAGATAGTTACAGTAAAAATCAATCAAAGACATAGATGGACAAGAGATAGTGTCACTAGTGAATAATTTTGTTACTTAGGATTCATGCATATAACAACATAATGACCACATAGTAAAATAGTAATATTTGCGTGATTTTGTGTCTACACATATCTATGGGAAAGGCACAAATTGGTGAGCATGTACCAATAGATATGCACTTTTTTGTGAGGGTGGGGTCCACTAAGTGGAAAAAAAAATTAAAATTAATATAGTTGAGGGGACCCAATAAATGGGCATATTTGCACAATGTGATATCTTTCAAAATCTTTATAAATTTTACATAATTAAAACACTCATTAATTTAAAACATGTATGAAGTGACATATGTGGAATATTAACATTTAAATAATAACGTTTGACTCCTCCATTTAAAAACCAACTTGCATCATTAAAATGTCAACATCAATAACTTAAGTACTTAAGAGTACATAGTCAAAATTTCATCAATTTATGCATAGGAACAAATTTGTTCACATTTATGCACCTAAGTGCACAACCTCTCAAGTTGTCAAAATGATCTTAAAAGAAATTTTAAGCTTAAAGAAAACACACTTCTCAATTTTTTAATCATATATGCCATTCGTTTTTACACCTTCACCTTATTAAATGTTGCACCTGCAAACATATATATGTATTAGGCTCACCATTTGTTCAAAAAAAAATAGAATTAATGCTAAGTAATTGATGGCATAAGAACAGATTTACAAAATAATATTCACGGAAGAATAATTTATCATTCAATTCATTCCGGATGTTTATACAACATATGCCACACATATAAATAGGTATTTACATCCCTATTTTCTAGGAAACTACTTTCCCAACAATATCTGCATAATGTTATTTTATTGTGATTATTACTCACGTAACAATACACAACTCAAATCATATGAGTTGTTAAAACAACTCAAATAATATATTATTGTTTATATAACAATAATATAACTACTAACATTTATACTTATTGAATACACAAGTATAATGTAAATATTAATTTCCTAACAGTAATAACTATCCCTCAAATTTTTGAATAATCCCTCCAAAATATAGAAATTCAAATTCAAATGGAGTTTAAAATTGTATATTTGGATGAATATGGTTAGAAATCATTTCGTGGAAACAATTGGCGGAGTACATAACTAGCATAGTTATATACAAAATTCATATTTGTAGGGATGTCACTACCAAATTCAAATGTACAGGGAGGCCACATATATAAGAGGTAAATGACAGTTACCTTTTTAATAGTCAAAGTATTCAAAGAATGTCTGAATATGTGAAGAATATCATAAAATAGAAAGAATTTTAAATATGTGAAGAATGTCTACATATGTAATGAATATCTGAATCACTTACCTTAACATCTGAGGAATAATTGAATATAAATAAGTGTTCTCTTTGTTTATGCATTTAATAGTTGAATATCCATGGTTAACTTTGTATTGACTGACTGAATATGTGAAGGCTGTCAAAAAATAGAAAAAATGTTAAATATGTGAAGAATGTCTACATATGTAATGCATATGTGAATCACTTACCTTAACAAATGTAGATTATCTGAATACAAACGTGTTTTATTTGTTTATGCAATTAATATATGAATATCAACTGTTAACTTTATATTTACTGGTTGAAAACGTGAACAATCTCATAAAATAGACATGCTGTTAAATTCTTGAAGAATGTTTGCATATGCAAATTCATATGTGAATCACTTACCTTAACAAATGCAGAATATTTGAAGATAAATAATTTTTGTCTTTGTTTATGCAATTAATATTTGAATAACAATTGTTAACTTTATATTGACTGGATGAAAACATGAACAATGTCAGAAAATAGATATAATACTAAATACGTGAAGAATTTTTGCATATGCAATGTATATGTGAATCACTTACCTTAAAAAATATGAAATATATGAAGATAAACAAGTGTTATCTTTGTTTATGCAATTAATATTTGAATATCCACTTTTAACTTGTTATTGACTCATTGAATATGTGAACAATGTTATAAAATAGATAGAATGTTAAATACATGAAGAATGTCTTCATCTGCGATGAATATGTGAATCAATTACCTTAAAAAATGAGGAATATTTGAATATAAATAAGTGTTGTCTTTGTTTAAGTAATTAATATTCGAATATCCACTATTAACTTTATATTGTCTAGATGAATATATACTAGAATTACTAAACATACATTAAATATATGGTTGTAACTTCATCATTTTCCACTACACATTCAAACCTTTAATGTGCATTGAAATTACTAAATATACATTGAATATGTTGTCAGTTCAATTCATGTTCTTATTACATTGCTATTATTGAATAAATACCTATATTTCTAGGGATGCCTAATAAATTTGGTAGAGATTATTAGAAATAATCTAACACAATAATATCATAAAAACACAAAAAAATAAAATTCATCTGAGACAATTTATTCATTGTTAGAGATTCACATATATAGATGAATTAATTAATACAATGGTGGAGTCAAACATGATCTTTAATCCAACATATCTCTCTCCATGAATCTCTCAGTCCTATCCCCTAATATCTCACACACCAAAATAGCTACGTGAGTTGTTCTCACAACTCACCAATAATTAAACTATTACAACTAGATTATTAATACGAGTTCTATAAAATCATTATTAATAATATTACAATTTATTTAATAATGTTACACAATATTTTGGTAACATTCAATCCCCTATTGTTAACATTATTAATTCCAATTATACACTCCCCTAATGTTGACATGGTAAAAAAACATTCACACGCTTATCTGCAGTATGCTCAGCCATGTGGCATGCGCAACTTGGCTTGTGACCTTGATCAAAAGAAAGGCTCTCTCCTTCCACATGGTTTTAAACAAGTTTACCTCAAACCTTGACGTGACAGGAACCATCAACTGTCCACCTCATGTGGTTTTCTGAATCTCCCACAAACCTTTTCAAGATCCATGAACTGACTTACATTGGTGTTTTTGATCTTCTGCAATGCTCTGACATCAAGATAAAATGTAGGAAATATTTCTCACGAAGGAGCTTACTTATTACAATAGATGAACAAGTATACATTATTTGTTCTTATTTGCAGAAAATAAGCACTCAACTGAAATAAAATGCCATAACACCATTGTGTGGCCCCATTGTTTGTGGCTGATGAGAGGTCGTTGTCTGACCTCCAGCCTCCATTGCCTCTATCCTCTAATGTGTCATGCTGCTAACTCAGTGAATTTGGATTTGAGGCTCAATAATTACATACCTTACCCAGACGTCAGATTCCACCGAAAATGCATTCGTAAGGCAATTTTATTTTTATTTTTTAGACTTTTGACGATGACACTTTTTTACAATAACATTGACTCAAAATAAAATTTGACTCTATACAATACAAATAATCTTTTTATGACAAGAAATTTGACGACACTTACAAGTAACGACAAAAAACTTTTAACAAAAAAATTAAAAAAAAGACTTAGAATAATGGATCCAATTAAAGAATTGGATTGACAAAGCTAAACAAAATTATAATCAAAACAATAAAGTTTATGGACTATGACTGTTAATAGGAATTTTAATCTAATAATGAGTGGGACTTATTCATTCTATTTCAAAAACATTCTAACACAACTATGGGTATTCTAAAACATAAAGCTTTTATGGTGACACAAGAAAAAATAGTATTCAAGAGGAGGCAGAGAAGGAGGAAGTCACGAATGGACCCTAACAAAAGGGGTGTTAAACTTGATTATATACCTAATTTAGAGGAAGAGTTAGTTGAAGTTAATAAAAAAAAATAAAAATTCATAATAGTTTAAATAAAAAATAGAGTTATAACCAACATCACAACTAGAGGTATTTAATAATTTTAGTGGGAAGCGCACAATAACATCTATTTTTTTCTTCTAAATTGAGTGGATGAATGAAAAAATTGTTGGAGAAACAAGAGATGTTGAAGACAACATGTATTCTATTAGAGTTTCTATAGAAAATTGGGATGTGTCAACGGGTTCATTATCTAACTGAATGAATGGTATCACAACTACGAAACACAAAGGTCCCCCAACCATTTTAATGTCTCAAGAAGAATATGAAATTGTACAATATTATAAACATGTGGATAATATGGGTCATGGTATATAAATAAACTCATTAAAATATCATTTGGCACACATATGTGAAGCAAAAAATACTCCATCTACTGTTGGTATTCCAAAAATATCTTGGCGGGAAAGGTTCAAAAAGAGGCACACAAATTGTTATTTAAGGACCACATAAGGTCTTAATCGTGACAGGGAATTTATGCTTAGGCCTAACATAGTTTCTATTTTTTTATGAAAACTTGGATCAAATGTATAAAATTGAGTTATATGAACCACAAAGGAAATGGAACTATGATGAAACTAGTGTGCAAGATGGTAGGAATTGTGGGATAAGGGTAATTACAAAGATGGGAAGTAAAAGTGTACCCAACATACTCCCAAAGAGTAGAGTGGATCAAAATAATTTATTGTGTTAATGTAGTAGGGAATAGTATACCATGATTCTATCTTTTTAAATCAAAATGAAAATTAGCTAACTACATTTCCAAATGTGATCCCGATGCATGTATGGAATCCCAACAACACACATGGATGACAAAGGAATTATTTCTGAATTAGCTGCAACAATTTTATAGATCGGTTTTGGGTGGTGTTTCACCATCAAATAGACATTTACTCATTTTTATGGCCATTCTATCCACATGGCATACATGACAATCCAAGAGGCAAGAGCACCAAGTATTTATATAACCACTTTTCCTGTGCACACCAGCCATAATCTAGGACCTTTAGATGTTAGCATATTTTTTCCATTTAAAACCTACTTCAAGGATGAAATATCCAAATGGATGGTCAAGCATCACAAAGTAGATGTGATAAGATTTGAATTGGAAGCTCTTAACACCAAGGCTTTTAAGAGAACATTAACTCCATCAAATATAAAATCTAGTTTTTTTAGGACTGGAATATGACCTTTGAACAAAGATGCAATGGTCAATGAAATTTTCCCTAGTAATGCATTCAATGTTGAGATAAAAGAGGAGGAAAAAAATGTGGATAACATTATGGATATGGCTAGTTATAACAAAGATTAAATTTAACAATTTATCAAAGATAATGGAGCAACAATCCAACAAAATGCTGATCAAATTCAGAAAACAAAAGATGCAGTCAACCAATAACAAGATGATATAATTCAAAAATCAGAGGTGGAGGTGAAAAATTTAAATCAACAAGACACGAGAACATGTTTAAGTTATATTGGGAAATTGGGAAATGCTATCATGTTGGAATTTATGTTTAAGTTGAAGAAAACACACAAACTCATATGAGCAAGACACAAGGACCCGTCACAACCAAATACGAGATGAGTATGCCAACACTAGTTAGCCATCCTGAATGGTTGAAAGAAGTTGCTATAAACTTGGGGATTCTAATAGACCTTTCCAATGAGAATATTTATCTTTCCATGCCATCCCATCCTCCTAACATGCAAAGTGGAGTATTTTATTAATATGCATAATATAACACATGGAAAAATAAATATGATAGTAAGATAGATGCTTCATAGTTGGGGTGTTCACAAACTTTGTATAAGACATAACAACACAAGCATGCAATGTAGAATCAGGAAACTAGGTTGGTGGTTCGTTGCGGAACTTTCTTAGGTTTCCAATTGAAAGGATTAATTAGAGATCAAAATGTGTAAACAAAGTGACTCTAAGGTTGAGTCTGAAATCATAAATTCTCACATTGACCGACTACTTGAAAATTCTTGAAAAATAAGAAGCATAAAGGAAGGAACTAGAGGAGTTGAAATTAAGAAAGAAAGAGTATTTCAGGTAGATGAAGACAAAAATAATCATTTCATAATAAAAATGGAAGCAAAAAAACTTGAACAAAAAATTAAATGGCATAGGAGGGAATATGAAAAGATAAAACAACAACATGAAAAGGAAAACATGAGAAGCTACAACGAGAGAAGGAGAGGATTGAAAAATAAATTCAAAGGTAAAGATGATTGAGTAGTCTCGAAAATACTATTCCTTCAAAACATCCAATTATGATGGATTTATACAATATTTACACTCCGATTTTCCAAATGTGAGAAATTACTAAGTGAGCAACACATCTACTTCTATAAATCAAATGTAGTTTCCTTCAACACCAACAATGTAATTTCTGACAACACAATTTCTTTCAACAGTAGCAATGCAATTTCTGACAACACACATGCAATTTACTCACATAGGTAATATGAAATTTTCTATAAGTACAACAAACATGAAATTTCCTACTTCCGGTCCCATGCATGTCAATTCTATTAGCCAAATGCAATCAGGCCATGCAAGCAATCTAAAAATCCCATCAGGAAGCACAACTAACATCTCAATGACACCCCAAATGAAGAATGGAATAATACAAAACAACATAAGAAGTGACACAGTTAACGAAATTAAAAAATAAGTCCATTTTGAAACAATTTAGATGATACCTTATTATATGATTGGTATACGTAATTATACTTATTATACATAAGTTATAACCTTCATGTAAAAAATATGAACTTAGTTCTGTAGTTTTTTAGGAAATCATGTAAGCAATATTTAGTTTTTTCCATCCTATCATTACACATTAGTATTTTTCGTTCATTCCATCATATCAATATAAAAGTAGAAGTTTTGGTAATGTGTAAAATAATTATTTATCTTCTTATAGGTGTTTATAATTTTTATTATTCATTATTTTCTATAAAAATGACAACAAAGAAAAACAGTTCACTACCTAAGTAAGGTCATAAATGACCTTACATGTAGAATGAAGCATTATGATTTCATGTAGATTAAATTTATCAAAAGAAATTCTCATATGCCCTTCTGATACGAAATTCCTTCGTGAACCAACTTTTGATAGGGTATCTATAAAAAATGGTTCCATGAGCAATGAGCACATTTGCAAAAAACACCAATATCAACATTTGTAGTAAAAAATATGTAGAATTACACCAGTATATTCAATCTATGTTCAGTAATTCTAGTGTATATTCAAACATATACTAAAATAAGAACCATGTTCACCTTATGTTAAATGATACTCAAAGTATAGACATCAGTTTATTCACATGTTCAACTTTTTTTTTGACATATTAAAAAGTTGAAATTCTTGAATACACATTGAAAATACAGATGGAATCCTGGTGTTGCATGTGAATGTGCTCAGTGCATGGAGAACATAAAGAATAAATGACATTGCAAGTTAGAAGGGATCAAAAATTTCTATGAAAATATGTTAGCAGGTAGTGGTTGCTTTGAATGTGGTATTGGCGCGCAACTACAAATGACAAAGGAATGCAGAGGGATAGGAGACAAAAGATTGTAGAGTAACTACAAACTATCTTTATTCACTGAAACTATGAAATTTACACTTAATAATGTGTGTACATTTTTCCTTTGAATACGTAGATTTCAATGACTAAATTACAATCATATATTCAGTATTTCATGTGCTTATGGGAGAGGCAACAATTGATGACCACGAAGTAGTAATTTATGGTAGGGTGGACTATAAAATACTAACTACATAAACAAAGAAAACACTTATTTATATTCAAATATTCCTTAGATGTTAAGGTAATTGATTCATATATCCATTGCATATGCAAACAATATTCATGTATTTAACATTCTATCTATTTTCTGACATTCCTCACATATGTCATTTAACTCCTGAATATGTTCCCTCCCTAACAATTTAAGTATTTATTCAATAATAGCAATGTAATAAGAAGATCCAATGAGCTAACAATATATTCAATGTACATTCAATAATTTCAGTGCACATTAAAGGTTTGAATGTGTAGCAGAAAATAAAAAAGTTATAACTGTATATTAAATGTATGTTCAGTAATTCTAGTATATATTCAGTCATTCAATATAAAGTTAATAATGAATATTCAAATATTAATTGCATAAATAAAGACAACACTTATATTCAATAACAAGTGTGTATGGTCAATAACAACATTGTATTTTGAAATTGTAAGATGCATGGGCAAAATAACCTTGTAACTTGGATAATTTCTACGTCGTATTAAAATAGTTCAGGGTGAATGGAGGAATACAAAAAATGCACTGAAATAAATGAGTATACATTGAAAAAAATATTTTAACATGAATGCTTAAAAAACAACAGGTCATAATGAAACCGATTACTCAATAACAACTGTGTATGGTTAATAACAACACTATATTTTGAAACTGTAAGATACATGAGTGAAATAACCCTATTTTTTGGACAATTTCTACAGCGTATTAGAAGAGTTCAAGGCGAATGGAGGAATAAACAAAATACACTGAAATAAATGAATATACACTGAAAACAATAGTTCAACATGCATGCTTGAAAAAATAATAGGTCAAAATGAAACACATTTCTCAATAACTGTAGTTTATGATCAATAACAACACTGTATTTTGAAATTGTATGATGTATGGGTGAAATAACCTTGTTTTTTGGAAAAATTCTATGTTGTATTATAAGATTTTAGGGCAAATGGAGGAATAAAAAGATGCACATAAATAAATTAATATACACTAGAAAATAATAGTTCAATGTGCATGATTGAAAAAATAATAGGTTGGAACGAAACCCATTACTCAATAGCAATAGTGTATGGTCAATAACAACACTATATTTTGAAACTATGAGACACGTGGTGAAATAGCTATGTTTTTTGGAAAATTTCTATGCCATATTAGAAGATTTCATGGCAAATGGGGGAATAAACAAAATGCACTGAGATAAATGAATATGCCCTGAAAAAATAATAATTCAACATGCATGCTTGAAAAATAATAGGTCAGAACAAAACACATTACGTAATAACAACAATGTATAGTTAATAACACTATATTATGAAACTGTAAGACACATGGGTGAAATAACCCTTTTTTTTGACAATTTCTATGTTGTATTAGAAGAGTTCGAGGTGAATTGAGGAATAAACAAAATGCACTAAAATAAATGAATACGCACTAACAGCAATAGTTCAACATGCATGCCTGAAAAACAACAGGTCAAAATGAAACCCATTACTCAATAACCAATAGTAGAAATTAACCTGAGTAGAAATGCGTACTAATGGATGAAATATGATGAATTAGCATATTTTATGCTAAATGAAAGATTAAACAAGAACATGCACAAAAACAACTCAATAATGAATGAATATACATTTATAAAATTGATAATGCTTGATTAAACAAGAACATGCACAAAAAAACTTAATATCGAACAAATATATGATTGTAAATATAGTATTTCTTGGGAATGTACTCGTTATAGGAAACTCGGAGAGAAAAAATCCACAACTATGGAAACGGGCTCACCTCGTGACCCACATGGAAATTCAGATGGATATTCATATCTTTCTTCGGGTAGAAAGGGTCAGGCAGTTGTTGATAGGCACTAGACTTCGGCTCCAATACAGGGTTAGAAGGGGCGAGAATGTATAGCTTCTCATCCCCAGATGCACACTTCCAAATGTAATACCATACACTTAATGGCTACATTGCATGCGTTTGTGTCACATAGGGAAAAATTATCGGTGAAGGATAGAGAAGTGGTAGGGGATGATGTGAAGTGAATTGAATGTGGGTTTTTAGGAATATAAGTTAATTTGTCCACTTTCCACTTGGGTAAAATTATTTTTTTTGTGAAGGAAAATGTATTTTTCAGTTCACTATGATTTTTTTTACGGTTTTGTGTAGTGGTCCCACCATGTGGCGATTGATGTAGCGCCAAGGTGGCTTCCCCACTTTTTCAAAATCACAACAAAATTTGTGATGTGCTGAAAAAAATTGAGAGCCCCACGTCATCATGAATTTAGTCGGGATGTCATTGAATATGGTGCTCAATGACTAGTGCCTTTCCCAGACGAGAAGATATTCGTAGTAGAAACGTTCATTCCTAATATTATTTATATATATTAGCTATATTTAACTATAAATAATAAAAGTATATTTTACCCAAGATATGTGGTTAAAAGGTTGTTTAGGAAGGAAAATAATACACAGAACTATAAATAATATATTTACAAAATATATGAAAATGCATATTTGTGATATGCTAAATTTAGGTTATCATCCCTTTCATCAAGGAAGAAAAGAATGAATGGGTTGTATTCAAACAAAACAACTTTCTTCAATATGAAATGGACATGATTTTTATTATCATTATAGTGATTTCAACAAATGAGCTTACTCATGAGGCATTATTTTTGCTATGTGATTGGTTCACATTTGCTAACATATGCTTAGTATCTGTTAAAATAAGAGATTTGAAAATGCGTAGGGACATACACCAAAACAAAGTGGAGAAGGGGATGAAAATTTTCCAACTCTTATAGTTGTAAGTGCTTTGGTTGTTAGAGTAGGTATTTACCTTAGCTCATGTTCACCTAGGTACTTTATTTACCTTTATTGTATTTATCCTCATCCACTTATGTGTGTGGATATTTCTTTTATCTTATTTAGATATTAGGCGATATTATCTAGTTGTTAGATATAGTTCTTTCCTTGATCTATGGTATTGACTTGATCCTTGATGTCTAGTTCTCTCCTAAATCTATGGTCTTGACTAGTTCTTTGATGACTAGTTATTTCCTTGATTTATGGCTTGATCTATGACCTTGACTGGTTCTTAGATTGTTATTCCTTTCCTATTTAAGCAAGGCTCATTCTCAATGTATTGCATTGAGTTCCATAATAATATATGATATTGTTGCTCATTTGTTTGCAAAGGTTTTATGTAAAGCTATTTTGGCGAATTGCTTTTCATCTTATTGATCATGGTGTTTGATTAGCATCTATGTTCTTGGCTTGGTACGATCTGGTTATCGTTCCTTTCATTGGTAGATACATATGAAAAGTGTGGAAGCATGTAAATGGAATGTGAATTGTTCAACTAAATGCTTAGCAGAAATGTGGCCTCATGGACTGCAATGATTGCAATACATGAAAAAAATGGGACAATAAACACAATCGGTAGATGTTAGACTCTATTAACCTTTGCAAACATTCTCTCACCCTCTACTGAAAAAGGATATTTAAAATAGGTCATAGACATCCATCAAAGTATAATGGATAGCTTATTTTCATTATATATGTATTTGTGAGTGTCTTTTTCATGTACTCAAATTTGAAAACCATACAAAATACATGTGAGTTGTTCAACAAAATGCCTAGATGCGATGTCTTATGGATTACAATGATTGTAGGATATGCATAAAACGGTTTTGCTAAATAAACATTCAAAATTTTTAGGTAAATGCATATAAAATGTGTAAATTCAGACTCCACAACCTTTGTATACATACTCCCACCCGTGCCAAAATGGGAGATTTAGAAAATGGTCTTGACATTCATCAAAACATAATGGAAAGTGTATTTTTATCGAACATTGTAGTTGTTAATGTTTCTGTAGACATGTATACAAAATGTTGAGGAATACATATAAAATATGAAATGTTTCATTAAAAGCCTCAAGGAAATATGGTCTCATAGAATACAATTTTCTATTTGTTTTCTTGACATCAAAATGACATCACAAGCAACAACTTTACATCCATTCCGACATAGTTTGTGACTTATGTGCAATTTCTAGTTACTATAATTGGGCCCTGATTTTACTAACATTCGATAATGTTATGATGTGTGACATGGACTCTATGAAAGCTCCATTTTAAAAATATCTCATGATAAACCTATCAAATTCAATCTTATATGGATATCTATATGATGTAAGTTCTATGTAATTTTTCTACGCCAAACGAACCCCCCCTTCCCATGCCCCACACACACACACCAAAATATGCTAAAATCCAAGTTGTTTTAATGGCTTGGTAGATTTTTGGGATTATGCAATTAAATTATTATATTTTTAAATAACAAACTTTGATTTAATAATAAAAAATCAAACTCAATTGTTGGTGAAATAATTTTTCGCAAGGACAAATTAGTTGATTTTCACCAACGATATGAGACTATGTCTCTCCTCTGGGGATGCTCCCATTTATTGAATGCAAATAAAACAAAGTATGTGTGTGGACATGAAGCTAGGTATCACACAAGACTACAAAGGCACTAACACCTTCCTTCTTTCTACAAGATCATCATGTGCACAAAGCTAAACAATTAGAGAAATAGAGGAAACATAGAGGAAGGAAATGGAAGAATGATATCTCTTTCTTGCTTATTATTAGTGTAATAAATATCTACTTAGAGACTCGCAATTGACAACCCCTTTGGAATGAGAAATTCATCCAGATATATAGCCTTATAAAAATACATTTCATCTACCCCCCACATGACTTTTCACTTACCCTTACAAATTTTGACCTTTCATATTCCTAGGAAATAAACGTGAGTCGTGTTTTATTAATTAAGGAGAACTCGTTACAATGTTTGACTATAAGTCATATTTAAATGAATAAGACAAAAATGTATAAGTACCTTCCAAACAAAGAATTAGAATATGAGACAGAAAGGAAAGAGGAGTGAAGTAAGGGGGGAGAAGATCATGTTGATGGACAGGAAGCATTCTCCAATGAATATCCTCCTACCAATGAAATATGTTGGAATGTAGTTGGAAAAACTTCTTCATCTTTGAAATCCTTACTGAAGCGAGTTACTACAGGTGTCACTTTCTCCACTTAAGGGATGCACACAAAGCTCAAGGCCTTGATCTAAGTTTCAAAGGTAATGTTGATGTTTTTACATTTATTGAACCAATTTTGAGCTCCTTAGCAGTATTAGATATAACACACATGATTTCTATGAGAGACTCCAAGGTCTCCTTAGTCTTTCATGACCAACTCTTCAAATGGCTTCTAAAGATCTTCCACCAAATAATTTTCATTCATTAGAGGTGATCCAATCTTCTGCACTCCATTTCTTATGTTTTCCCGTATCAGTGAAGTGAGTTCATCACAAGTGTTAAGTTCCTCAAGAGCACTTTTTTACATCTCGTATCGAACAACCAATGTTCGAGACCAAATTGGAGACACATTCTTAGCTATTAAATTGAACACATTTTTACCTACTAATGCAAAAGAATCAAGGTTACCTGTATCTATCACCAATGGAAGCACTTGGTCCTAATGAGCCTTTTCCTTCTCAATTTTGTCCCTGGACATTTTTACCTCTGCAGTGGTGGTAATCACAAACTCAAACAATGAAAGGATCTCATGTAAAATATATTTACCTGCTTAAAGAATATGTTCAACCCACCTATCATTGGCCCTTCCTTGCATAATAGGAATTTGAGATTTTCTTATTGTTGTGGGGTCAAAGCTGCTAATTGGGGTAACATATTTAGAAAGGAGAGATGGAATGAAACCTAGATCCAAAAATATTTGAATGTAGGAGGTGAGGGCTTTCACATGTTCTTCCAACTGTTCAATTTTATCCTTGCGCTTTCTATTTCTTACAAGCAAACAAGAGGATGAGTCATTGAACAAATGAGCATCCCTCTCATGTGTTATTGACCCCAAGGGAATTGTTATCATCTGGTAATCCACAAAAGTCATCTCCTTAATAGGATTTTCCACTTTTGGCTGAGAAACTTCTACATATTGGTTACCGGAAACACCACTGAAAAATTGAGAAGTCACTTGGGATTTCTTACCTCATTTTTCTTTCATGATCTTTGAAATGGCTTCAAATTCTTGTACCATTTCCTATTACACTATTATCATCTCACTTCCAATCAATTTTTGGATCCATGGGAAGATCTTTGTTATGGCA
This sequence comes from Taxus chinensis, assembly GCA_019776745.2. NCBI lineage: Eukaryota > Viridiplantae > Streptophyta > Pinopsida > Cupressales > Taxaceae > Taxus > Taxus chinensis. Next base: position 42,555,760 of record CM034150.1, read on the forward strand.
GGTTCAACACTAGGTATGATTGCATTCTTGGGTTCAAGATGAGGGACCACATCCTGAATTTGATGATTTGACTTGGAAGTAGAAGAAGATGTACTTGGAGATTAATGTGGAACAAAAGGTTACAAAGGACTAATTACCCCTTGTTCAATATCCTCGATGAGATCCTTGGTGAATTTTTATTTACCGTGCAATCTCCTATATTGAGATCCTTCTGAATCTAATGTTATCATTTTCGCGGGCTCCCCTAAATGAGTAGAGCTCGTGATTCTCTCAAATTCCTTTAAAGATGAGAGATTATATGCTTTCCTTGAGAGGGTGTGAAGGCCATTAGATTATATGAGTGGAACCCTATTTTTCTTGAATCACTCTTTAAAACTTTGGATCACCACTACATTTCTTTCGTTGATATAACCTGATTCACGAACACTCCATGATACCGGTGGGAGAGGTGAATACTTCACCACTTGATATTCAAGGTCAAACAAATCAGTTCCATCATCTTCCACACCTTTAACAAACCAATAAAAATTGAATCTGCTCATTTGGACAATAGTCATCTATATATGGTCTCTTTTCCTTATGTCAAAATCATTTAGAAAGTTGACCTAATAATATTCAATCTGGGGACTATTGTGCAACACACGAAGATTGAATGTTTCGGGAATGTCTCATATGTCAAAATCAGCCCTGGATATGCATGAATAGAGTCTAAGGGAGGAAAATGAAGCTTCAATATTTGAGGCATCAAATTTTTTTTTTGCATGAATACATACCAATAGAAATGTGGAAGTACTTTTTATCACGGATCTTGCAGCTGTTATGGAATTGAGAAAGCTACCTACATAACTCGTACATCACTATTTTATCACTGAGATACCTAGGGAACTTGTGAGAGGATAGATAAAATCATGAAACCCTGATATATGAAAAAGTGGAGAACTGAGTGAAGTAACATCTGTATCACTCAATCAATGTTGATTCTTGAGAAGACAACCTCAGTTTTGGATTACCTTCTAGTACTCAGATCAAAAATATGGTGAGTGCATCATTCACCATGGAAAATTGGTGATTTATTTCTTTGAGTGTGAGATGAGGATACCTTTCATAGGCCAGTGCCTTTTGAGAAACATTTTGAGTAAGATTTAGGTCTTTTAATGGTATCATGCTGGCGAGAGCATGCACTAAGTATGAGGTCATCATGAATTTTCTTGTAGGTGGTATCTGGAGAAAATGGCGGTGAGTTTTTTAACTTCAAATTCCTTCATTATCTCCTCACCCATAAAACTCACTTCTTGATAGAATATTTGACACATGATAAGGTTTCCTACTTTGTTTCAGCTATGATCCTAGTGCAAGGCCCTAGAGGTAAGATTAAGTCTTCGACCACTCGTGAGATGAAAAATATTTCGATATTATGACCATGATGTTACTAGTTAGAATATGTATACACTATGAGATGCCCTTAGGGGTGAGCACTGCGAGGATGGAGTTATCATTCACTCTTACTATTATGGAATCAGGTTCATAATTCTGAGCACAAAATAACACCATTTTGGTACTATGTACTGAAAAAGGATGGCCTCCTACTATAAATAATCCACTCACGAAAATCTTTTCTTCGACAAGCTATTTTGGTCCTCGAGCATCCTATTTTTTAGGTCCTCTACGTCCATGTGAGTGACATCACTATCACCCACACCTTGTAACTCAGTGACCAGTGTTGATATGGGCTCCATACCCGATAATTTTAAATTCATTTTTCTAAAAATAATCAAGATGAGTGAAACCAGAGTTGACAGAAATTTTCTGTACCAAAATATGAGACTTTCTCCTTTTAGCAGGTGGGGTCAGGAGATGTTATTTTTAGATTTTTTTTACAATTTTACACAATTCTTGTTCTTTCAAGCTAATAATGCACTTATAATACTTCCAATGATGATGATTCTTATATTTTTAAAAAGTTTCTATTTTGCAACAACTACTTTTTCCGAACCTATTATTTTTACAAAGTTGTCTGATTTACCCTGTTTAGGGTTTCTCGCCATTTATAGATGTTCTAAATGTTGAGGGTTTACAATTTTGGGAAAATTTCTATTTTTAGAAAAAAAAATGTTTGAAGCATGTGATATTTTTTAGAAATTTGACTTACCAGTATTGGATTATGACGAAACCACTGTTACTATGTTCCTTTTTTCATCAGTATCTCATGCTCCAATTTTCTTTGTTTTCCGTCCAGTAGAACTATTGTAAATACAAAAATAAAATTTTAGGGTTAGGATTTTCATATTAGTGTATCAAAAAATACAGTGTATCATAGGGTATGAAACTATAATCTTCCCAAATGAATTTTGGAGAAGAGCAATTTGACATATTTTTAGTGCGATCAGATTCCTGACTAGTGAGATATGAGAAAAACTCAGTTTTGGAGGTTATGGATGTTTTGGAAATTTTTTGCTAGCATCTATAGTAAAATTTTATATTTTTTAAGTTTTATAGCTATGGTTGATGTCTGATTTGTGGTGAATAAATGACTTAAAAATGAGTTGTAAAACACTTTTATGATGTCCTGCTGACCATGGTTTAAAGCCGGGTTAAATATGAATTAATGTAAGGTTTAAATTTGGTTTTCATGGTGAAATGAGGAAAAATGGATAGAATGGGATCCCCAGCATGCATTGGATAAATATGGAAACAAGTGGTAGTACGGAAGTGAGGTTGAGTAAGATGGAGGATGAGTGATTAGGAGCTGGGGCTTGGGAATAGGTGGAATTTATTTTACCCTCTACCCCCTAGATAGTGGGGAAAATGGAGACAAAAAAGTGTGCCCATGGAGGACCTTGGCTGAAAGTGGGAGAAAGAGGGTTGAGTAGTTGAGGGCGAGAGATGAAAAATGAGCTTGTAAAGTCTGAACAGGGTCATATGAGTGTCTGGGAGATAAGAATGTGAATGTAGTGTAATTTCTTGTCCCATATGTCCCCTTAGGAACATGGGTAACATAAGGGACACAAAATTACACCAAAGTTGAGGGAGTGAGGGCATACTTTTGTGTCCCCTCTATCCCCCTTGTCCTAGGGGATAAACGGGACACACATGACACCTGATACACTAGGTTGTCCAAAGTACACCTATGGGAGGAGGATGAGGGTGGAATTTTTTGTCCCACATATCCCCCATGTCCCCTAGGGTACAATGGTGACAAGAGGAGGCCAAAAGTGCAACTTTCCATATTTGGAAAGCCAGGTTTCGCACTAGCTTACCCAAAATAGATTGAAAAACATAAATGTTTCACCTCGGAGGCTCGGGATGGTATTTTGGGGACAAATTTTATATAAATTTGACTCCAAAATCCATTATAAAACTAATGGAATAGGTTTTAGACTTGATATTCCTGAAACTCCAAAAATGGCCCATTTTTTTATGGAATAATGAGGGGTTCCTGCAATGTTTGAATTATCTCAATAAATCATCATACCTTGGATCAAACTTTATTTTACTGCCATGTAGATAATTATCCAAGATTTCCAGTTCCTATTTTATTACCTTATAACTCCTTGTAAAGCTTTCGGAATTATCCAGAGAATTCAAGGTTCACAGTTTGAATGTTCATCCCTTACACCTGAAAACTCGTTATTAGAGAAACTATCCATAAATCACAAAACATTTCCTAAATATTCCTAAAATGATTCCAAAATATTCTTGGATATTCTATACCACCTCCAAATTCTCAAAACATTTTTATAACCTTCCCGGATGATGCATACATGCCCCAAAATGGCCAAAATTGGACTTTCTAGACCTATTAGAGAGCTAGTCTTCTGCTACGCTTCATTAAATGGAAGAATTGACCTTATCACACCATTTTACAAACTTGTACATGTTCATCTAAAGAGTTAAGAGTAATTTCAAGGACAAGGTGACCATGACATAAGAGGTAAGCTGACTAGGAGAGGGATCGAGGAGGATTTTGAAGCATGTTTTCATCTTGTGGCTTCGTTATCATGTTGTAAATTTTACATTTTTGGGCTAGTTAATTCTCATGACAATAGTTGGATATAAGTTAGGGAAATTGGACCACAAAGGGAAATAGAGAACCTCAAATTTCTCTTGGGTGAGCACATTAGTGCTATATCAATTGGGGCAATAAATTCCTTAATTACAAGTAACAGACACAATGGACAATGATTTAGAGATCAAAATCTATGGAAATATTTTCCCTAAATCTCCCACAATCATTATAGTATGGTATAGGACTCCGAGAGGTTTTTGTCTCCAATATGAACGCAAAAAATGGACTCCATTTGAGCAAGATATCGTCCACAGAAGTTCCTAGTTGGAGCAAAATGAGGGGCAACAAACCAATCGAGTTGTGACACATGCCAATGAAAAATGATAAAAATGGAAAAAGGGGTGTTTTTGGGTTTTCACCTCCGGTCTATGATGCTCAAGTTCGTATAGGTGGGCCCCACTATTTTTTGACTGGGGGCCCTCAGCCAAGGTTGAAACACTCATTTTGCGGAGGGGTGCCTTTGTCTCCGTGACTTTACATTACTATCATCACAATTTTGCATATAAGTGCCAAAAATTTATATTAAATGGTGCATGTGGGATTATTCCCGATATATTATGTAAATTATAAATTCCATGCATTTTACCATTGCGCTGAATTTATATGTTTGGGATCCAGCTCGGTCACATCCCAAATAACTCCCCACCAACTGAGCAAACTTAACATAGCAAATAATTCCAACCAGCTCGCCCAAAATAGCCAACATACCAACCTTCGTTATTTCCAACTCCATGTCCCATTGGAACATATTAATTTGGGAAAATAGATACTACGTGGTCTAAGCCACATAAACATTGGGCAGTGGTAGAATTTTTAAAGCTTTATGATTTTATACTCCCATGGAATATGGGATTTAAACTCCCATATAAAGTATAAAAAAAATAGTGGGTGGATCAAACCCCCAACCACATGACTCCAAAAGAGGTGCTTGGCCTTTGAGCCATAACATTTTCTCAATCCTACATAAGGGAAAATTGGGTTTTATTGGAGTTAATGTTCAAGACTGTGTATTGGAGATAACAAAGCAATTTTGGAAAATCAAAATTTTAAGCAACTTAGAGGTATTTTTGGATCTCGGTGTAAAATGGGAAGTTGCTCAAAATTACAAGAAGCTTTTGTTTCATATATCATTTTCCCATTTTGGAGTTTTTTTGATGTTTTTTTTTTGCAGCAGAAGTCACTAGAAGAGAAAAATACGAAGGGAAGAACCTCTGCAAGTACTTTGGGAAGGTGAAAGACAAACACTGAGCTTCACCATGGTATTTTGAAGGTCTGAAGGCAAAAAATTACAGGTTTTGGGTGTATTTTTTTTGTTAAATATATTTTTTTTGTACTTACGATTTGAGAAAAATTTAATAGATCGGTTCGTATGAACTCAGGGACATATGAAATTCTGAACCCTGTAAACAAACTTTTGTGTTGCGTTTATTATGATTTTTTACATTCAAAATATTTTCATAGATTAAATAAAAAAATCGAATGCAAGTTTAATCACTCACGACATTTTTTTTTGTGAAAATCGATTAAATCAAGTAAAATCGATTTTGAATGGCTTTGATCAAACAATTATTTCATGAAACTTAAAATTAGTTTTGAATAACTTCTAATTCAGTTTAAAATCAGATTTTGATCATCTTTGGGGTTATTAATCATAAAATTTGATGAATTTTGTTAAGATCTGAAATTTAAAAATTACAAAGTATAGAAAAACTAATGGTTCTCGGATCAAACAAAACACACACGAAACTAAAATGAAACACACCAAAATTTGGAAAGGAAATGCACACACAATTGAAAGGAAATTATCATACAAAGGATTGGGATGACCAACCTCATTGCCTGTAGAGTTTTAGGTGTTTTACATTATGAGGAAAATTTAATGGTGTTCCATCAAGGTAAGCTAGGTAGTATGTATTCTCTCCAATGAAATGTTTGATCTTGAATGGTCTAAGCTATAGAGAATCAAATTTCCCATGACTTCCCTTGGGCACTCTCCTTTTGTCCTAAAGTAGGATGATCTTCGATTTGGAATATTTTATCCTATGTATTTTAATCAAAGATCATTTTCCTTAGATTGATATCTTTTCAACTTGTCAATTGCTACCAACCTATCTTCGTTGAGATTTTCCAAATAGTAAATATGCTTATCAAGAGTATCTAAATACTCTCCATTTTCTAATACCTTTGCAAGTTGCGAGGCAGGAAGCTCATCAAAAATAGGGATTTGAGCCTCAATCTCATACAACAGTTGGAAATGAGAGGCACCAATCACTTTTTTAGGTGTGATTCGATCAGCCCATAGGGCATCATATAGCTTCTTATGCAAAACCCTTTGATTGATATCCACTAACTTCAAAATGATAGTGAAAATATTTATATTTCTAGATTCCACTTGGTCATTTCCTTATGGGTAGTAATAAGAGGAGGGAGAAAAAGAAATACCATGGTTGTAGAAGACGACCATAAGCTCACCTGAAGAGAAATAGGTGGAATTATCTACTATGGTATTGTTAAGCACTCCAAATCTAAAAATAACGTTCTCATTCAAAAAGTTGCACACAATCATAGAATTTGCATGCTTTGTTGGAATGGCTTCTATCGATTTCATGAAGTAATCTATGGAAGTAAGGACATGTATGTGTCCCAAGCTAGAGTGTGGGTTTAGTACACCTATGAAATCAAAACCCCACTATTGAAAAGGTTTGTCAATGATCACGGGTTGGAGGGGTAGAATTATAAGCCTTGGTCTTCCTAAGAACTATTGACATGGATCACATTTCTCAACACATTTGTATGTATCCTAGAATAGAGTAGGCTAGTAATAATGGTTGGTGTGTGTACTTGTCCACATCACATGGTGAGTCATCTCACTTAGGTGAGGTCATAGGTCTTAGGTGTCGTAGGGGTTAGGAAAGATTTTATTGCATCATATGTGTCATCAAGATTTACTTTTCATTTCGGGAATGTAACTCCTATTTTCCACTTGAGGAGGTATGATTACATGCATTAGGGGTTACACATCACCCCCTATTTATACCCCTTCTTTCTTTTATATCTATGAGATAGTGGAATGTGTTGTGACCCATTCCTTTCCTTTATATGCACATTCATAGTTGATGCTCGCTCCCCCATGAAACCCCATCATACAATCAAAGTACAACTTGGTTGATGTTCGCATTATCTTGCATGATCCTTATGTTGTCAAATTTTTTATTTCTTCATCATGGTATCAGATCATGTTGTTGGGATCTATGCTACTCATAGTTTTCCGTTGACTACTACTCTTGGTTTCACGTTTTACAAGTTTTATGTGCAAGTGTTGTAATGGTTATTCTATATGTGCCTCATATCCATTGATTTGGTGTTATTATGGGTTCATCTTGTTTAGAGGTTGTTGGTTAGTGTTTCTAGAGTTTTATAGCCTTTGCATGTGTTTTTTGGAGTTTATTGCAGGTTTACGTTGAATTTTTCAGGTTTAAATTGTAGACTTTAGAGTTTTTAAAAAAGGGATGGAAGTTATCTTTTTGGCCTAACTCAGGCCCAACTCACTAAGTTGCCCCCCAGCTCACAATTTTTCCCATGTGGATCACCTTCACTCTGCCCTCATTATGGATCACCAACCTTCTCTTGATCTTACTCACTCTTGGATTTTGCATTAGTGTTGGATCCCTCCTCGACTCATGTGCTGCATTTTGCTAGATTCCTTATCGACCCTTGCATTTTCCTTCTCATGTTTGGACATCTCCTTGCAAACTCATTGTGCTCTTTTCCTAGACTCATGCACTGGTTGTCCATGCTTGTTGAAAATTCACCCTAGTTTTTGTTATTTTCCCCTACAACCATTCACCCATCTCACTTTTGGCCCTTTGTTCTTGGCTTTGTCCTGCCTTGCCTTGGCCCTTGGATCCCGTTTGACCCCTCTGCATGCATTTTTCCATGGTGCCTATGTCATGCTCATTCCCCCTTAGACATGTTCATGCTTGTCTATGCTTACATCTTGTCCCTATTTGTGTGCGCGACTATACACTCACCTGCAGACTCTGCATGTGTCGATATACTCACCGACCATTAGAACCGTTACCATGTCTGGAAATCTCACCACTCTTTGTTTCCAGTCAACCTGACACACTCCACTAGACTTACCTTGACATATTTCCTTGACGATCAGTTCCAACTCATGTAGCACACATCTCGTACAGCTCACTATGTGTCCCCTCCAGCACGAGTGTTACCTTGACCTCCATAGCTCGACCCTTCCTTTGGCATCGATAGCTCCACGTCTCCTAGATCAACCTCAACACTAGTCAACTCGACACGTCACCTCCCTCCGTATCGGTGTGTCAATATGTCCCGAGATTGTTGTGGTGCCCTAAATCTCCCATTAAACTTGGCACAGTGCCTAACTCAAGCTCATCCTCAACTTGCTGACTAACTCGGTGCATAACTCACCGAGATCCTTGATGTAGTTACCCCTCTTCAACTCAGCTTGTCAGACAGCTCTCCGAGCTAAGCCGGCTCGCCCTCGAGCCCCAGGACCTCTCTCACCCCTTTCTTGATTTTTTTATCATTATTTCCCTTTTTTCAAATTAATTAATCCTAATTAAAAGAAAATCAATAAAATTCATCATTCAAGGGGGAGTTATTTTTTTGGGATCCATTATAGGGTTATTGGGATTTTTCGTGCCACTCTTTTGGATCTTCATGCATTATAGTGATCCTCTTCACTTGTGAATAGTGATCACATCTTCCACAACCTTGCGGCAAGAGATCCCCTTTTTTTATGTGAGACACCTTCACTCACACTAAACACTTTTTTTTCCCCTCATTCTTGCTTACGCCCTTTTGTGCTTGGTTATGTGTTATTCCTCTGCTTCCAACTGAGACTTATTGTGGCCTCCAATCTTGTGTGATTCATCACCTACTGCAAGGTGAGTGGTTAACTTTCCCACATTACACAAAAACACCCTACTGTAATCAAAGCATGACTTATAAACTTCCACAAAAGGGGGGTTATCATTTTTATTGGGTGTTGTATTGTATGCATACACATTCTCAGCCAAGTCTGACATCTTATAACCTTATGTGTATTCTAGCACCTTTCTCTTCATGCATTCTACACTTCTTTTGGACACACCATGGATGATGCTCTTTCCAGACTTGAGCTTCGTAGAATCACTTCTCATCCTCCGCCTCTTCTTCTTGACAGAGATAACTATACATCATGGCATGCTTCTATGGAACACTACTTCAATTACAAGGGCCTTTCTCACTTTCTTCATGGGCCAGTTCCTACACCCATTGATCCTTACCGTCTTGAATGCTACCTCAATACATGAGACCATGTTTTTGGTCACTTGATGTTGCATGTCTCCATACCTCTCTAATTTCATGTGGCAGAATCAGATCCTCCTCACACCATTTGGAGCATTTTTCAGTCCTTTTTTGGAGACCCTTTAGATACTACCGCTATTTCTTCTACTGATACAATTTTCTCCTCTTCTTCTTCATGTGATGATAGTTCTGCTAACACAAACTCACTTATTTCTATCCCTAATGATAAGGATTGTTCTTCTAGTTATGATGGCAAGATTTCTAATAAGGAATCCTCTCCTCCTTCTCTTGGTCACCTTCTAGATAATGTTGACACTCCTCCCTTCCCATCAAACATCAGGAAGTCTTACTCCCAACCTCATATCATAATTACATAAGCCTCCCTTCCACTTCTAGTGCATGAGGCCCTTTTCATTCCTCCTCCTTTATATGTCGACAATTCATACCTGTCAGACATCACTCTTCTTTTTTTCGAGCCCCCTTTTTGGGACATGAATCTTCCAAAACTTCATCATATCTTCACAGTGCCTAATTTTAATGCAATACATGGAGTTTCTCATCCTTCTACAGGTGTTTTGGAGGAGTCCTTAATTTCCTTTTTTGGGATTGCCCTTTCTGGGACTCTTATTATTTCCACTTTTTGGATACCATTATTAATCCACCCTTACTTGTGGATATTATTTCTGCTATTGTGGGGGTTATTGCATTTCCTTCAATTTACTTGGCATCCTTTCAACATATGTTCCTCTCTTATACTTTGACAGTTATAAATTCATGGCATTACCTTTGGTTGTTATGTACTCATTTTCTAGACATATGTCACACCTCCATGGACCAGATTCAGAGTTTTTTATACTCCTGCCTTTGGTGTCCTTCACAAAGTGGGTGGACTTCCAATACTCCATTTATGTCCTTCTCAAGGGTAGGCACACTATTCAATGTAGTTAGATATTCTTCATTATACTGGTCTAGGATAACGTTATCAAAACTCTTCTTGGAGACTTCCTAGAGTTGCAAAGTTCAGATTTGGATATGGCTTCACATCTTTTGCAGTCCCTCTTGTCTCCTTCTTGTCCTCTCTTCTTTTCCTTTTAGAGATATTGTTGTTTGTGCATGGGTACCTTGTCAGGCCTCAATTTCCATGACCCATTTGAGGCATCTTTCTTAGATTGTTAGGGGAGTTTTCCATCTCTTATTGTGGATGTTTTTCCCAATAGGTTTTCCTCTGCTTCTTGAAATTATTATTGTTCATGGATGCCTCACCAGGCTTAGTTATCGGGACCCATTTCTTATTAGGAATTCTAGGCACTGAGAGGGGGTGAATCAGTTCTATTTGATACTTCTGAAACAATCTACAGTTCTTCAATTATCCATAATTAAACTATATTAACTATGATGCAGCATAACTATTCAACCATAAGAGAAAATGGGAGAAGAAAACAAAAAAACACATGGAGAGAAAAGATTTAATGTGGGAAACCCATTAAGGGACAAAAACCCACTGAAACAAGAGAACTAGCTTGGACAAGTGTCCTATAAAGTTACAATGATTTCACCATATGTTGAGCACCCACTCACCTTGAAGCACCCACTCCAATTTTGAAGCACCCACTTAAATATAATGCCAAACACCCACTTGATTGTTGTTTTGCAAGAACCTACTTGCAAGGAAGCACCCACTCCCAAATTGTTGAGCAATAACTCAGACTTTAATGAAAGAATTTTTGATCACCCTCAACTTATTTTCTTACATCAACACATTGTGATCATTGTTTCAGCTCTTCACTTCATTTCACTCTTCTCTCAAAACATCAATATGCTCTTTAGCTTACACAACTGATATCAGGTCTTCAAATATGTTTTACAATATGAATTATGCTCCTTACTTCATGAAGATGGTCCTCTCATACTTTTTGGCTCTCTCCAACTGACTCTCATGCACCTAGTCCAAGAACATCTATCTATGCCATATAATCATCTACATGCTCAACACTCTCTCCCAGGCTTCAACATGTATCAACAAGCCTATTTAATTCTTCTAAGGCACCTATATACATAAAAACCTTTCACATAGTTGTCCTTTTACACTTCATATACCTTTGACTCTTCAACTAACCCCTTGTCTGACTCATATAAAGGAGATGAACTGAATTTTCTCCTAAACTTCCTCAAGGAGTCATAATTGCATATGTCACAAACTGCCCTATTCTCATAGGTCTTGCATGGTAATCATGATGCTCTTGAGGCAATTCTCACTGACTAGACATGGAGTCTTTTAAACTTCCTAACTCTCTTCTCCCTGAAAAGTCTATTCTGACTTCTCATTACTCTGGTTTGTAACATATTTTTTAACTTATTCATATTCTTCAAATCGAGCATATTTTTTCTTGTAGCTTAGTAAATGACTCTTACAAGTGATTAGCTTCTAAGAGATGACGTTACAATTCCTCCAAAACATTCCTTATAACCTCTAAACATGCCTCCAACCTTCGCTCACCATTCACTTCTTCCAATTTCAACTTGAGTTCATGTAGGCATTACTAGGAGCATGAACTTAGTTGTATTGATATTTAGCCTTGAAGAGGAAGAGGTATAAGTTATTATACCAACTCAGGTCACAAATGCATAATCGTGAAACATACTCGACAAGAGGTACAATTCAACCATAAGAGCTTGGAAGAATAGACAAAGTCAGGATATGGATCATTTTATTCAACTTTTCTTCATACCTTCAAGAACACACAGTCCTAGTTGCAATGACACATTCAAAACACCAGAGGAGATCTTGACACATGCATATAAGAATAGTATTCAAAACATTTCTTAGATTGGAGATAAATTATTTAGAACATTTCATCATCTATCACACTCAAGAGGCTAAGGCATCTATAAATATTTTCATTCACAATCATGGACAGTGAAATAATCACTAATTTTTCAATCACAAGACTTACACCATTCAAGGGTTTAAACCAAGCATTCTCCCAAACTTCCATGACTGGTCATGGATTTAAAGTCATCTTTCATTAAGGAGAGAAAGTTTTCACATGCTTCCCATATACATGACTTTGTTTGACATCAATCACATCAACTTAACTTGATTCTTCTAATGACTGTGCACAATGAGGGTTTTGAACTCAAAACCCTAGCCTTTCTATTTGAGGATTTACAAAACTTATTTTTCATTTTTATGCCAATGCAAGTGAAGATTACTCACAAAGGGGTTCTTTCTACAAGTTTAAGGCTTATTTTGAATTGATTAATTGGATATTATCATGATTTAAGCCCAAGAAACAATCCTTTTTTTACTGTCACAAAAATTAGATACGATATTTACTAAGAAGAAGTAAATTTGTCATAACACTATATGTCCTATTAGAATCTAAATACACCCTTTTGAGAAGATTCTCACTTCCTTAATCAACTTACCATACTCCATTTTAGTCACCAATCAAAACAAGAAACATGGTGAAGACAAGCAAATTTAGGACTGTGTGTACTGATTTCTTGAAGCAACATCAAGGACAATTCTTTCTTTGATAACTTATTACTAACATACCTTCACACCATATGATCAATATTTTCCTCCACTACTTCAAAATAGGAATACTACATCATCAGCCAAATGCTTGTGATCATAGACTATGAGAAAAACTTTGTAGGTACCTGAGTTTCAGTCCTTGTTTGACAAGACCTTGACATGTTATTCAATTGAAGAAAAACAAGAAGTATTAGGACTTTATATCACTTTAATCAAAGACAATACATGAGATTCAACACATAATCTTGTTGACCTGTATCAGGATGTACATTCATTTCTCACTTCAATCAAGATGCTTGTTCACACAAACTCTTTCTTCAAACACCATGACATGTTTAGTTTGAGTATTGATTTTGACGGTAGAGAAGGAAATTGACTGAGAGTTCATGAGATATTACCGAGGAAACACAAGATCTCTTAACTATAACATAAGACATGTCACCTTATATCACATTCTATTGCACACCTTGATCTTATCTTGGAGTCATTCAATTTGGGACTGTATAGTCAAAACTTTGCAAAGCAAGGATGACACCTGTATGGTACAGTTCCACCTTGAGAAAAAAAACCCACCATTTTGAATCAGAAAAGGTATTCTACACTCTTGAGGGATTGTACCAACTTACACACATGATTTGGAGTCAAAACAACTCATTTTATGCTTATTGCTTCAAGAAGGAGGCCTGGAGAGAGAAAACATTGTTAGAAAAATGGATAGAACTTTTTTGTTTCTTATCCAGTTATCCTTAAACTTTTTGTAAAAGTTTAGTATTGGAGTTCTTGTAAAATATTAATTCTATAATTTATCTTAAGGATTATTTATAAAAAAAATTGGATGCTAAGAAGATAGGGTGCTTAGTTTACATTTTTCAATAAACCAGTTTTGGTAAAACTTGAATAACTTGCAAAATTCCTTTTCAAAATTTGATGAAATTTTAAATAGAGCACCAAAACACATCCCTCTACATGTTCCATATCTTGGTTTCTCATAAATGACCCTGTAATGTCCTGACTAATATCATTTCCCCATGACTTCACTGTTGTTTCTCAAGGGCAGTTTTAGTGAAAACTTGAGTTTTGCCTCTAGAGGCTAAAATAAGCCCTGTATTTTCTCATACATATTCTAGTAAGTGTTCCTAGGATTCTACCATTCTTACCTAGTATTTTCATGGCCTAAGCTCTTACACCTCATTAGGCTTTAGAACTAGGCCTAAATAGCTAGTTTCAACTATGACTTACACCACATGACCTGATCTTCACCCTAGAAGCTCTTGAAAATCCTAGAAACATCATTTCTAACCTATGGGACACCTGATCCAAGTACACCAATCATCTCAATACTTCCAGTGGGCACCTACCTCACTAACCAAGCATGTAACACACTGAAGTCATCCTGAAACCACCCTGAATCCACTTTGTGAGCTCCAACCATCATTGAGAGGGCACTACTAATCAACCTTCATGTCCTTGAATGAGCCTCACTTTTCCACTCACACATTTTCCATTAATTACACTTGACACATCAATGACCGGGGTTCAACAATCTCTCCCTTTGACATTGATGTCAACAAACTGAGAAAATTTGATGGAAAGCAGTAACAAATTCATCTTTAGAGCATTCATATGTAGTTTCTGATAGCACTCTCTCCCCCTTTGACATCTATGAAAAAGTTTCAGACATCCAACAACATGATTAAAATGCACATAGGCATTGATAAAATCATACCCTTACCTCAAGAATTTCCCCCTTGGATTAGACCTGCTATCTTGTCAGATATGGCTTGATAGGATACATAGATTTATTCACCAATCAACCTCTTTTCTTCATCCTCAGACTATTTTCTTCTTTTCCCATGCTTTTCTTAGAATCTTCACAACTTGAGCCTTGAACTAGTGAACTAGATCCCCCTGTGAAAATTCTTTCATGTTGCATAGCTATCATACCAATCTCATAGATACATTCTGAGCTGATGACCCCCTTGGACTAGCTTCATTAGGCCAAATTTCTTTTGACAATTCAAGGTTCTCAACACTTTTAGCCTTCATTTCTTCATTTTCAAGTTACTTGACTGATTTAAAACATAGATCCCTAAGCTATATATAGAGTGAACTTTTGTCCAACTTTAGCCATTCAAAGAAGCTCAAATATTGCATAAAATTCTCTTTTAATGCTTCCCCTAGGTGAAATTCATATCCCCATTTACTGGTTGTGCATGATTTTAACTCAATACATAATCCTTGAAATATGTAGGTGAAAATACATTCTATGACTTTAGTCTAAAGGATTTTTCAGTGCAATCTTTATAGCCTTTTTTATGATCCATTTACTCTTGAGAAAAATCACCTTGCTCCCCTTGAAGATTATACCTTGTCTTCATCATTATGTGCCTTACTAGAATTTCCATGTTGCTAGGATACCTCATATGCACCTGTTGAATGCTCTCAACCATCCTCCTAGTTTCTACACTCCTTCTAAAACCTGTAAGACAATGTTTTTGATCCACTATAGTCAACATCATACTTTAAAAATGTGAGAGCTTCATTATTTGTCTTTACCACTACATTTTTGGCCTCTTTTCTCAAAACTTTGTTAGTATCCAAGCTTCTTAATGTCCTTGTATAATCATAAGTTACCATGATTCTCTATCTTCTTAGTTATCTATAATACTTAGTTAAAGAAAAACCTAATTTATTTCTTCCTTTTGTGAGATTACTATCTCTTATTTAGCCCTGGGACACCTCTTGGGTTTGACTCCATTCTTTCTTTACATGAAGTTTCAAAATCCATGCAATGAATATTGTGAATCTGTCTAGCTATTGTTATAGCTCCTGGGGAAGGATTTAGGTTTGAATCAATTTAAACATTATTTCCCTTAGTTAAATGGCCTTCATTAGCCCTTGATGTTGCATCTTACTCTTCATACAAAATTGTCATGATTTAATCCTGATGAATCTGAACCTATGTATTTTCTGAATCACCTTAAGGACCTAATCTTAATGTCTTGTACCAAATATTGAGAACTTAAGCAGCAAGACATACCATGAATGGTTCTAATCTACATATTTTACTTCTATACCCTAGTGTGTAGCCCTTACAAGCCCAAGATGGGTAATTCTCTTAGTAAAGAAATTTTATGTGCCTTCTACAGATTTGAAACTTATCTCCCATATGGTTTCTAACCTGTATTCAATAATTTGACCCAATACCTGCAAAACCTCACAATTATGAAAAATTAACCATTCATCTTGATCATGACTTTTGATAGTCTTGATCATGTTTAAACCCATACCAATCAAGCTTTAGAAAATATCTCTTGACTCAATACTCCTCTTAATCAGAACCTAGTCATGATCAATTTTTAAATGAGGATTTATGATACTTGTTTTCCTTGAGATGATCACTCCTTAAACCCCTTTGATTTTATGTTCCCCTTAAACTTTCAAGACACTTGATTGAGTGTTTTCTCAACTTATCTTACCATAAGTTGATTCTTTATACACTGTGTTTCAAAAATGTGACAGATCTGAAAATCCTACTCTAATAATTAATAGTCACTCTTTCAAGTACTAGTCCATGAAAACTCTAATCTTGATAACTCTGAACCTGATGATTGCTCTTGTTCTCCTTCAACTTTAAGAACTTAGTGTTTTCGACCATTTATATTCAACTCTTGGTCTCAAGCACTATTTTGAGACTCTTTACACACATTTGATACTTGAACATATGACTGTTCTTTGACTTACTTATGAGCAATGAAACAGTTAGCACAAACCTCAATATTCAACAATGATTTATTATCAGTAATAGGAGACCGTGAAAACTTGATTAGTTTCTTGAAGACTAAGACACTTGACACCATGACTAGACATTATAAACATCTCAGGATCAAATTAATATCTTGAATACTTGCAAAAGATATAGATAATTATACACACTTGAACAACACTTGTTGAGAGAAAACCTAGAAAATATTTGGCAAACCTTGATAGGCCTAGTTTGATTCTCTCAAGACAATAACATTTTACTAGGATTGATACATATATGATATTGTGTTATTGACAAACACACATTCTTGGATTTCACATTAGAACCCAAGGTTGACCTATTTTAGATTACAACAGAACTATCCATTTGCTCATTTGACTCAAGACACTCTCCTTCATCTCTTGTACTCTCTTGGAGATCTTTCTTACATGAGTACAATCTTGACAACATAGGAAGATAATACATAGAACTTGAAACCTATTATCACACGCTCTTTACATGACTTCTCAAGAAGGGAATTTAAGAGATTCAAAGGAACTAGTACACTTCAAAATGGACTAAATAAACATTCCTTGAATTTGACATACCTTGGAAACATAATGAAATATTCCAAATAACATCTACTTATGGCAACTTTCTTGCAAGAACATACTTTGGATTGTCTTACTAGCATTCATCATGGAGAAGATCTTAATTTTTTGTTTGGTATACTAATGATGGCAATAGACCTTGCTTCTTTTAGCTGATATATTCCTTCTAGAATCCTAGAGAAGGCACACCACCTTGTGAGATCACTAAAAACAAAAGATAGTCATCATAAACATGATGACTCAATTATTTCCCTTCTTATCCTTAAGCTCTTGCCATTTTTCTTGAGTGCACTCCTTGGTGTGACAACCTCATCACCTAAACTCTCACTTTATTATTGAATTCTTGAAAAACATTCATGTTTCATTTCATATACCAGTCTCTAGTACAGCTTGAGGTAGAAATTCTTCATCACTTGCACTAGAATTTTCTTCCTTCTTAATGGATTTATCATCACCTCCTGATTCCTTGTTGAGCTTATCCTCTTCATTTGCTAGTTTGATTCTTCC
Organism: Taxus chinensis; assembly: GCA_019776745.2. Taxonomy (NCBI): domain Eukaryota; kingdom Viridiplantae; phylum Streptophyta; class Pinopsida; order Cupressales; family Taxaceae; genus Taxus; species Taxus chinensis. The sequence goes on from CM034150.1 coordinate 42,573,561, forward strand.
TTGGTTATTCCTATAGGAGTGAGATTCTTGAATTCATACTTTCTCTTGTGTATGAAATTCCTCTTATTACAGTGTCTTGCAAAGTGACCAATTTTGTTGCACTTAAAGCATACAAGATGACTCTTGTCTCTAGGTGTTATCTTTATCCAATCTTGCTTCATAGGTTCTTCAAGATATAATCTGGCTATGTGACCCTTCTCATAGCAGTTATAAAAAACTTTGTTCTTTTCATATTCAGTCCTACAATCTCTCCATGGATGTGTTTTGTCTATTTTTTTCAAATAGTCCCTAGCTCTATGTCCAAAAATATGGCATGAAAAACAAACTCCATGAAACTTACTTGGGAATTTCCTTGCATTTGGTTGTCTGATGATCTTCTTGTGTTCTTTGATATGCTCCTTGATTTCAGAATGTCCTTTACATGAAACATGGATTGAATCATCCTTCAAATTCTTTTTCCTTGATTGTTCTAATTCCTCTCTCAGAGTATTCAATTCTACACTTAGTTTATCACATTATTCAACCTTGGCTTTGATATTTTCTTGACATGGCTCATAACTAGATTCATTCTCCAATTCACATTGAGTTTCTTCACTTTTAAGAAAAAAACTTGATCTGTCATTAAGATGTCTTTGATTGCTTAACAAATTATCAATATTTCTTGAACTTTCATCAATTCTTTGATATATCATCATTTTATCTTTAACTTTTTCTAGCTCATCCTTGAGGGTCTTCAATTCTTCTTCATGTTTGAAACAATGTTTTTCTTTGTCACTTAAATATTTTGACACATTACCAATAACTAATGCCACCTTGTTGAGTTCTTGGAGATGATTGGCTTCCATGAGCTTGATTTCCATCTTTAATTCTTTAATCAGGGCTTGAGTAATCTCATACTTCTTTTTAAGTATTGCTTCAGCTAGATCACCCATGTTTGTGCCCCAAGGACCTTCTCTTAAACTGTTAAACTTGTACCAAGAAAACCTACTATGATACTAATTGTTAGGAATTATAGGCACTGAGAGGAGGGGATGAATTAGTGCTCATTCAAACCTCTGAAACAATCTACAACTCTGCAAACATCCATAATTAATTTATCTTAATTATAATGAAGTGTGGCTATTCAACCATGAGAGAGAGAAGCACACATGAACACATGAGGAGATAACATTTAATGTGGGAAACCCATCAAGGGACAAAAACCCACTGAAACTAAAGAACTAGCTTGGACAATTATCCTATAAAGTTACAATGATTTCACCATATTTTGAGCACCCACTCACAATAGCAAAATCAAACACCCACTTGAATACAAGGCCAAGCACTCACTTGACAATTTTGGCAAGAACTTACTTGCTAGGAAGCACCCATTCCCAAAATTCTGAGCAACAACTCATACTTTTATCATAATTTTTTTTTGATCACCTTCACCTTATTTTCTTACATCAACACATTGTGATCACTGTTTCATCTCTTTACTTCATTTACACTCCTCTCTCAAAACATCAATCTACTATTTAGCTTATACAATTGATATTAGGTATCAAAGATGGTTTGCACACTGATTTATGCTCTTTTCTTATCAAGGAGGATCTTTTCATATTTATATTCCCCTCCAAGTTGACTTCATGTCACCTTATTTATCCAAAATGACCTATCTCATTAACAAGGCTCTCTCAGGCTTTAAAATCAATCAGCAAGCTATTTCATGTTCAAAAATGAGCTTTATAAGTAACTAACAAACTCCAACATATGAATTTTCCCCTTCAACTTCAAAAGCTTTACACCTTACTCCCTTAACTTCTCATACAAGAAGATAATTAGTTTATCATTTAGATTGCCTCAACATTCTCATAAGCACATCTGACATGATTTGGTTATGTTTTTGTGATCTGCATGTTCTCGAAAGATTTTTTGCAGTCAAATGTTAAAGAATGAGTCTCCTAATCTTCCTGACACTCTGCCTGCCTGAAATGTAATTGTTATTGGCCTTGTCTTCTAGCACCACGAGCTTGTACTTGTCTTTTAGTACTGACACACCCTTCACAAGGAGTTACATTATGGAAATACGTTCCATATACCTCAAATATCCTTTGTAACTTCTTTTCAAACCCCTTAAGCTTTTCCATTTGAGTTCATTCGTGCATTAAAATCTTGAACAAATAAAGTGTAGAGGCTTATGAACTTGCTTAAGAAGTCATCTAATTGAATCAAGTATATGTGAAGGAGAACATCAATACTGAAAGCTTACATCTCAACAAATCATCTTGGTGAATGGAGCAACATTCATTCTTCTTCAACAGACAGGAGCTCACATTCATTGAATACCTTCAATAACACAGATGGAGAAACAAGGGTCATGGCACAAAGATAAGTGTTTAATTGTTTTCACAATTTAGAGAGAAAATTTGTGTGAACTTTGGAGCAATCTACAACCCTCAAGAGATCAGAATAGCTCAACTCTTTTCATGAAAACATGTACTTGAACAAGGTATTCACTGTTTTTCAAACTACAGTCTTGCAACGTTGAAGATTTAGTTTCTTCCATGATCATTTTCAGTCTAACATGGTTGTAAATGGCACCTTCTCAGGAAGGAAAAGACATTTCACAAATCTTCCCAGATACATATATTGTCTGACATGTCATGCCACAAGTTCAAACTTGTTTGATTCTTCCAAACTGTGCATAATGAGGGTTTTAGGATTCAAACCCTAGGTCTTCATATGGGAGCTTTCAACATCTTATACTTGATTTCTATCCTAAAATGTGAAATGATAACTTCATCAGAGATTCAATTGCCACATTCAAGCCTTCTTTTACATAGATTGATGAAGGAGTATTCATGATTTAAGGACAGTGATTTTATCTCCTTGACTGTCACAAAAATGAGCAAACCCAATCTTAGGAAAGAGATGTTCTACTTGTCCAAATCATCTAACCCATTGTTCTGAGAAGGTCTCTTCCTTAAACAACCTACCACACCAATTGCATTCATCAAAATAAAGAACTTGATCACAAAGTTTTAACATTTTTAAGACTATGTGCATTGTCTAACAAAGCACTAATGAATAGACTTGGTTTTGAGTCTTCTTCCTAACCCATATTCACTCTCATGGCAAAAATGAGGAAGGGTTACTTCAGGGGCAACATGTAAATTACCTCCAACACCTTAGATGTAGATTTGTAGAGAAAATTTTACAAGCACCACTCAGAAATTAGTCTTCTTGATAGGCCTAAAAAGGGAAAATTGAAAAGCAATGCAAACTATACGTTCACACCATTTAACAAAAAACATATCTGAGATTCAACTAGTTGTATTTGACCTGTAAAAGGTGCTCACATTCATTTATCAGCTCAAAATCATGCATACTCACACAAACCCTTCAAACACTAAGACAAGTTTATCTTGAGAATTCTTCAACGGTAAAGAGGGAAGTTTGATGGAATGCATACTGAAAATACCTTGAACAGGACCAAATATCTTCATGAACTCCAAGAACACCTTTCATACCTTCTTCAGCAACAGGGGATTCAGCTTGGCATCTTCAAATTTACACTGAATAGCTAAAATTCTTCAAAACAGGGTCATACCTATACGGAACAGTCCACCATGAGGAACAAAAATTGCCACCATTTTGACTTAGAATAAGTATTATACACTCATGAGGAGTTTCCATAACTTGAACAAGTGATTTGGACTCAAAACGACTCATTTTATGCCTATCGCTTCAAGAAGGAGGCCTGAAGAGAGAAAAACACTGCTAGAAAAATGAATAGAACTTTTTTGTTTCTTATCCAATTTCCCTCAAACATTTTTGCAAAAGTTCAGTCTTGGAGTTATATTAAAAAATTCCTTCTATGATTTATCTGAAGGAGGCTTGATAAAAAAAATTGGATGCTAAGAAGACAAGGTGATCAATTTTCCTTTTTCAAGAAACCAATTTTGGTAAAACTTGAATAACTTTAAAATTCCTTTTCAAAATTTGATGAAATTTAACTCAAAGCACCATAACACATCCATCTACATGATCAATATCATGGTTTCTCATAAATGACCATATATTGTCCTGACCAATCTCATTTTTCCATGACTTCACTGTTGGTTCTCAAGGGTAGTTGTAGTGAAAACTTGAGTTTTGCCTCCAAAAGATAAAGTATGCATTGTAGATTCTCATAAATGCGTTGGGAAGTGTTCTAGGATCCTCCCATGCTTACCTAGGAATTTTTATGGCTTGATTTAAGCTCATACACCTCATTAGGCTTTAGAACTAGGCCTAAATGGGCTAGTTTCAACTGTGACTTACAAAACCTGACCTGATGCTCACCCTAAAAGCTCTTGCACATCCTAGAAACATCATTTCTGACTTGTGGGACACCTGATCCAAGCACACAAAGCATCTCCATACCTCCAATGGGAACCTACCTCACTTACCAAGCTTGTAACACACTGAAGTCATCCTAAAACCACTCTAAAGCCATTCTATAAGCTCCACCCATCATTGAGAAGCCACTATAAAGCAAAATTCATGCCCCTGACTAATCCTCATTTCACCACTTCACACATTTTCCATTAATTCCATTTGACATCAATGACAACACCAATGACCAAGGTTCAACATTTTTCATTTCTAATTTTGCACCTCATATTAAGTTATGATGAAGGGGTGGTGTTGGTGTGTGTACTTTTCCACATCACATGGTGAGTCATCTCACTTAGGTGAGGTAATAAGTCTTAGGTTTTATAGGGGTTATGATATATTCCATTGCATCATATGTGTCAATGTGTGTTAGTGCATCATAAAGGAGTTACTTTCCATTCCGAGAATGTAACTTATCTTCTCCACTTGAGGAGGTATGATTACATGCACTGGTAGTTACACAACACTACCTATTTATACCCCTTAATGAGATGGTGGAATGAGATGTGACCCTTTCCTTTCCTTTGCATGTACATTCATGGTTGATGCTCACTCTCCCATGAAACTTTTTCACGTTTCTAGAGTGCAACTTGGTTTATGTTTGTTTTATCCCACATGATCCTCATGTTGTCATGTTTTCATTTTTTTTGTCAATAACCACCCCTCAAGATCTTGTGTGTTGTGACCATCATGGAGAATTTTCCTCCACATGATTTATTGTGGTATGATTTGAAAATTTTCTTTTTTTGTTCTTCTTCTACATACCTCAAGAATGTGCCTTCCAACCCTTTCTTTTACAAAACATTCTCCTAGATGACATAATTTTCTTCTCTAAGGCCTAGAGTCCTCCTTTTCTTCTAATCAAGGCCATGAGGGAAACATCCATAGGTTAATAAATAATCTATGTCAGTATACCATGGATTGGTTGTACTTACAAAAAAACAAAAGAAGGATATCCTTTATCAATGAGTTATAGCAATTTAAGCAATATTCCCACTCTTATTGGGTAAGAAGCTCACACAATTCGTTTCCTCGCACCAGCTTGGAGGGTTTAATATCAAGATCCTATTCCTAAACCTTAAAACCATAATTTAATTGTTTATACTTGGTTCTTTCTGTATCATAATAGATTTGACTACCAGACTTGGGACCATAACAATAACACAGGAATTTAGAAAATAGAATTTGAAGTTCTTCAATGCTTTTACCACCGCATAAGCATATTTTTTGTGTTGTGAGTAATTGATCTCATGTGAGTTGAGAGGGGAAATCATGAAAGTGATGGGGGACTATAATTTATCTTCATTATCTTACATGAGAACAACATAGATAATATGTTTAGAGGTATAACAGTAAAGAACGAATTCCTTACCAAAATCAGGGCATACCAGAGTGGGTACTTTTGCAATGGTACCTTTAGTAGATTCAAAGGATTATTTACCTAATTTATCCACTTAAAGGATTATTTAGGCTTCATCATTTTTACAATATCCTTCGTGAGTTCATAAAATTCTAGGGCAAACCTTCTCAAGAAGATGACCTTACCTAAGAAATAATGTACATCTGGTTTACTTGTAGGTAAAGATAGTCTTTGAATATCCTCCACCCTATCTAGATCAATCTTAGTGCCCTCCTTTCTCATGATGTGCCTAAGGATATTTCCCTTAGTAACCCCAAATATTGAATTCTTCAAATTTAGGGATATGTGATGCCTTCTGTAATGAATCAAAACTTGTTTAAGTTGTTGCACATGTTCTCATGTTTTCTTGGAGTATACTGTCAAGTCATCAAGGTACACCACTATGTAATTTCCCTTGAAATCCTTGAATGGAACCAATGTTGATCAAGTTGAATGGCATGCAATGGTGAAGAATGGTGCCCCATGGGGTGGTGAAGGCAATCTTGAACTAATCTTCTTTGGCCACCTTAATCTGATTGCACCCTGAAAAACTCATCAAGCATATACATCATCTCTTAACCATTAATCGATTGCAAGATATGATCCATGACTGGAAGTAGATAGTTGTCCTTCAAAGAGGCTTGGTTCAGGTTCCAAAAATCCATGCAAATGTGGATTTCACAACTCTTCATTCTTACTGGTACAATATTGACTATTCACATTAAGTAGTGGATATGAAAGATGATGCGAGCTTGAGTAGCTTCTTGACCTCAACTTTCATATTCCCACAATTTTAGGATTGTACTGCACTAATTCTTCTAGAAGAATTTTACATCAGGCTTCAAGGGTAAATAATGATGCATGGATTACGATTGGAAATACTTCAAATCATCATTTGAATAAGCAAACACATTGGAGTACCTTTTCAATAAAGTTGTGAAGTTCCTCCATTACTCAAGTGAACAAAATTTTCCTATGTTCACCATCCTTGGCTGCTCACTTTTTCCCATATTTAATTTATCGAACTCGGATGAGGATCTCAATTGATCCTTAGCTTTACCATCGATGAACCAGTCATGTTTGTCAAATAATTCCTTTAGTGATACTTATCCATTCAAAATTCTATTTCCTTTCAACTGAATTATCTTGTCCTCATCCATTTGATCACTTGAATTATTCTTCACTGTCATTCTTGGTGAACTCCTATGGGAGTGAGTCACTTTCCTTGAAATACATGGACCTAAAGTTACCTGTCTATTGTAGGAAGGAAAAAATCTGATTATCATCATAAAAACTTGCCATCTCTCTGAATTGTCTAGAACACTTGTCTGAAAGACAATTTCCACTGAGAATTTTTCTCCTTTGAAGTCAAGATGTAAAATCATCAATGATGCAAATGTTATCCATTTTTACCCCTGGTAAAAATGGACAACTTGAGGAAACGGACTTGGGTAGTTGATAGAGCTTTAATGGATGAATCTAAAGAAATCAGGTTACTTTCGTGATCTTAGGAACTTGGAATTATTTCAAGCACTTCACATCTTCTCCCTAAACTTCAGAAGTCCATACCCAACCAAAGAATTGCAAAGTGGTTAAGAATGGTAAAAGTGGCTTGGGGGCACTTTACTAAATTTTTTCTAATTCCTTATGCTTGGAAAAAAAAAAATTTCATTTTTTGCCCACTTAACCCCCTCAAAATCTGATTTTCATGCTTCCAATGTGAAGAGGAGATTGAGAGATTTCTAGAAAGTCCAAGATCTTGAAAAACATAGTATCTAGTCAAAATTCATGGCCTATTACTACTTTCCTTAGTAAAGTGGTGAATTGGAACTGCTTTACTTAAGTCTTTTGTAAAAGAAGTTAAACACATTTGAAAAGCCGCAATACAAAGGAATGGAAAAGCAGTGTATTATGTTGAATTGGAACTGCTTTACTTAAGTATTTTGTAAAAGGAGTAAAGTAAAGTGAAATCACCACTTAACAAATGAAATGGAAAATAGAGTAAAGTGGTGAATTGGAACTACTTTACTTATTTTAGGCAAATGCAGTAAAGAAAAGTGAAATCACCACTTAACAAAGGAATTGAAAAATAGAGTAAAGTGGTGAATCTAAATTACTTTACTTGTTTTGAGACAAGTAGTAAAGTAGTATGAAATCACCGCATAACAAATAAAATGAAGAAGTAAAGTAATGTAGCAAATTGAAACTACTTTTATTATTTTTAAGTAAAAGCAGTAAAGCACATTGAAATCACTGCAATGAATGTGAGAAATATTCAGAACTTCAAAAGGCCATACTTTCAGCTCAGAGCTCTGTTTCACACGTTCTTGGACTTTTCAGAAAGGTCTTGGTGCCCTATACGTACCAAAATATTCAAATTTAAAATTTGGTAAAGGGAAGGAATTCAAAAATCACATTACTTCTACTTTTCTTCATTGCACAGTTATAATCAACCACTGCCATTAATGAGGTATGGAGGCCAATTGCTTCTCTAATAAGAAAGAGTATGAAGGGAATGGGATTTATAGGTGTCCAATGCTACTTTCACACCAGTAATTGAGTTTGAGTGTGAATGAAGGCATGTATTTGGGTTTCTCAATTTCTCTCTCTTCTTCCAAATTCTATAAATTGTAAAGGGGATGCATTGCAAAGGTTATTGGTCATTTTTCTCCCCATGCTCCCCTCTTCCAGGGCTTCAAGCCTTCATATTGTAAACTAAAATGGATTATTTCCTTTCCTAACATGTAATGCACTATGCATATTTCAAGGATTAATAAAGTTGGGTAATGTGTTAAATCTTCTAACCTCTGCATGATTTTATTGTTCTACCTTTACTCTCATTACAAACCAAGTATTATGTGCAAATTTCTTATTTCATTGTAGGATGTGGTATTATTGTGTTTCTACAGGAATGGTGAGATGTATGTGATTTTGTCTATGGTGCATGTCCACCCTCTCCAGGTTCATCCTTCTCTATTTTGCATGCTGGGAAGAGTGTCTAACAACTCCTTTTCTTGGTGTATCACCACTTCTAGTGTATATTTCATTTTATGCAATCTCTCTTCCTATCTCCTTAGAATGTTAGAATAGGTGTAGTTATTTTCTTTGCTTTCATTATGAGTAGTTGTGGTAGGTAGGATTAGGATGAGGAACTGGCCTTCTCCGGAGAGTTATCTCAAGCTCGTAAGTCTCGCAACTTGAGGGATAACCCCATGTTATGCAAATTACAACAAATGCCCCATTCACATGATGGCCATTTGTGGGTGCTGTAATTTCTAGATAACATCATATATAACCAATGATTCATCTCTGGCATTGTGATCTCTAGGGATTTATTTAATGTCAAATGCATTAAAGGTGTAAATTCAGTCCCACGCCCTATTCTTATAATGATGAGAAGAGAAATTTTCACTTGGAATATGTCTCTCACCTACTTCACAATTAGTTCCGCATAACCCTGTATAATGATATTTTTAATCCCCATTTCTTCGGATGCTTACAATCATAGTAAAAAATATTCATATTTGAAAGTGTTGTTTGTGTTTTGAGAATTGCAACTTGTATTCCAAGGGAAACAAGTCTCCCTGTGAGGATGATAAGACAATGTTTGATCCCTAGCCTATTTTAGAACAACTGCCATTAAACTCTATATTCTACTAATCAACAATGTTTGTTGGCCTTTCCTCCAAAATGGTAAGTCCTTCAGTCCATTTTAAATTCATGAAATATTTCCCATTACCTCTTTCTTCATATGGAAATTTTCCCAATTATTCAAATGAAGCTTTTCCCAACTCCTTGTTTTGGAAGAGGATGTTGGCCCTATGGTCATTTGAATTATGCAATGTGTACTTCATTTGGCTCTGGGAGGATTTTATTCATCTCACCCTTAGCTGTTTCTAATGAAAAATACCATTCCATTTTGATTTAACCTCCGATCTCTAGGAAAAACCTTTTACTAAGGAGAATTCCATATGTAGTTGGTATGTCAACTACTAGGATTGTTTCCTTCAACCAATTTTATAGATAGGCCACAAGGGCCATCACTACATCTTTAATCCTCCCAACCAACATAACCTCCTTGTTCTCCATAGAGTAACAATGGCCATATGACTGAAAGAGATTCAATCCAAGGGCTTGAAAAACCTTGACATTCATGACTTTGTCTGAGGCACTAAAATCGATGATATAATTATTTATACAATATCCATTTATCAACAAGGAAACATATAATGATTCAATCTTACTAGTGGAGGAAGGGGTAGAGGGTATGATATTTTGGATTGGGATAGGCTAGAGAGTTGGAAGTAGAAATTTGGAAGGGGAGGATACTTTTGAAGAGGATGACACTTTGGATTTGGAGCCTTCACTCGTGGTGAATTTAAAAAATTTCTCAAATTGCTCATGATGGGTTTGTATGTATTCAAACTTTGATATCTAGACCTTATCCTTTTTTAACATGATCATTGATGTCAAATTTTTAAGAAGGATTTTCAATGGCATGGGAAAAATTGGTTTGGTTTGACTTGTATGAGGTACTTGTCAATTTCTCACCATCCTTATGCTTTACAGAAGTAGAAACATCATTTGTGACACTATTTGACTTACATTGCTTGGATAATTCCTTGCGATGGGGTGAAACTTTAAGATTCTTCTTGGCATATTCTAAAGATGGGGGGAGTGGAGATCTTATCTTTGTTATGATATTTTCAGGAAGTAGAGTCACTAGTTGAGGGTATTCTCTCTCTTTATATTTATGCTTGGAGGAATTCTACTTCTCGTGAGTCTTTGATCAAGTGAAAATAGCATAAGAGTGACTATTCATATCCACCACAGAGTCCTCATAATCATCATCTGAAGAGGATGCATAATCACAAAAACCTACCTCTGTAGATTCAACTTATTCTATTAGTAGCTCACCTTCTTCTTCTTCACTTTTCGAAACTACTTTTTCTTCACTTTCTTCATCTGACCGAGTCTCACATGTTACATTCATGGGAGTGGATTCAAGAGAAATCCTCAGAGGTTAAGGACTATTTTTTTATTTTTTTGAAAAAAATTCTTGGAACATCTTTGTACATGGAAATTTGTGCAAGTTACTATTTGAGAGAGAACATCATTAGCCAATTTTTGCAATAATGATTTTGTGGATCCATAACTTGAACTCTGATATTTTTACGTACTCCGACCCTTCTTGATTTTTCCATACATAAGTAAATCATCTTCTACATCAATTGTAAGAAAACTAGCCTTGTCCAAGGTGAAAGGTTGGGTTCTTCTTAGCATGAAACCAACTTCGAGAAATTGTGCATTGGTGAAGAACCTTAATTGATTATCTTTTGTGGGCCTGAAAAATTTTGGTATCTTATAGAGCATCCTTTTGAATTTGGATAAAAACTCTCTCATAGGTTCATAGGGTTCATTTTTCAATTTAGAACATTGGGCGAGAAGAGCATGGGCATCTTTAGCTAGTTTAAATCTATCTTAAAATTTAGATTTCATACCTACCCAATTTGTGATTTATATTCTTGGAAAGTGGTTGAACCAATCCACAACAACATATTGCAAGTATTCCAAGAACATGAGGGTTGAAAGATCTTTGTACTCTACTCCTAGCACCCCACAAGCTATTATGAATTCTATGATATGATCATCAGGATGACATTTGCCATCTCTTTGGAACTTTGGGAAGTTCTTCCTAAATCCATTTAGTAGGTAATTCAATGGAGGGTTATGTTATCACCAAAAAATAGTACCCTTTGATTTGGAATAGATTAGAAATAAGTGTTGTTGGGTAATATGGGTTTGTCTCAAGATGTAGGACCTTACAAATGAGACAAACTTCTAGAGGAGGCTAGTTTGTCTACCTATTCCTAATAATAGACTACTCCTATAGTAGGAAATAAAACTATCTAATTCTAACATAACAATCCAAGTGACCAGGGTTAGAAGGAGATGCGTTAAAATAGAAATCCTAAACTAAGAGGAGATGATATCACCAATAAGAGGGATAAAGAATCTCTAAAATGAGGGGAAATAGGATTAAAATGTAGGAGAAAAGGGCATACATGAGTGCCACAATCTATAACAACATTCAAATCTCCATCTTCAATCAATACACAACATAAATGAACCCTGCAAAGTGAGAAAGCATACACAATGCACCTACAAATAATGAAAAATTAAGAAAATGTAAGAAAACACAACTAGGGTAGAGAATATCTACAAAACATGAAGTATTATTACATTAAAGGGATGCAAAGTCCATTATATTACACGAAGAAGGTAAAATAGATTACAAAAGTTCAATTCTAAGGCCTAAAACTCACAAATACTCTTGCAATCATTGTGAGATGATGCCCTTGTATTCTAAGAGGGTCCAACCTTTACAAATGAGCATCATTTCACAATACAAAGAAAATAGGAAAGAGACAGGGGAGGGAAAATAGAGGGAAACTCAAATTCCAAGCTACAACCATGAAAAACATGAATTAAATCTCCAAAAACCATTGTGGGCACCCTTGCAAGACCACTCCCCGTCATCACTTTACTTGTAGGAGAAGGAACAAGCACCATAGTTCGTCAAATCTAGTGGTTGAACCACCTGGAACTATATCTTAATTGTTGGGACTATTTTCTCCCTTTCCCCCCACTTAACTTCACTGAATCTTGAATTTCATGATGCCAAACTAAATTTTATGATGAGACCTTTCCAATAAGACCATTTTTTTCAAATTTGAAGTTCTGGAGAGAAAGATATGGCCATGTAGATTTTTAAAGCTTGGGAGCAATAAGGCAAGGTTCCCTATGGGAAGTGACATACTGATTTGACCATTTTGTCTATTGGGGTGGATAAATCGGTCGGTCGGTAAATCAGAGGAAATATGGAACTGTGCATTGTATACCCCGTGCAGCCGACTTACCTAATTTTTTACACTTCCCTCTACTTGTCGGTTATGTAGGCTGATTGGAAAAATGCCGAACCTGAGGAACTATTCCCTACATGCTTGATATACCTGACCTAACCATGATACTGACCCACCTACCTTGCTTTTTCCTATTGGCAGAGTCTCTCATGTGACTCAAACAAGGAACACAAGGAAAATTCCCTATGTTCCCAATTTGGTTGATTTAGTTGACTAGGAGAATATTTTATCCAATTTTGAGATTTTTGGCTAAGTATGGAAATGGAAGGGCTTGGAAAGGAGGAGAGGAATTCCATAACATTGATTTTCCCACTTTTAGATCAATTTAGTGCCTAAATCCAAGGTGAAATTGTAGGTTATCAAAATAATCCAGGAGGGAATATTTTGGATAACAGTTTGACGACTCAACGGGGTAATTTTCCTACTAGATGAAGATATTAGTGGCCTTGAAGAATCCTTTGGGCATGGATTCGATCCTAATATACTTTAAAACTGCTATACTGCTTGAAAATCTTACCCCCGAATCTGCATGAAGCAACATTGGACTTGGCACTAATATTCTTTGTATAAAATATCATTTTTCCATGAAACTTATTTTAAATTAGATTTAATGAGAGTGGAAAACTAAATTAATGTTTATTTTCCACTCCATTTCTCTAAAAATTGTTAATAAAATGCCACAGTTCTTTTCTTAGGTATAAACATGCAAGCTGTCATGAAGCCCTCCTTCTGAAATGACTTGATTTGTTTATGAAGTTAATTTCTTGGGTATTTTGGCCATGCTTTTTTAAATTTACCCAAAATCTTATTTTAGTTGCTTTGCATTTGATTTTGTGAGGTGTGGTAGCTGATCCTTGAAAATTTGAAGCTCTTCCCATTACATACCTCTCTGGAGTCTTGCGTGAACATTATAAATTGGACTATTCAACAAACACAAGGACAAAAAACTATGTACAAAATGGAAAATAATACATGTTCCAAGAGGAAACATGTGGCGTGTGCAAAAACACTTAATTTTTTGAAAAAAAACCTACCTACCAACTCTAACAAAACATAAAGGAAGCTAAACAAAACATGCAACAGGTTGGAGAAGTAGCTTTCTCTTCTTACAAAAATATACCATTTAATTGATTTGACAATAAACATAGTCTTTAATGAGAGTGGAAAAATGTTTTGAAAATGTTTTCCCATATCATTCTTTAAAGTATCAATTGAAAATAGAAATAATACCTATTTTAGTTGCTCTGTATTTGAATTTGAGAGACACTGTAGTTGACCTTTAGCACATTGAAGATCTTCCTCATGCTCTGAAGTAAGCATGACAGGATGCAACTCCATTTTTGGATCTAAATTAGTTAAGTATTTTATTGGGAAAGGCCTAATCCTTTTTGTTTTCCCATCTTCTATGCATGTAACCCCATGAATGGAGATACAAGGGGCACTTTTCTCATTTCCTTCATCATGGAGCATGTTTGCAAGCTAATTTAAACTTTGTTCTTCTTCCAAAAACAACTCCTTATCTTCCATGATGACATTTGATTTGGAAATTTTGTCATCATCCTTTCCCTCTTTCTCAAACACAAATTTTGAAAGATCAAGCTCAACCTCCAAAACATCATGAAGATAAAATGAATCAACTGATATGATTTCTTCTTTTGCATGTTCTTCTTCATGATTTTCCTCCAAAACTAATTTGGTGAAAAGAAGAAAGGAAAGATTTGTATTTATTGGAATTTATTTCTCTTTCTTAGGTACAAGGGAGATATTAGTAGCAAGAGCATCTCTTTGGTATAACATAGATCATGAGAATGAAAAAATAGTGATTTCAATAGGTTCCAAACATCAATGCAATCTTCCAAATCTAATATAACTTTAGCCTCTTCATGATCAAACTTTTTAAAACAATCCATTTGAATCTTAGCTTCCTTGTGCTCCTCCTCTAATTCATTAGATGTAGGAAAATATTGATAAGTAAACTCATCTCTAACTGAAGGCAATAAGTTCTCAGTGATCTTTTTTGCATCTAAGACTTTTGAAAATGATTTCTCTCCTTCAAAGTTGATTTTGCAAGCTGAGACAAATCATCAACATCTATAAATGAGCTACCATCATACACATTTCATTAAGAATAGAGATATTGTTGATCATATACTTCTTGTAATTTTTATTATGCAAAAATAGCCACCAACTTATGCCCATCAATCCTAGCCTTAGCTACATGTTTGACAAGTTTTGGGATTTGTTTGGAGTCAAAATTAAAGCTCCAATATTTCATGTTTTGCATCTAGTCTATTTTGCATGACTCCTCCATAGACTACCTCTCTAAGGTTGTTTGTGAATATTCCTTCCCAGAAGAATGAAGAACATTCCCACTTGCCAAAAAAATTTCATTTTCCTCTTTAGAAAGTCTAGGGAAATAGGTTAACCAATTAATTGGCCATCTAGGTTATTGGTCGGTCTGTAACTCTTCATGCTTTGATTATGATTATATATGAGGCTCAGAAACATAATATTTTAGGTCCATGAAGTTTAAGAAGGATCTATCCATTGGATGAGTTTGCATAGGTTAAAATTATGAAGGAGGTACTTATTTTTGTTGTGGAGGAGAAGGGGTGGTAGGAGGTTTCTTGAAAAATATAGCTATATGATATTTTGGTTGAGTAAGTACAAGTTTGAAGGAAGCAATGGAAAAATTTCTTGGTGTTGAAGGATTAACACATTGACAAGCTTCCCTAAAACTAGATGCATTATCTTTCCTCTTTTCAATTGACTACGATAATATGTTCAAAGTTTCAACCATTATATTTAGAGCTTTAGACAATACCTCTAGCTTCTGTTGAGGGCTATACAAATTTGATAGAGGTCTACCACATGGATAGGGTTCACTAAAACAAAGAAGTTTAGCCTTCATGATGTTGTATGGCTTCTCTCCTTGAAGAAAATTTTCCTCCCTTTCTTGAATCTACATTTGAAGATCAACATCATACATGAAATTTCCTTCACAATTAGCATATCCATGTTCTTGAAAAGCACCCTGGTCAATAAGAAAACCATAAATATCAACAGGGTTTGATTGGCATTCATATTCCTCATGATAAGGCTCATAATACTAATTTGGAGGAGGATTTTGAAGGTATGGAGGTGGATTTGAATGGTATTATTGCTGCAAATGAGGATTCTAGTGAGGAAATGAAATCATGAGTGCACAACTTTAAGGAAAGAAAATTGAAATGATGTAAAGATAGTTTGTTGAATGAGAAAATGGGTTATTTGGAATACTAGAGTCTCCAGATGTGCTTGAAAATGCTTCCAAAATCTGAATATTTCTAAGAACACATCAAACTTGACAATGTGAAGTTGTAAAGTGCTTCAAACATGTCCCACATGGCATGTCAATATTATTATCACCAAAAAATAACACCCTCTAATTTGGCATAATGAGAAATCATTGTTTTTTGGTAACATGGGATTTTATCAAGGTGTGGGACATTACAAATGAGACAAACCTCTATAGGAGGCTAGTTACTCTACCTATTCCTAATTCTAGACTAATCCTACAGTAGGAAATAAAGCTATATAATTCTAATATAACAATGCAAGGGACCAGGGTTAGAAGGAGATGCATGAAAAAGGAAATCCTAAACTAAGGGGAGGTGATAACACCAATAAGAGGGGTAAAGACTCTCTCAAATGAGGGAAAATAGGAAAAAATGTAGGATGAAAGGGAAAACATGAGTGCCACAGTCCATATCAACATCGAGATCTCTATTTTCACACAGTGCACCATATAAATGAACCCTATAACGTGAGAAAGCATACACAATGCACATACAAATAATGAAAAGGAAAGAAAATGGAAGAAATATAGCTATGGAAGAGAATAACCACAAAACATGAAGTCTAATTGCATTAAAGGGATGCATAGTCCATTATATTGCATGAAGAAGGTAAAACTAGATTACCAAAGTTCAATTATGAGGATTACAGTGATTGGTGCATCAATCACTATGAGATGATGCCCTTGTATTCTGAGAGGTCTAACCTTTATAAATGAGCATCAATTCACAATATATATAAAAAAATGGGGGGGAGAGAGAGAGAGAGGAGGGAAAAGAGAGAGAAAATTGAATTTCAATATTCAACCACAAACAACATGCATTAAATATCTAAAAACCATTATGGGTGCCCTTGCAAGACCATTCATCCACTCCACTTTGCTTGTAAGAGAAGGAATGGGCACCATACTTCATCAAATCTAGTAGTTCAACTACCTAGAACTACATCTTAATTATTGGGACTATTTTTCCCTTTTCTTACACCCAACTCCACCAAATCTTGAATTTCATGATGCTAAATTGAAGTTCATGATGATACCTTTCCAAAAAGACAAATTTTGTCAAATTTTGAGCTCTGGAGAGAATGATATGGCCATGTAGATTTCTGAAGCTCAAGAGGAACATGACGAGTTTCCCTATGGGCACTGATAGGCCAATTTAATCATTTTGTGTGTTGGGGTGGATAAATTAGTTGGTTGGTGAATTGGAGGAAATGTGGAAATGTGCACTATATACTCTGTGGACCCAACTTACCTAATTTTACGCACACCCCTCTACCCTTCATTTATGTTAGCCGATCGGCAAATTGCCAACCCTAAGGAATTATTCCCTGCATGCTCGATAGACTTGACAGCCATGACATTGACTCGCCTACCTTACTCTTTCCCATCGACCAAGTCACTCATATGACGCACACAAAGAACACATGAACAATTCTCTATGTTCCCAATTTGACCGATTCAGCTGACTAAGAGTAGATTTTAGACAACTTTGAGATTTTTAATTATGGAAATGAAAGGGCTTGGAAAGGAGGAGAGGAATGCCCCAACACTAGTTTTTCCAACTTTTGATCAATTTAGTGCCCAAGTCCAAGATTGAATTACATGTTATCAAAATAATCCAAGAGGGAATATTTTGGATAACAATTTTAAGGCCAATGGACCTGTGTTCTATCCCCAAGGCATGAGTGTAGTCATTATTTCTTCTTATTCTTATAGCTATTCTTCTTCTTCTTCTTCTTCTTCCAGAGGAAGGAGATTCAGTGGTTCAACTGACATTTCTTTAATGGGACCTTCAAGAGGGAAACTAGGATAGAGCTCAAGAAAATATTCTTGACCAATTCTCCTTGCTAGTTGAGTGATGAGAAGCCTGATATCACCTAGTTGTTTCTCTTCGAATGTTGGATCGATTACACCATGAGCTTGAGCAGACCTTGTGTATCTTATTTTTTCTAGTTTTTGGGATTGATATACAACTCAAAACAAATTTTTCTATTCCCTTCTTTGCTAATTACGAACTTTCTTACACATTGTAGAGTTTGTGCATGTTCTTCCTCTAAATCAAAAACTCTTGAGCCAAACGATAGTGATTGAAACTCTCCTAGTTATTCTAATGCAATTCCTTAAATCAGCTATGAGATAATCTTGATTTTCCTGAAGGAAAAGGAGGTTAGGATGTAAAAAATATTGTTTCCAAGAATGGTCATTATGGGAAAAATGTAGAGTAGACATCAAGGCTCTTAGGATTTTCAAATTCTATTTTTTTAATTTTTCAGATGTATGATTTTTATCGATTTTGTGGTTATCGGAGTGGTGTAGAAAAAAAAAAATCTACCCCACGGTGGACACCAAAAACTGTTGGAAAAATAATTTTTCACAAGGAAAAATTAATTGATTTTCACTAATGCTCAGGGACTATGTCCATCCTCTTTGTAATGGTGTAGATAACAAAAATTATGTGGGTGTCCATGAAGCTGGGGATCACACAGGAAAAATCCACCAGACCTGTGGAAAATTGTTTGCACCTAGTGCAAGGGAGGAATTTTATTGAGAGATAAGGTGAATTTGAGTAAGAACTTAGGAAAGACGGGTTAATTTTGTGAATTAGCACTAACAGAGTTTAAAAAACAATAACCAGAATTGATCCACACTCAATTAGAGGAATACACTTTTGCTAAAAATGAAAAGACACAATAAATCATGGACATAGAATTCCATTAATTTTTTCATCAAAGGAACTAACACCTTCCTTGGTTGTATAAGATCATCATGTGCACAAAGTTGAACAAGTAAGGAAATAGAGAAAACATAGAGGAAGGAAATGGAAGAATGTTATATTTTCTTTCCTCTTAGTAGTGCAATATTATAGAATTAGAGACTCATAATTAAAAACCCATTTAGAATGAGGGAGTAATCCAAATATATAGCTTTACAAAAATACCTTTCAT
The DNA here is from genome assembly GCA_019776745.2 of Taxus chinensis. Taxonomy (NCBI): domain Eukaryota; kingdom Viridiplantae; phylum Streptophyta; class Pinopsida; order Cupressales; family Taxaceae; genus Taxus; species Taxus chinensis. Next base: position 42,592,584 of record CM034150.1, read on the forward strand.
CTACCCCCAATATGACTTTTTACTTAATTATATACCCTTGCAACTTGTGACCTTTCATATTCCTAGGAAAGAAAAGTGAGTCATTTTTTATTAATTAAATAGAACTCATTACGATGTTTGACTATAGGTAACATTTAAATGAATAAGACAAAAGGTGTAAAGTACCTTCCTAACGGAAAATTATAACATGAGAGAGAAAGGAGAGGAGATAAGGAAAGGGGGAGAAGATCATACCAATGTAGAAGAATCATCTACCGATGAAGTCTGTGGGAATACAACTGGAAAATTTTCTTCATCTTTGAACTCCTTGCTAGACCGATTTGTTACAGGTGCCAATTTCTTTGCTTAAGGTATGTGCATGAAGCTCAAGTCCTTAATCTAATTTTAAGAGGTAATGTTGATGTTTTTGCATTTTTTGAACAAAGTTTGATGATGCTTAGCAGTATTAGATATAACACACCTGATTTCCGCAATAGAATCCAAGGTATCTTCATTGAAGGGGAAGGGGTATCATGCTTCTCTTCTGACCAACTCTTAAAATGGCTTCAGAAGATCTTCCACTGAAGAATTATCATTCACTATAGGAGCTCCAAGATTCTATATTCCATTGCTTATATTTTCTTGCATATGTGAAGTGAGTTCATTACAAGTTTCAAGTTCCTCAAGATCATTATTCAACATCTCATATCGAGAAACCAACATTTGAGACCAAATTGGAGACATATTCTCAGTTATAAAACTAAATACATTTTTTCCTACCAATGCAAAAGAATCAAAAGGTTATCCATATCTGTCACTGATGGAAGAAATTTGTCCCAATGAGCCTTTTTGTTCTCAATTTCATCTTTGGACATCTTTACCGTCATGATGGTGGAAAGCACACACTCAAACAGTGAAAGGATCTCAAGCAACATATTTTTACCTTTCTCGAGAATCTTGTTAACACACCTGTCATTGGCCCTTCCCTTCATGGTATGACCTTGATATTTTCTAATTTTTGTAGGGAAAAAACTATTGATTTGGGTAACATATTCAATAGGGAGAGATGGAATGGAACCTAGATCCGTGAATGATTGAACGTAGGAGGTGAGGGTTTTCACATATTCTTCTAATTGTTCAATTTTATCATGTTACTCTTCGTTTCTTGAAAGCAAATGGATGGAGGACTCCTTGAACAAATGAACATCCCCTTCAAGTGTTGGTTTCCCTAGAGGAATTTTTGTCATCTTGTAGCCTTCCTAAGTCATATCCTCAATAGGATTTACCACTTTTAGTCGAAGAAATTCTACATATTGATTACTGGAAACACCACTGAAAAAATTAAGAAGTCACATGGGATTTCTTACCTTGTTTTTCTTTCACAATGTTTGAAATGGCTTTAAATTCTAGTACCGCTTCTTATTGAACTATTGTCAACTCACTTCCAATCAGTTCTTGAATTCATGGGAAGATCTCTATTGTGGCAGGTTCAACACTAGGTATGATTACATTCTTAGGTTCACGATGAGGGACCACATCCTACACTTGATGAGTTGAAGCAACAGAAGAATAAGAGATACTTAGATATTGATGTGGAACATGAGGTTGTGAAGGATCAATTTCCCTTTTCTCAAGGTCCTCGATGATATTCTTGGTGAATTTTGATTTCTTGTGTAATCTGATGCGGTGATATCCTTTTGTATCCAATGTTTTCCTTTTAATGATCTCACTGAGTGAGCGGAGCTTGTGGTTCTCTCAAATTCCTTAAAAGATGAGAGATGAGATAATTTCCTTCAGAGGTTGTGAAGACCACCAAATTATATGAATGTAACCCTCTTTCTCTTGAACCACTCTTTAGACCTCTGAATCACCACTAAAGTTCTTTCGTTGATATCACCTGATTCACGAACACTCCATGAGACTAGTGGGAAAGGTGAAGGCTTCACCACTTAATATTCAGGTTCAAACAAATCAGTTCCATCATCTTCCACACCCAAAAACTAAATCTCCTCATTTGGAAAATATCCATCCATATATGGTCTTGTTTCCTTACCTCAAAATCATCTAGGAAGTTGAACCAATAATATTCAATCTATGGACTATGGTGCTACTCAACAAGATTGAATGTTTCAGGAATGCTTTAGATGTCAAAATCAACCTTGAATATGTTTGAATAGAAACTAAGGGAAGAAAATGAAGCTTCAAGATTCAAGGTGTCATCAACACTTTTGCATGAATAAATACAAAGAGAAATCCGGAAGGACACACCTTTTTTCTTGTGGTTATTTCACATTTTATAGACTTGAGAAAGCTACCTATGTAACTTAAAAGTCACTATTTTTTCACTGAGGTACCTAGGGAGCTAGTGAGGAGTGAGATAAAATCTTTAAACCTTGATATAGGAAAAAGTGGAGAATTGAGTGAATTAGCATCCATATCTCGCGATCAATGTTGTTGCTTAAGAAGATAACCTCATTTATGGATTACCTTCTAGTAATCATATGATGAACATGGTGAACGCATCATTCACCCTCGAAAAGTGGTGATTCATTTCTTTAAGAGTGAGCTGAAAATACCTTTCGTAGGTTTGTGCCTTTTGAGAAATGTTTTGAGAAAGATTTAGGCTTTTGAATGGTCTCGTGATGGTGAGAGCATACACTAGATACGAGGTCACCATGAATTCCTTGTAGTCGATAACTGGAGCAAATGGTGGTGAATGTTATCACTTATGATTTGTCCTTAATCTACCACCTAGTACCCCTTAGTGGAGCAAAGGATGAGTTGGTCCATCAAGTCTTAAAATTCCTTCCTTATCTCCTCACCCATTACCCTACTTAATAAGATGATTTCATCCCTCATGAAACTTGTTAGAAGCACAATGACTAGGGGTGAATCATTCATACAAATAATTTAACTTCATTTACCATAACATATGTTCATAATTCAAATCATCCATTCAACATGCATAATCAATTGTGATCTTATTAAGTGTGCATCAACCATTTACAAGTTCAAGATACAAGAGAGAACACATGAACACTAGATATATTTCAGAAACCATCAAGGGGAAGAAAACCCATAGAGACACTAATCCCATAAGGAGCACCAAACCATACTTAGAAAGGAAAAAACCCTAAAAGGAGGATACAACCCCCTAGGATGACAAAGCACAAACTCATCCACCTGAAGATGAATATCACCTAACTACTTGTTGCCCCAACAACTGATTGTGATCACAAGTTCAACTCCATGCACTCAAAAATTTCTCAAACAAGCTCTTCTCCTACTTCACTCAAAATTTCATCATATCATGTTGATTAGGTCTAGTGACCTTGAACACCTACTCCTCTAATGTTCTCATCTCTACCCTTGACCCATCTATACTCTTCTTTCACCTTCTCTAGCTTGCTCACATCCCCATCAACACAACTACACATAATCAATAAATATATCATGCCTTATATACATGAATCTAGCTTATAACACCTTTATGTCAGACAAGACCAACAAGATAAATCATTCAAACATGAAATCACATCTAAAACATAATATAAGATTACGTGAAGGGACCATATAGGTCAGCATAGGCCTAAGCATACCAACTTTCCCAAGGCTACTCAAATAGGCCTAAAATAAAGGCATCATCTCCAATGAATAAAATCTAAACTTCAAAGGAACGTAGAAGATTTAAAAATATCCACAAGCTCAATAAACATCATCAACATCCTATCACAACCCTCAGCATGCTTAGAAACATCTGCACCATCATCTACATCATGACAGTCACCAAAAAGAAAGCTATCTCAATAAGGTCCTAAAGTACCTAAAAATCATCCTCCAAAAGTGAATATCTTGGTATACCAAAAATCATAACCATGACACAAATGAAACATAAACATGAAGGTATTTATGTAATCTAACTCGTAAAACTCATTATAACAATCATCTCAAGGCAAAAGGCACCAAAACAACTCCTTCTCTAATGTTGCCCAAACCAACATGTAGGCCTCAGAAATAGGTCACCAAGAACAAGAAACTTGGCACACTACATCACTTCATCATGCCAAAAATTACACATCAATAGAAATATCATTATGTCTACTAACTAATGTAGCTGATAGAAACCTTCAAATCAGGACACAAGGCATTCAAACAAACCCATATCCAAGACTGCTCAACCATGCCGTAATGAATCAAGAACCATTCTTGAGATAAGCATCCTCTAACACATCTAAAGCCACTTAAAAGCACAACCAAAACTTAGAACATGTTAATAGGGACCTGACACACCTTATCAATCACTAAAATTCATATATCACATGGAGGAATACACACTGGCACACCTGACCTAACTGACCTTTTGGAAAGCCTGATAGGGTTGATTAGGCCATTAGGGCTTGACCTAAAAAACATGACACTAATCAACCAAGGAGATCTAAAACAACGTAAGAGACACCAAAAATATATTCATGAACAAATACCAATGCTACATTATGTAAATCTTAAAGGCACACCTCAAACCACAAGACTAATTTTAGCCCTTTTAGGCCAAAAGAGGTAGTGCAACTCGGAGGACATGTTTTCTCCATAGAAATTTCCAGAAAATTTTCATGGAAATTTATCACACCTCCCAAGATTCCTGGAACAATTCACTTCTTTTTATAAAACATTCATCTTATCTTTGCAACTACAAATTTACACAAAACAAGGGGTTTTCACCATCTTACCAGAAGACCTGAAACATGAAAATACCACCAAAGTGGGATATAAGGAGTCCTCTTCATTCCTGAGTCATAAAATTAGATTTCTTAATCCATTTCATATCCCTACTAATCAAATATTCTCCATTGCTACAAGACTAGAGTTTTATCAAGGGTTTTGACCTGTTTACCTTTTTAACAATAGTTCATAAAAACCTGATGTCCATTTGAGCTATTTATTTTTTATAAACATTCTTAGTTCAATGTAAAAACATCCTTCAAATTATTATACTCCCATACATACCAAAAACATGTGGGAAAACATAAGAAGACGACACATCAAGTTGGGTTTTGCTTTCTAAGAGCTCAGTAGAGCCAAAAATGAGTTTTCTTGCCTTTTTTTTATTTGTGACCTAAAATTTGACCCAAATCACTATGATGACCTCCACCATGCTTTTTAAACCTCATCTAAGATCAACTGCATATGAAACTCTCAATGCAATAAGACTTACCCATGTCTTCATGTCTTGTCTTCATTGACTTGCTTCATACTAACCTTGATTATGCACTTAACAGTTGAATGATGAGATGATACATCTCCTACACATGTTGTATAACCTCAACATAATCCTTACATGCTCAAACAAGTCTTCCTTGCATCATACTCCATGCCACCATACCATATTACTTGGACTAGGTCAAGAACAAGGCCTAGAATGGCTTCTTCAACCCATGCTTCCACTAAAACTGACTTTGACAACCTCTCACATACCTAATATAACTTTAGACACACCTTATTAGAAATTTTAAACCTCATGGAATCATTTGAAAAACTTTAGATCTCACCTACAACACCTGGTATGCTTGACCATGTCTTAAGACCATGCAAATGTACCAAGACAACATATGGAAGAAAACAAGATTGGACACTACTAATCAACCTTCAAGCTTGATTATGACTGAAACCTCACAGAGACACATAAATCACCTAAACTCCCTTTTACATTAATGAAAAATACATAGGCACAATTCCCAACAATCTCTCCCTTTTTCATTGATGACAACCACCTTCAGAAACATTGATGGCAACCAAACATGCAAACACCTACAAACCTCTAAATTCTTGTTTCTGAGCATACTCTCCACCTTTGACATATATTACAAATGTTATGATGAAAACTTGACATGTAAACAAATTGACAAGACACAATAATAATAATGTGCTTATCTTACTTGGTCTCTGTGCACACTCTTTTGACTTCATACTGTTGCAAATGATTCATGGACCTATATGAACATGCACATCATTCCTCTTGAATCGATACACATATTCAAGGCTACTAAGACTTATCATAGATCCCCTAGATGGTTACTCTCCATCTTGACTCCAAATGATGCTAATGATTCATAACCCTATCTTTAGCTTATTCACACAGCTCCCTCTGAGAAACACTTACCAACTTTTGTCTTCACATGTTGTAGACAACATCTTGGTCCCTAACTAGCTTATTTGCTTCTTAAATCACATATTTTCACATCTATCATGTCCTCTTCGTATATGTCATACTATCAGTGAGATAAATATCTCGTCTTAATATTCATTTTTTCTTGTAGGCTTCTTTACTATTGACACAACTTCTCAAAACTGAATCAGGTCGCTCAGTACTGATCCAAGCTTATTGACTTGTTACAAGAAAAATCAGGTTCCAAATCACAACTTCAACTCCAATCCTCATGCCACAATTCTTAGGACACCTTTCATATACTTGATGCACAACATAACACTAGATGAACCAATATCACAAACTAAAAATATTCTTGCAGCATACCTTTAAGATGGTTTGATCAAGTCATTGTTGAGGTTCTTCATCACTTTTTCTTCCCAACTGTCACCTTGAATCCCAACATCTACCCATGATACTGTATTTTGATCATACTTTTGTCTTTCAAATTTGATCATAAATAGATCCCCCTTGAATCATGTTCTATGTTAAACTGATGAACAACATCAAATACACATTCTAGTAATCCAGACTTATTATGTGATCATGCATTTTATGTTAGGTTAAATATTATTCACCTATATATTAATTATGCATTTCATATTAATTAATGTATTTATTGTTTATATGGTTATATTTAATTATAAACCATATTATTGTTTTTATTAAAACATTACGGGTTCTGTTATATTGTTTTAACAATATTATTGTTGTGCTTCCCAGATGTAATATTAAAGCTTATGTAATCTGGAATATAGTTGCACCTGTGTAACTTCGTTTCTTGTTTATATTCAGCTTTACAATACCTATAAGTATTTCAGCTCATTCATATGTATTTTGGTTGATTTGGATTAATATAATTTACAAGCTTCTGTTCATGTTTACATTTGGTACCAGAGTGAGAATCTGAACCTGTGAAGTAGCAAAGGGTTGAAGAGAGGTTGCAGTAGGAAGAGAAGAGTCTTGGAGAAGAATTTTCTTTCCAGGAGAGCCTGTGTTGCCTCCAGCAACTTCCCAGACATCCCTGCATCTCCACAACCCCCTCTTTCGTTCCAGGTGTTTGGAACACAACTTTTTTTTTACACTGGTGCACCCAGCACCAGGAAAAATTTGCTACAGATATATAAGATTAAAAAATATATTTTTTCCCCATTAGGGGTTTTATCACTAAATTTGGTGACAGTGTTAACTATAACCAACATCAGTGGTTCTGCCAAGTCTAGAGGACTCTCTACTAAAATTATCCTAGCTTTGCATAAGATTCAACAGAGCTATTCTCTAAAGACCAAGCCTTGCATATTGGAGCATTGTGTTGTTGAACCACTGACGGTGCCACCGAGCCCCAGATTGATCGAGCCTCTAAACTGAGCTATCCATCTGGTGAGAAAGGAGGTGTTTGGAATAAAACAACCGAGCTACTGGTGCATGGATCTACTTCTACATCTACACGTATTGGAGACTATTTTGAATCATCTCATGTTTCACTAAAGGGGAATTTTGTTTAGCACAAACCTACACACAGAGGGTGAACTATCTCCCAACACAAGCACCAGAAATTGAAAAACTGAGCCGAATGTTTTGCATTGTTGACCGGCGTTTGGAGAGTTGGCATCATTGAGCAGTAGCCAAGGCTGTGCAATACTCCATGGAGTCATGTAACAAACAAAAAAAACAAACAAATTATCGATTGAGGCATCTCTCTCCTCCATGCACATGACCTGCAGTCAAATGGTGCAAACAATGAAAAATAACACCTACAAACAAAAGAAAGGAGAAATAAATAAAAATAAGGAAAGAAGACATAGGTGCTTCAAGATCCATTTTTCATGCAAGAGAAACCCTAAATTGACTTCCTCTCTTTTGCAGACACATGGATCTCTCATGCCTAGTCATTGTTGCAGAAGGTTAGTCTTTTTTGAAGTTATATAAATTTCATTTGCTTCAATTTATATGCATAACGCATTGAGCGCCTCCGTGGATAGACCAAGAGCTTTGGGTGTATGAGATGTGGGGTTGAACTCACACCACCAACACTTACATTTTCAAACAAATTTGAAATTTAGTGAAAATTGTGGAAAACCACCAAATTTAGAGGAGATTTTAGTAGGAAAATCACCTCTAAACAGCTAAACCGGCCTCCAAATATTTTAGCGAGAAAAACCCTAATTTCGGGAAAAAATGGTTTTTGTCCTAATAGGCCTGATTTTTATTTTGGACAACATTTGCCAAAGGAAAACTATCCAAACACTTCATTTTGGGCCACTTTTTAACGGTTTTTGGAATTAAGGGTCATTCTGGGCTCTGGAGGCCACCAGGTCCCGCAAAACAAATTTGTTTTGCCTGCCATTCAATTGTTTCTAAATTTTTAAATGTAATTGCATGCTTCAATATATTGTACTAATTTTCAAGTTGCCATAGTCAACTGCAAATATTGTAACTACTCACAAATTGGCAAAAAGTTGTAATCAAAAGCAGTAAAAAATTAGTTCTGAAATACCCACGAGATCCTAGATCTCATTCGCAGCGTTCGGTATATACAATGCCTCTGGGAAACACTTACAGGTAAATTCATCGTGACTACTACTCCACTTAACACCTAATATAGATGCAACAACATCATCTAGGCATCGACCCTTTAAATCGACAAGAAGTAATAAGGTCACAATGCACACACTATGAGCCATCCCATCCATCTATGAACGATTGCACGACATAAATCTAGACTGAGAAATTATCCAAGTATATAGCAAAGTTACATGCACGTATGAGGATATTTCTTTGAGCTGGTGTCAATAATCACATAGACCCCTTTCAGTAATGTCTTGGTACCACATATTGAATTCTTTCACGTATGTTAACGCCTCTTTCATGTACCACTGGGTATATAGAAAGGGTGAGCTTCTTCCACATACAGCCAGGTATATCGAAAGGGCGTCTATATAGAAAGGTTCAGTATATCGTACTGATGATATATAGATTGGGAGACCTTATACCTGGAGTGATAAGAGCCAAACCCTGTCAGTGTTTTATACAAAATGGGCACCAATGCCCCCAAATATTTTCTTTCGAATTCACAACTACTCAGAGGAAACAACTATGTTGCATGGAAGACTAAAATTAAGACACTGCTTGAGTTTGAAGAGATTTGGACTGTTGTTAATGGTACTATGACCATATCAACTACTGATACAACACAATAATGACAGTTTTATAAAGCAGATCAAAAGGCCAAACTCATCATCTTGTTTGGAATTTCTGACGATGTGCAACCCCACATTCGAGATGCCAAAACACCTAAAGAAGCATGGGATAAATTGTGCATAGTATATGAGGCCAAAAACAAGAATGTCATACTAAATTTGTAGATTCAGTTACACACACTGAAGTTCAAGCAAAATGAGAAAATATAAGCTTTCTTAAGAAGAGTTGTAAAGTTGAGGGCTTCACTTCTAGCCCTGGGAGAAGCGGTCACAGATGATGCTCTCATTCCCATTTTTTTGAGAGCACTCCCCTCTTCTTACCACATTTTTGTCACAACACTAAACGTGTCAGATACGATAGTTAGTTTTGACAAACTGGTAAACCTACTACAACAAGAGGAAGCCATGCACAATAAGGATGATGAAGAGGAGCAGGCACTTTCTTCACATAAAAAATGGAAAGGAAAAGGTAAAGGAAAACCTAATTCCTATCAAAATCCCCAACATCAGAATCAGTATCATGGGGACAAACAATAGAAGAAACAATGTCTAATTTGTAAAAGAGGACATGACTTAAAATATTGTTGGTATAATACTTACAAGAAAGGTTCATCAAGCAACTCTAGACCTCCACAACAATCTCCCAAAGGACATTATAACCACAATCAAGGGTAGAAAAAGGGTAACTGGAAAAGAAGACCCCATCAGCAAGGAAATATTGTTGAGCAAGAAGAACATTCAGATAATGAAGACTTCTTATACATTGCTCAATCAAGTGAACCATCCACGTCATCTAGTGATGTCAGGTATGTTGATTTGGGAGCCACTCGACACCTGACCGGCCATAGAGACAGGTTTACTTCAATGAGGGACATGCCATAAAAAAATCATGTTTCGTTGGGAGACGATTCTTCATATACAGTTAAGGGGATTGGGAATATTTCTCTACCCCTTGGTTCACTTAACTGTAGACTATCAGATGTCGTATATGTCCCTGGGTTGACAAAAAATCTACTTTCAGTCAATCAACTCCTAGATCACAACCTAAAAATTGACTTTTATACTCATTCCAGCAAGAAAATGTGTTTGATTCGAGATAAATCATGAGGCTCGAAAATAGTTGCAAAAGCCTCCAATGTGGGATGCATGTTCCAGCTTGATTTTTTCCACAGAGATGATCATGCACTTGTGGATAAGAACTCTACCTCAATAGAATTATGGCAATGGAGAGTTGTTCATGTTAGTTTCAAGTATCTTGAGACACTACGCTGACGTAATATGGTACATGGGCTACCATCTCTTCAGAAGGATACAGAAAAGTGTCCTCACTTCCTAGCAGGAAACAACACAGAGCTTCATTCCAGAAGAGTACATATCAAGCTCATGGTAAGCTTGATCTGTTTTATACCAATCTTTACAGTCTAATGCAGCTGAGTCATTCTGGATTTCAGTACTTCATACTATTTATTGACGACTATTCAAAAAAAAATGTGTATTTTTTTGTCTTCGCAAGAAAAGTGAAGCTTTTGAAACTTTCAAGAAGTTCAAAGTAGCAGTTGAGAATGAAACTGGTCCTCACATCAGAAATCTCCGCTCAGATCAAGGGGGGGAATTCATCAATAATGAGTTCAAAGACTACCTACAAACTCATGGAATTCATCGAAAAATGCCTCCTCCACACACACCGCAACATAATGGTGTTGTTGAGATAAGAAATTGTACTATCATGGAAATGGTGCGATGCATGATCGATGACTCTGAACTTGCAAAGACATTCTGGGCAAAAGCATCAAAGACAATAGTGTATTTTTTGAACAAAGTGCCCGCAGTTACTCTTGAAGGAGTAACACCACAAGAAGCATGGTCAAAGAGGAAACCATCTATTACACACCTTAGAGTATTCGGGTGTAAAGAAAGTATGCACATACTCAAGCATAACAGAAAGAAATTGGACATGAAGTCATAAAAACTCATCTTCATTGGGTATAGTGAAGATATTCTTGGGTACATATTGATGGATCCAAAGACCATAAAAGTCTACACCGGAAAAGATGTTGAGTTTGTTGAGAAGAAGGAAACAAATTCTCCTCCTCCAGACTCACCTGATGTAGATTCTTCACCAGTTGTAAAAATTGAAACTGATGTTCCTACAGATGAGGAAAGTGATGATGGGGATGATGGTGTTGATCTAATAGAACCACAATCCATGGGAATAGTTCAGCGTATGCCCAAGTGGTGTACTAGCACATTACGATATGCAAGAATGGATGCTCCACCGGATACATCCACCAACCATGGCCTCGCAGTAAAGAAAGAGAAGAAGTTAACTTTACTTTGATGAGTAGAGTTATTAAATCTGATGAGCCCTCTATAGTCTAGGAAGCCCTACAATCAAAAGCTTGGAAAGGTGTCATGGACTTTGAATATCAATTAGTGATGAAAAATAACACTTGGCAGCTTGTCAATCTTCCACCAGGGAAGAAACCCATTGGATCCAGATGGATATTAAAAATGAAGTACAAAGTAGATGGGATAGTGGACAAGTATAAACCGAGACTAGTAGTAAAGGGGTATGCACAAAAATAAGGCATTGACTATGGGGAGACATTTTCTCCCACATCTAAGATCAAAATGATCATGATGATCTTTCCTCTAGCTACATAGTTTGGATGGAAAGTCCATCAGATGGGCGTAAAAAGTGCCTTCCTGAATGGATATTTACAAGAAGAATTCTATATGACTCAACCTGAGGGATATGTTGTACATGGTCAAGTAGCAAAGGTATGCAAACTTAGGAAATCTCTGTATGACCTCAAAAAGGCACCTCGGGCATGGTACATCAAGATTGATGAGCATCTCGTACAACATGGATTTGTTAGAAATCGATATGAACCTAATATTTACCTCAAAAAGCAAGGGGGGGAGATTGTGATTGTCGTTGTCTATGTCGATGATCTAGTCATCACTGGCAGTTTAGTGAGGATGATCAATGCAATGAAGAAGGATCTTAATCGATCATTCAACATGATAGATCTCGAGCTAATGCATTATTGTCTTGGATTGGAAGTATGGTAGAAAGAGAATCACATCTTTATTTCTCAAATGAAATATATCAAGAAAACGCTCAAGAAATTCAGGATTATGGATTGCACACCAATTGCTACACCTATGGAGAAAAAATTGTAGTTATCTTGTTCAGATCCATCTCCTGAGGTAAGTGCCACTCTCTATCGGCAATTGATTGGGAGTCTCATTTACCTGACCTACACTAGACTAGATATCAGCTTTGTAGTAAGCTATCTATCCAGGTTCATGTAGGAACCCAAAGCTTGTCATTGGAAGGCAACAAGGCACATCTTGAGATATCTCAAAGGATCAGTGGATCTTGGTCTAGAATACAAGAATAACGAAAACTTCTTCTTGTTGGGATATTTGGATTCAGATCATGCAGGAAACATTGATGATAGAAAATCCACTTCAGGATTTGTGTTCTTTATAGGATCTGGACCAATATCATGGGGAAGCAAGAAACAAATTTTTTTTCTCGTTCTTCCACAAAAGCTAAGTATCGTTTTGTAGGAGAAGTTGTCTGTGAAGTGATTTGGCTACGTCACATACTCGAAGGACTTGGAATACCACAGGACAAACCGACCACCATGTATGTTGAAAATGAAGGTGTTCTCAAACTTGTTCGTAATCTAGTTCTTCATGAGAGAACAAAGCACATTAAGGTACACGTTCATTTCATACATGAGTATGTGTTGAAGCACAACATCTAGCTTCAATTTTGTTCAACAGCTGAATAACGAGCAAATATATTCACAAAGTCACTTGCACATGACAAGTTTGAGTTGTTTAGAGAGTTCCTCTCCTCATCGCTTGAGATAATGCACAATTAAGGGGGGGAATGTTAGGTTAAATATTATTCATGTATATATTAATTATGCATTTCATATTAATTAATGAGGGCAGTATTTATTCTTCAGGATATGGTTATATTTAATTATAAACCATATTATTGTTTTTATTCAAATTGGTCTCATTTTTCTTGGCCGGATATGCTTCCAATGGTGTTGTTAATTGCTGTTTGTTGTTATCTGTTGTTTTTTTGTTGTTGCTTGTCGGTTATTGTTTTAACAATATTATCCATCTCTTGTTCTTCTCTAGCCTTGATGTAATATTGGAATGCATTTCTTATTTAATTATAAACCATAATTATTTTTGCATTCAAACATTGTGTTTTCAACAATATTATTGTTTGCTCATGTTATTTTGTATTCAGTTGTACAATAACTACAAGTATTGCAGCTCATTCATATGTATTTTGGTTGATTCAGATTAATATAATTTACATGTTTCCATCCCTATTTACATTTTATAGCTCTATTTCAAACCTTGAGACATCTAATCCTCCCTTCGACCACATATGTATATCTCATAGACACAAATGGACAAAAATTACCTCAAACACAACTCCCCTTGGGATGACACATCCTTCCATTTGTATGTTTCATACTACATTCTTCATGTACAACCTCAAACTACTAAGAGTGTGATCAAAAAATGCACAGAACATCCCTTTAGTATCATTATTAAATCATCAACAAGTTTTCTCGGCTCCTTTCACTTCAATCATATCAACTTATGAAGAATGGCACCATTCACACATCTTAGCAACAACTAAAGCTTACAATTTTGATCAATAAAGAACACCTCAAATTATCAATCTTCATTTTGATCCTTAAAGAAACCCCTGTATCCATATTCATCTCATTTACACAGCTGCCGCAATCTTCTTAGCATATTTAATGATATAGATTTCTTTACACAACAACATCATACCTTAAGATTACACATAAAATCATTCTTATGGCATCCACATCACTAATACAAATTGAAGGCACATAAACAAAGTCACACAACAATTTTAATCATTTTGAGTCCAAAATTTTACACCCATCTTAAAATAGAACTGGAATCACACAGTGGACAACCCGTACTACCTTTAAAACAACATACACAAAAATCATAATGATCTCCACACAACACATTCAACTTTAAGCCCCAAACTTGCCTTTTTATTTTTCACAGCATACCTTATCATCATGCGAACCGACTTCCCATAGGAGAATGCTCTTGAACTTGGCACAAACTTTGAGAGTGTAAATTCTTCACTACTTTTTATAGATCTAATAGCATACCTGCTCTCAATGAGCACTTTGTAGACATAAGTAGAATCGTACTTGATGAACTTAGTAACCATGTCACTATTGGAGTGCTTACATTTTCCACAACATATGTTAGACACAAAGCATATGCAAACCTTTCTTCATAGACCTTAAGACCATCATTTCTCCCCTTTGGTCAAACATCCAACATACAAATCTCCTAGGAGACTTCTATATGCTCATGTAAGAGCAAGCACACATCATTTTACTCCCATTTTTAGCAATTCTTTTGAAGACTCTCATATGAAAACCCTTTACTGTCATAGAATTCTAACCTTCCACCACAAATTTCAATCAAAACACACCCATTCTTATCATTAATAGTTGAATTTCTATAAGAATCCTAGTGAAGAAACTTCATTGCTTCTTTAGGACACTAGAATAATGTATCATAAATGAGCGTCAATAATACTCCACAACTTCATTCCTTCTTGACTTCTTGGATACACCTCATACTAGGCATGTATAATATCCCCAATTTCACATGTCAAATTCTCATATACTCGTCATTTGTTGACATTGGTTTAGTTAGGGATAACAATCCATTTTTCTTGTCAATCATATCAGGATTAGGCCTCAAAGACAACACTTTTTCTCATTACCACACTTGTAACTAATATGTCACATCTTTCTGAGCATCACTCTACATGGACTGATTTTCAGTCTTTGATCTTATCTACTTTAATCATCTACTGACATTTTTCCCATATCATGTTTTGGCTCCTCAACATATAATATGGGGGAACCTGTAAGACAGAAAATCACTCACTTTGGGTATTATTTTTTCCCAGTCTTATACTATTATTCATATGGTTTTTGAGTGAATAAAATATTAATCAATCCATGTCCTTTGGCCATTTTACTTTCCTTTAGTTTCATCACTTCCAACATCCTGCATCTACTTTCCCAGACCAGTTCTATCATTTGAAATTATTTGTCATCTTTCCCTACCGGGGAGTCCAACCTACATACTTGGGAACCCCAAGTTCGCTCTGGTCCCACTTCAGGGCACCTTGATCCTTTTACACTTTCCCTCCATATTTTGGGCACTTTATAACCATTTGAGATTTCTATCTTTCTAGTGGTTGGCCTTTTTGGGGTTAATTATGAAATTAGAGAAATAGAACCATTTAAATATAAAATAATAAGACCATAAGGATGGACCAATACACTAGTCACTACTATCATCACCTAAGGTTGCATGCATCAAATTCTTCATTTGCATCCATCTAGTTCTATCACAAGGGACAAGGCCAGTTCATTTACATCACACTGCATAGGAGGAAAGTTTATTCTATTTCATCCACCATTTTATTACATTTCTACATCATAGTTATAGCTCACTACTTTCATAAAGTGTGACTAGCACAAGAGCACCTAGGGCATGAATTACACACACACACACACCTAGAACTACATTTGGGTCTGAAATGTAGTGCATCACTCAATTATTAAGTCCACCATTGTGGCCGCTGAGGATAGTCTAACCCTTTCATATGCATCTTTATTTTTTTCTAGTTTTGATGTTTGGCTTGGGGTTTTACAAGTCTCTTCTTCATCACTGATTACCAATGACATCTGACACAGTGCATTGAAATAGACACAATAGGAAGTGAAGGCCTCAGATCATTTAGTGACCCTACAAGTTTGGTTTCTAAACCTCCTGCATAGACCACAGTGCCCATAACTCAGAATATGGTGCCTCAGGTGTCCTCATCCTTCCCCAGGCACCCCAGTCTGCTTAGACATATCAGATATTCCCTTTCTCGATCCATTGTATGGCTGTTCCTGCATTTTTTCATCTAGTTTATTTTGTGACACAGTCCCGAGGCATCGTCGAATCAACTAAGCTCTTTCTAACCCTTATTTGCACATTACGGTTTCATATTTTCATTTACTTAGTTTCTTAGGTTATTTACTTTATTTCTTTAGCTATTATTTACTACTTTTCATAGAATTACATTAAACTACAATAGGCTATTATTTCCATTTCAGTTTAATCACTTGACTTAGATTCATTCTTCTTGATCTCAATTGCATGATTCATCTCCTTAAAGGTCATTTTTGTAATTGGTTGTTCAAATTTCTTAATTTCCTTGAATGTGTTTGGTCCTTATTTGGTATACCTCTTGACAAACACCTTCTTTTCTAGAACACTCTTATCCTATTTAGATGCATCATACTTCTTCCTTTGATAAAATCTTGCTATATGACTTGGTTTATGACATTTATAACACAAGATACTATTCCTACCTTTTGACTGATATTCATCCACAATCTAGAATGTTATGGCCGTATTCACAACATGAATGACACTGACCTTTGAAGAGGCTTTCATAATTCTATAAATACATATTCCTTAAAAACTTTCTTCTACAATCTCTAGCTCTATAACCAAATTCATTGTATGTATGACAATAGCCATTAAAATAATGAACATACCTCATTGGATTTGGTTGTCTAACAAGGTTATACCTTCTTGAATTTGTATTCTTGGTCTCCTTCATGTCTTCATGGGTAGTAGGTCCTACCTTCTCATCTACATGACTCTTCATGTGATCTTGTTTGAAACCTAAGTTTGTTTTATCACTGGATGATCTTTGATTGTTTAACATATCATCTAAAGCCTCATAGCTCTTCTCCAATATTTCATACATCTTCAACATGCCAGATGCTTGTTCTAACTATGTTTTCAAAGAGCTTACCTTTTCTTCATACCTGAGGAAATCTTATTCTTTTGATTTTAGGGCTTCAAACAATAACCCAACTTGAAATTCCAAATCTTTGATGGCTTCACCATGCTCACCTTCAATGCAACAGATTTTTTCTTGCAATGCATGAATCAAGGACTATGCAATTTCATACTTATTTCTCAAAACTTATTTAACATCAAATGATTTTCCCATTGTTTTTACTTTAAGGAACTCCTTAAGTGGTTATACTTGCTTCAAAAGGACCTTGCTCTGATACCAATTGTTAGAATCAAAGTGATTGAGAAGGGGGTAGGTGAATTAGTCATAAAAATGCTTTAACTTCATTTACCATAATATATGTTCATCATTCAAATAATCCATTCAACATGCATAATCAATTGTGAGCTTATTAAGTGTACATCAACCATTTACAAGTTCAAGAGACAAGAGAGAACACATAAACACCATATATGTGGGAAACCCTCAAGGGGAAGAAAACCTATTGAACCTCTAATTATATTACACAAAAAAGTACTTGTATGAATATTACACATCGCATAAGATTTATTTAATGAGACATTAATCTCATAAGGAGCAACAACTCCTACTTAGAAAGGCACTAACCCTACAAGGATGATACAACCCCATAGGATGACCAAGCACAAACTCATCCACATGAATATGAAGATCACCTACGTACTTGTTGCTCCAAAAACTGATTGTGATCACAAGTTTAACTCCATGCACTCAATAATTTCTCAAACAAGATCTTCTCCTACTTTGCTCAAACTTTCATCATATCATGTCGATTAGGTATAGCGACCTTGAACACCTACTCCTCTAATTTTCTAAGATCTTCATGTCTCTTATCAGCTCTAACCTTGACCCATCTATACTCTTCTTTCACCTTTTCTAGCTCACTCAAATCCCCATCAACACAACTACACAAAATGAACAAATATATCATGCCTTGTATACAACTTAGGTTGGCCAAGACCAACAAGGTAATTCATTCAAACATGAAACCACATCTAAAAAATCTATAAGATTACATGAAGGGACCATATAGGTCAGCATAGGCCTAATCATACCAACTTACACAAGGCTACTCAAATAGGATTAAAAAAATACATAATCTCCAACGAATAGAATATAAACTTCAAGAGAACATAGAACATTCACTAAATATCTAGAAGCTCAGGACACATCATCAAAATCCTCTCACAACTCTCAACATGTTCGTGAACATATGCACCATCATCATGACACTCACCAAGAAGCAATTTATTTTAACTAGGTCCTCAAGCACCTAAAAATCATCCTCCAAAAGTGAATGACTTGGAATATCAAAACTCATTACCATGACATAAATGACACATCAATAGGAAGTTATTTATTTCATATAACTTGTGAAACTCATTAGAACCATCATCTCAAGACATAAGGCACCAAAACGGCTCCTTCTCTAACACTGATCAAACTAGTATGTAGGCCTCAAAAATAAGTCACCAAGAACAAGAAACTTGGAACACTAAATCAATTCATCATGCTGCAAATGAAACATCACTGGAAATATCATGATGTCTAATAACTAATGCAACTAATAGAAACCTCCAAATCAAGACACAAAACATTCAAACAAATCCATCTCCAAGATTGCTCAAACCTTCCTCAAGGACTCAAGAACCATTCATGAGATATAATTATCCTCTAAAACCTCAAAGCCACTTCCAAGCACAACCAACACTTGGAACACATTAACAGAGACATGCCACACCTTATCAATCACTAAAATGTATATTTCACATGGAGTAATACACACTAGCACACCTGACCCAACTGACCTTATTGGCAAGCCTAATAGGGTTCATTAGGAAATTTGGGCTTGACCCAAAAAAACACCTCATTGATCAACCAATGAGCTCCAACAAAACATAAGATATGCCAAAAATCTATTCATAACCAAATACCACTGCTAAATTATGCAAATCTTCAAGGTACACCTCAAACCACAAGAGTGTGAGAGACTTACATTGGATAAGTTACTTTTGGAGAAAAAGGTTAAGGAATTTTTGGACAGGGTTAGATAAATTTCCTTGAATAAGATGGAGTTATATTTTGATGTCCAATGATTGGAACTGATCAATAAGAATTGGGATACCATGCATGACTCAAACAAGATAATGGCTTAAAATCAACTAGACAGCTTTACGTTTGTTCATAAAATCCATGAACATCATAAGGAAGAATGGAAGAAGCTATATACAAAGGCCAAGGGGGTACCTTTAGAAAATGTACCATTCACTCCCACCAAAGGAAATGATGATAAATGAATAGAAAACTTTTTAATAAAATTTCAATGTTCATGTATTTATTATTCTAGACTTCATGTAGCATTTTTAGTAGCTTAATTGTGTTATTTCTTATTATCTATTGGCTCATATACTTTTACTTCACTTGAATTTGATACACAAATAAGGAAAATCAATGTAATCTCCATGACCTCGAAGATTTGAACGAGAATCAAGAATTGCTTTGAAATGCACAAATGGATAAAGAAATATCATGAACACATCCTTCACCTACCAAAAAATCATTATTCCAAATGTATGACTTATCTTAATTAGCCTTACAATGATTTTAGAGTTATTTGAGTGAAAAAAGTAGTCAAAGGTTATCTATTTATGTAAATGTACCCTAAGCCATTGAATCCATCTAGGAATTGTCTAGAGATTTTCTCATCACTTGGAGGTGTTATGCAAAACATCCATAAATTACAAGAGTGGTCCATATTCATGTTTTCAAGTTCCAAATTCAAATAAAGGGTTCCTTAGAATCCTCAAAATTTCAAAAGATTAAAAAATAAATAATTTAAAAATGCTTAGAATCCTCAAAAGGAATATATGAAAAAGTAAGAAATGTAATTTTCAATGTTCTACATCTACATCCACATATATATCAAAATTCTAAGTTAATTTGAGCTGTCAAATCTACTTCTTGAGAAAAATAATTTATTTAATTGATGATATTTACATATCCATTTATCGATCTACATACAAAAAACAAATTTATGTGGGGGGTACAAAATGTCTCGCACCAAAATAAATAGGACCCTCAATCAAATACACAATAATGGATTTGATGGGATCACAATAAAAACACCTAGGAACATGTAAAGGGAATCTAATAAAAAATTGAGTTAAGCTTGATATAGTTATAAGTGAAGAGAAGAGTAAAAATTAAGAAGAGGAAGATATTTATATATCTTATGCTCCAACATGCATTATAGTAGTTAGAATAACAATGGATAACCCATAATAAACTATTGGATAAGTATTTTTATGCTTATGAGCAATATAAAAATTTCATTATAGGTGTTGACGCCAACACATATGTATATTTTCCAACCAAATTCCTGCTTCTAAGACTGATGCATAAAACACAAAGACAATTTCAGTGATTTTAGTCAGTTTAGAATTATTCCCTCTAATTGTCTTCTACCAACAAATATGTTCTCGTGTATCTATATAATTCTACGATTGTTATACATTCCATACATTTACTTTACCTTAAGACTGATATACATTCCATACATTTACTTTCCAAACCTCAACCTGATCTTTCCTATGATACATCTCTCTGAATATCCGTTGCATCTGCAACACATAACATTACATTTTAGACAAAATATCAATGGCTTTGTATTATATATATAATAAAATAATGTATTGTATTTAAGGACATTCAATACTCACTTCACGTACACACTAAGTTGCTGAAAGATAAAAGACGACGAGGATTTGTTTCATTTGTATTCGAGCCACCTATTGTTATAGGAAAATAAATGATCATTATGTTAGTATTTGCCTCACATATTTAAGTTTCTTATGAAGTCACATTCACACCAATAATTCGATGTTTTACCTTTAGATTCCCCTTGTTGTGTTTCTCTACTATTTGCATGATTAGTTTCAAGAAAATTGAAGCATTCATAGTCTTCAATGTGGTTTTTAAAATATTCTACAATGATTGGCCTCTGATTCACACCACGGAGACGTCTTCTATTGGCACTAAACTAGAGACACATGCAGGGGATGGTTGTCTCATTGACATCTCCAATAAAGTAAAATCTAGTGCATTTGATACTTGTAGGTTTGCCCTAAACCTCTCAACACATGCAATGTATGCCTCAATTTTTCCCTATGTTCTCGGTGGTGTATCCAACACTGACTTCAAGAAGTCTTTCCATATGTTTAGCCTAAAATTTGAACTGGTTTCTAGCATCAACCTACCAACTATTCTAGGAGTACTTGTGACATATAACACACAATAGAAAGTTATTTAGTGTACCCCATGTAAAAAACTAGACATAGAATAAATACGGATATAAAAAATACATTGGTTTTTTCAACCTCCTTGTACAATTAAAAACCAGCCTCATACCATCCATGCATGTTGATTTTTGTTTTGCAGACAGGGGAAATCTTGGCTAATAGACTCATTCATAACATTGGACTATGAATACACATTGTCACCTACACATGAATGAAACATAAAATCAATCTTCTTTTTTCCACAAGAAACAACATTGTAAATACAAACACCATTAAAAATACGTGTTGAAAAACATCATATGACTTAAAATAAGTGCAATACCATCCAAGCATGTTGGTTTCTCTTTCCTGGACACTGGAAAAAAAATTTATACCACCCTCATTCACAGCGTTTGACTATGAATAGGCATTACCACCTACACATGAATGCAACATAAACTTGGTATTCTTTTTTTCCACAAGAAATAACCCCAAAAATAAAAACAACATTAACAATACGAGATGAAAAATACAATGTGGGTTTACAAGCTTAAATCTAGTACACAAAACCATCTTGCAATCAAGTGTCAGTGGTTGTTGATGTGGCTTGGGTCCACTCCAAGAATGTGTCTTTACTACCAGTTCTTATCTCCACAATGCATTGGACCATCAAAGGCATTACCATTGTGTCCTACACATGAATGAAACACAAAGTCATTCTTAAAATATGAATAGTACAATAAATATTCGAAAAGAAAAACAAAATTAACAATACGATTTTAAAATTAGGTGAATTATGGATTCCCTGCTACCTCTAGGACCAAAAAAACCTCTTACCATCCAGTGTTAATGGCCATGTTGATGTGGCAAGGTTGCAGCCATCCAGGGAACGTACAAAATCTTCATTTATATTGATTGTCTCCACATATATGTTGGTACCTGCACTTGAATGGAACACAATTACAAAATGATGTTTATTTCCTTATGAATTATACTTAGCAATTGACATAGTTACTTGGCACATACAATATGTTTGAATTACCTTCCACTTCTGGTGCTTGAAAAGATGACACTGACAAATATCACCTACGAAAGTCCAATGCCTTCAACACATGCTTACATGTGTTTCCTCTTGTATCCTAGACACATTCGCATGTGTGGAAGGCACCACATTGCCTTACCAAATACCAAGTGTTGTTAGTTGTTTGACTCATTACCCTAAATTCATGTCCATCAGGATGAAGCGCAATGTAATCTATATCTGAAATAAATTTGTCCTTCTCAACTAATGTCAATAGTTTTCTTTCTTTTTTGAATTTGGTCAAAAAACTAGATTTTTGCAACTTCCTCTTGTGTCAGTAAAATGGTTCCACCCTATACACAAGTGTGTAGAAAAAATGGTCCATCTGACGAGTACATTTTTTGTCTATCACACAAGTATTTGGTCTTCAGATAATAGTGGTAGGCCTCGATGGATGCATTTGTTTGCTGATTTGTGTGAGAGAAATTTCTAAAAAAATCCCACATGGCTATCAAGTCAAACAGATGGAAAATCAATGATAATATAATCCCCGTGTAATCATTTATGCTATAAAATTAACAAAACCACGTGAAGGCTCTTACTCGCTGGCACAGACTTTGTTATCGCACCAAGTCTTCTTGAAGTACTCGATGAACTGAGTTTCCTCTTTGAATTTGTCAAGGAAGTATTGAATCATTTGGAAGGTGTAATCTTCATGCATCCCCATACCATACATGATGGTACCTAATCTCTCAAAAATCTTCCACCTCAACTCCTTACTAGTATACTTTTATACATTTTTTAACCATGCCCTACGCACATGTCCCATAGACATAGAAGTACATTTGGAATCCAAAAACAATCTTCTAAAACATAAGAATAAGAATTCGAAATTTCCATTTGGAAATTTAAGTACTTCACATGATTGAAATATGTTATAGAAATTTGACTTGTCTAATGGCTTGGATTTCAGTTGACGCAGCATCCATAATGATGGCATTGATCTGTCAATCGACACGAAGAATTTTTCATTATTTCTAGACCTCTGTCAACCACTCGTAGATGTCTTCAATCTTATTCCTTAATGAAATGTCCCATGCTATGGGTAGCCTAGACTCTTGCTCATAAAGAACAAGAAAGGTGTATAATTAGTACTACAAGAAAAATGGCATCAAAGGTTAGCATCGAGGGAAATATAACAAAAGGGAAGAGTATTAATGCTATAGAAAGAATGAATATTTTCAAAATTCATTTGGATTACTTACGCCATATTTATTTGTGGTGAATGTTGAATCCATGGAGATTATGGAATTGTGAAAATTTTGTAACATTCTCTCACACATCCATGGTTTTTGCAACCCCATAATGAATGGAATGAACCAGTGTTTCCATTTAGGTCGTTGATAGAAAGAAAATATAGGTCCCTCTCCTCCGCATGCCATAAGTTCATGCTCATGGAGCATCATCGAACGTGCTTTTGAGACCGCTTGGAGTGAACTCTTTTCCATGCATTGATCACATCCTTTAGTTTGTTAGGAATTGGTCTCTCTTGTTCAACATACCAATCTCACCAAGAAGGGATCCTCTATATGTTTTTGATATACAGTGTCCACAAGAACACCCATCGACAAAATATTCTCAGTGTAAATTTTGCATTCACTTGATAAGTGTAGGGCAATAGAAATAAGAGGGTCATTGGTAGTGTCATTTACGCCATGACAACACTCACAATTTTCATCACAATGAAACAAATCATTATATATTATAATCATGACCATCGATCTCCCATACATCACCTTCACATTAAAGTGGTATTGGAAACCCCTTTTCTTTTGATGCCTCCGCACTCTTTTACCTCTTGGCGGCTTATTTCTATTGTCCTTGGGACCATATGCACACCAATAGCTGCAATTAAAAATATTAACATCAAATACCATAAAAATGTTTACAAAAAGCATGCAAAAGAAATAGTGTTACACAAGGTACGAACCAAGAATATGTCTTCATTATATGCTCATTGTAATCAACTTTATTAAAGACGTGTTTTGTGCGGACGAAAGTAGTCTCAACACTTTCAAGGGAACCTTCTCCCTTTATAAATGCCTCAAGTCTTCCAAGAAAGATGGCTACACAAAGGTCGATGCTAGGCTCATCCCCGATTGGGGTCCATTCCAATTATTCACCCGAGAATTGACTTTTATCCTCTCCTAGATCTCTTGGATAAGAAGACTGTACTTTTTTCCCCATTTGTTCCTCCTTCTCATACTAATAAATATTACATGAAATTGGCATCGTTAATCAAACAACGCAATATTAAAAATAAAAGGGCAACGCAAAATAAATTATTATCTCATATATCTGATGAAAAATATGGCATTGTAATCAGTGGTAAAAGGGATATCATGGAAATCAAGGAATGACAAAGACAAACAGTTAAGAAATGATATGATTTATTTCAATTTCATAGAGCTAGATAACATTACATGTTTACTAATTGAATTATTTCCTAAAATTGGTCCCTCTTGATCAACAGGATTGTACTTTATTTTCTTTGATATGGATTCAATATATATTATTGTGAGCACGTTTGATAATGATCACCCATATAAATTCAAAGGAATCATGAATAAATTATTCATGTATTTCATCACAAGGATAATAAAATAGAGCTTGAAACACCACAAAATAAATTATTATCTCATATATCTGATGAAAAATATGAATAGAAATAGCGTGACCTACTTAAAGGAATCTTAAATTCATACAAGGATAATAAAATAGAGCTTGACACATGAATAGAAAAGCGTGACCTACTTTCTTAAATTTAAATATAGCAACAACACTCAACTTGTCTAAGTAAACATATTATTTCCATTACTATGATAATGACAAACTTTTTATAACTTGACAACATCTGCAATGGTGATGGTTTATCTAATATATTCCACAAGTTTGATAGTGGGATATGGGAATAACTATACAATCCTAGATATGTAATCCAAGATTGGACACAAGGTGGCAGGGTAATATCCATTGGACACCAAAAAAAGGTGGCCAACTTGTCTAAGCACAAATTAGGAAAGGGAAATCATATAATAAAAAATTATTATTCATAATGGATGGTACCACCTGTAGTTGAGAGAGTTTTAACCTAGTTCAAGCTACACCCTCTACATACACCATTGATCGTTCTAGACTATATAGTAAGGCATACAACAGATATTTGGAGTAGATTGGGTCTAGGACCACCACATTTTGAGTGGGTATATCCCAATTTTGAGAACATGATAGACCCCTTAAACTCATAGAAGAAGGTAGAGCATGAGGTTAGATATATAAGTAGTGACAAAGGCTTAAAGGACAGAATGTCAAAGATAATTTTTTTGGCAGGGAGTATTATTCATGATAATCCAAATATATATAATGTTGGCTAAGTTGGGAATAAGCTTGATAAAAGACTCCATTTATTGAAGTAAACATAGACTAGTGTGGATTATTCACAGTTTTTGTGTTGTTATTGTTCTCTTTCTTCTTCAAATGTTGAAAATCGCTGTGTGTTTTTCAACATGTGGAAAACACATTGTTTTTCAACATGTTGAAAAACATAGTGTATTTTTCAACATATGGAAAACACAATGTGTTTTTCAACATGTGGAAAATAATATGTTTTCAAGATGTGCAAAACAATATATTTTCAACATGTGGAAAACATACTATGTTTTCTACATGTTGAAAAACATAGTGTTTTTCAACATGTATAAAATACATTGTGTTTCAACATGTTCAAAAACGTAGTTTGTTTTTCAAGACTATTTTTCAACATTGTTTTTTTCAATACTTCACTACTTCTATTACCTATAGAAATGACTCTAAATATTTTTTAATGAATTTAATGTATTCTAATTCCAATCCTACAAACATTTCCTAACTGATAAAACCATCAAGTACTAAGATTTATATATTAAAATTTCCTTTCCACCAATTAGGACTTCAACAAGCATTTCCTCTTCTATATTGACAAAATGAATAATTTCACCAAACGAATATCCTAATACAATTTACTTGAAAGTAGAAGGGAGATAATTTATGTTCAACAGAATTTTCACACAAAACTCGTTATTGGTCAATTCAAATTTTGAGGATGAATAATCCAAAAAGAACACCCAACTTGAACTTTAATAAGGGGGAGTAGAATATATAATAAGATGATTAATTAGATGCAAGAAAAATATATATAATGTATTATGAGAATAGGTAGTGATCAAAAAAAGGGTTATAGATAAACCTTTATGAAGGAACAAAATGTTTATAAGCCTTGTATTAGGAATCTAATTAGTGAATTACGTGAATGAAAATAAGTTTTCTAATGTTGTTATGAATAATTTACACATTATATTCAATTATTTAAATGTAATTTAAATCGCATAAGTTTGGTTTTGATTATTTTAAATAAATTATGTAAAAACTTACCTATAATGTATTGCACTTATTCTCAAATATTGAACTTGCCATGCTTAAGAGTTGGTTTCTCATTAGGGAAGTGGAATAAATTTCACATACTACTATGATGGCATAACAAGGATTTCCTTTCATTCCCAATCCATGTTCTTAATTAATATTTTGTAGAGACTTATAAGTTCATAAAACCATATATCCTAATATAATATTAGATTAATACTCATCTTCAATTTTTTTATTTTTAAAATAATATTCAATTCTTTGTTAGAGTCCATTTATTGGCTTAAACAATAGAAATCAAATACAAATATAAGTATCTTCCATCATCCAAAAGAAAATGCAAGTAATGTCAATTACAAGGGAGTGTTTAATTTTGTTTCTGGTCAAATGAATTTTATTTTACTTGATACTTTTATTGAATTGAATGTTGTAATAATCTTCAGCATGTGCATGAATTAGTTACTAATTCGTTGACATATGAGTTGGATACTTTCTCACTTTATCACATTTAATCTAAATCATCTTGACCTTTTTAAGAGACACTCCATTGTTTATTTATTTGTACTAATTTTGGTTTCAAGTTCATGAAACATCCCTTAAGGGAATTTTCCTCTTGGGCTTTTATGAAAAATATTTTTTACTTTTGACATTGTAAATATTCATGATATATTTTAGTTTGAATGTAAATTATATTTATGAAAACTTATAGATCTAGATTTACACATTAATTTAACGTAAACCCTATAATAGTAAAATAATAAACTATAATATTTAGGAAATAAATAGGGAATAATATTTTCTACTTCTTATTTAATGGATGAGAAAATGTAAGACAAAATTAAAATTTTATTTACATCAAAACTCAAAGTTAAAAAGAGATAATGATTGTTGTTAATGATATTAAGAGTGTAAAATTAAATATAAATAGATTAAATACTATTGTTTTAGGAAGGAAATTGTAAAGAAAAGTCACCTCTCTAACACAAAACAAGTTATATGAAATTCCCCTATCTGTTCCCATAAATTTTTGAATTTTGAATTGCTTTTTTATTCAATCTTTTTTTGCACATTTTTTGGGCTCCTTTGTAAGTTTCAAGATTTCAATTGGAATCCCCATTTTCATCACTTTGTGGGGCTCATATTTTTGTGCATCTTCCATGGAGTCGTATGCCAAGTCATATCCTCTAGAGTGGGAGCCAATGGACCAAAATTTGGAGAGGTAAATCATGGATTTTTCTAGTAAACCGAGTCGAGCCTTCAACATTGTTGCATTTTTTGGTTTTGGAGGTCGTCTTTCCCTACAATGCAACACATTCACAACAAACTGACACCTTCTAAATTCATCTTCCCTACGTAAATGCGGAGTTGTCGTCGTTATTCCAACTGAATCAGCAAGAATCAAATTTTGTATTTTCATTTTCACCAACCAATAAAGAAACTAAATACAAAACAAACCACGCAAAAACAAGCATACAATGTATGTTAGTATGTTATAAGGCAAGACTAAAACAAAAATAAACATAAACTAAGATGACAAACATATGGAAAGGAAAAAACTATGCAAGAAAAAATGACGCAAGAACAATTTCTCTTCGACAAGCAACTTTAGCAACCTCTGTGCAACATATTTTACCACCCAAAAAGGGGAGTATCAATATGGCATCATAAAAGGCAAGCCCCTTCAGCACGCAATGATTCCTGGCTTTGATAAAGGCACATGCCCCCATATACAAAAATGAGAAATAAGAGTGGGACAAGAGAGTAATTTTTTTGTTCAATTTACATACAATTGCAACCTTACAATTTTTTTGCATATAATAAAGAAAAAAAACATTCTCAAATGTTTTTCCATACAACAAAACTAAGATATGCATGAAATTATGAGAACTAAATACATAGTGTCAACGAGATTTTTTTTGGCAAGAAGTCTTATTTATGATAATCCAAATACATATAATATTTCTTAAGTTAGGAATAAGCTTGATACAAGACTCCAATTTTTGGAGGATGCAGAGATTAGTTTGGATTATTCACAGTTTTTTTGTTGTTATTGTTCTCTATCTTCTTCAAATGTTGAAAAACATAGTGTGTTTTTCAACATGTGGATAACACATTGTGTTTCAACATATTTTAAAAACAAAGTGTGTTTTTAACACTTTGTTTTTCAAGATTGTGTTTTGCAACACCGTGTTTTTCAAAACTTCACTACTTTTATTACCTGTAGAGATGACTATAGATATTGTTTAATGTTTTAAATGTATTCAATTTCCAATCCTACAAACATTTCCTAACCAATAAAACCATCAAGTACTAAGATTTATATATTGAAAAGTCCTTTCCACCAATTAATACTTCAACAAGCGTGTCCTCTTCTATATTGAAAAAATGAATAATTTCACCAAACAAATATCTTAATATAATTTACTTGAAAGCATATGGGAGATAATTTATGTTTAACAAAATTTTCACACAAAACCCATATTGGCCAATTTAAATTTTGAAGATGAATAGTTCAAAAAGAACACTAAGCTTGAACTTTAATAAAGGAGAGTAGAATATATAATAAGATGATTAATTAGATGTATTAAAAAGATATATAATGTATTCTAAGAATAGGTAGTGAGAAACACCCTCTCGAAACAGGTGATTGAGTAATCCATCAGATTAACCTAGCTCGATTCCTAGCAGTGAGGATGCTTTTGAAGAGTCTTGTGATAATGAATTTGATGGAAAAATAAATAGGAAGTCATAACCTATGGATGGTGATGTAGTACAAAAGGGTGCCACAAAGAAAGGAGAATGTGAGAAGCTGCCAAGTTGGATTAGTGGGGAACTCTCTCAATGCGTAGAATGAAATAAGGCTATTGATATTAGCCTTGTAGCAATTTTTGTAGGCATGGTTGTGCGATGAGGATTAGGCAAGCTCAAAATTCGATTAAACCATCCATTTCGAGGGTTGAGTGATTTGGGGCTTAATTTTTTTGGCCATGGCTATCCAACATACAAAATTTAGTTAATTTGTATTGCAGGTCATCGGGAATTATTGCAAGACTTTGATTGAGTTAATCCTTGTTAACCTTCAAAATGTTATAGAGAAAGGTTTCTATTCTATGGGAAATTCATCAGAAATGAAAAACCTTAAATTTTTTATCATTTACCTCTTGTCAATGATTTACAGACCTGAGTTTAGTGGCAATTAGACAATAAAAAATGATTTCACTATGCATTTGGGTTTCCCTGTTTTATTTTCTATTTTCTACAAGCATTGAAAAACACACTCTATTTTTCAACACTTGGAGGAAAAACACAAGTTGTTTTTTAAACGCTTGGAGGATTACTTTGGTAAGTACATAATCCATATCCACGCAGGAACTGAGAGAAAATGGATATATTTTGAATTTTAAATAGAATAAAACAAGCCTGGCTATGGAGAACTCTGCAAATCACATTTCTTTCATGGAAATGGCATTCTTCGACACCTTTGATGATAATGAACTATTCACATTATAACTTAGAACAAGTGGTTTTTACCAAAACAAGTGTAGTGAAAGTGAAAAAAACAAACGGATTGGTTTTATTTTTAAACGGAGGAATGGAGAGCACCAAACCTCATTAATTAAAAGGAGGCAGATTTTTGGCTGCAATATGTAACATTAATGTTCACTGGGACACATCAATCTGTAACATTAATGTTCACTAGGACACATCACCAGTACATAGGTGGATCTGATGATGACATGGTTGAAAAGTCTTTGAATTTCGGGTTTCGTAAAGTTGTGCCACGTCATGCCTAGTATGGTGAAAAATGGGGGCATGTGTTATGTTATTATGGGTGCTAATATGGGGCATACATCCATGGCGGTGCATTATATCAAGAGAATAGCCTCTGTTTTTGACATGTGCCCTACCTCATTGGAAATATCTCCCCTCAAGTTTTCCAATGAGTCCAAGTTTTCCAAATTTATATCTATTTGGAGAAAATTATGAGCTCTTGAATATGTTTTGTGTTTCATTAATGTGCTTGGGGCCATAGAATTTAACCCTGAATCCCTTTCCATGTGGCCTAATCAAGGGTCATAATTGTCTCTAATCACTCGATTCCATTGTAATATTTTGTAACATCCATGTGCCCTTCAATTTTAAATTAACCATTATAGGAACACGTGGAGGAATCACATGCTTTTAGGTTTCTTTGGGCTCAGTTGTGGGGTAAGTGCACTAATTCGGGAGGCCAAAAGAGGGTCTTAATTGGATGCATTTTTTGAAATAGTTACACTCAAAATTGGAAGATGTTGTACAAGTGGGTCAAATAACTAAAATACCAATAGGTGCTCATGTTTTTGTTAAAAAACATAACAGAGTGACTTTCATGCCCCCCACCATTTTTGAGCACCATTTAATTTTTTTGAAAACCCTTTGGTAGAAAGATAGCTAGGAGCATCTAGTTTGGGCTACATTTTTTTTAGATTTTTTAGCGAGTGTTTATTTTTTTAATGATTTTTCTAGTACATAAATTTTAAATTTAAAAACATAACGGAGCTCTAACTGTGCCCCCCTAACTACCTCAAAAAAGATTGAAAATGAGATTTTTTTTAATGTGTATAGAATTTGGCCTAGTTTGGGCTAGTATAATTTTTTTTTCAATTTTGATGAGCCAAAAAAAGATATATGACAAAAGATAGACGTGTTTAAACTTCAAAAAATAGCTATAAAAAGGCATTGTTAGAAAATAAATAATATGAACACCTTATATCAGTCATAAAATTTGAAAAAATATTTAGTCCACTCTACGTCGTGGTATAATTTTTTTAAAACGAATATCGTTTTTTTGATTTATCATGGAGGAAGTGGATTTTTTGCATTTTCCTGCAAAAACACGCAGTTTGTTGTGTTTGTGCAGGTCCATGCCTCAGGCTTGGGGATCCAAACTGGATCCAAGCCTCAAGGCATGGCTTGGAAAAAGTGAAATAGAATAACGTGTACATGTTATCGTCTTTACATATTTATTGGGGTCCCTAACGTCTTTTTTCCCCTCCTTCGTGGGTTTTCTGTCATATTTCTGTCTGGTCTACAGATTCCTGTACATTCTTTGTGAATTTTTAGTACTTCATCTTGTCCCCTACCCCACAATATATTATTCTACAATCATGGGTGACAAAAAATGACATAAGGATGCAAAGAAAGTCAATAACAAGACACTAGAGCAATTGGAAGAGATGAGAATTAAGAAAGTGAAGAGGATGCAAAAACTTCGTGCAGGGAAAGGTACTTCTGTTGTATCAAATGTATCTAATGTATATGAGAATTATGATTTTTCTATGAATGTTGATATTGAATTGAATGATAATTTTGGTATGGATGAAGAAATTGATATGAATCCAATTGTTGAACCTTTACCTGAGAATCCAAATGTTGAAGTTTTAGCTGAGAATCTAAGACTTGAACCTTTACCTGAGAATCCAAATGTTGAACCTTTACCTGATAATCCAAATGTTGAAGAATGTTGAAGTTTTACCTAAGAATCCAAGAATTGAACTTTTACTTGAGAATCCAAATGTTGAACCTATACCTGAGAATCTAAATGTTAATCCTGAAATTTATATGGAAACACTGAATGAAGAAAGTAACCCTCTTAACGAATCTTCACCTCTTAGAACATCTCCTTCCATTTTGTGAAGAAAACCAATTCACTTAATTGAAATTTATGAAAACATTATAAAACCAATGCCTAACAAAATGTTTGACAAAAATGCGAGAAGAAAAGCCACGGGATTTTGGGATAATTACTTTACAAATTTAAATGACACACAAAGATGTCAATTATTTGTTACATTGATGAAATTAATTAAGATGAGACCTACAATGAAGACCCTGGGGTTAAGAACTTCTAATGTTGTTGATCAAAATGCATCAATTGTTGAAAATATACATAAAGCATACCAAACTGTAGGTGCCAACAGACGCACCAAAGATAGTAATGCTACACAACGTGCACTTACTAATTGTATAGTAAGTGATAAAACAATTAAAAAATGCTTGATTAGAAAAATGAGTAGTGCTTTGAAGCTAAACAGAAAAACACTAATGAAAGTAAAATACTACCCGGTGAATACCTAGTTTTTATAAGATGTTTTCAAATGTAGGGAAGCCGACCCCTAAAAAAAATATACTGTAAATTTTAGGTGAAAGGAAACTCTTGATTTGCCTTTTTAAATTTTCCAATAAGTTTCGCCATATTATGAATATTCACCACTAAAATTATTAGGGATACACAAAAGTTTTTCGGTCAATCTATTGGGCTTTGTATATCAGTCTCCCACGGAAAGAAAAGAATACATCTGATATTCTATAAGAATTAATTGTAAAATTTTGGAATGAAAACACAAGGGTGTCACTTAATAGAAGAGATACAGTAAAAAGAAGAATAGGTTCTCATAATCGTGAATCGTGTGTAAAACATTTCTTAGATATGACTCAAATATAATTGTTCTCTAAGTTTAAAAATGAAAATCCACAAATTAACATTATCCAAAGATTCTTTGAAATGAACAAACCCTTTTATGTAAAAATCAATCACTCACGTACCACTTGTTGTTGCAGGCATCATGTTGAATTTTCAATGCATTATGATGTTTTTTGCCAAATACATCGTGTTTTGCATATTGACATCATGTTGCAGGAGTGTGGATTAAATGTCCCACCAAAATATTCAAGGGAATTTATTCCAATAATATTTTGTGAAAAATCAAGTAGACAATTTTTTTATAACAAAGCATGTTTGGATGGAACGTGCAACGTATGTGGTGGCTTGCCAAATCTGATAAGTTGTATCCATGAGGAGGGTACAAATTCAATAGGAAAAGAATTGGTTGGTTTCAAAAAATATAAATCTATGGCATATCAATTAAAAGATGGAAAAGAATCTAAGAGGTGTGAGCTTGTTATAGAAAAATTACCTATAACAGAATATTTGGTCAAATTCAGAGAGGAAATTGTTTATGAGTATGCAAGGCACACACATAGAGCTCGATGGTTGGATGAAAAATTCAAGTTAAGCAAGGACACATTCCCACTTGACACTATTGTTTTAGTAGTTGACTTTGCATAGAATTACACATTGCAGCCACAAATGGAGGTTCAGTCTCAATACTATAACTCGGTGCAAGTTTCTATTTTTGTGCATATAACATTCATGCACTCTCCAGAAAGCACTAAGCAAGATCAAAAAATATTAAGAGAGTATCATTTCTACATCAGTGATGATCGGATACATTCTACAGAATATGTGCAAGGGTGTTTCCAGGTGTTTTATGCGAACTTGAATGAGAGGAACATTTTATTCAATCAACATTACATTTGGTCGGACAACTGTACATCACAATTCAAGAATGCACAAATGTTTTATTGGCTAAGAAAGATGCACAAAGAAACATGTGTACAACATATTTGGATTTTTACTGAGGTAGGACATGGGAAAGGAGAGCATGATGGTGCAGGAGCATGTGTGAAAAGAGCACTTGCAAGAGAAGAGTTAAAGTTCAAGGATGGTGTTAAATTTACAGATGCAAGAAGCATTGTTGATTGGTGTGTCAAGAACATGGGCTCTCAAGACAGTTCAAAGGTTCTTATATATTTCTGGTTGATAGAGGAACAACATTTGGCAAGCTATGAAGATTGTATGATAGTTATAGGATCAAGTGATATGCACTTGTTCTGCAGTTCAGATGCAAGTTCTTGGACTCTTTATACTATGTGCATGACATGTTTTTGTATATCATGCATTGATTTTACATGGAATGAATGTGAGTCACAACAGTGGGTGGAGGAATGGATTTGTAGACCTCTAATTCCACTCGACAATGTATATGAAGTTCCATGAGCATTACAACTTGTAGTGTCTTTAGATCATATGACAACATCACCTGACTTTGACCAAGTCTTTGATTTAGTGCAACAAGGTACATATGTATGTCATGTTTTAGATTTATAAATTATTAAATGATCAAATCTTAATGTATTTTAAATTTGACTTGAGTTTTACTTTGTGATGTAGGGCACGTTTTTGCAAATATTGTGACAAAATTTAACAAAGAGGGAACATACTACTACTTGTCTCGTTGTGTAGAGGGGAAAAAATGATTTCCATTCATTGATGGTGAAGGCCTTGAGTATCCCACTGGGTCAGTGGTAGTCACTGGAACTTGGCTTCAACGATATCCTATAAAAAAAATCAAACACTTGGTTGTTTGAAGACTATGAAGTACATCGAAAGATACTTCACTATTCACATTTGGTTCTTGCAACAAATATTAAATTGATCAAATATCGAGGTAGGCCATTAAACAAGAATCTGTGGAAGGTTCGTGAATCAGATCATGAAATGATTTTTGCTACTGTCAAGAGTAGAGTTGATCCATGCGATTCATTGGATTGAATTTACAAAGGTATGTTCTTCATGATTTTTTTATTTGAATATTTACTTTAATGATTTTGTTTAAATTCTGTAGGATTTAAAATTCTATTTAATTGCTTACTAACATGTTTATGTAGGTTAGTGGTGCCAAAAAAGCTTCCACCTTCACGTGGTTGGCACTGTTAGTAGAGAATTTATTATTCTTGAAGCCAAGTGAAGCTAAGGGAAATTAAATATTAGAAAGGAACAACAAATAGAAAATTCTCAATTCACCACCTATATTGTAAAAATATCTTATTAAAATTCTCATTTCACCACCTATATTGTATGAACCACCTATATTATTCACGTGGTTGGCAATGGACAACCTTACACTGACTTAGATTGGACTATTCAGTGCTTTTGCATACAATAGGACAATGAGAGGAGTGAATTGAGATGGAGAAAATTGAGATGGGATTTTGTAGAGGGTACCAATGCAGAGGTGTAGGATCTGACGAGACCTCTCTAGGTGCCACAGAGTCTGAGAAATCACCCGTTGAAGATATAGTTTTTTTGGTCTCACGGCTCTTAAGGGACTACGCCCGGACGAGTTAGCCCGGAAGCACTGGGAGTGCAAGGAACTGAAATGACACCTCCTGTAGTGTTTACAAGGCCATCCCAATGTGTGTGCATAGTTGGTTTAGTCCCACAAGCTTATGTTTGAACAATATTGCATCGGACAACTTTACACTAACTCAAATTGCACTATTTGATGCTTTTAGCAAACAATAGCACAATGAGAGAACCAAATGGAGATGGAGAAAACTGAGACAATATTTCATAAGGGTCATGGACATGGAGGTGTAGGATCTAATGAAAATCTCTAGGTGCCATGGATTCTGAGAAATTGATTGTCAAAGATATAGCATTTTTTTGTCTCAGGGCTTTTAAGGGACTACACCCGGGAGGTAGCCCAGAAGCACCAGGAATTTGGCCTTCAAAATGACATCTCCCTAGCATTTACCTGGCCACAAAGTTGGTTTGGTGACAAGAGCTTCTGTTTGCAAAATATTGCATCAGACAACCTTACACTGACTCAAACTTAATATTTTGGTGTTGCAAACAATAGCACAACGAGAGAACCAAATGGAGATGGAGAAAACTGAGATAGGATTTTGTAGAGGGTCCTGTAGAAGATATAACATGGAGGTGTAGGATCGGACGAGATAGAGACTGAAAAGAAACCTCTCTAGGTGCCCTCACCTATCAAAGATATAGCATTTTTTGGTCAGGGCTCTTAAGGGACATGGAGGTGTAGGATTTAACGAGACGAGGTAGGTTTAGGATATTTGGCCTCCAAAACAACACCTCCCCTAGAATTTACCTAGCCACCCCAATGTGTTGGCATAGTTGGTTTGGTGCCAAGAGCTTTTGTTTGCAAAATATTGCATCAGACAACCTTACACTGACTCAAACTATAATATTTTGCATTGTTGCAAACAATAGCACAACGAGAGAACCGAATGGAGATGGAGAAAACTGAGACAGGATTTTGTAGAGGGTCCTGACATGGAGGTGTAGGATCTGATGAGATGTCTCTAGGTGCCATGGAGTCTGAGAAATCACCCATCAAAGATATAGTGTTTTTTGGTCTTAGGGCTCTTGACTACGCCCATACAAGGTGTGAATCAAAGTTTGGTGAGAGGTATTTACTTGGCCAGATTTAGAATTGGTTTGGTGCCAAATTTTGTTTACAAAATCCATAAACCTTACACTGACTATATGTAATGCATTATACACATTTATACATGCATTTTCATTGTGCCCGAATGGTGAAGACTATATTGTCCTGAACTAGTCATGCAAGTAAGTATTTGTGCATGTTTTGACCTTGAATATCCAAGAATCTTGTATGTTTTAGTAGATCCAAATGATATATGACTTAGTAAAGATGATTTGAGTATCCTATGGGTGAATAAGATAAGAAGGATTCCTTGTTTCTAAACACAATCCTCAAGAAATCTGAGTGCATAGTTAAGAAGGAGGCAAGATAATGGTTTTAACATGCATTGTCATGGATTAAAGGTAATATTTGCTAGATAATTACTTAGACACAAGGGAAATATGATTCTAGGTGACTAAAATGAATCTTGGTTAAGTGTTACATAGTGAAAAGGGTCAATAAATCATCCAAAGTCTTATTGTATGCCAAGAAACCCTTGCATGTACATATTTGGCAAGGAAAAGACCTCAAAAGAGAAATATATGCAATCCTTTCAAGCTCATGGTAAAAGAATCATATTCAACATGATTATATAAGCCTACTTATGAAATTTGAGATCTTGAATCACAATATGTTAGAAGATATTGCCAATTTTAGGCTCTCGGGCTAGACTGTAAATCATAGTGAAAAGTATGCTAGGGAAAGAGATTTGAAGCATCAAATCAACGTTTTTGGGCCTTAAATTTTATATGAACAATGTTGGGTGAGTCCTTGAAGGGATTCAAAAAGAATATTAATTTTTCATTGGTTATATTTTCAGATTTTCTTGATTGTCCTAAAGAGAACCAATCATCTCAGTCTAAGGCCTAATTTAGAGGGTCACTTTACAAAGGAAGTACCAAGAATATTGAGAACTAGCTCATGAAAATTTCTAGATATCTTAAATAGATTAATGAGTTCCCAAAATGGTCATTAATTCCTATTGAATCCTTATAGAAATTACCCAGTTCATGACAGTTGCCTCAGGGAGATCCAGTTGAAGGTTTCAAGCACAAAATACAAAAAGGGAAATTTAGAGAGTTGTAGACCTAACCAAGACTTGAAACTTTGGGAACATGTTGGGATAGTGGAATGTGAATTAATGAACCTATTGTGGGATTCTAGGAACTTGTGAAATTCTATGTGCATGGTCATTCCAAGAGCATGGTCTTAAGGGACTAGATAGGATAGTTTTGCTTAAGGATGGAAAAGAGTGTTCTAGGAGTTTGAAATGAATTTTCATGGGTGTTCTAACATTGTTGGATATGTTGTAGCATGATTCAATCCTCAAGAGGCATAAGGAAGACCAAGGAGCACACACATGCATGCTAGCTCTGTGAACTAAGCAAGGAGACAAGTGCATATGAGGTAAGTATAGGAAGGAAAAAGTGAATGTCTAGTCTTTAGTGGTTGATGCACTCTTTTATGACTGTAGAAACATTGAAGGAAGGTGTATGGGCACCAAGAAGAGGAAAATTTCAAGGTAAGTTTTTCATAATCCTAGAAGTTTCTTATTTGCATTCAAAGACTAGAGGTATAACAATGAAGGGCATTCTAAGTTAAGACTATGAATGAAATGTTTCCTTGATTGTGGATCAAAGTTTAGAAGAAAATGTAGATTTTGGAAATCCAAACAAAGTAAATTGAACAAAATTTTCATTCTTAAGCCAATCTAGTCATTGAATGAGAACTCCCGGACGAGGTAGCTCAGAACAACCGAGAGCTCTTAAGGGACTACACCTGGACGAGGTAGTCCGGAAGCAACAATCACCGCCCTCCACCTAAAGTGAATAATTAACTAGTGTTCACCAGGCCATTTAGATGTGTTGACATCAGTCGGTTTGGTGCCATGAGCTACCGTTTGTAAAATATTGCGTCTAACAGTCTTACATTGACTCAAACTACAATATTTCATGCATTTACAAACAATAGGACAATGAGAGAACCGAATCGAGATGGAAAAAACTAAGAGAGGATTTTGTAGAGGGTCCCTATGTAGAGGTGTAAGATTTGACGAGACATCTCTAGGTTCCACGGAGTCTGAGAAATCACCTGTCAAAGATATAGCATTTTTTGGTCTCAGGGCTCTTAAGGGACTACGCCCAGATGAGGTAGCCTGGAAGCAACGACACACCCCACTGAAAAAAGACTGAACTAGAATTCACCAGGCCATCTAGATGTGTTGGCACATTTCGTTTGGTGCCATGAGCTACCGTTTGTAAAATATTGCGTCTGACAGCCTTACACTGACTCAAACTGCAGTATTTCACATGTTTGCAAACAATAGGACAAAGAGAGAACCAAATCGAGATGGAAATAACTAAGAGAGGATTTTGTAGAGGGTCCCTAATTAGAGGTGTAAGATCTGATGAGACATCTCTAGGTTCCACGGAGTCTAAAAAATCACCTGTCAAAGATATATCATTTTTTGGTCTCAGGGCTCTTAAGGGACTATGCCCGAATGAGGTAGCCAGGAAGCAATGACACCACCCCACATAAAAAAGAAGCCTAAAATAGCATTCACCTATCCATCTTGATGTGTTGGCATAGTTGGTTTTGTGCCACGAGCTACCATTTACAAAATATTGTGTCTGACAGCCTTACACTGACTCAAACTACAATATTTCACACATTTGCAAACAATAGGAAAATGAGAGAACCAAATCGAGATGGAAAAAACAAAGATAGGATTTTGTAGAGGGTCTCTACATAAAGGTGTAGGATTTGATGAGACATCTCTAGGTTCCATGGAGTCTGATAAATCACTCGTCAAAGATATAGTGTTTTTTGGTCTTAGAGCTCTTAAGGGACTACACCCGGATGAGGTAGCTTGGAAGCAACGACACCACCCCACACCGAGATGAAGACTGAACTAGCATTCACCAGACCATACAGACATGTTGGTGCAAGTCAGGTTTGGTGCCACGAGCTACTGTTTGCAAAATATTGTGTCTGACAGTCTTACACTGACTCAAACTGTAGTATTTCATGAATTTGCATTTGTTAGTTTTAATTTTCAAGGTACAATGATTACATTGATAGGGAAGTTGAAATCCATATTAGTCTTGTTGATAGTACTAATTACCCATGAAATCTAATTCTACAACTTACATTTTCTTTTCTCATCTTCCACGTCATACTGATAAACGATTTGACATGGGAGCTGCCCTCTTCGATGACGATACACTGAATATGAATATGATCCTCGAGAGACAATCCTCATCCCACCATAATACCAGTATGAACTCTATTGTTGGTAATTTTGCATGGTCATTGTCCTTTTTTTGGGATATGATTTTCTTAACATATTTGTTTTATATTTTCTGATACATTTGTTGTAAAGACATATAGTTATTGAGAGTAGTGTTCGTGGACATAGAGGAAGAATGGCGAAGCTGAGCGTGATGGAGAGAGAAAGGAAAAAGTTGAGGGAGTGAAATAGGAGGGCCATTACCACCAAAATATTCCAAGGCCTCAAGCGACATGGAAATTACAATCATAGCAACAGGGGAATGGCTAAGAACACACAAGGGTTATCAATCGCCTAGTAAATATTTATTGTTTAGTTCTGAATGGGAGTCAGCTGGCCTATGGCTTAGTGACCTTCCATTCATTGATAATTCCTGCTATGATAAACCCATGGATGCTTTCAAAAGTGCCTTAAAAAAGATAGGGGTAGTCATCAAGCCTAGTGAAGGGTGTGATGTGATTTCCAAATAACTTGAAATGCATACAGATTTAGAGGTAATAACACGAATTGGACAGGATTGGACAATCAGGAATCATTGAGTGTCTGAATCAGAATGTCATTGCATCTAGAGAGACATTCTCAAACATTGGAGTAATGCATCTGGAGAGACATTCTCAAAATATCAGCAGATGAAAGGCATCAAATTGTGATGACTCTCTTTGAATGTTTTTCCTACAAAGCAGATGAACCCTTTTCAGTTGAATACTCTCTATCAATACTAATAAGAGTGGGTAAGACACAAAACATTATAGTGAAATATTTTTTCAGTCATGGTTCAATGTTCTATTGATTTTTGGCGTATTGAGCTAGTATTTGCAAAGTGTGAACTATTGAGAGAAGTGAATGATAAAGCTCTAAGGAGTTGTAGAAGGAGTTGGAGTCTAAGATTTTGGGAGCACCTTAGGGATGGAAAAAGTGAACTATTGAAGCTTGTAATACTTTGTGGGTATCCTTAGATCCTTTTATCCATGCTTGTTGCAAAAAACATTGTCTTAAGGGGCATAGTTGACAATTTTGGTAAGATGAACAACAATGGTGTTTGGAGCCTTATGAATCAAGTTAGTGATGGTCCTAATGATTGTCTGAGGTGTTTTAACAGGGGAGAAGACTAAGAAGCATTGAAGAATGCAGTAGGTGCATGATAAGATAGGAACCAGTACAAAGAGACCATGAGCAAGAAGAAGCGCATGTAAGGTAAATACACATATACACATTGATAAATTGAATGAATAATTACTCAGATTAGGTAACTCTTTATATACATACATTATATAAATATTGATTTCCAAATTTTGATGCATATTATACATTGAAAATGCTAGTACATGTACATCACCAATAAATGAAAAAATAATCCATAATGTCTTAAATATTGTCAAGTGCACATCATATTAGTTTCATACAAAAATAATCTTAGAAATGTAAGGTCTCATACAAAAATATCGAGTTCCAAATAGTATTAATGTGCACAATAAATATAAAAATGCCCGAATAGGTCATATACTATCAAGTTCAAATGCCATATAGGCGTACATACAATGCCATGCACATAGGCATATAAAAAAATGTCATGTAAGACAGACATATTTCCTAATCATCAAAATATATCCCTCTCTTGGCCTTGCTTGAAGAAGGCCCTCCCTTAGATGAAGATGGAGATCTATGAGATGACTTCGGATCGTCTGTGCCCATGCTACGAGTCCTCTTCCGCTGAATACTCGCCTGTAGTTGAACCTGTAAATGCAAACAATTTTTTTGTCAAAACTTAATTTATATATGTTTTCAACATGTATTTAAGACCATGCTAATGAAAGTATTTACATAAATACACACACTTACCGCAAGCTCTTGGTCACGTTGAATCTGCATCTCACGCTCAGATGAGTCATCGGGAGCTCCTGGAGCATGAACGGGGTAGAAAAATGATGAGATCGAGGAGTCCATGCCCTCGAAGTCAAAATGGAGGGGGTTGAAGTTCCCTACATACACATAAGATCACAAAATCAAACATCAGAATTAGCCAAAATAGAACTAAGTACATGTATGTGTAATGACAATATTTTAACTAGTTTTATCAATATACAACTATTTTTTTTACTGCGCCACGCCTGTGAATCAAATGAACAGGGCTTCTACCTATCGCAGGTAACTCCTGCGTATACACAATGAAGGAAATTATTAACATAATTTAATAATGCTACAATGAAGGACATTATTAACATGTAATTTAACATAATATGAATTACATGAGAAATTTAACAAAAATACATGTTGTTTGAATACCTCAGTGAGTTGTTGCACAGATGAAATCACAGCGGCAACACCTTTCTCTACTCGTCACAGAGATGGTGGGGTGTCTAGTGAAGTCAACATCTTTATCAAACATATATCACGTCAAGTTAGTTGAACATATAAGAACATACATATATTTGAGTTCAATATATATATATATATATATATATATATATATATATATATATATATATATTTATGCTTATATATATATATGTCTATATGTATATGAAAATTTTACACAATTAACATTCTAAATTACCTCTGTGAATGTATGTGTAGGCATGGTGCTCGCAACCTGTGGTGGGGATGATGACATCCCTCCCTCGTGTTGTAATATCAATGCATACATGTACAAATAAAATTATTTCAAAAATTTAACATATATAAGTAAATCAAGTACTCTGATATTTTTGTAACACACATAATAAGTTATAAAAAATACCTGAGAAGGTGATGCCGATGACTGTAATCCAAATGTCTTGCTCAAAAAGGCATCTGACATAGTGGCATTATCGTGTGCACCCCCAGCGCCAACTCCACCAAAAACAGTATGCATGAAAGCATCATCCTCCTCGGGCCCTAAACATATGTTGCCACATGACGAGAAAATATGTGGCCTCATATTAGTACTCCCTGAGGGAATACTCTATGTACCTCCACGAAGCATCTGAATAATAAATCTCCCTCGTATGTCGAACAAGGGTATCAGAAAGCCCTTGAAGCATGTGGAGTGTATCAATCTCTACTGTCTCCTTCACTGCTAGAGGGAAAAACTCAGGGTGAGGGGGCTTCTGTGCGGGGACTCTACCCTGCTGAATAGGTGCACGTTGTGCACCTGGTCGATCCTGTGCAGAGCCTTTTCCTCGGCCCTGGAAATCCCAGAAATCAAAATAGTTTGGGATCTCGTTGAGGATAAAATCGCAATAGAGTTTCCTCAAAAAGTATAGTGGCACCTCATTGTTATTGCAAGGTGGAAAATCAAACACCATCCACCATCGGTCCCAAAAATTATTTTTAATCAAAACATTATTGCACCAGTGGATGGGAAACTGTTTGCATGACAATGGAACAGGAAAATTGGTGTGGGGGTCCGTGAATAAGGTGCATATGAGGTCTTTTGTAATTTCTTTTTTCTTTACATCCACATATGACAATTTTTTGGAATAATAAACCCTACAACGCTCTCTATAAGATGTCCAATGATCAATTTTCCCGTTTCCACATCAACTTGAGCCACTAATTCCTCCAATGTGTTTGCAAGAGAGGTGTGGTGGAGGTTTGTAGAATGTGAATCCCTCGTTGTTTTGATTAAATCCTAAATTTCAATCTTGTTTTCAACTATATGGGCTGCTAAATCTTCTTGACTTCCTGGGGGATGTTGAGAAACTGTAGGAGGGCTAGGAGGGATCACAAGAATTGTAG
Organism: Taxus chinensis; assembly: GCA_019776745.2. Classification (NCBI taxonomy): domain Eukaryota; kingdom Viridiplantae; phylum Streptophyta; class Pinopsida; order Cupressales; family Taxaceae; genus Taxus; species Taxus chinensis. The sequence continues at coordinate 42,636,802 of CM034150.1, forward strand.
GGTTTGGTTGTGGTTGATTGCATTGACCTCAAACTGTAACAATAAAAAAATGTATTCAATTCAAATTCTACTCTATAATTACCAAATTTCAATGCAATTTCGAGAAAATAATTGTGCCTACCTCTTCTCTGTGGCACCATCATCGATTCAGATCTTTGCGGTGATTCTCAGACGATCATTTGAGCAAGATCCATCTGAAAAATGAAACATGAGGGCACGGTTTGGCTGTAAAACTCGTGTTTGAGGGGAGTTAAAATCACAACCAGTATGAACATAGAGGGACGGGTTAACATATCGCATGATTAGGAATCACATGGGTACACAAAGTTCACAGTTTAAAATTAAGGCTTGTATTTCTAGGGTTAAATTTGACAGCCACCTATGTCTATCAAACAATTTTTTGGTCACCATAAATTTTTAATATTATTTGTTAAGAATACAAAACAATGTTATTCTATATTTTTTAACTATGCTTAATATATACTAATATAATTTATATAAAATTTGACGGCCACATTTTAAACGTGCAAGTCATACATGATGGTTATATAAAATATTTGAAAGTATTTTACGTCTAAAATCACAAAAAAATTTAAACGGCCGTCACATTCAACCCAACATTCTAATCTTCCTCGGTTCACGTTGTTTAGAATATCAAAGGACTCACATTTTTATGCCGATATGAATTTCACAATGGGATGCATTCACTTGATAGACACAGATCATCAACGGTGGTAAATTCTGATGTACATAAGATGACCATTCTATCATTATCCTCCTTCCGATATGAAACACTGTAGATATTATGTTATTCGAGAATGTTCTTGTGTCTTCTTTTCACATAATGGGATTTTATTCACGGAAACTCTGGAAGGCCCCATTCCAGTGATGTCAAGAAATTGAAAAGCTTCGATACCATTTAATAGTTTATGTAAATTTCAGAAGTATGCATTGAATAGAGGCACTAGGGGATGCTCGTATGCCCTAATTAATTATGTTTATGGCCATTTGTCCATGAATGAATTTACAGTCATCAATATGGATGTAGCCTGCTTTCACTTGATGCAACACCTGCCTATATCGTATGATGGATGCACTATTTGTAGTTGGTTAGCTATATCATGCTCATTTACTTCTTATCATTCCCTCTATTTATTACATTGTGTCTTCATTTAACGTAGGTTGATTGTAGTCGAGTGTTATTAATTGTAGAGGAGATCTTTTGTCTGCATTTGACTGTGACATCAGGATTATTTTTTGTTTTGTAAATTGTGTTTTAGGCTTTGTCTATTGAGTTGTGGAGCTCAATTACTTCAAATTAGCATGTTATATTAAACTTGCAGGAAATCACGGTAACCGACATCGGTTATGGAGGGACCAACATCAGTCAGGCAAGGAGGAACCGACATCGATTAAGGCTAACCGGCGTCAGTTACCTGTGCATGGGTGTTTTATTTAACTCACGGGAATTAGATCTAATTTTAGCATTAAAGCGGATCTATTGATTGTAATTGCATGGCTAAGTGCCCTAAGTTTGTATATGCCTATATAAGCAAAGTTAGGTTTTAGAAGAAGAGGATTGTAAGAATTGATGATTATTGTGAGAATAATTGTGGGAGAGAGAATTCTTGGAGAAGAATGAGAAGCTTGAGTGAAATAAAGTACTGTACATCTGAGAGGTGTGGAAGATTGTATATCTTTCGAAAGCTTTGGCTAATAGATTGGCTTGTTTCTTGGTGGATGTAGCCCACACTAGGTGAACCACGTTAAATATGGTGTTGATTTATATCTCTTGTTTTGTAGATTTCTTCTGGTAAAATATCCACTTTTATTGCATGTATGCTTAGATCTAATATATTATATGTACAACCTTGTGATAACCCCAACACTATCTACATGGCCTCTTATTTCTAGCACATCATATGTCTATGTGCTCTGAAAATGATTGTAATGGTGTTGCATATGCATGCAATAATTGTATGTGTGAATGTGAAGCTACATAGTTTTGAATGTATATTTCTCTCTTTTATGTATGTGTTTTTATTAAAAGTAAAGCATTATTGCATTCGAATTTCCTTGGCTAGTTTAGAAAGACTAAGTACCTAAATCTCTATACCCATGGCTGCAAAGCCACTACCTTACAGGTTGTAGCCTACCTTTGTTCAAGATATCCTCATGTGTGGATTGAAGCCACACATACCATTAAATCACTTACAGTGAAAATAGCCCCCCTCATTAATATCTTGCAGAATTTAAACTTGATCTAAATCAGATGTGAGAATTGCACATAAAAATGATGGTCGTGAAACCAACCCTATTTTTAATTTTTCTCTCTTGCACTCATTTTTTCCATTGCTTTGGGAAAAACTACAGATGTTGCGGAATATGGTTATTTATATGGTGAATACGCTTTTTAGTGTATACATTATATCATTTGCATTATGTACTTGTTCTAAGTTCATGGCATAATTGTTTAATGGTTTTTAACTTAATTTGTTTACTCTGCATATTATGTGGTTAATTTTGATTATTTCGCTATAATTTTTATACTCCACAAGTTTTCATATTATGTGATACTTTGCTTATTTCACGACAATTTTTTAACTATTTTTTGGTATGACCGTATCTAAGACGTAGCTAGGTCAAAAAAAAATTAGTGCACCCAAACCTTTTTCCATACAAGCACCATGAACAAATTGTGCATTCAGTAACAGATGACTACTTATTTAAATCTATCTAAAAACTTTAGAAGTAAATAGATGAATATGAAGTAAATCCAACTTTTATGCTTTTTTCATGTTGTTAATTCAATTTTTATTTGATGTTATTGCATTTTTGGTGTGTGTGTTTTTCCCCAAAAATTACAAACTGAAATAATTTGGTACAACACAACTTTTTTAAAATATGACATGTTATAGCCACGCATACTATCAAAGCACTAACACGGAAAATAGCTTCTCTCTTTGATATCTGACATATTTCAAGCCGAATCTGGCCATGAAATTGGACTTGATATTAGTTTTACTGTGCCAATTAGATGTTTGGTATCCACTCAGGTTAAATGCAATTCATTCATGTTATGTATATTTTTATTAACTTCTAAATAAATAGTTAATGCGATACTTCTAATTGACTAGGCTTTCTTTTGAATTTTGCAGACTTGACCCTTCCAATGATACATCCTCCCCATGTATTCTATAGGTGCTTCTTCTGTTTCGTCTCTATTCTCTTTGTACCATGACAACTTACAAATTGGTGTCTTTAAAAAAAATTATTGTTTCCCTTCTCCTAGTGCATGCTTCCCATGTGGAGTTTAACAAGATTTAGATATACCTCTTTTCTATCCTCTTTTGTTCTATTGCATTCTTGCTTGAAAATTCCTTTCCAGGCCATGAACAATTATCTTAAAGTCATAAAAAGGATAATTTTAATTTTAATTTGAACAACTTTGTCCACATATTCAAATTTTTAATATAAATGCTTTACTTTCATTTTAATAAAAATAAATGTTCTTATTTATTTGATAATCTAGAGGGATCAATGACAACTCAAAGAGTGAAGTTCTAATACAAGACGAGCGTCATAGATGCACCTCTGAAACAATATGAATTTGGCCACCTAAAACTCAACCCCAAAAGATGTGCACCACCCATCAACCTCTGAAACAACATGGACCTGGGCTAACTAAAACCCAACCCCAGGGTAAAATAAAGAAATGCATGTTATTCCTACTTATACTCATTGTCTTATGATTATACTTAGAAATATATTAAATTTTTATGAATGGCAATTTCATACTATGTTTGTTGCTTTTGTACTCCATGTTTCCGTATCTACCTTCCAAGATTCAATTTTTTTCTACAACTATCAAATAACCTTCTCTAACCTTGATTTACACATCGAATTTTTCAATTGTTTCAAATATTAATGTTGCATTTATTTTCTGAGATAAATTATTTATATTTCCTTCTCTATGCAATAAAATAAATGTTGATTTGAATACAATAATCATATAGTAAATTTTTATTTTTGGAATACTATGAAAAGTTATAAATAGAATGCTCTAATGTTCAAAAAAAGACATATCCTTGAACTTAATAGTTCACATACACTGGTTTTCATACCATAATAGCTTCCTAAAAATACTTGTGCCCCCAAACCAAAGCACCTACATGTTCAATTGTGCCTCACAATCGATTTAATGCCACTGTTGGCATGACCATTGTACATGTTGGTGCAATTTCTAGTTTTAATAATTGGGACCCTTTATACATTAAATTTCGTGAGGGGTTAAGTTATGCCCATTGGAAACTCTTAGATGTGTCAGTCCATGGGTTCAATCCATCCATGGCTCACGAGGAATCATCAAATTTGAAGGGCTAGTCAAAATTTCAATGCGAAGGTTATATTTTCAACCATCTCTTCCATAATGAAAAGTAGTAAAAAATTTAATATTTGGTATGAAAAGAGTATATCAAGTGTACACGTCACAAAAACAAATAATTTTTAAAAATGAAGGATTATATTTGAGTATAAAATATCATATGTAAGGGTATTTTGGCTACAATCAATTACAAGATACATTATACATTACATCCAAACCACTATCAAATATTTCAAGAATCAATAAAAGATGCATACTAGTTTACATGAATTATGTCTATGAAAGGTGTGATCGTTCCAAATAGATAAAGGGACTGTGAGGAGGATGGTGAGCCATTGTCAATGACAGCATTAACACGGTGCATTGCAAGATGTTGATGGTATTTAGTAGCACAATACCCTTTACTGACATTTTTGTCTCTCATTTCGTCTAGTTATTGGTTTATGTTTTTGGTATCTGGGAGAAGTTTGAAGACCACTTCCATAAAACTAACTAGTTTAACGTCTTAAAATAATCATCTATGCAATTCTCCATGTTGTAAGTGATTCTAAATCTTAGTTGATTATTATTTCTCGATTGAGGTGCTTGTTTATTCTTTTGAATGTTGATACACATTTTGTTCCCTCTTGATGTAGGATTTGATTCCCTATCTTGTATCCTTGGATTCATTGAATTTGAACATATTTGCTTGTGAGCACCCTTATGTTTATAAGGCTCCATAAATGATGAAATAAACAATGAATAGAAAATGATTTATAACCTTTAAGTAAAAATAGGGGGGAAAACAAACAAAAAAATATTGAACGCAAGACATTTTTAGTCCTTAATTAAAAAAACACAAACAAAAATAGTTTACAACGCCACGAAAGTATATGGTAGTAGCTATTGAGCCTATTGGTATGTAGGCGTATTTAGATGTTGTGATTGCAATATAAAAGGTGTGTGGTCTAAGTAAACCAAACCTAGAGAGGTGCATTATTTTTGGGAATTCAAATCCAAATGTTTTAAAGAAAATATCACTAAGTACTTTTGCATTTCTTACCTTACAAATTTCATACATTAACAAATTAGTATATAAAAATAGTTAAATGTATAGATTCAATCTAACAAACCTTACAGAGAACTCTTGTGCTTCAACAACCCTAGCTCTCATCAAATCCACCATGTTCTCCTCTTTTCAAGTTTCGACTATGTCTGGACATTGTATTTGTGATAAAAGAATCAATAGAGGATTTTTTATTTGGTACTTCCTCGAGCTTCTTTAACTAGTCATGTTGGCAGACCACCATTTTAGAAAACCTGAACCACTCAACTTTACATGTTTTTTTGATGGGCATCTGTTTCTTTTAGTTTATCCAAAGGGTTCTATCACACGATGAACTGTATCAACATCAATATGATTAAAATAAATGTTAACAAGGCGCAATCCAAGTTATTAATTATGTTCTTAGCCAATAGTAGTCTTATGAGTCATAACATGACACCGTCTCTACACAAAGCCAATAAATTACAATTGAATCTTCCATAAACCATTTAATATTTTTGATTTCCACAATAGTTTATTAACTAGCAATCGCATGTGTACAATGCAATGTGAACGCCGAACGATATATGTTATTTGATTTAGAGGGATAGTTATTACTTGTGTAGTTGATGTTGATAATGGGTGTGATTGATTTTGTTAAGTGTAGGAATATAGATGATCCACTTCATTTAAAGGTTCCATCTCTACATTTCAAACTTGTTACAAATTCGTACATGATTACTTGGGATACCGTTTTCGATAGTTAATTAATTTTATAGTTTATGTTGTTAGTTGTGCATCAGTTGTTCAGTTGGTGTTTTGTTGGAGAAACATTTATTATACAATTGATAATGTGTGTGATTGATAGTTGTAGTGTAGGACTTTAGTTGAAACATTACATTGAATTGTTATATGTGTACATTTAATTATGTTACATATTTGTACATTTAAGTATGTGCTGGAGAATCTGCGTCTGCGTATCTGTACTAGTTTTAAACAGAGGTGTGCTATTTTGTTTTAAACCAAAACTGTCCCATGTGCTGTGAGCATGTACAAAAGTAGTTGGATTTGTGGCCTAGATGCCTGGCTGATAGGTATTTTTTCTTGAAAATACCCAGGACTTGCTTCTAACCTCATCTGCTTTACTAGGATCCTGGCCGCGGGGTTTTGAACACTGGTTAATGTTATTATAGTTACCCTGCCATAGGACAACTAATGTGAGGTTCGTACCATTTGTTGTTCAATCCATGTTTTGTTTTGGCAAAATGGAAAAAGCCAAGAGAAATTGAAACTGTTTCCTCTCTTAATACTTATTGAAATTTGAAGTTTAGGTTTTTCTTCTTTCAAGAACGCATGTGGACGATGCAATGTGAACGCCGAATAACATATGTTATTTGATTTAGAGGGATAGTTATTACTTTTGTAGTTGACGTTGATAAGGGTTGGGTTGATGTTGATGTTGATGTTGACAAGATTAATATTGGACTTACATCCCCTTTTTGTTGTATTAGACCAGGTGGAAGTTCATCACAGACACCAAGGGCAGTAATAACTTGCTCTTTCATTGAGAAAAAGATAAAATTAGGCATTGTTGATTAGTGAATTAATGTTGCAGGTTTTGTTTACGTCTGGAGGACATATGTGGATGTGGTTCATTAAAGAGAAGTATTTAGGACTCTTTCTCTGAAGTTTAGCCGCCATGAGGGTAGGAGAAGGGCTTGTTCCATTGACACTGTCATGATCATAGTGTCTTCTAATTCTATGGTCCTCCATCATGGCATCCAATGTGGGAACTTTATCTTTCATCAACCGTTTAAATTGATGGAGACCTGTCACTTCAATAATTGCTGGAGGAAGACGGTGCAAATCAAACCATGCATGCATTGGTGCATATGTCATCTTATCTATGATGACATTAAAGACTGCTCACCCTTTATAACGTAGTAATTTGTTTTGATCTCAAAGTTGAAAATTGTATAACATAAGAGCACCCCTATGACTATAGGTAGTAAACATACATTCTGAGAGGCAAAGGAGGAAAACACAAAGTGCAAGTGCAATCATGGTGCTTTGAGATAGTAGTGATAGTGAAGCCAATGCAGGAGGTGGCATTCTTGAAATGAAGGTGATGACCATAATAATTAGGGTACTCTAGGGTGTGCACTATGTAGTTAATATTTTTAATCCCTTTTTTTGCACCCTTTTCCAAACATCCTATTCAGCTATCTTTGATCTACTTCAAACACACAAATATGTTTCAAAGCAATGCTCAAATGAAGTATAACCTCCATAGTGAATAATGGGAACTATAAGTCTTATATGAAATGACAAGAAACAAATCCATCAGTAGGGTTTTACTGTGTTTTCTTGCTCTTGATCTGTAAACTTAATACATATATAATTCGATCATATTTCTCACCTTCTTCAGTCCGTGCTTTCCTAACGCCCAAGTTCCATTCATAATTAGAATTCGTTCTTTGAGTATACTCTTCAACAAACAATTTTTTACTAGACTTGGTCAAGACAGAGTAAGACTGTGTTTTCTAGTGTTCTTTTCTAAGTACTTTTTGGTTCTATGTGTCATTCATGTTTATCACTTTAAGATGCCTCCATTCACCTCTTTAACCAAATCTTAATAGGTAATTACCAAGGATTTCTTGCTTTTATCTCATTATCCTAGTCCAAACCTTCGAAATAGGGTTGCATGCATATAGCCAACCTGTATTTTCTTATTTAATCTATCAGAGCACATCCTGGTGCTTTCTGTTGTGTTATCAATCAGTATTCTGTTGTGTTATGTAATCTTTGATTGATTTTAGTTCCAGAAAAAAGACAGCCACCCACATTGGTAAATCATGTATTGCATAGATTTTTATTAGTTGTGAATCTATTGATATAACAAATGCTTCAAGGCTTTGAATGCATGCAAAGGAAGCCGTTTTTAAGCAATGAATGTATATACACACAGTTTATAAAATTCTTCCAATGAATGCATCGACATTACTGAGGACAACTTTGGAACAGGGCATGGACATCATTTACATCTTATTTAAATAAACCATCTGAACCGTGAATGGAAGGGATTATTTGCATCATGGTAGACCTAATTGCTTTGGCTATTGCAGAAACCAAAATGCCAGAGTACTAAAAAAAATTGAATCTCCAGCATTTTTTGTATACATATTCATAGCCTGAAGAACTTAGGTAGATATCATTTTAGACAAGCATTAAAGAGATTAACAGAAATGTTAAACAGAGGATAGCTCTGAATTGCACTCTTATTGGAAGAACAGCGTAAAGCTGGGATGCCATCTTAAAAGATGGTTGGAATTCCTCTGTCAAATCGATAGGACATTGCGGATGGGGAAGCCAAAGAAATTGATGCAGTCGATTGGCCACTCAAAAGTGAAGGAAAAGGTTCAAGTCTTCCCCAGCTTTCCTGTGAAATGTTTCATTTTTTTTATGGTATGGAAAGGTGCATCATATCTGTAGAGAGTGTATCTTTAATTTTTTCTCGCATACTTAATGTTCCATGTTATTTCAATTTGTATAATGTTTTCTGGTACTCAAAATCTGTGCCATTTCATCTTACATGCATTGCAACGATCTGAATTGTTATGGTCCCCAATTTGAAGGGGTTATCATTCTATGTAGCATTGTATTATGGTGGATTTTTCTGTTTATTGTAAAGTTGGATGTGTTTATTCCACAAACAGACTTTGAATCTGAATTTACACAGATTTTGAATCACAAACTAACAGATTTTGATTCTAAAGTTTACTTTGTTAATCCTTTATTTTTTAATTAGGATTCTAACTTTCTTTTATTGAATCTGACTAATTAGGATTCAAACTGTCTGTCTGTTAAGGGCTGAAGGGTTCCATTCTTACATTTCAAAAACTAACCGACTGTTTGATTCTATAAATTTAATTTTTAATTAGGTAGGATTATCCCTGTTAATTTTCACCCTTCATCAATGATATTATCTCTGTGTATGTAAAATTAGCTCAAATGCATTCCAAATAAAGAGCAAAATTGTCAAGATTTCAAAAACCATATAAACTGTAAATAGACAACACATTTATTGATACAAGAAACATTTATTGAATGTGAACTTTTGCTTACAATTTATGAAACAACATTTATTATTTTCTACTGAAATCCAGTGAACTTGATCTTTCTGTAAATCCTTGGGCAGTCGGTAGTGGAGCAGGAATTCTTGCATGAAAACAAACCAGGTTTGCTTTTTTCATCACGTGTAACTGTACATTGTATCATTGCTGCTGCAAATGGATCGCTCTCTTCTTCTGCTCTGGTTTCCTGTGCTTCCTCTCTGATGCTGCTGCAAGATCATTACCCAGAAATTCTTCCATTCTTCTTTCCTCTCTAATGCTTCTGTTTTCAAGCGCTTTGGAGGGTGCTGCTGCTGATCATCATTACCGACAAATTCTTCCATTCTGATGCTGGATCGCTCTCTTCTTCCTCTCTGATGCTGCTGCAAGATCATTACCCAGAAATTCTTCCATTCTTCTTTCCTCTCTTATGCTCCTGTTTTCAAGCGCTTTGGAGAGTGCTACTGCTGATCATCATTACCCACAAATTCTTCCATTCTGATGTTGGATCGCTCTCTCCTTCCTCTCTGATGCTGATGCTGCTGCAAGATCATTACCCAGAAATTCTTCCATTCTTCTTTTCTCTCTAATACCTTCAACAGCAACAGAATATATCTTCCCTGTAAGTACAGAATATGTACTTTCAAATACAAAGGAAACAGAGAGCGAAAGAGAATATAGAAAGCATAAAAAATAAACCGCAGCCGGAAAGCTAACATTTTGGATTAAGAGTTATTCATGTAGTGATATATATAAAGGAGCAAATGTTTAAAAAATCAAATTCCCATGTTTATGTTACTATCAAGGAATAAATTTCCTTATTTTTTGACCTTGCATAAAAAGTGGGGGATCTAGGACCTGAAGGAGCACTATCTGTAGAAGGAATTCAAGCTATAAAAACTGAATAAACTCCAAAAATCCTATAAAACAAGGAATTCAACAATGATTTCTATATGCAGGAGAACAAGCTCCAAAAATATCTCAATTGCTCACTGACAAGTATACGTCATCCCCCCTTCTTTCAAAACTCTGAACCTCCTAGTTCAGAGTGGTCCCCATGTCTATGTATATGCAACAGGATTACAAAAACTGGTCCATGTGTCTGTTTGTAAATGTAACTCATTCCAAACTGGCACTCCTCTACCGTTGTCACATAATCCTGATAAATGTGGCTAAATCCAAAGATTGTGGGCACAAATTGTGTAGTCTAACTATTTTGGTGATAACCACAGGATAATAAAATATCACTGAAATTTGATTTCCAACACCAAAGGAGAAATCAATAACATTCGGATGTGCACACATGATACCCTAACATCCAGCACAAAGGGTTACCTTATCGCCCAGCTACCTAAGACAGAAACATACTGACTACAATATCCTTGTTCTATGTTTGAAAATTTAAAATCCCATAAACTTAAGAACCAATCAACAACTCTGTGGAAAATATTAAGGGTTATACCTATTCACGAAAGGGTTGCTACACCTATTCCAATCACATACGTTTACTCAAGCATTTTCTCCCCCCAGATGGGGGGGTTGTATGGAACATAGAAATCGTACATTTTGTAAAGTTGAGCTAGAAATAGTAATACTTACTTCATGGTAATTGGGAGCAGAGATGTTCGCTACACCACTGGCCTCTCCTTTGTCCTCTGCTTCCTGGGATTTGAAGGCATCTGTAACACATCCGTTACTGTCAACACGTGAATTAAAAAAACCCACACTATACTACTTGAGTACACCAACAAGCCAGAAAACACATAAACTTGAAAACAAACTTGTACGCTAGGATTTTTTCAGTATAGGAACATAACAAAACAAACCTGTGTAGACCTAGAAGCTGTATTAGAAGCCATGATTAAACTGGTGTCAAGTCCAGTCATAATAAATAATGATAACATGTTATTACTTCCATGCACCTCGTGTTTTCTTCAAACCGCAGTAAAAACAACTAACCTTATCGTCAATGCTCGCCATGAATAGGGCCGTCTCTGCCACAATATTCATGCACCCACTGTTGGTTCTTATGTTGTATGCCCATAGGGTTTCGAATCTCCGCCTTCAAATTTGCGTCCTGGAAGTGATCATAAAACTGCAGACACTGAAACCTTCCCATCAATGAAAATGATTTCACCAGAGATCAATTCTAAATTTGTAACCCTACGTCTACACAATTTGTGACTATTTTACAATGGTGGGGATTCCGGGGTGTGTGAGAATATAGGCATAACCCTGGAGCAGTTTATTGGAAGGAAAGGGCCGAATGGACCCAATCGACGAATCTCTGCCCAAAACATGCAATTGCCGCATTTGAATGCAACTGCCAAAATATACACAAAAAACTAACCGCTAAAAATAGGCAGAAAAAACACAAACGTCCAGACGGCCGTCAAAACGTCAAATTTAAGACAGTTGCAGAAATGTCCGGAGGTCCTTTACCATAGGGGGAACGCCTTCGGCGTAATAATTTTAACTTTCCAACCTTAAAATGTGAATTTATGAGGAAAACTTTGGCGCTATTTTTTTAAGTACACTCTTAAATACTCTTTCTTGAGATTTGGTGATTGGATACAAATTTTAAATGTTGTTACTTGATGAGTGGTATGAGACGTGGAAGGGCCCTTTTATAAACAACCTTTCTTCTGCCATTTTACATAAATATTTCCACTTCCACTATGTCATTTGTTTTTATATTTTGATTTTTTTTGGAAGGCATTTTTTTGTTACACTCTTACGGTTTAAAACCCTCTCGAAGGGTTGGGACGGGTGTAATTTTGAAACCTGCTCGTGAGCTCTTTAAACCCTACTAAAAACATGTGATTTTATAAAAAGTGGTTAAGTCTAGTCACACATCCGCTACCCTTTATTTGAGCACTTCGACGAATATCATTGTTGAATCCCTCAAAACAATGACACATATAAAAAACTTACTGACGTGAAAAACATTAACATTGACACATTTAAACCAGGGATCAAGTCGCGATATGACCCTATTATAAGTTGTTTTATATCAAATTAAAAAAAAAGTGCAGTGTTATGATAGAGAATTAAAAAATGGTCCCTTTAACATGTACTTATTTTGCACTGAAATTTTACACATGTAAAAAGGCCATGTAAGTACCTTGTTGGCATTCTATATTTCAACACGTGCATGCAAAAACTAAAAACTAAAAACTAAAAACTAACGCGCAGATCAACAACCATACACTTTGTTATACAGTCATTTTCCCGCAAATACGATTAAAATTGGCTTATAACCAATATTCTTGTAAACCATCCAATGGCCAGTTTTCCCCTGTAACACGAACGACTTCCCCAGAGAAATTTCTCTGAACAAACCAAACAAACATGGACATATCAATCGATCACAGAAGACTTTGTTTTTTTTTTTAATAACCACCACTCATAGATCGAAAAAAAAAAACCCAAAATAGTTGAGAATCTAATATTTAGATCTACCGACCTGTGGATCTAAAAGCCCACAGAAGCCATGGAAGGAATAGATGCAGGCAGTGAAGAAATGGAAAAGTGGGCATTGATGAGGGCGCTGGTATTCACCATCTCCATCCCTGGTCCTGCCTCCTTCAGTTCTTCAAGAACAGTAGCATACAGGGATTTCAATTTCCTCAAAATTGCCAGACCAAAAGCTCTGGAGAGAATTCTAACACGCAGTGGAAACCTCCTGCAAAGCCTAACAATAATGGCCTTCCGCCTTCGCCCCAATCTTATTGCAGGCCGGAGCTTCCTACCCTTTTTGAGTTTCTTATTATTATTATCACATGAATCGAGCTTCTCGTAACCAGGAGGCCACCGGATTCGACCCCACGACGGAGCCAAGCTGTGTAAATTCTTCTTCCCGGTGGGATTTATGGGAGAAGTTACAAGATCTGTAGTAGCCAACTCCATGGCTCGTATACAGATGTTTTCTTAGCCTGCACTCTGCAGCTCTGTTTAAGTAGATAAGTTTTTTTTGGCGTTTTAATTGAACAGGTGTATTTTATTCGGATGGACAGCGAAGGCACGTCGTTTGCATTTCAAGTGAGGACAAATGAAAATAAAGGGAGTAGATGCTGAATAAATATTCTGCACCGCGGGAATCATGTGAAGGGAGTGTGGAGTCCTTTTCTATGGCCCACCAAGCAATGGGGAGTAGATGGTCAAGACGGTGACAATTATAATTATATGGTGACAATATGGTCCCACAATTTATGTAATTTATGGAGTTGAACGTCATAGCAGTGACATGGTTCCATGCTAAACGGTATTTTTTGTCTCTATTGCAATATTTTTGTGGTGTGGAAGTTGAGAAAGTTTAAAGGGAACCAAATCTTTAACAGTGGAATATGGAACTGCCATGTGTCAAAAAAAATATCTTATGGGGTTGTAGAAATGTTGTATTCCCCATTTTTCACCTTCGGCACAAATTTCCCTGCGAAAGCATTCAAAGCTCTATTTTATTTGGAGAAGAATTTATTTAATCATGTAGCAATTTTGCTAAAAGCTCATAGGAGATGTGAACCCTTAAAACAAGGGCGACAACACCCTCAAGAGTACCCCTCCGTAATTCATGATGATCTGTTTTGAGTCAACTTTACCAATTAATTTTAATCAATCAATTTTTTTCCCTTATAATTAAATTCGTTAAGTTCCAAAAAAAAATTAAATTAAATTAAATTAAATATATAAAATTAAAAAAAAATGAGTTATCTCATCTTTAATTAGTTATTCATATTTTACAGGATTAATTTAGGGTTTTATTCTAATATCTTTTTAAAATGTTCTAATAAATTTTATTTTTTTAATCCTTACACTTGTCTTATTTTCTTGTCAATTTTAAAATAGGGGACAACTTAGTCAAGACTGACTTTAGAATATGTATTGATGATCTCTCTATCATGTGACTAAATTAAGTCTCGTTGTTAATAAAAAATTTTTTAAGAAATGTGATGTGTTATTTAATTGACATTAAAAGTATTGTGAATGACATTATCAAATGAAATTTACATATTTTTGAAATATAAAATTGAACTCATATCATTATCAAATGACATTAACAATGGGGAGTAGGTGAGTAATATAGTGAAAATTATAACCTATTGGTCCCATATTGATGTAGCCAAATTCTAAACAAACTTGATATACTGCAAATAATATGAACTCCAAAAGAAAATAGATCTCCTTCTTCGTTATTGAATAATCAATTACAATGTTTCTTAAATAGGAAAACAACTCCTAACTCGAGTTGCCAAGCAAACCCTAACTAACTTTGACTAAATCTACTCTAGGTGGCAGAGTTTACGTTTTTTAGCAGTTTACTAGACCCTGTTATTCTTAGTAAGTTCGCATGGTTATTCATACGGGCACAAAAATTGCCACGCATCTTCTACATTCCTAAATTAGAGGAATTGCCAACTTTCTAACTCATAATGCAACTAATAGACTAAAATTAACTAATGCCCAAAAGTAGAAAAAAACCAAACTACAACTTAAATCCTAATTTTCGGCCTCAAGATGGCGGATTTAGGGCTCGAAAATGTGCCGAAACTTTCCCCGTCTAAAAGAGCGAGTTGCCGGTGCGTTTGTCTCATCGAAACATGTGGTTTCAAAAAAAAGGACTCAAACGGACACCCAAAGCTCAAGTTATGACCTTGTCAAGTTCCTGCTAATTTTGGCGCATCATTCTCCCCTGCTTGAAAAAAATGCAACTCCTACAAATTGTCTTCTTCAAACTGTTTCCATTTATCTGCATCCAACTTCTTAATCTCCCACTCTGTGACCCAAGTATTGTCCTCTTGTTCCAGTCCTTTCCAATGTACCAAATATTTGTTGTATTTCCCATGGCGCGTGTTCATTGTTTTCTTATCTAGAATCTAATCCACTTCTTCTTTCTTCTTCACCGGAACCTACTGCCTCCAATCTACTACTTCATTAATAACATCCCCTTCTGCACTATCCCCATGAAAAGAATACAAATCTTAAACATTAAACACTGGAGAAATGTCAAAATTCCCTGAAAATTCTACCTCATAAGCATTATCATTTATTTGTTTCACGATTTTACAGGGACCAATCTTCTTATACTCCAGCTTGTTATAGGCTCCTTTTGGAAACCTTTCCTTCCACAGATATACCATAACCAACTCACCAACTATAAATACCTTTCCTCATCTGTGCACATCTGTCATTTCCTTATACTTATCATTACTATTCTGCAGCTTCTTCGGCACTTCTTCATGCAATTGTTGGATATGTTCGGCAAATACTTCTACATCATCACTGACTCTGCCATCAACTGGTAGTTGTACCAAATGTAAAACCCCATTTGGATTACTCCCATACACAATTGAAAATGGATACTTTCCTGTGGATCTATTTATGGAACTGTTATATGCAAACTCAGCTTGTGGTAATGCTAAGTCCCATTGTTTCGGCTTTTCCCCAACTATGCACCTTAACAGGTTTCCCAAACTTCGATTGACCACCTTTGTTTGCCCATCAGTCTGAGGATGATACGCACTGATGAACTGTAGTTGAGTTCCCAATTTCTTCCATAAAGTCCGCCAGAAGTGACATAAGAACCTTGTGTCCCTATCTGAAGTAATGGTTTTTGGAACACCATGCAAACGAACAACTTCTCTGAAAAACAAATATGCTACGCCTGTCGCATCATTTGTTTTCTTGCAAGCAATAAAATGAACCATCTTAGCAAACCTATCAACAACCACAAAAATTGAGTCATTACCTCGTTGTGTTTTTGGTAATCCCAAAACAAAATTCATACTCAGATCTGTCCACGACCCTTTAGGAACATGCAATTGCATATACAACCTTGTATTATGTGCATGGCCTTTCGAGACTTGGCAAATTCGACACCTCTCCACATATCTTACCACATCTCTTTTTAGCTTTAGCCAATAGTATTTCTCTTCTACCAAGGCTATCGTCTTATCTTTACCAAAATGCCCAACCAATCCTTTGTTATGCAACTCTTTCACTATATTCTCTCTTATAGACCCAACTGGAATACATAGTTGTCGTCCCTTGAATAGGTAGTCATCCTGTAAAATGTACTCATCCTAGACATCTCCTGCATTGTTTGACAATGGAAGAATTAACCTTTCAACAATACCCTTGAAATTAAAATTATAAGAATACAAACCCTTTATTGCTTCAAAACCCAGCACCTCATTTTCCATGGTGGTAAACAAAGTCACACACCTATTCAATGCATCTACAACTTGATTATGTTTTCCTGATTTATATTTTAGAGAAAAAGTATAACCCTACAAAAATGATACCCACTTTGCATGCCTACTATTTAACTTCTTTTGGGTATTCACATACTTTAGGGCTGTGTGGTCTATAAATAACACAAACTCCTTAGGCACTAAGTAATGCCTCCAATGCCTTAATGCTTATACAATTGCATAAAATTCCACATCAAAAGTAGATTAGTTCTTTCTTAACTCATTTAGTTTCTCACTAAAGAAAGCTACTGGCTTTCCACCTTGACTTAGAACAACACCAATACCCACATGTGAAGCGTCACAATCAACCTCAAACACTTTATCAAAATCTGGTAGTGCCAAAATGGGTGCCTCTGTCACCTTCTTCTTCAAGAACTAAAAACTGTCCTCAGCTACCTTTGTCCACAAAAACTCCCTTCCTTTTGTGTAATTTGTTATAGGTGCTACAATACTGCTGAAATTTTTAATAAACTTTCTAAAAAATGTTGCTAGACCATGAAAGTTTCTTACCTTTGTTATACTCTGTGGAGTAGGCCATTCAATAATTGCCTTTATCTTTTCTGAGTCCATCTATACTCCGTCTGCTGAAATAATAAATCCCAAGAATACCAAACTCTCTTGCATAAATGTGCACTTC